>JAQFVV010000008.1:17231399-17872921 GCA_028023455.1 Epiperipatus broadwayi | reverse complement strand
AAGCAATAAACATTTAATTATGACATAGGTAAAGTAATAATTTATTATTTCATTTGTGAGATATATTTAAGCATTTGTTTTATATTTTCAGACCCATTTATAAATGCATATAATTAGTTAACTTATAAAATTCACTTCAATTCCCGTAAATTTGTTGGTGATATTTTAAATAAGAAAATCCCACTGCACATTAGGAGAACAATTAATAAAAAAAAGTCATATTCAGTTTTATACTATTTTTATAATTTCATTCCCTGGAGCATTTGGAGACACATAAATAAATAGTCCATTAAATTACACATTTATTCTTTTTTAAATAGGCACAAATATAAATAGGCAAGTGTTCCAACAATAATGATAATAAAATAACTTTATTCTTTCATAACTAGCAAAAATTTATTACAAAGAGTTCCTGATATGTTTAATAAAAAAGTTTGCACATTTTCCAAGATAATAAAAGTATTCACAAGCTTCAACCACTCCATTAATATTACAATTAAATTTTAAAAAAAATAATCTTAAAACATAAACAGGCATTTTTCTTACTTCTTTAAAAGTATGATTAATGTTTAAATAAAACAATTTTAGAATACAAGTACACATTTCCATTCCTTTTTCAATATTAGCAATTAAATTTAAATAATATATAGTGTAAACACACATATGCATTTTAAATAATGATTTCAGAATTTAAACAATTAATTAAGAGCAAAGATTAATGTATCTCTATGGTCATTTACATTCTTATATTTAAAAACCAATAATACTTTTTCACTTTCAAACTTGATCTTGGAAGAATCAGCTTATAACAAAAAAATTGTACTATTAAAACTTTGTTCAGAAAGTGAATTGGAGTTCAATCAGTAGTAGAAAAAATTAGTCAGCAGCCCACATGGAATTGTAATCAACCCCTTTTAAAGATCTCAGAACATTACTCAAGCCTCTATTCTTCCAATAATCCAAGGTCATTTGAAAGTTCAAAGGTCTCTAGACAGAAACTTACTCCACCCATTGCACTAAGATTTTTAATTAGGAGAATTTTATGCAAGAAACTTTCTTGTCTTGAAAAAGAAAGAAAGAAGAAAAAAAATCATTTTGTCTATCAAATAAAAAAAATGTTAAATATTAAATTGAACTAAGAATTAAATATTCTGTATTTTTAAAGTAACAGAATAAAATTAATGACAATTATTTTAACAAATAAAATATTTTATAGTATAATTGTTGTTTAATAATTCATCAGTCCAGTGATCCATGAATTCATTTAAAATATAATTAAGCTGGTTTTTTAAACTATTAGTGGTAAAATTAAATATTTGGTTATTAAACATGATATTTGATGGTTTAATGAAGTACATGAATAAAAAATGAAGTTGAAAAATGACACAGGCATACATGACTATTAATAATGTACAACAGGTACTAAACATATGACTAAAATGACAGTTTTAATGATGATGAGTTAAACATATTTTACTGTTTATACTATAGATTAAAATATTATAAGCAAATAAACTAGAGAATTATCTAAACAAATCTCAATACTGTTCTGCAGACAAATAAAATAAATTAAAATTAACTCAAACTAGACTGATTACTTCTGTGACAAGCCACCCTTCTATCCTATCATTAATTATACACTAAAGTAAGATATTAAACATCTAATAATTTTCAAATTACATCTACAAGTGCCTCTAAGCATAGTTTTAAGTCATTAATAAAAAAATTTAAAAATTTCAAGTTATTTCATTTTTTTATAAGATGCCATCAGATGTTACTGATACAGTATTACATAATTATAATTAATATTTCTGCTGCCAAACCAGGTTACAATATATAACAAAATGCATTTTAAAACAAATGCACTCGAAATATATATGTATTTTTAGTAACCTCATACGATAGGTGAAGACCCATTTACTGACTTAAAAATGTATATGCTCACTATATATATTTATTAAGTAACAAAACGCATTTTAAAACAAATGCGCTCCAAATATATGTATTTTTAGTAACCTGATACAATAGGTGAAGACCCTCTTTATGGTTATAAATGTATTTTAAACATGTATACACTCGCTATAGGCGAAAGCCCACTTAAATACTTGTATTTTGCAAAATAAGTTAGTCACTCGAATAAATAAGTGAAGAACTTATGCTAATATATATTTGTTATACCACTTATATGAATCTCAAAGTAAATTTTTCAAATAAGTTAGAAACCTGAATATTACCAAATAGCATTTTTTGTGTGTGTGGACTTGAGTGATCCTTCAAGATTTATGGGATCTCATCTTGTTGGCTGGTGCCCTTATAAACAAATTTTATCAACAAGTTGATCATCGATAGCTGCTACAATATTCTTGAACCCAGGTAGTACAAATAGCAAGTCTTAAAATGATAAAAAATAAATCAATGAAGTAAAAGAAATGTTAAACAAATAAATATGTACATATATTAATCTAATGTCTTGGTTGTTTCAGGAACCACAGGACAGCTGGGTAAAAGGCAGAACAAAACAGGGTAGACATGGCATAGGTAGATTAGACATGGGACCTTGGAGGCTGGGCAGATTATATTTTGTCAGATTTAGTAAATAAAATAAAATAGACCTTTTTTAAAAAAATGTAAGAGGATATGCACAAGATGTTAGTGAACCAGGAGGATAGTGAGATAGAAAAGGAATCTGAGGGATCAGAAGATAGTGATGAGATAGTCTTCAAGAAACCCAGAGAAAAGGATTAAGGTTGGAGCCCAATGGGATAACGCAGATCATGGGGAGAATAACTGCATGGTAGAGAGCTTTATAAAAGAAATGAAAGAGGAGCAACAGATGATGAGAGATGTGGCAAAGTTTCATCATTGAAAGCAGAAGACAACTAGCAGTGCTTGAAAGGAGATTAGACATTCAGAAAAAACACAGTAGACAAGAAGCAATAGAAGTACAACCAAAGGTGATAGCCTACATCAAACAGATGGCAGATCCAGATAGAGGATAGAGAACCCAGAGTGGAGATAGAGGGTCAACACCCAGTAATAAAAGAAGATGAATATTGCAATGATGGAATTAGTAGTAAACCATTAGTTATTGAGCAGCAAAGCCATAAAGAAAAGCAGCAATCCATTCCTGTGGTGGTCATCCAAGGAGCATCACAGTTGCTGAGATTCATTCAGATATTAGATTTTAGAGTAGAACCAGACAAAAGTCCAACTGATCATTTAGAGAACCTCAGGAAGTTTTCTATTTTCATCCTGTGAGCAAAAATGAAAAGGTTGCAATCGCTGGTCATCACTTGAGAGCAACCACCAAAGATTGGTGGAAATCATTAAGGCAAACATGAATGATCTTTGAAAGATACAAAAAGCATTGATGAGAACCTATTGGCATGAGTAGTGACCAATGAGAGATACCAGTATGATTGCAAGGATATCTATATGCAGTTTTTTCTGCATCAAATGACAAAGATAAGGTTTTTAAAAGTATTTAAATACTCAGAAGCTCAATATAATAAGAGTCATACACCATAATATGCCACCCTGGATTCAAAATATCATGCTAGGAAGCCAGATCATTACAATTGAGGGGATGACCCAACTGCTGATTTCCATAGATTATCAAAATTTTACATATGATCCAGGAGACCAAGATATAAATAGTATGAGGAAAACAAGATCATATATACCTCCACATCCTAGAAAGCCCAGGAAATAATAAAAATAAAGAAAAAAATAGTTGAACTAGGAATGGGATTCAAATTAAGAAAAATGACCTTGAATAATCCAAATAGTCTAGGAATGTTAGGTAGAATGGTAAATAAAAAGTATGGAAAAATTAGAAAACAAGGTAGAACAAAGCACTTCAAACCCGGATGTTTTCTGTGTCCATCTGAAGCAAGCTCATATTTTTTTGGTTATTTTTTTATATCATAAATAGAGGGAAATGAAGCAATAGAATCTGTAGGTCAGATCCATGCTTCACATCTTTCTAGATTACTAGACAAGGATCAAACCTGATCCATGCATTACAATGTTTGTAAAACTTTCCATCTGCCATTTTATCTACATTTACATTTTAGGCCAGTAAATAAGTTATTAAAGTATTAATTTTCTATTAAAGTGTTTTTATTATAAGTATTGGAGGGGTCCAGATAGATATATATGCAAATACATATATGTAGAATTACAGATGGAAACTTTTATAAAATCAATATATAAATTTTTAATATATTTTTTTTAAGTATTTGATTCTGGAAATTTGTTTTCATGATAAACTTTACTAACATTCTGTAGCATCAAACAAAAGAAAATCCATTAACAAAATGGTAATGGATTTTCTAATTAAAGTAAAATTAAAATAGAAAAGATAATTTGAACTATAAATTTTGCAAATCTACATTTAATTAAAAATAGATTTGAAACAATTAAATCATTGGGTTTATCGGCAGAATGGATCTTAAGAATACAATACAAATATACTTTAGGTTGATAATTGCAGTCATCAAAATTCCAACATAGCCACTTAGCCTGGAATGTATGAAAAAGGGAGTTTCCCAAAAATAGTTGAAAAAGTTATAAATAGCCAAAGAGAACAATAGAGGTCATCCAGTCACAGTTTTTGTTAGCAATTGCCTGGCAAATCCATGTCAGTCAAATTTTAAAAAATTAATGATAAAAGTGTTCTGAACCGTGGTAGCAGAGTAGACAGTGTTAACCTGACCATCCCCCATGTCCTAAATATGATCATCAAAACACCATAAGCCAAAGAAACCTCATAAAAATGAACTGTTGAACTCTCTTATTCAATTCATAGCTAGGTATGCCTGTGTGGAAATTCAGTTTTCATCATGGAATTCAAACTTCCACATGGACTCATAGTAAATTAGGTAATATGTTTCCAATTTGTTAATTTCTAACCACCTAATTTATTTTTTTAAAACTTCAGTGACCCAGAATGTAAATCCTGCTAATTGTAATGTCTTCTAAAATGTAATCCCCATAATGTAATTTAAAATATATAATTTAATATTCTGTAAACTACACTTGCTATTACTTAAAATCTAATGTCTTTGCTCTCCTTCTATCTGTCTAAAAATTATGCCTCTTAATGCTAAACTGCCTTCAAATGCAGTTTAGAAAATATTAATATTAATTACTTAAATGAAATGAAGATATGCCAATTTTGTTCCATCTTGACAAAAGTTTTATCTAAATAAATATTTTGCTATTTCCTGACCAACGTTTGTCAGTAAATAAAAATAAATAATTCTCTAGCTCTGAAGATTTTGGAGCTACCTTTGTTTTGTCGCGATAAAACTATTTTATATTATTATGTGGTTTTTTTTTTATACATACATGGTTTAGTTGTGGGGAGATGTCAGATTCAAGCATGAGTTTATTTAGTTTAATTATTTCATTTTTAAAGAGTGAAAGGGATGAGGTTTATAAAATTATATTCATGTTAAATAATAGGAGAGGAATAGAATGTCATTTGAAATGTTAGTGGGATTTTGTGTTGAAGGGAGAGACATGTCACTCATTTAATATTCATAATAATAATTAATGCTTATTTTATTCTTGTGGGTCTGATCTTAGTCAATCCATATACATTTATATAATATTTAGCTCAGCACAATTCTATATTTAAAATGCTAAAATATATTTTCCGGTATTATTATTTTGCATTGCTGGCATTTGGCTTGATTACTCGTCGTTGGTTCTTTGTGATCGCTAGATCAAAACTAGACCACGTGATAATTTCATTGGCCATGATTTATCAGGATATGAAAGCCAAAATGGGAAGAACCGCAGCAAGCAGAGCTTAACTAGCCTTGGCAATTCTCATTCTTTCACCTGTAATTTTTAGGTTTGCCAATGGTGCAGACCATTCTTTTTTTATTTCTTGGTGTCACAGGAACAGAGCAGATGAATTGAGTCTGTTCTGGTAATGTAATATTGAATGCTGGGTTTTGTTCACTTTCCTTTGTCTGGGCACATCATGGCAGATTGATCACGATCTGATTAATTTATGTATTTTAAATCTTGAAATATTTATTTGCGAATATCGCGATCCATTTATATTTTAAATGTGTCACTCTCTCTGACACCAATTCCTATAGTTTGAGTTAATCATTTCTCTCTTAAAATAAATTCAATCATAATAAAATTATGTTTAAAATAGCTCTTTAAAATATCCATTCCGATATCTCAATCTTGGGCAGGCATTTTCCATAAATCGCTAATCGTGAGATTTGTTAGATTGGCATATAAACTATACCACTCTCTTGCCACAGGCACAATAACTGACAGCATAGAAATTTGTGTTAAATAATTTATGAAATCAAATCAGAGATATTAGATAAATTATAAAAATGTTTTATTAAATATATATCTGTGAATTTAAGTTACCTGTGGTTTGTCTCTATTCCTTCATTCTAAAATTAGTTATTTCTAATTAATTATTGTGATGCTATATGATTACTCAAAGTCACACACATACCATTTTATATTTAAATAAATAGATAGTCTAATTAAAGTTAATAATTAGAGTTAGACATACAAATTAGTTGAGGCTCATGCTCCACCATTGATGCTAGAGGGCCGGAGTGTGGAAAAGATTAATTGCTTGCCTCGAAAATGTTGTTAATTAGTTTTCAGATTTAGAGAGTGGGTAAACAGGGCAGAATCTATAAGTATTCTTTATCTTTGATATCGTGTACGGTTGGACTTGAGGTACTTTTATCCAGGCTGTGAATCGTGTTGAGTTAACATACAATTTCGACCGATACAAGAAATAAATATTAACTAAAAATGACATATTAAAGTTTTAAAATATTTTTAACTTTTAAAAATAAACATGTATGCACATACATACATACATACATACATTCTAAACAAAAAACTGAGGTTGTATTAATTATTTTAAAAATATTTTGAATTCACGTCAATTGAAATAAGCAACTAATATTAAATAATAATTTTATTTTAATCAGTTTTTGTCCAATATTAGAGCCTTTTCAAAACATAACTTTTTACATAATAATTATAATTGCTCCACCTAACATACATATTGTAACCCTCCAGAATAGAAAAATGTTGTGATTCTAATTACAATAATAATATAACAATGTACACCCTGATTGAGACTCTAACACTTAAACCTAACATAGACTATAGGAACAGTCACAAACATAGGCTTTGACATTGCAAAGTGTATGAAATATACTTTACAATGGCATTGTTATTATAGAACTTCTCCAGCTATTATTATGCTATAATCATTAGAAAAATGTCTACAATAAATAATAACTAACATAATAATTTCATGGCAAATAATTATCAAGACTATTTAAATCATTATTTATTCTATTGTACTTATAATAAACTATAAATATTATAAATTTAAAAGACACAAATGAAATTAATCTAATTGATTATTGAGCTATTCTATGAACATCTCAGGGATAATGATTATTCTTTTAGTTAGCATAATAATAATAATGGTTAACAGTTAGACAATTGAATAGCAAGTGGAATTTTATTGAAATCCAATTATCTAAATAATAATCGCACTCTTATTTACAAATACAGTACTAATCATGACAACTATTTAATAATTACTATAACTTTAATACTTCATCAATATTGATAAATAAATTATTAAGTCACCTTAAACTAATAATTTATGAAACCCTTTTTCTACTTATCTCTCTACTACTACAAATAATAACCATTAAGCAGAATAACCATTGACTGGTAATCAAAATCCTTATCACTAATCAATATAATATTATATAAATCAATTTTAAAACACATTCATAATCTTTAGACTTACCCCATTATGTTTTTTGTTTTTTTTCATGTGTCAAATGCCTTGACCGAGAAGCGGACCCAGGCCAGCTGCTTGGTAGACAGCTATGCTAACCGCTAGACCACCAACGCTTGACATTATGTTTATCTTTCCAAACATCAGGAATTATCTTATTAATTTCATATAGCTTAAATAATATAGTAGTTATAATTGAATCATTTGAATAAACTTTACAACACTTTTATAACTTTATAACTTTATTAAATTTTAAATGAATTTTAAAATACTTCGTGACTGTTAAACAAGATTAATTTCCATAATGCTCTAAATATACATTGGTTCTTTAGATTAAACTTTCAAATATTTATTCAGATATCTAAATAAATTAATAATTAAAATTAATATTACTTTTAATAAATTATACATTAAAATTGATAGATCCTTGATTTATTAAGTTTAAATTATTTATTTTAACTCTCTTAACAAAACACCCAATAAATAAATTTTATATGAGAACATTGTTGTGCCACGTGCTTAAATATATGACATTGTGATATCTATGATCCCATAAAGAAAACAACGGTAATTGCTTAGTTTAAATTAAAAACATATATAAAAATGTAATAAAAAATGTAAATTAAAAACATATATTTATTTACAACAATAAATATTTATAACAATAATTTTGATTATACATTATAAAATCAACTATTATTTTTTTTACAATTTACATTATTATGATTAACATATTTACATTTATATATCAGAAAAATACACACAAAAAAATAACTAAATGCAATCAACCTTCCATGGGTTACCATTCGATAATATAATTTAAGAAATTAAATTATAATTATTTAATATTATTAATATTCATATTCATATGACAAATTTAATTACCATTCATATTTTTATAAAGATTGGCAATTTTATTATTACATCAAATATGTCTCAGTGGTCAATGACTTTACAGTCATCTTTCTTAAATTTATTCAAATGTCTGTATTGCAATTGTATACTCATTATATCAATATACTGTATTATTATTTACTATATGATTTTTTTATACCTTTATATTGTTTCTATTACATATACAAGATACTTCGAATAAATAACTGAATCAATAATATTTACTATTTAGAAGATTATACACTCATTTCTCATACTTATCACATACACTTCTTTCATAATCTTCATTTATCATTGATTTCATACAACAATTCTGACGATAACTTATTCTTCTCTTTTATAAAATCTAATTGTATTTGTTTTGCATATGGTCCTTTCTTCTTCTTTGAACTATCATTACTAACAGTAGGAAAAAAACTATAAACTCCTAGACAAATTACTTACATACTATGCTTAACTACAATCCAATATCAAAGATACTATTTATGATAAGAAACTAATTTAATAAACAACCTTACATTATAAGAATAAAGGTATATAAAAAATAAAAAAAACATATATCACACGACCCTACTTCTTTTTTAAGCTTGTAAAAAATAAACAAAGAGATTTACTGATTGCTCAACAAGCTTTGGGATAAATGCTTAGCAAGAGAAAGCATTTAAAATTACCTGAAAATCACCATCATCATCCCCTGTCCAATGGTTTCATGCTTTTGGCACTCCTCAGAGAGGCGCTAGGATAGTTTCAGACTCTAGATCTAAAAATACCAACCAAAAGCCAGCATTTATCTAAGAGTTGACCATTGAGTAGAAAATCTGAAATTTTTAAACACCTAAATGTCTTCAAACCCATCAATCTAACTCAAAGAGCTATATGGGGGGTGGAGAGATCTTTGGCCAAACCATATATTAGAAGTCTTAGCAATATAACATCACTTAAGACTTAAAGTAAAGACAATAAAAAAAAATCAATAAAAAATAGTCATATATCACATGACCCCACTTCCTTTTTTAAGCTTGTAAAAAATCAACAAAGAGCTTTGCTAATTTCTCAACAAGCTTTGAGATAAATGCTTAGCAAAAGAAAGCATTTAAAATATCTCTATCTGAAAACCACCCCTCATCACCTGACCAATGGTTTCATGCTTTTGGTATTCCTCAGAGAGGTGCTAGAATAGCTTCAGACTCTAGATCTAAAAATACCAACCCAAAGCCAGCATTTATGCCATTGAGTAGGAAATCTGAAATTTTCAGACACCTAAATGTCTTCAAACCCAGCTATATGGGACTGATAGATCTTCCGCGAAACCATATATTAGAAGTCTTAGCAATATAACACCACTTAAGACTTAAAGCAAAGACTATAAATAGTCAATAAAAAAAATAGTCATATATTACATGACTTCACTTCGTTTTTTAAACTTGAAAAAAATGAACAAAGAGCTTTGCCAATTGCTCAGCAAGCTTTGAGATAAGATTAGCAACAGAAAGCATTTAAGATATCTCTATCTCAAAACCACCCCACCACCCCCTGACCAATGGTTTCATGTTTTTGACACTCCTCAGAGAGGTGCTAGGGTAGCTTCAGACACTAGATCTAAAAATACCAACCAAAGCCAGCATTTATCTAAGAGTTGCCCATTGAGTAGAAAATCTGAAATTTTCAAACACCTAAATATCTTCAAACTTAGCTATCTAACTCAAATAGCTATATGGGGCTGATAGATTTTCAGCCAAACCATATATTAGAAGTCTTAGCAATATAACATCACTTAAGACTTAAAGCAAAGACTATAAATAGTCAATAAAAAATAAATGGGTCATGTGATATATGACTATTTACAGACTTTTCTTTAAGTCTTAAGCGATGTTATATTGCTAAGACTTCTAATACATGGTTTGGCTAAAGATCTCTCAGCCCCATATAGCTATTTCAGTTAGATAGTTAGGTTTGAAGACATTTAGGTGTCTGAAAATTTTAGATTTTCTACTCAATGGTCAATTCTTAGATAAATGTTGGCTTTGGGTTGGGGGTATTTTTATATCTAGGGTCCAAAGCTACCCTAGTGTCTCTCTGAGGAGTGCCAAAAGCATAAAACTTTTGATCAGGGGGTGGTTTTCAGATAGAGATATTTAAAATGCTTTCTCTTGCTAAGCATTTAACTCAAAGCTTGTTGAGCAATTAGCAAAGCTCTTTGTTTAAAACGTGACTAAAATTTCTTTCTTCACAATTATAACCTTGGTGCAATCATTATTATTTCAATGATCCTACCACTAAAATCCTGGCTTTCCTCTAAAGCACTTACAGATTAAAGTGGTTATATCTTATAAATCCTCACTTATTTCATTAAGATAATATGGATGTCCTTTGGATTAAACCCATTACATATCACATTAGTTCTTCAGGATGATACTACATTATTCTGCCATTTTAAACTTATCCCTTCTACACTTGTACACTTTTAGCATCAGCATAGTTTATCTTTCTAATCCATGTATATAAGTTTAATATATCAATACTAATATATATTTATCATTTGTTATAACAAAAAAATGAGCATTATTTATAATTTATTATTTATTTATATTATTTATTATTTATAATTTATTATTTATATTTTTTTTTCTTTAAAAAAATATGATTTTATAGAAATCTGACTTGTAAGTTTTATCTTACTATCCTTTAAAGTGGAAAGCTGGAACCCTCTCGCATGAGCATTTAGAATGCTTATATAAGCCAGCCTGAAGCATTTTGACTTAAGAGCATGAAGCTTTTAAACATCTTCACATTTAACTCACTGCATATTATTTCTAAATCAACAATGTGAAATCTTTTGATTTACAACAAAGTAATATTTTCAGAACTTGTGAAATTGACAGTAATGTATGTAAATATTATTTATTAAGTGCAAGTAGTACGTAATTAAAGTGAAAGAGTTATGATAGATCATTTGCTAAAACAAATAACATTTATCCTTAAGACAAATGTCATAGTATACACTTAATACATTATAATATCTGAGATCAAGATTTAACATTATTAAATATTGCATACAATATATATCATACTTCACCTAGATTATGCACTTCTTATACATTAATATTTCTCTTAGCAATATACGTTTTTCTTGATTCACAATTATTATTCATTCTATACCACGAAATATATTCCTACACAAATTAATAATTCAATGCAGACCATCTTTTAAATAAATAAACCATTACTATTAACGCATATTAAAATACATAAAATCATATTTAGTAAAATTACCCATAGTTGTTTTTCAACTCTTTGGTACGTCCATGAAACAATTTTATAAATAAGTATATTATATTAAATCTAATATTATATTAAAATTACTAATTTTAAAATATTAATAAACATATAAATTATTTAATTAGTTTTCTTCTTATCATAAAAATACATCTTAGGAATACATAGCATTAATAAGAATAAAAAAATTTAGATTGAAAACTTTTTCAATCATTTTTCTTTCTTTTATAAGTAACTTCCCAAAACACTCCACAGTTGTTACATGATGATGGTCAGCATTTTCAACTCCTCTTGTCATCATTTTCTCTCCCCTCTCATTTGATAATATGTTGTTTAAAATACAACATTTTAAAATAATGAAAAAAGTATTCATAACTTATAAAGATTTCTTTAATTTCTGAGCGCTCTTCACTATTTATAATAGGATCCTTAACTTCATCGTAGTGCACTTAAAATCTGGAACTTTTAATTTTTATTTTTAAAAATACTTCTTCAAATATTAAATGTCTTTAATATTCATTATCCATGAGAAGCATATTATATAATTGTTTTTTCTGTTATCAGTAACAACTTTTAACTTTTATTGGTTCATCTTTTCTTATCTATTTTATAAGTCAGATGTAGTTAATGCATATTGCCCTAAAATATTACATCTTTGCCAGTTTAAGAACTACCTGCCCTAACTGAGCTACCTAGTGGCCAAGCATGAATATGTTATTATTGTTCTCTTAAATCCTTTCACTATAATTCTTATGCAAGCATAGGATTGGCACATGGAGTAAGAAAATGCCAATGTCCATAAATATATTGTTTGAGAAAAATATTAATTAGTGATTAATAGAAACTAAGGCTGAGTATTGCCATACCTATATAATTATATCTATTATTTTGTTATTTTTTATGTTGGGAGATTGTTTTAAATAACTTGTCTCCAGGCTATGACTGCTACAAGTCCATCTTGGTAAGTTGAATGTTTCATTTATGTATTCGTCATTGATATCATTTACTAATAATATGTTATATAAGCAGAATTTAATAAAGATAGCATAAGTTCAACTCAGTAAAGATGTAGAGGGGTCATACCCATTGCAATGGTCTCCCAATGCTGGGGCTTCAAAGAGTGAGAGTGTTAGGGGTAGAGAATAACAAAAATTAAAAAATAATAATTTTAAAGTGCTGTGGTTCTAATTTATTAAAATATCATAATTCATATTTTCTTTGATATTCTTTATTGAAATAAATAATTCCTTCTTTTAAATTATCATAATCTTGAAGCGCATCATCAAAAATACACATCCCTTAATATAAGTAAGAATTACTTTATTACTATTCATTTTAGTATTATATAAAAACATTAATCATTGTAGGTAAATTCCTTCATTACTGTTAAAAATACATGCTATCTATTCTTATTTAGTTTTAACTTTATTTCAGCATGCAAGTCATTCTATTCAATATAATTCTTTTTTAAAATAAGTTCATTACTACTATTAGATAGTTAGATGAAAAGTTCTACAAAGTGTTTTATCAATTCTATAATAACTGTTTATTTTAAATAAATACAGATTCCTTAGTAAATTAATTGTTAGACTCATTAAAAATAGAGAGATAACAGAACATATTTTTACACAATTATATTTGCAAACTCTTGGAACTTGTTGGTAATCTCTTTTCTCCTGAAAATGCTGCTGTTTCTTTAAACTTCCAATAGCAACCATGCTTTATTATAATTTAATATTTAAGATTGGATTAGCTCCCTGTGAAGAATTTTTAATTTATTCCATTATCACTTTATAATCCTTTTAAAATGTCTGTTATATAATTATTCAGCTTGTTGAAAGTAATTTTTAACTTATTTAAAATAAAACACAATAAAATTTTTCAATTTTAAAAAACTAACAGAAACAGGTATATTAGTTCTTACTATTTAATTCCCCCTTATTTTCATCTGCTCTTATCTTTTATATTGTAGACAGTATGACATCAGACCCTTAATTAAATCTATTTCATTGGTCATCAAGTTTTAATTAACTTGAAATCTTATCTTTTATATTGTAGACAGTATGATATCAGAGTTAATTAAATCCATTTCATTGATCATCAGTTTTTAATCAACTAGAAATTTTTCACGTAAATTAATTTTGTCTACAATTTTAAGCTATATTAAGTGTAACAGAGGCCAGGTTTAAACCCTGTTCCAAGGTAAAAAAGGAGTTTAAGTAGCCACACATTTTGATATATATATATATATGATTGAATGAATTAGCCAAAGCATTCTGAAGGAGATGTCTTTTGCTCATTTTGTTTTGATGGAGTATGTGCATGTATATATTCAAAAAAATATAGCAGGTAAAAGAAGCTTCTAGAAAAATAAAATATATATATATATAGCCAAATCAGAATAAAGGTGTGGTCTTCTGATTCTTATTTTTACATTGATTAGAATTTTATGCTGTTCTTGTGAGTGCTGTCAAATTTTCAGACCTATGATATTGCAAGTAAGATATATATATACACCGGATGACATGAGTATATGGGCATAAAACCATAATGTGCTGGGTTTTCATTCCCACTGCTCCATGAAGGAAATCAAAGCAGCTCCATGCCCCCATACATGTTTGAACTTCAGGAATCCACAACCATACACCTTCACCACGTCAAACATTTGGATTCATGATCATTTCATCAGAAGTTAAAAGCAAACACTTTCTTTATAGACAATCTTCATGGCCACCACATTATTAAGTAAACTTACTTTTTTAAGAATACGGACAATTTAATTTCCCCAGGATCCAAAGGTAACAATATATTTTATTTCAAATGTATATATGAGCACATTATTAATTTCATAGTATAGCTTGTAATTACTTTTATTAAATGATATAAATAAATCAATCAGAATTTAATCTGTCAAAATATATATTTAAGCTTATATTTCCATTAAATGATTAAGCACTATCATTTCTTTTTATTTTCTTTATTTCTTAGTTATTCATTTAGTTAAAATGTTTGTTTTCTTTATTAAATAAGTTAATGCATATTGCCCTAAAATAACACATCTTTGCCAGTTTAAGAACTACCTGCCCTAACTGAGCTATCTAGTGGCCAAGCATGAATATATTATTATTGTTCTCTTAAATCCTTTCACTATAATTCTTATGCAAGCATAGGATTGGCACATGGAGTAAGAAAATGCCAATGTCCATAAATATATTGTTTGGGAAAAATATTAATTAGTGATTAATAGAAACTAAGGCTGAGTATTGCCATACCTATATAATTATATCTATTATTTTGTTGTTTTTTATGTTGGGAGATTGTTTTAAATAACTTGTCTCCAGGCTATGACTGCTACAAGTCCATCTTGGTAAGTTGAATGTTTCGTTTATGTATTAGTCATTGATATCATTTACTAATAATATGTTATATAAGCAGAATTTAATAAAGATAGCATAAGTTCAACTCAGTAAAGATGTAGAGGGGTCATACCCATTGCAATGGTCTCCCAATGCTGGGGCCTCAAAGAGTGAGAGTGTTAGGGGTAGAGAATAACAAAAATTAAGAAATAATAATTTTAAAGTATTGTGGCATTTTTTGTCTCAAAAAATAGAAATCAGGATATATATAATAAAGCAGATTTTAGAAAGAATAGTTAGATATATGGAAATGATGTCATGCTGTATAGTAGTACTTCATGGGCTTGAAGTTAAGCTTAGCACATTTGTTGTTAAAAATAGACAGGAATATATATATATAAAATGATGAATATGAATAACAAAAAGAATGAGTTAGTCAAAATAAAGATATTTAGAGAACAGAGAGGGAGACACCCGGAGAACATCTAAAGAGTCAGCAGAGATTTTTTTGCAGCCACAGGATAGGAGAAAATAGCAAAGTAATAGTAGTGCACAGTCATCTTCAAGATTATATCCAGACATGGTGGAAATCACTGCTACTCCAACCAGAAACTTTCCAAGAATATGAAATAGCCCTAAAGAAAATGTTTTGGAATGAAGAGCAGTAAGAGAATATTAAAGCCCAGATCATCAGTCAAAAGCTTCAAAAAAAATGGAAGAGGCTTGCTTTCATTTTTTCAGATATCAAGTGTCCATGTTGAGGGATCTGGAAGTGTGTGAACTATTAGAAAGGCAGATTGTGGGAATAGTCTGCAGAAATTTTTCAGAGAAAATAATTGGTATACTAGGAAGAACGAGAAGTCATTTAGCAAAAGAAATTGATAAGTTATTAGAGCAAATAGAAATCAGCAAGCAATGGTGAAGATTGGAAACTAGGAAGTCTATGATATTAGAAATAGGGACAATAAATTTGAAGGAAGAATTTGGAATAAAAAAGAGGTGAAGTGAAGAAAAGGAGGCAAAGCTAGTCTGCAAAAATAAAATACTTAAGGAAATTTATTGTGTTCATGGGAGGATTGAGTCCCTGATTAGGCTAATCAGGCTTGCCCTAAGATTTGGATAACAATCACTCAGATGGAAATTGAAACAATAGTACTCTGGTAGCCAAATTTCAGTGTTGTCAGAGAAAGTGTATTACTGTATTATAAGCAAACAGCCTAGCATTCAGACTCTTCCTGATAAAGCCAGTCCAGGTAAGCATGGCAAATAACAGAAAATCTAAGGTTGAACCTAAACAAGTATGGGTAGATTTACAAATAAGTGGAAAACCATTCTCACATGTATTTTTGATCATGAAGGATCTGATACATGATGCTCTGATATGATTCAACTTTTTGCATAAATATAAATGTGTCATCGATTATGGGATAGAACAGATCATATGTGAGGAGGCAATAAAGTTCTCAACACCAAAGCTATATAGTTCAATAGGAGTGCTGCAAGTAGACAGTAAAGTTCACAACACCGAAGCTATATAGTTCAATAAGAGTGCTGCAAGAAGGGGATCTATTATAAAAGATGGAGGGACATGCTCGAGCAGATGCTTCAAAAGTATATCCATGTCTTTTTATATGTTCCCAGAGTGATCCAGGCTTTTGAACAGTGAATTGTTAAAGCAGGATAATCCATTGCCATCCCATTCTTACCCTATCCTGCATCAGTATAAGGAGGAGGTTCAAAAGCAAATAAGTCAAATGATGGAATGGAGGGTCATTTCAAAATGTTCATCCCCATACTGTAATCCATTGGTTGTGATAAAAAATGGAACTATCAGATTATGTCTTGATGCTAGGCAATTAAATTGACTAATGGTGCCTGACTGTAACATCCCTCCCTGAATTGTTAGGGAAGATCAAAGGAAAAAGTTTTCTCAATATTTGACTTGATCATCAACTACAGGCAAATCAAGCTTCATCCAGAGGACTGGCAGTACATGGCTTTTAAATATGAGGGACATTCATACCAATTCAACAGAATGCCATTTGGCCTAATAAATAGTAAAGCTGGGCTGCTGAGATACCTCAATCAGGTGTTTTCAAATTAAGTCAGAAAGGTAGTAACAATGTACAATGTGCTGATAGTCTCAACTATTACCAATATATTCAGGATGTAGAAAGTTTTTGCTGAGTGTAAGAAGGGGGATTAAGATAAATTTAAAAAGAAGAACTCTAATGAGGAATGAACTGATGTTTTTGGGCCACATGGTGGGATTGCAAGGGATGTGACCACATTTAGATAAAGTCCTAGCCACCAAGATCAAGGAAACAGCTTCAATCATTCCTGGGTTTAAGCAATTTTTAAAAAAGATTTGAATGGTTGGCAGAAAATATGGAACCACTAGTCAGGCTATTAAGAAAAGATGTAGCATAGAAGTGAGCCAGGGAACAAAACAAAGCTTTTGAGGACATAAAAGGGGGGTTTATGAAACACATCATGCTATCATTTCCAGATTTCACCAAACAGTTTATTCTACAGAATGATAGCAGTGGATACAGGTTGGGGTAATTTTATCACAAGTGCAAGATAGGGAACAAATGGGGTGTTGTACTTTATTAGTTATTTGTTAAGGAGGCCTGACTAAATTAATCTGCCACTGAAAAGGAGGCATTAGCAATTGTCTGAGCCTTTCAGGCCATTCTTGCTAGGATCAAAGGTGGTCATAGTGACCGACCACAAAAGTTTGGAATTCCTAAATCATAGCTACCTAATGAACAGTCAGTTGTCCACTGGAATCTGTTTCTCCAGGAATACAACTATACAGTGCAATACTGTAAGTCTGAAAACAGTCACTGATATTCTATGCAGAAATCTTGCCAGCTCTCAGCCCTGTCATTTAGGGGCAGAAATCTGCACATTGTTTGAGAATGAATGAAAGGGTGGAGAAAAAGTTAGAACATCTGAATTATTATCAGTACAGAAATGAGCAATTGAAACTTATGATATAATTAAAAGCGGGTAAGGCCATAAATGTTGCATGGGTAAGTAATAAGGGAGCAAGGCACCTGAACATATTGCAATACAAAATATGAGACAACCAAAAAGAATGGAAGCCTGTCATACCTTGTCAGATGAGAGATGTTGTGACTCATGTTCATCAAAATATATGGCCATTACGGTACCCTAAAAACTGAACATTTGCTCCAGAATTGATTCTACTGGCCAGAAATGCATACAAAAATCATAGCTGTGCAGGACAAATGTGAAACCTGTAAAAGAACAAAACCTGCAAATAGAAGCTATGTGGCTCCTATGGTCTCAGTGATACCATCAAAACCTTGGGAGATTATGGCGATGGATTTCTATAACCCATTACAGCATTTAATATCAAAAAATACCTTGTGGTCATATACACTTTATTTTCAAAGTATGTATCTGTGTATCCCATTGCTCAGGCTAATGCAAGAAATGCTATGAAGATGTTGGAAAGTAGGTATTTCCTGGAGATTGGAAACCTAAGGTCATTCTCTGACCATGGTACTTCATTTATGTCAGGGGAGTGGCATAGATGGACTCAAAGACAAAGAATTGAGCATATATTCATGTCAATCCAGAACCTTCATTCAAACCCTTGTGAAAGGATGATGCGGAAATTAGGGTGTTTATTTCATATCTCAGTACAAATCACAGGGGCTGGGTCAAGCATATGGTGAATTATACTGATTTTGCCCATCTGCATTTTGGGTGGCTCATTCCTAGACTAATTAAAACACTTCTACTAGGGATGGAAGGATGTCCCATCAATCAAGAAGCTGATCATGCCTGGGCATCCCAGACTCTATATAGGATGAGTCAAAGGAATAGAAAATCAATAGGAAAGCCCTACAAGTTCAAATTAGGAGACCGGATCATGGTCAGGATGCCCCATATGAGCAATCCAGGCAAGTTTATATACTGGAAGTTTTGCAATTTATATGAAGGTCCCTTTTTCATCATCTGCCTTTAGGAAATAATGATTTTTGGGTAGATACCAGGTAAGAAATCAAAGAATCATATAACACCCAATCACTGAAACCTGTGCCATCTTACACAGACAAAAAAAAGGAAATAGGATAAAATGAGCTAAAAAGAAAAAAAAGAGGGAAGAAAATTTTTTAAATATTTTTTTAGTATAATTTTGAGCCATCCAAACATGTAGACTGTGTTTGAAAGCTTCTGAATGGGGGGGTATTATAAGAGGGGCCAGATTTAAACCCTATTCCAAGGCAAAAAAGTTCAAGTAACCACACATTTTGATATACCTATTTGACTGAATGAATTAACCAAAGCAGTATGAAGAGAGTGTCTTGTGCTCATTTTGTTTTGATGGAGTATGTGCATGTATATATTAAAAAATATATAGCATGTAAAAGAAGCCTCTAGAAAAATAAGATATATATATATGTAGTAAAATCAGAAAAGATGTGGTTTTTTGATTCTTATTTTTGCATTGATTAGAATTTTATGCTGTTCTTGAGATTGTGGTCAAATTTTCGGACCTCCAATATTGCAAGCAAGATATACATATACCAGCTGACATGTGTATGTCGTGATGAAACCAAAGGCATGCTGGGTTTTCATTCCCATTACTCCGTGAAGGAAATCAAAGCTACCCTATGACCCTGTAAGTGTTTGAACTTAGGAATCCACATCCATACACCTTCGCTGCATCAAACATTTGTATTCATTATCATTTCATCAGAAGTTAAAAGCAAAGACTTTCTTTATGAGCAATCTTCATGAATTACTTTATTCAAGAATATGGAAATCTAATTTTCCCAGGGATCCAAAGGTAACAATATTTTTATTTCAAATGTATATTTGTGCACATTATTAATTTCATAGTACAGTCTGTAATTATTATTAAATCATGTAGATAACTGTAAAGATAAAATATTTAATATAGTAATCAATAAGAATTTAATCTGTCAAAATATATACTTATGCTTATATTTCCATTAAATGATTGAGCACTATCATTTCTTTTTATTTTCATTATTTCTTAATTTTCATTTAGTTAAAACATTTGTTTTCTTTATTAAACAAGTTAATGCATATTGCCCTAAAATAACACATCTCTGTCAGTTTATAATTGTTCTCATTAAATCCCTTCAATATAATTCTTATGCAAGCATAGGATTGGTGCATGGAGTCAGAAAACACCGATGTTCATAAATATATTGTTTGGGGAAATATTAATTAGTGATTAATAAAAACTATGGCCGAGTATTGACATACCTATATAATTATATCTATTATTTTGTCCTTTTTTATTGTTGGGAGATTAAGTTTTAAATAACTTGTCTCCAGGCCATGGCTGCTACAAGTCCATCTTGGCAAGTCAAATGTTTTGTTTATGTATTAATCAATGTTATCATTTACTAATAATATGTTCTATAAGCAGATTTTAAAAAAGATAGCATAAGTTCAACTCAGTAAAGATGGAAAGGGTTCGCAACCCATTATATAAGTTAATAAAAGATTCAAATATTTAACAATATAATTGCTTTTAAATTTAAATACAACTATAAATTTTATTCTTTGTAATAATTATTTATTTAAATCAAAATAATATAATTAATAACTATATTAAAGATAAAATTATTACTATTTAAAATTGTAATATTAAATAATTTTATACCCTTAATTGGAGTAAATTATTTCCAACAAGAAAGTGAAATTCATTTATTATTCTTATTGGAGTAAATTATTTCCAACAAGAAAGTGAAATTCATTTATTATTCTTGTTCAATAAGATTCTGCAAACATATTCACACACACATTTTTAAAGAGCCACTATAATGAAAATTAAATAAATATTTCTATTTATAACTATTATAAAGTTTGATGAACATTATAAATTTTGTAACTATTAAATATGTGGTATATATATTGTAACCTTCTGGGTTGGCACCAGAAATATTAATTATAATTATGTAATACTGTATCAGTAACATCTGATGTCATCTTATTAAAAAAAATGAAATAACTTGAAATTTTTAAAATTTTTTATTATTGACTTAAAACTATGCTTAAAAGTACTTGTAGATGTAATTTGAAAATTATTAGGTGTTTAATATCTTACTTTAGTGTATAATTAATGGTAGAAAGGGGAGTGGCTTGTCACAAAAGTAGTTAGTTTAGTTTGAGCCAATTCTAATTATTTTATTTGTCTGCAGAACAATATTAAGATTTTTTTGAGTGATTCTCTAGTTCATTTGCTTATATTTTAATCTATAGTATAAGCAGTGAAATATGTTTAACTCATCATCATTAAAACTGTCATTTTAGTCATATCAGTTCAGTACCTGTTGTACATTATTTGTAAATATTCATGTATATCTGTGCTATTTTTCAACTTCATTTTTCATTCATGTAATTCATTAAACCATCAAATATCATGTCTCATATCCAAATATCTAATTTTACAACTAATAGTTTTTAAAACCAGCTTAATTACTTTTTAAATGAATTCATGAATCACTGGACTGATGAATTATTAAACAACAATTATGCTATAAAATATTTTATTTGTTAAAATAATTGTCATTAATTTTATTTTGTTACTTTAAAAATACAGAATATTCAATTCTTAGTTCAATTTAATATTTTTTTTATTTTGATAGACAAAATGATTTTTTTTATTCTTTCTTTCCACTTTATGACAAGAAAGTTTCTTGCATAAAATTCTCCTAATTAAAAATCTCAGTGCAATGGGTAGAGCAAGTTTGTCTAGAGACCTTTGAACTTTTAAATGACCTTGGATTATTGGAAGAATAAATGCTTAGGTAATGTTCTGTGGATCTATAAAAGGGGTTGATTACAACTCCATGTGGGCTGCTGACTAAATTTTTCTACTACTAATTGAACTCCAATTCATTTTCTGAACAAAGTTTTAATACTATAATTTTTTTTGTTATAAGCTGATTCTTCCAAGACCAAGTTTGAAAGTGAAAAAGTATTATTGGTTTTCTGGAAATGAGAACGTAAATGACCGTATGAGGTATATCAATCTTTACCCTTAATTAACCGTTTAAATTATCAAATCATTATTTAAAATGTGTATGTGTCTACACTATAAATTATTTAAATTTAATTGCTAATATGGGAAAAGGAATGGAAATGCATACTTGTATTTTAAAATTGTTTTATTTAAACCTTAATCATAATTTTAAAGAAGAATGCCTGTGCATATTTCCAGTTTATTTTCATTAAAATTTAATGCTAATATTAATGGAGCAGCTGAAGTATGTGAATACTTTTATTATTTTGGAAAATGTGCAAACTTTTTTATTAAACATATCAGGAACTCTTAGTAATAAATTTTTGCTAGAAGAAAGTTGAGACGGGAGTATAAATAATTTATTTTTATTATCATTATTGTTGAAACACTTGCCTGACTATTTATATTTGTGCCTATTTGAAAAATAAGATTAAATGTGTAATTTAATGGATTGTTTAATATTTATCTATTTATCCCTAATTACTGTGAGGAATGAACATATAAAATAGAAAAGACTGAATATGAATTTCTTTTATGCATTGTTCTCCTCATTTTCAGTGGGATTTCCTTATTTAAAATATTACCAACCAACTTACAGGAATTGAAGTGAATTTTATAAGTTAACTAGTTATATGTTTTAATGAATGGCCTATGAAAATATAAAACAAATGCTGAAATATATTTAAGGATGAAATAATAAATTATTGCTTTACCTACGTTATAAGAAAATGTCTATTACTTAATTGATGAAGGATTCTTCTATATATTGCTAGCAGTTCATTAGCCTTGCTAAAAACATTGAATGACGCTATTCTGGAGCCAAAATAATGTCTTCCTGCAGAAATGTGTTAGTCAATATTTATTTTTATAACATTTATTATCGTTATTTAGTACATGACCAAGAGACGTCATTTAAAAACTGTAAATAATCTTTTCATTTTTTCAACCAAGAAAAAAAAAAACTTTAGTAATTATTATTATTTATTAACATTTTAGCAGATATAGTTTAAAGGTTGTTTTTGATTTTTATTATATTCATTATTGTTTCTTCAAGAACATCTCATAAAGTATACGAAGGAAATATTATGCTAGGTAATTTTTATTATTTTAGTATAAGTTTTATCATGTGCTCGTATTAATATACGTGCATGTTAGAAATGGAGACATCTATTTAATGTTGAAAGGATGAACCGCAGTTTTAAAAAGCTCATTATATAACTTTTATAGTGTATCTTTGCATTTTCAATAGATTATAAAATAATTATTTTCAATAATTATTTAATCCGGAATTTAAAGATTTGTCGTTTATCATAAACCAAACTTTTATTTTAATTTTGTGTTAATGCAAATGCACTAAAAAAAGATTTTCTTACCTTGCCAATTGAAATTATTTTTGCCTTGCTTTTCAACCATTAATATATTTCCAAGTTAAAATATTATACTTATCAGATATGAAATATTTATTCATAATTGCTTTTAGTTATTGATATTTTTAGTTCTTTACCTACTGAGATTTGAAATTGTCTGTGCATTGGTACACTTATATATGCATGTCTATTATTAAAGCCAACTATAATAATGTTTGAATTTAAAGTAAAAATGATATAAGGCCATCGATTTTGGAGGGTGAGAATGTGTTAATTGAAATTGAAAGATTAAAAATTTACTTAAGTATAAATTTATTGTTCTTTATTATGCTTCGATAGAAAAGTATTTTGTGACTATGTAGAATGATGTTAGTGATGATGTATAGTATCTTATGGGATTGACTAATCTCTCCTCTTTTAGTTATTTGAATATTTGACATGGGTAGATTACATAGTATATTGTATGGGATAGAGTAAACTCTCCCTTTTGTTTATTGAAGTATTTGTTAGGAGTAGATTGAATCCTCCAGTTCTGATAGTTTTATTTTATGAATATGAGTATAAGAAGCCAAGTATTTTAATTCCCTTATTTCTGGTGATGAGAATTTGTTCCCACCAGTTTATTGTAGTCTCAGAAGTTAGACTTGGGAGTTATTGTATTGTTATTTATATGATTAAAATTGTGAGCCTTTTATCCCCATGTGCCATATTGAATGTTTTCATCTGTTACTCATAGCCAAGTGCAAGATAATTTGTTGATAAAAAAAAATAAAAGCACAATTGATTTTTCTCACACAACAGCTGTAGTAGAATTAGTGCTAAAGCTTCGTTGGCCATTGTCATCATCCGTATTATGATTTTATTACAAGTTCATATGTAAACTGATTGGATTGATTAATGTTAATTATTTTATGACAATCAGCATAATTTAGACACATGCATAAAGTATTAATTTAAAAGATATGGAAAGATCCATCATTAATGCATAACTTTATTATTTCAAATCATTTTATATTTATCATTTAAATTTCATATCATCAACTTTCATAATATTCAATCATCATTTGAGTGAGAAAGCAAAAGAAGTCAAAGTATAGTTAATTAATAGAATTATTTATTTCTATTTTGTAAAGACAAAATATAGTTAATAGGATTATCTATTTTGCAAAATACAAAGTATAGCTAATTAATAGAATTATTTATTTCAATTTTGCAAAGATAAAACAAAGTTAATTAATAAAATTTATTTATTTCTATTTTGCAAAGTACAAAGTATAGCTAATTAATGGCATTATTTATTTCCATTTTGCAAAGTATAGTTTGATCTTATTCTTATTTTATACTTCTTGGATTCAAACCCTTCTTATTTTAGTTAATGTGCATTTGAAGTAAAATGCCAAAAATTTCAGTTTCATATAATTTAGTGTAAATATTTAACAGTATGTTATTTCTCATAGACCTATCAACTTAATTGATAGCTTCAGAGTGCTGAAAACAAGATGCCAAATGTAAAGTAAATTTTGTATTTTATTGTCTGAAGTGTAAAGTTATATTGTTTCAGCTTCATATGTTTATCAGAATTGACTGACAACTTAAACAATTTTGCAAGAAAAATGTAGTTTATTTTGGTGTATTATTTTAGTATTGACAATATAATGTGTTTTCCATAAGTCTATCAGAATGCCTTGATAGCTGGCATGTGTTAGAACAGAAGATAGAAAGTTATCTTATGTTATCTGCTCTCATGTACTTTTCAACTATTGATGTTAAATGCATCTAGAACCTGTACCTGTACAAATTATAAAAACTAAATGTTTACTTAATTATTTTGTAAATAAATGTTTTATTATTCAAAGTTGTGTTCAGAATTCTTCTTTAACATACATTCGTATTTCATATTTCCACACATTTACTTTATCTAATATATGATTCCACTTTTCGATTAATTTAATGATGAACATGTCCAGATATGATGATGTTGATTTCCTTGATCCAAACACTGTATGAAATGTTAATTATTTACTGATTCTCTAAAAGTTTTGTCATTCAATTATTTAGATGATGAATTAAAATCAAAATGTATCCTATTTCTTTCATTATCTAACTACCATTATTTTGTTAGGGTATTGCTTAATTTATATCATTACTTTCATAATAGTAAATAGTAGTTGTTGAGAAGTATAGATTTAAAATTAAGCTATGCAATAAATTAATTTCCTGAGATATTCAATTATTAATTTAGATTAAATATTCATTCAGTTAACTAGTTTAAATTATTGTATAATTAAAAGTTCAGTAATGTTAGGTTTATTTTATATTCAGTTCCAACTTGCTATACAGTATAGTTACTAAACAGTACATTTTATTTATTAATTTAATTTTCTAATATAGTAGAGGTTGTTCAATGCATGTGGATGATGGGAGGTGAAGTATATACTATAACTTGTTAATTTAGATGGTAGAATTTTACCAATTTAATTCTTATTTATTTTAGAATTTAATAATGTTTTGTTCCTATTAGTTATATTTCCTCCCACATCTAATATACATTTTCAACCTTATAGACCTCTGTATCCCTCAACTGAGCTAAGTTAAGGTAAAACTTCATTTAAGAGCATCATTAATAGTTTTAAAGTAAAGTTAGATCAATAGTTTATTCTATGATTCATAGAATTGGTGCCCCCCCAGGTATTTGTGGTTAGGAAAGGTGTTGGTGATCAATGATGAAGGGTTACAATATATATATGTAATGTTCTGATATTTTGCGATAATTTTATTTCCACACTTAGTTCTAATACTTTGACAATTCTATTTTATTTACTTACTGTAGCTAGGGCTTTCGAAGGAACTGGATCTTCATTTTCAAAGCTGTAGACAGTTCTGATGTTGAGTGTTTAATGTAAAAAATGCAAAGTTATGTAAATCAGGTTTGCCATTTCTTAGAGATGGCATAAAACATATCTCTTTTGTTTATTGAGTTAGCGTTCAAATTAATGAAGTAGGCCTCTTTGATTTATCTCACCTTGTGTCCCTCCCTACACATCACATGAGGATTATCAGGGATGCAAAGGTGACCTATTATAGCTTTGTACTGCACAAAGATGGAAGGGTGGGAGAGGACTGCTAGTGCCTTATTGAATGCATACTTGTGTTGCAACAATCTTGTGTGGACAGAAGCTCTGGTCTCCCTATAATATGAAGCGCGAGTTGTTTTCTGGGCAAGCTATTTTATACGCTGCCTGCTGTGTATATATTGAAGGGAGTTGATTAATAGACAAGATAATCAGAGGTTTTAAATACCCACCCAATCTTTCTGACAGGCAGAACAGAACCAGAATCTTGCTGCCATACATTAAAAACATACACACAAATCTACAAACCATTTTTCACAATGATTTTAGCATATGTTATCAATCCCCTCCTAATTTCAATAGATGTATCAACATTAAAGATCAACTCCCTCCAATATACACACAGCAGGCATTGTATAAAATAGCTTGTCCAGAAAACAACTGTCGCGCTTCATATTATGGGGAGACCAGAGCTTCTATCCACACAAGATTGTTGCAATACAAGTATGGGTACAATAAGGCGCTAACAGACCCCTCCCATCCTTCCATCTTCACGCAACACAAAGCTACAACAGGTCACCCTTGCATCCCTGATCAGCCTCGCATGGTGTGTAGGGAACGATACAAGGTGAGGAGAAAAACCAAAAAGGCCTACTTTATTAATTCGGACGCTAATTCAATAAACAAAAGAGATATGTTTTATGCCATCTCTAAGAAATGGCAAACCTGATTTACAAAATTTTGCATCTTTTATGTTAAACACTCAGCATCAGAACTGTCTACAGCTTTGAAAATGAAGGCCCAGTTTCTTCAAATGCGCCAGCTACAGTAAGGAAATAAAATAGAATTGTCGAAGCGTTAAAATTAAGTGTGGAAATAATATTATCACAAAATATCAGAACATTATAAATTTTGACAAATATAATTTAAATATGCTTATAACTATTAAATAAAATTACAATTGAAATAAATATGACTTTTAAAATATGTACGACTATTATAAAAGGTGTCTGTTGATTAAAATGACAGAAATTTTACATTTATCTTATATAAATTAGGCTTTTAATACATTATATAAATTGAAAATTAATATTATTACAACTGGATGCTTCATAAATTTAAAATTTTGACCATTACATAAAATGTAAATCCTTCTTTGAATCAGTAAGCAAAGTAAAAGATTATAATATATAAAACTAAAATACATTAACCATATAAATATATACCTATACAATTTTTAATTATTTACAACATATATATATTTTACATATATAGCCATAAAATAAAACAAAATAAACTAAACTAATAACTTTATTACACTAACTACATTAATTCTTAATACAATAATAATAAATTAATTATCCCTATTTTATTTTATATATTACTATTAATATAACCTACCTACAAAAACCAAAATAACTATTCCATTACATTAACACCCTTCCAAAAATAATTTCTAATATAAATTATCATTAATCTAACATAATCAATAATACACTCTTAACATTATAATCATTTTAAATTTTCCAACTATTCCCTAATATCCATTTACCACATAGTTTCATGGACCTTTAACTAAATTAATAAATTTATCTATATTCTCTTATTTCCTAATATCTTCTTTTATTATAAACTTTAACTTCAACACATTTCATGTTGTCTCCAAGTAATGATTATACGGTCTTGAATTTATGCTCCCTCCCTCTTTCTTCTGCCATTCTACCAGTCTGATCTATATAAATTTTATTAAAATCCCTACATATAATTTTATATACTAATCCTATCTTATTTCCCTTATTACTAGTCCTATTTACATTCAATATTCATTTTTCTAAGGTTTAATTATTTTCCCAAGCTATCTTAATATTCTCGTAATAATTTTTTTCTTTAAAAGATTATATATATCTTTCAAATAAGAAATAACTATTTACTGTTAGTTTTATTTTCCTTTTTAAATTTCTTTTCTTACTCTTATTATTATTATCATTATTACTAAAAATTATTCTAACAACTTTGTTATTATATTCCATTTTTATACAATTTTATTTTATTTTTTATTCCATAGGCCTCTTCCTTATTCATTGTTAGCCTACCATTTTTAACTTTAAATCACTTTAAAACTGCCATTTTTTAAGACTAAGATTGATATGAATTACTCCTCTAATTTTTGCATTCTTATTATATCTTTATCTTTACATCATTTTCCTTATTTCTTTTTAAATAAATAATTAAATATTTTAAATCTTTATCATCTTCTTTTTATTGTAAACTTAATATTATTTAAAATACTATTTAATTCTTCAAAAGATTTTAATATACTTCTATTTCCAATAATAATTATATCATCTATATACCTATAATGTTCAAAAATTTATTTTTAATATACTTACTACTTTTCCCTCTAACTTATCTACAAACACTAATGATAACAATCCACTTACTGAACATCCCATGACCCATTCATTTGTTATATTCCAAAAATATCATTATATTTAAAATACAAACTACTACTTACCATAATCAATCCATTCTTTAGATATTTTACTTTCTTCTAATTTATTCATAATTAAATCAATACTTTCCTCTCTTGGCACATCTTTTCAATATCCAATGATGCAATCAAACTGCTATTTAATTTAATAATTTCTTCTGAATTCTTAATACTATATTTACTATATCCAATTATATTTGCAATTCTCTTATATATTATTTTAAATAAATTCTTAATAATATGATTATCAAAATTTACAATAACTCTTACAGGCATTATCTTCTTTGTGTTTTTATTTTCCCAAATATATATGGATGCATGAAAGCTGTTGGATATAATCATCTATATTCCTCATTATTAATTAATTTTTCCTCCCTCATGTAATTAAATAACAATTTATATTTTGTTTTTATTTTTTCTGGATCTTTATATAATTTTTCATATCCTTGTTTTATTATATCAATTCATTTTTCTCCTATATTCATCTTCCTTCAAAATTACAAATCTATTTCCTTCAACTGTTATTCTTAACTCTTCTTTCACTACTTTTACTTCTAATTTTCTTGAGAAAAATTTTTTCTTTCCATTCTTTTTTATTATATTTTCTTTTTTTATTAATCATATTAATTTTTGCCTGCAGTTCAAATTTTAATTCATTTTTTATATCTGCTGTTTCCACATATACAACTGTTTCTGAATATTTTTATCCACAACTAGTATATACTTTTTCCTTATTCAATATCATTATTTAATCATTGTCAAATTCAATATTTGATAAATTTACTGCTTCATCATTTTCTTTTATACATCGATCATATATTATTATCATCATCCAATATATGTTCTTTATATTTTTACTCTTATGCTTTAACCAATTCAATTTATTTCCATATTTTATTCCTAATATATTTACTAATTTTTTATTATGATTTGATAATTCATAGTTTATATATTCAAATAACTCTTTACATACATTTTTCCATAAAATATTTCTAAACTGATTATATTTCTTTATACAATATTCCACATTATTATATTTTTCTTTAATAAACCAATTCAAAATAGTTCCTTTAATCTTATTATATAAACCATTGTTATTATTATAAAGAAAAAGACTTTCACTTTTGCCACAGGTACTTTAAGTGTTTACAATACCCGAACAATGTAGTTTATGACTATAGAGGGAATTAAAGCCTTTCTCTTTATAATTACAAACTGCCTTTGCATTCAATAAATAATAAAACATTATACTATTATTATTGAGTTTTTTTATTACTAATACTAAACCTACATGACATAGGCATTAAATCATTATCTTTGCATTTCTTTAAAAAAGACAACTGGTGCTTCAATCCTCCTTTGTAAAATCCATAGTTGTTTAAACCTTAAGAAGTTAATACCATTTAAATAAATATATAAAAATGTCCATACATTGTTTTTACCATTCCTTTCCATATTGATTATGAATATATCATTAAAACTAAATATTCCAATACACAATTATTGTAAAATACATTTATACACATATATAAATATTGTTTTATAATGCATTAAAATTTATTAATTTTTAATATAGTCTATGGATTTAAATAAAATATTAACCTTTGACATCATTTTACTATGAATCTAAAATTTGCTACTAGTATTTTTTCAAAAATAAGAAAGGTTATTGTATACAAGAATATACTGCAAACTTTAATGATTGTTTTATAAGGTATCCAATTTTATTAATAACATATTTGAAATAAGATAATAAGTATTTTTAGAACATAAATTATATTAAGCTTAGATCATTACAATATATTACATTGTTCTCACCCCACATAAAACATTTTTTCTTAGCTCATTGAAATTTTATTAATTACAAATTAATATTAACTGTAGGATTAAAGTAAGACTTTCTCAATATATAATCGTTATTCTAAATATCATCCATTTTACTGTCTAATAAATTCTTGATGAATGGGAAATCTTAAATATATCCCATATTAATCCATATTTAATTCACTTTATCTTATATAATTAAAATGAAATTAATTATCTAAATAAGTCTATGACATAATTAACACATACATATAATTCTCCTCTCAATATTGTATACCATAAAATAGTTATAAACATATAACTTTTGTTTCAATAAAGAGATTTATTATTAATCTAAATATGAATTTTATTTTAAATATCTTAGTCATATATTTTTTAATTCACTTGTATAATAAATTAACATTACCATTAAAATGTATATTATTATTACAATAAAATTATTTACTTTACAATGCTTTTATTCAGAATGTACTATAGGCTTTAGACTTCATGCATTACAAGTATTTTTTTATTCCATCTGGGATCGCTAATAAAAATTCATTCTCTCCAACATTTTTCTTTATTTGGAATGGTCTCATATAAATTATAAAAATTTTAAATTTGTACTTTTGTAAGTCACTATACAGGAAATTCAATCGACATTAAACTATGAATCCCAAATGAAACTAATAGATATTAATACACTTACTAAATTCATTCATTGAATAATTAAATATAAACTAGGTAATTTACCTATTCATAAATTAACTAATTTATGTACATTTGTACAAGTATTCTTTCTATAAAGTAAATACAAAATAATAAATGGCATTTATTTCGTAATAAAATCATAGCTATTGGTCTTTTTGAATTATACCAGCCTTTTCTTTCCAATAGTAATTTAATCATATAAATGATTTTTTAAATCAAACTAACTATCATTAAAATGAAAAGAACATAAAAATCATATCTATTTAATTTATAAGCTTTCAACTTCATTGTATACTTATAAAATAAATCAGCTATCATATTAGAATAACTTTATATTATAAATAATATGTTCAATCTTTTTATTCCTTATAAATATGTAATCTTTATACCAAAGAAAAGCATTATTCTTAAACTCATAATTATTCATATCTTGCATCATCATCTTATATCATAATTACACCACATTATCACCTTATATCATAATTACACCAATATAAAGACTCAGTCTCATTAATTTCTAAGTTATTATTATCATGTTCTAAATAATTACCATTATTTCTATCATTATTTTATAGAATGAGATTAACCAAACTTTTTCACTATATTTGGTTGACTTTCTGGCATTTTCTACTGGTCCTATTTTCTAATACAGTAATCTTTTTCAGTTATCCTAAGTTTATAATATTTCACATAATAAACTATGCAAACTTATTTTCTTATAACTCATTTATTTCAATAAATTCATAATAGCTTTCTTTACTTGAACTAATCTCATATATGACTACTTTTTTTCTATTACTCATAAATATTTACAGATAATCAATTCAAAATTTGATGCTGCATATTGAGCTAAATGTCTGTCAACTTTTCTAGTAAATAACTTATCTCAATAGACTGTTATTTATAATAAATTTTTCCTCATCATTATTCAAAAAATCCTCTATATAGTTACTGCTATCTTTACTAATCTCCATAAATTCTTCAAATTCAATTTTAGATTTACTTTGTGAATTTTCAAGCTGAATCTGCAACTCATTAGATCTGGCATTACAATTAGTTTGACATTCATCAAATTTAGCATCAAATCTAATTTAAGATTCATCAATCTTATTTTCTAACTTTCTAGAATCAGTTTTAGAATCAATTTTTACTTTACCTAATGTAGCATATAATTCCTTAAACTTAATATCAGAATCAACTTTCATTTTCTTAAGTTTAACATCTAAATCAACTTTCAGTTCATTAAATTTCATATCTAACTTAGCATCTGAATTGATCTTAAATTCCTCAAATCTCTTATTAAATGCCTCAAACTTAGCTTAAATTTAGGATATGAATCAGCTTTAGATTCTTTATAATTAGCATCTGAATCAGTTTTAAATTCATCAAATTTAACTTGAGATTCACCAAATCTCATACACAACTCATTAAAATTAGCTTAACATTTTTTAAAGTTAGCTTGGGATTCTTCAAACATCTTTTTAATTCATTAAGTTCGAACTTTCACTTTTGGACCTGCCCAACAAATCTATGCTAGTATCATCCTTTGTAATAATTTAACTACAAAACTATAAATACATTAGTATCAATAAATATAAAATTTAAAGAAATAGAGCACTAATAAAGTTTTATACAATATTATATTTACTAAACATTTTCCCAGAGATATCTGTACTTCCAAGATTGTCTAAAATAAAACATTATTCCACAAAATATGTATAAATAGGATTATCAATAAATATTATTTATTTATAAGTGCTTTACAGTTCTAAATTTTATTAAATTCTATATTATCTTATGTATTGTAATCATTAAAAATTTGCAAAATATTGCACATAAATCCAAAATAAATTTATATTATTAGAGGAATCATTAATAAAAAATAAATACACGCATACATATATAGGGTCACATTAAAGTAAATAAAATTTCAAAATTAATCGGATCAAGCATTGCCATGTATATTGGGTATCAAAATTAATTATATCTGGACAAATATGTTCTGCTGCCAAATTTGTAACTGTATAAAAGGAAAATCCGGCTCATCATCAAAAATAATAATAGCTAATACATTGGTAATCAAATTGTAACTGATCAAATAAAGGGAAATGAATTCTCATGGTTTTAAATATTATCAGTAAGCAAATAACAAATTTATCCATTAACATATAGCTGAATATCAAAGGAACTTTACTGTACTCAACTATATTTATAATTAAATGTTTATATATTCTTTAAAGTATGAATTTAAATAATTAATTTGCATGAAATAAGTAACTAGACTATAATTCTCAAGAATGTTAATAAATATAAAATATGCTAAAATTTATGAGACCATAAGATGTATTATATAGTGTGATGATATAAATAAAACAAATACAAAAATCAAGTTAATTTAAATAAAAGAAAATATACTTTATTTACATTAAAATAAAAACAATAAGAAAAATAAATAGATGAATAAATAATGGGATGTTTTCTCGGATACATATTCTAAATATGAAAATAAAAATTTAAATATTATGCATACATTTACATTCTTCGTGGTATAAAGATCTTCAGCACCTGGGTTGTTACACAATATCAACATCATTAAAGAAAGGTTATTTAAAATAAACATAAAATTTGCTTTAATAAAAATTAAATATAATTATAACTATTTGTAAAAAAAAAAATATTTAATAGAAAATTACAGTCTATAGTTTTCTGTTTAAGTAATTCCCTCGCTTTTCCAAAAAATTCTAGGGTGATGCAATTTTTGCTGAGAAAAGTCATTAACACAGATATGTAAACAATAAATTATTTATTATTGTGGGTTTTGTTTTTCTCTTTCTGATAGAATTTAGATTTTGCATGATAAATTTTAGCATCATTTCCTTTATGAATTTTGATGAAATTAATTTATAAGCATTCTTCATTCTTTATAATCTTACTTTAAGAACATACATTCACACCAATAAAATAATACTTCTATACTAAATATAAGTTCTAATTTATAATATCTGTTTTCTGAAATCGTTTCCTGGCAAACACATCTATATGATAATAATCTATTAAAATTATATATTTATTTTTTAAAAATATATAACAGAAACAATTATAAAAAAAATATTTAGTAGCAAATTAGTTTATAGTTTTTTTTTAAAGTAATTTCCTTGCTTTTCCGAAGAATTCTATGATGATGCAATTTTTTCTGAAAAAAGTCATTAACACAGACAATAAATTGTTTATTAAATTATTTATTGTGGGTTTTGTTTTTCTCTTTCTGGTAATTAAATTTTACATGATAAAGTTTAGCAGCATTTTCTTTATGAATTTTGATGAAATTAATTTATAAGCATTCTTCATTCCTAATAACTTGAAAAAACATTATTACTTAAAATGATGTTCCAAGATAAGATGATGCTAGAAAACAATTTAGAAGACTATTTGCCTTCTAGGAAAATGATTTTAATCCATTGATTTTAACAATATATTATCCAATTTTTAAAATGAAGCAAAATATAAGAAATGCCTATATGAATCCAAAGGTGAATACACAAATAAGTTCAATTATATTTAAAAACCTTTATTTCCTCAACTCATATTAGTCATTGTTGCTACAATGATATACTAAGATTCATTTTTCTACTTATGTTTTATCCAATTTATACTTGAAGCAGACTTTCATTGTTTTAAGATTTGAACAATCATATATTTGTGTATTAAAATGTCCTTTTTAAATATCCAGCATTTTTTACAAATAAAATATTTGAAGTTACATAATATTTACAATTTAAATAATACATTTTTTTTCTTTTAAAATAAATTATACAGTTTAACAAACTTAAAATATATAAAATTAATAGCATATGAAGTGCTTGAAAGAGAAGCTATACAGAGAGCAAAAAATATTAAACGTTAAGCGATTCGAGGCGGTTTGCCTCATATTCATTCTGTATTTTGCATTATTGCTATGAATATGAGGCAAATGGCCTCGAAAGTGCTTAGCGTTTAATATTTTTTGCTCTCTGTATAGCTTCTCTTTCAAGCGCTTCATATGCTGTTAATTTTATATATTATAATATCGAGAGAGAAGTTTAAAATTCCTAATAGTTTACAAACTTAAAGTAGAAAATTATACATATCAAAATAAATCTTTTTTTTTAAATTTATTTAACATTATAGTAAACAATATTAAATAAAATTGACATATTAAAGTTTTAAAATAACGTTTCTAACTTTTAAAAATAGATAAGAATAAACATGCATATGCACATACATTCTAAACAATAAACTAAGATTGTGTTAATTATTTTAAAATCATTGAAATGTAAATTATTTCTGTTATAAAAAATCATTTATTCACATATAAAATATTGTTTTATAATATATTAAACTTTTATTTAAATAAAATAGTCTTGACATTATATTATCAGGAATCTAAAATTTGCTATTAATTTTCGGAAGATACAAAAAATTATTATATGCAATGATATTTATAAATTTTAATGATCATTTTATAATGTATTCAATTTTAAAAAATATATTAAAAATAAGATTTTTTTTTTTTTAGATAATTTCTGAATATCACAATATATATTGATTTTTTTTCTCTATTTCCTCTGCACACTTCTTTAATAACAACTCCATACTATTTTCAAAAAGTCATATCATTAAAAATAAAATTATCATATTATGTATTGCTCTAATTCCAGTATGAAAATTTCCAATCCTTTTCCAAATTTTATGTCAATATGTAATTCTCTTAAAATATATAATAAACGTGACAATAGTCCCGTCTCCCCCCAACTTGATTTCATATTTAACATTCAATAATCCAATATTACAGTTGGTAGTTATAAAATCCATAGACCTTACAAAGATCTTTAATCATTCTTAGAAGCCAATATCTACTCCCACATTTTGAAAATTTTTACACAATCTATTTTATCTATTATATTTTCTATATCTAATACATATTTTGTTTTCCTTATCTCCCCTAATATTTCACGCACTTTCATCTAAATCCTAATTTTACTTACTAATATGTATAAATTATTTTTATAGAAATTATTGATACTAATCTTTAAATCAGTAATAATATCAAAACATTTCCCTTTCGTTTATGTAACTCATATTCTCATAATCTTTCATTATTAGATTATTATCATTATCTATATATTAATGCTCGTTTTAAAATCAATCCTTCAGTATCTTGTAGAACTTATTAACATTTCAATTGCCATACCATAGTTTTCTTTTTTAATCTATCACTCTATTCGATTTTGAATTAGTCACTCTAGCTTATCTTGAATCAGCCATTCTGATCAAATACATTCACTTACCAATAACTTATCAGCCAAAATTTTTATTGCATAATAGTCGAGTATTTTTATGTTCTATTTTTATATTATTTACTATCTGTATTTAATATTAAAACTATCTTTTCTTTTGCATTTCTTTTCTTAATATATCTCCAATTTTTTTTACATTTCCTTCCTACAAAGTTAATTTCTGCATTTCTTCTCTTATTATATCTCCAATTTTTTTTTTACATTTCCCTCCTACACAATTAATTTCTTCAATTAACTTCATGTTAAGTTCATTCCATTTCAATTATATATTTGAGCTATGTCTTCATTTCCCAGTTATTTCTTAACAATCCTTCTATTTAATAGATTACAACCATTCTTAATTTTATTATTTGTAAATAAAATTCATTTTGGTTGCAGAAAAAAAATTGTTGTTAACCAAAACATGTCTTTGATTCTTGAAGATTTAAAGAAATAGAGCTCATTCTATATATTCCTATTGATGCACCTATTACTACATAATTATTCGTAGGATAAACAAATATGGATGGGCAATTCATTAACACACATTAGTCAGCGTGGTAAGTTTACTATCTTTTTACCTCTGAATATGGTCTTCTTTCTCAATATGTTTGTGAATTATCTTTAGATATATATAAATAGATAGTAATTAATAAAAAAGCTATTTATATATGTGTAATATTATGGAAGGAAACTATTCTTCACAACATGTGCTATAAAAATGACATGCATTCTCCCATCAATAAATATTTTAAAAGCATAGATGGTCTATTTATGCTTAGAACTTATTCTTTAAATAAACCAATATTTATTGCTCGTGCCTAAATTAAGGTTTTTAATTTATTATGAGCCTGATTTTTAAATCACACATTACTTGCACAAGTTCAGTTTATATATTGTAGGGAAGAAAAAATTTCTTACTTTCAATTACCTGCAATACAGAATCTTATTAGTTTGTATGTATGTAATATTGATAAAAGAAACTATTCTTCACACATGCTCTATGAAATTTTCATGCATTCTTCTGTCAATAAATATTTTAAAAGCATAGTTAATCCTCCTATGCTTAGAGCCTATTCCTTAAATAAACAAACATTTTTTAACCATACCTAAATTAGGACTTGAAATTATGAGCTTGATTTTTAAATCGGCATATTATTTACACAACTGAACTTGCACAAATAATATGCCAATTTAAAAAGCAGACTCACAATAAGTTCAAGCTTTAATTTATGGACTGCCAATATATATTGATAAGAGAATGCATATCAATTTCATAGTATATAAATGAAAGTAGTTTCCTCCCACAATATTACATATATATATAGGTATTTAGAAACATGACTGATGAAACTAAATCATGGCCTTTATTTCCAAGGGACTATAAAGTCACTAGGGGGTAATGCCTGAAGTTCAGAGTGCTAAAATTCTCTAATTGTTAACCCAGGCTGCCCTTTGATGATGTCTTTTTATTTAGATATAATTGGAGATCACTTCCAAATGAAGGAAAATTACTGTCTAATATTAAATAGAAAGTAGTTGAAATTTGTAAAATTACAAAGAAAGATAAAGAAGCAATTGATTTGAAAAGTGGATATATACTTTACTATAAAGACACGAATATCAGAAGCACAAATGGGATTTATGGTAAAAAAGTCAAAGAATCAGATCCAGCATATCATAATGTTATTAGATTTTTTAAAAAATTGAAATGGTGTATACTCGCACTTTCTTCTCTCTATTCTTTTTTGCAATCACATTCTCATACCTTCTAATTATTAAATAGTAATAAATTTTTTCTATTTTAATTCTTATATACCATACTTTCCTTTGCAGTTTATCTTTAACATCTATAAATCACATTTATTAGATTTAATCTTCTCAATTTCATCTCTCTTTTTTTTTCTTCTTGGATTTATGGAATATACTGTTGTCAAAAATAATACTTCATTACGAATCATTATGAAAATACTTTTTAAATTTTAATTCCTTAAAAATGCATCTTTATTCGTCTGTGTTATCCATGGACTATATGAAGACTTAGAAATATTCTTGTCAGTTATTAAAAGTAATGCTTTATGGTTACAAATAAAGTTTCACAATTAATTTTTTTTTCCAATATTTTGCTCTCTGTTTTTATTAATTAAATAAAACTTATTTTACTATATAAAATAATAAAGCAAGTAATTCATAAAACATAGAGGAGACAAAAAAAATATTCCTAAAAGTCTCTCAAAAATAATTAATATTTGCATACATAAGTAATTATGCAAAGAATATTGCTTTCCACAGGGTAAAAAATTACATTTTATAATCAAAGAACATCATGTCTTTATTGTAAGTCATTGAGAACATTTATAGAAAAAAAAAATTCAAATTCCAGATTATGGTATATTTTTCTAGAAAGATGAATATATTTACAAGACTAATTTCAATTAGAATCTTCAACACATAAAAATATGATTTTAATGTCTCTAAATGAATTAAAAAAACTATTAAAGAAACAAGAAAATGAAAAAATCTGCTAATAAGATATTTTTACCAACATTTATAAAATGACCAAACTTAGAGATGTAATTAGATTCTTTATATAATACTATCACAAAGGAAAATTTACTGTTTGTATGCAAATTATTTTTTAACATGTGCAAATGTAATGATTTTAATGATTGGAAACACATACTAAAAATTGTTTAATACAAAATGGATTGCAGAAAATAAAAACTTACATATTCAGTAAGAAATAAGGACAAGAAATATCAAGATAATGAAGGGAAAAATTATTAATGCAAAATTTTAGGATTAATAATACTTTTAGAAAGTTGTTTTAAAAGAAATGATGAAATACAGTATTAAGATTCATTCACAATGGAAATTTTTGTAGAAATTCTAGAAGTTATTAAGGAATTTGTGCCTTTCTTGAAACAGTAGTTGAATATAATGAATATAAAGAGATGTTTTATATCTCTCATCAATAATTTGGGGACAATTTATTAAAATAAGGGGGGGTGGATAAAAAGTCATAAATTAAATGACATTTATAATTAGATATGTCAAAGATAAATAATCAGTTGAAAGATTTTTAAAATTTATTTCTATTCAGAATTACAGAACTGGAGCTTATTTGAAGTTTGAATTCAATGATTTTATTCTTTTATCTATTAAGCCAACTGCCTGGAATTCAAAAATTACCCTAAAGTTTTGAATAAAAGCCAATTTTCTTGTATAATTATATAATGTTCATTAATTATTCAAATTTACAAAAAATGGATGTATTGCAGATTGAAAAGAACTACTACTGAAAACATATTAAATGTAAGCAGTGAAATTCATGCAATGATTTATTCATATATACAACTCTAGTCAAACAATGAAAAGTAAATAGAGTTAAGATAAAATTGAGATCATTGAAATACTTTGCTGTAATCAACTTTGGTAATGAATAATTTTTAGTATGTGTTTCCAATCACTGAACTTGCAGATGTTAAAAAGTAATTTGCATACAAAACAGTTAATTTTACATTATGAACTTGATATCATAGAAAGATTAAAGATGATTGCTAGATTCAAACTTGTAGATAAAGGCCACAGGTCAGAAATTAGTTTGTCATGTTGCTATTATGTTACTATCATCTTACAATATGGGAAAGACTAGTTTTTTTTTTTTACAAAACTATTATTTATTAAGCTTTTCAGAAATAAATGATTTTTTTTATCTCAACTAAATAGCAACTGGAAAAAATTTAAATATTTATTTTTTTTATATAAAAGTTTAGAAAAAAAAAAACTAAACTATATATATATGTCAATATGTAAAAATAATTTTTTTGATGTAGATTCAATTAAATATTATTCTTATAAGAATGAGGGCTTTCAATCATCACAATGTTTTTTCAGAAAAAAATTCCATGGTAATAAAAACTGTTATACAAAAATGTCATATTCGGAATGTAATTCTAAACAAAATTATTAAAACCCATAAAGCTTGATAATGTAATAAATAAGCAAATGTTAAAACATTTAACGACTAAACAGGTTTGGTCATATCGTACTGTATAAAATCTAAAACTGAAAAATTTACATTGTTTATTAAATGATAAGAGTTAATACTAAACAATGATCAAATAACAATAATAATCGCTTATAAAATAAAAGTTGTTATTGAAGCCTTCTATATAAGTTTACATCCCAGCCGCCATAATAACTGTTATATATTAAATCAATTAATGAAAATCGAATCTAATTAATAAGATTGAAAATTATGACAATAAATTTATAGACTGTAGATAAATATTTTTGAATACTGTATATCACTATTTGATATGATGTTCCATTTTGTTTTCTCATTGAAAGTAAAATGTTAATTTTGTTTTAGTCATAACTTTTTTTGTTTATTTGTTCATTTATTATTGAAGTATTATGATTAAATGAGAAAGATGTTATTTGAGAACTATTTATAGTAGACTAATACTGCAAAAAAAAAAAAAAAGTAACGAAATACAAATAAGTTTTATTAATTGAATGCGTATTGCATATTCACAAAGTTTCCCATATGCAGGAGTTGTACGAGATAAAGATTTGAAATTAAGAAATACTTAGTATAAGTAGTTCTGCATAATTAAATGATTACTTTCTAAAAATAAAAACTGGGTAATCATTTATGACTCCTTAGAAGATTGTCAGTGAGTGGCTATCAGTATATGTATGAAAAATCAGTTTGAAGAAGATGATAGAAGGAAAATAACCTTAACATATATTCTTGCATAATGATTATGAATTAAAACTTTATTTACTACTAAAAGAGCATTAAAAAAAATGTTTACTTAACAGAACCAAAGAAACACTTAAATATTTATTTATATATTATAACATTATTTTAAACTAATAAAATAAACAAAAAAAATAAATAAATAAATAAAAAAAATATTCTGTCAAGTTAATTACACACCCTTTTCTTGCTTTCTTAAACTTACTTTAATTGTAACATTAATTTAACACAGTATATTTTAAAAGTATTATCATAATACAACCATGACTACACTATCTATAATAGTATTTAAAAAGTAATTGCAAGTTAAATAGTTACAATGGCAGTAATTTCTATACCTTTATTTTATCCTTTTACTTATTATTCTGGAGTTTCACATTTTGGAATCAAAATTATACTGTACAATTTAAAAAAAAAAAAATCATTAAAATTTAGGTACATCTTAAAGATTTTCACTTTCTTTTATTTTTTCCAACTCTATGATTACATTTGTTTCTTTTTATTTCAACTCATTCTTATTTATTGGGTTTATGAAATTTTACATAAAAACAATATAAAAACTTTAGACCCCTTTATTTATTTTATATTGTTTTTATGTAATTAAATAACTTTTAAAATAAATAAAGTATTGGCAATAGTGGAAAATATTTATATATATATATGACTTAGTATTATATAGTATATCATTATACAATATTTTGCAAACAATATTTAAATTTTTTTATGTTTATGTCAATATTTTAATTATTCCCACAATGATGTCTACATCTTGACTAACAGAGTTAAGCAGACATATTCAAATATAATTAGAAAAAAAAAATATTTTTTTTTCTTTTTATCAATCAGTCTATATCACATTTCAATTTGTGAGTGCTTTAAAGTAATTATAATATTTATATACATAAAAAAATTATATATTAAAAACTGTAAATTTTCTTTATTTAATAAACATTTTAATAAAAATTTATGTACATAATGTGAGGTATGATCACATGACTGACTTCATTTAAAAGTTGTGATCAGAATTTGTGCAGTCATACTAAAGAAGACACTACTATCAAAAGTATAAAATCTGGTGGCAAAGTGGACATTTGTCCTGAATGTAAAGCCATTTCCGTAAACAAACACTATGGAAGTAATGATTACACTGAGTAATACGAGCAGTAGTCAATTCTTGGTAACATATAGCACATACATCATAAAAATTTTGAAGCTGTTCAGAATTTGCTTCAGGTAAAGAGTTTATTTTTTTAACAGCACTTCGTCTTTGAATAAAAACTTTCCAACCTTCCTTTGCTTGTGACCAAATATTATAGTAAGCATGTATACACATCATGCAAGCACGAATAACACCACCTGATTCAAAAAATAAAATAAAACCACCATTACAAAGCAAAAATATTCCAAACACAAATGCTATTGTATTTCCTGTGGCTCGAATATAATATATATAATCATCTAAATTTTCCCAAAATGTTTGTCTGTTGGCATCAATAAGAAAAAGAACATAAATAAGGAGAGAAATAATGGTTTTAATTAACACTTCAATGCTGAATGCAGTTACGGCCAACAGCCAAGTGCTTATAGCATGGTGATGCCATAAATACCATACAAACCAACAAGGAAAAAACATTAAAAAAAAACTAACTATAAGTGCATGACTATGTTTCTTTAATGATGTGCTATTAGATGCACCAAGAGTCATCAATTGACCATTCACAATATTATGTATAAAATGTAAAATTGCAGTAAGAAGTAAACAAGTATTTCGAAACAAACGAATAATTCGCTTTTCAGGTTCTAGTCTTGTTAATCCAGTTTGTAAAGCAAGAATGAAAAATAAGATAGCAGATACTGCTCCTATACTTTTATCTTCATCTTCACAAGAAAGAAAACGCTGTACAATGTTGCCAATATAGCAAGAAATTATAAATACAATACTTGTCATTCCCATTATTGAGATGATAGTTTCACTTCCATGAATTAAAAGATTTTCAAATATAGCAGAAATTTTATCAGAATTTAAGCTTTGATTCTTGAAAAAATAATCTTCACGTATCACAAAATCAGCTTGCTTGGTAAATCGAATTATCCAAAACACACACAAAACACTTGAAATGTGCAATCTTGTCCATTCATGTTCTATAAATATTTCTATACCAAAGTGTTTGATGATATTTCGGCACCAAAAAATGGCCCAGGTGACCGATTTTATAAAGTCTTTCAAATGATAGCCCAGAGACAATATCACCTACAAAAAAATATAGAAAAAAGATATATAAATATATAATTTGTTTGTTTTTTTCATTTTATTAAAATTTATTCTATTTCAATAAAAATTGCAAAATCACAAATTCCAAGCATAATGATATATCTTATTAGATGCAATATTTTAAAGACATTAATTATCCAAATGATAAAGATCTATACTGCCAACATTTAATATCTACTTTTATATTATTAGGCTGAAACGTTATTTCTGTTTAATGCATTATTTATTTAAAACCATAGATTGATTTGATAATAGATTTATTGCTAAAAAAATTGCTTTTATTAGCAAAAAAAAAATTTTAGAAAACAGAGAAATGTTTGAATTTAAAATACTTTCTTTCTGTACCAAAATAAAACAAATTTTTCTTTTTTCTAAAAACAATTAAAATATTTTTTTATTGTCATAATATATTGTAGCAATACATTTTCTTTGAATGATTATAAAGTATTTTTAATACTTTTAAAAAGTGCATATTATATTGCAACTTTAATTTCCAATAATATTCAATCAGAAGGATTTGAACTCAGACTTTCAAGCTCCCTACATCTATCCACTCTGTCTTATACAACTAATACACAGAATATAATTCATATATCAGTTGATGCCCAGAAATTAATAAATTTGTAATTACTAAAAGTTTTATTTCCCAATGATTAAAAGAAGAAAACTTTTCCTCTTCTATTATTCTCACCATTCAATTGTCAAAAAGTGACAGATTTTAAAATTCACTCTCTCATCTAAAATAATATGAAAGATAGAAGTGACCTGTAATTCATTAAAAAAAATTATAAATTCCTTAAATTTATAAAAAAAAAAAAAAATCTTCCAATTTAGTAACAAATTGCTTAAAAATTCATCCTTATTATATTTTGATATATTGGTGTTTTAACATACCTATTCTTAATAAACACAATAAATTATTCCAATCAGAGCTCATCTGCATAGTGCTCTAACTTTTGGAAGGCATTCTGAGCTCTAAACAAGATATGAATATACATCTCTTCTTTAAAATATTTTAATTATTATTGATAAATCATTTTCTAAATAAATTATTTTTTATTTTAGAATTCTTATTTTAAAACTTTTTTTAATTAATTAAATAGTTAAGCATTCAGATCATGTACCTTTGAGCACTAAAAGTGACAATTTGAGCTTCAATCCAAGAACCTTTATCTTTTGAGTTCATCACTTTGTCACTGTTCTAAACTACATAAGTCTACATCTTAATATAATTACACTTTGTATAAACTGAATATTTTCATAAATATTTGATTATCACAAAGCAACTAATCTTTCAAATTATTCTTGTTCTAATTAACTTGATTAAAAGACAAACTAATATGTACAATGTTTTGATTGAAAAACTATGAAATTAAAAAATAATAAAAATAGAAAATGTACTCCAATGTGATCAAGTGCAACAATAAAAATTCCTGATACCCTAAACTTGAATAATAAATATGATGAACTACCAAATAATATGTTCTGAAGATTAGCAGTAACAAACTCTCCATACAGTAGTTGCCACCCAGTGCAAGCCTTAGTAATCAATGGATGCAGGAAGGTTTGTGCACAAAATCCCCATCTAGTGCCTACTCATTCAATATCCCCAGACTAGTTTCTAGCTTGTGGCTTTCATCAGTGAAGAGTTTTGGATCTGAGAGCATTGTACTTAAATCTAAGAATCTAATGCAAACTTCCAGCAGCCACCTTTTACGTATTTAGTAGAAGCTTACTAAATGGGTAAAAGGTGTCTGCTAGAGAATTGCATTAAATTCTTAAATCTAGATGCAGTGCTCTCAGATCCAATGCTCCTCAATGATGAAAGCCACAAGCTTTCCTGCATTGATTGATTACTAAGACTCGCACTGGATGGCTCTACTGTATGCTAGTAACAGCTTAGGTAAGCATAGAAAATAGTGATCATGTGATGTTCTGAAATATGATAACAAATGAAAAAAATGAAAAGCTATGGATGATATTAATTCAATAATTAAAAAATTGAAATAATATATAAGTTGATTATAAAATATCACAGAAATTTAAGAATAATTTATTTATTTATAGATTACTGAATTAATTAATAGCTTTCATGAATTTAAATTATTTATAAATATAATATCACTTGTTCGAATTTCTCCCCAAAAGTTGATTATTGATTGTTTTTATCATTTGGTTTCTTTAAAATAAAAATTATATATAAGTAAAACAAAAGTACCTTTCAGTATCAGCACTAAATATATTCTGAATTTGAATATCCTTACTAGCAATAATATAAAAAAAATTTTTAAAAAAAAATCAAAGTAGTTCAAAATTAATTTTCAATATACTTAAATAAATTTTAAGTTCAACATATTTTCATAGTAATAAATTTTAAGTTCAACATATTTTCATAGTAATTCTTACATTAATTTATCTATTGTTAAAACTATTACTATTTACTTATAGAAAATACACATTTATGAGAATTATGATTAATGCTGCAATAATAAATATTCCTGCACAAATTGATATGTTTCTATGCCTATAAACTTTTTTTACAAGATGTATTGGAATTATATTTTTATATAAAGTAATAAGTGCAAAATGAGCATTTACATTACTTCAAAATATGTGAAAATAGATAAAAACAATTTTTAGTGCAATATCTTTCATTGGAATGATTATTACGTTTGCAATTAGAAAAGATATGGAAAGAGAGAGCATCAAGAATTCTCTCAAATAGGATACTTTCAAATAGAAAGTATAAGAAAAATAACCAAATATGACCTAATTGGCTCACAGTTTGTTAACATTAAGTTCCCATTATCAGAATAAGTATTATTAGTTATTATGAAAATATGTTTAATTAAGGAAATTGTAAAAAAAATCAGAGAATTAATAAATTGTCTTAATAAATAAATAGCAGGAATCAACCAATTCATATGAATATAAATAACTTAATTTCTTAAAAAGTCTTGTATTAAAACGTTTAGTTTTTAATATTTAATAAATAATCAATTTTCACAAAATTGGCACACTACTAACTTGTAGCACATACAATCAATACATTGCACACTTCAGTGGAAAATTACCTGAAGAAAGCTTATTAATAAAAAGCATTATAACTTGACAAAAAAAAAAACAAGGAAAAAATTTCCAATTTTTTTTCAATAGATAAGCTCCATAGAATATAGATTTAAAAATTATTGTTAATAATTTTTACAAAAATCCTATTATAATTAGACAATTCTTCAAGATAGAAAAGAAGTTGACAATTCTTTTAAAAAAAAATTAGATAAAAGAGAAAGAAAAATAATAAATCCAGGGATAGGCCATTTTGTCATGTGAGACAAGCCTTAAAAATGGTGGCTTTTAAAATTTATTTAAAAGGACCTTGTGATACAGAGATAACATATCTACTTGCCATGTATATGACCTGGTATATGTATGTTTGGCTATTCTTAGAAGTGAAAATAAGAATAAAACCACTTAAACTGTCATCATCTGGCAAGTGGCAATTTCTCTTACAGTGCTTTTGTCTGAGAAACTGCTATTCCAAGAGCTTTCCCCCCATTTATTTAAAATGATCTACTGATGAAAGCAATGGATGATGATGATGATAATAATAATAAAAATATTATTTTAAATAAATCTTTCCTTAGAAAAAAAAAAAGCATAAAATTAAAAATCTGCAGAAAAAACAAATAAAAAAATATATAATAAAAACATTACATAATAAAAAATTGTAAGTTTTAAATATAGCAAATAGTTTGATAGCTTCTTTATACTTTGTTGTTGTAGACATAGCCTATTTATAAAAAATATTGCTAATTCATTTAATTGATTTTATGAATAAGTTATTCATAAATAATTTTTTAATATTTTCAGTTTATAAAAACTGTCTTTAGTTACTGTTACTCTTACTATAGCTAATATTAATAGAATTAGTGGACCATAACAATAACTTTCAACTGAGGCAAGAGAATGTATAAAAAAATTAAGATATATAAAAATATTTTAAAATAATCCACTAAGAATTAAATATCTAGAATTCTGTAAAATGATATGAAAAAGAATTAATAATGATATAACACAATACAACTAAAAAATGGAAGAAAAATTACATAAAAGAATAAATGTTTCAAAAGTATAAAATATCATGGTATTGAAAAGTTCTATCAGCAATTTAAAAAAAAGAAAATATTACTACTAGAGACTATATCATGAAATGTGTGGGAGTTCTGCAAAAAGTTATATAGGAACAAAGAACAAAAAAATAATGTAATCTCTACAATTACAATTAACTTCTAAATTGCCAAGCCTTTTAAATAAAGAAATGAAACATGCAATCTCCAGAAACTAATGGAATTATTACTGATAACTTAAAAGAAGCAAGTGAAAAAATAGAAAATAGTTGGAAAAACTGTATACCAAATGTCTGAATGATAAAGATGTACTATGTAATTGGAAGAATGCAGTAGCAATCGATATTTAAAAAAGATAATAAAGATATTACAAGTTACAGACTTATCAGACTTCTATTAGTTTTATACAATAACTTTAATAACTATAATTCATCTATGGCAAACTTTGGACTCAAACCAACCAAAAAACAAGTAAGACTTATAAGTGATTTTATCACAGTGAATCACATTCAAATATTGACAGAAGTTATAGAAAAGAAAATGAGTATGAGCTGTCAATATGCTTTGAATTAGTAGAATATAAAAAAGTATATATCATCAAAAAATTTAAAGTCAGATTTCTTAAGAATTTTTATCAAAATGTAACTACAATAATTACATTACATAATAAGATTGAATGATAGTGATTTCTTACCTCCAAAACTTTTTATAACAGTTTTATAAAGTATTTTGTGAATTAACATGGGAAACTAAGGAACAAAAGTATGTGGATTTTATTTGAATCATCTAGATTTTGAAAATGATGTGACTGTTTTACAAATAATGTTTCAGAGCTACAGGAAATGTTATAAAATAAAAATAAGAAAATATGATGTTATCTACTATAAATACCTTGGTCAGATAATTAATATAGATGGAAACATAATAGATGAAGTTAATCAAAGAATTAAGTTAGCTGGAATGCTTTTGGTAGAAATAACAATGGAAAAAAAATACATGCTTATATATTTTAAAAATACATGCTTATATATTTTAATCCATGTATTTAATTATTTATTATATATGGATATTAAACTTGTACACTTAAAAGATAAGAAATACAGACGTCAGATCACTCAATGTAATATGAAGAAAATGAAACTGAAAAATAAATGGGTGAGAGAACAAATAGGTATCTTTGACATCATTAAAAGATTTAATATATTGAAATGAAGCTGGGGTGGACATATTCCTAGAAAAATAAGATGATAGAGTGGAAGCCTTAAACTATATCCCAAAAGATTATAGAAGACCCAGAAGGATGCTACATGTCACATGAATGGATGAAATAAGAAAGTTTGATAATATGATGTGAAGAGAAGTTATGAATCCAAGAAACTGGATTAAACTAATAAAAACTTTCATCCTGCAATGGATTGATATTTGAAAATGATGATCATCAACTTTATCATTCATAAGTATTTAATGATTAGTCTTTCTTTTTCTTTTACTCCGTGCAGTTTGGCACAGTGGTAGAGCATCCAACTTGGTATGGGGAGGTCCCAGGTTTGATTATGGAACTCAAATTTCTTACAAATGTACAAGCAATAAAGCCATATGTGTTTTTTTTTATTAGGTTAAAATTTAAAAAATTAATCTCTCATCACAAATCTATTTGTAGATTACTTGTTTAAATATGAATTATTTTTCTTTTCAATTTCATTACATCTGTGAATCATTATATTTCTACATACATATTAATAAGAAATTACAGAAATAGAATCAATAACAATAAACTTCCATTATTATTTTTTAAAAAAGCTAAAGTAATAAAAATCACATGCAGTATTTATAAACATTCCTTTTTTCACTAGAAAAATAAGTTACCAGAAAATCCTCCATTTACTTTTAATGATCTGTTTTTTAAAGAAATCAAAATAGATTGACTGTTGACATCATTTTTCTATTGCATACCTTCAAAATCTAGACATTTTTTCCTACCTCCAAATTGTACATATTCAATTAAATTGTTTTTAAAGCTGTAATAACATTTTTTAGATTTAACATTTAACAATATTCAAGAATTCATTCAGCATATTGAAATTTCATATGAAATTTGTTTCATAGTTAAGATGGGAAAAAAGATTTCCTGAATTCTTTTGTTTATATTTCTCTTAACATATATTTGTTTGCTAAAATATTAGGAAAATTTAAATGTGAATCAAAATTTGTTTAAAAAATTGAACAATTTTTAATCAAAGAGGAGAGGTATTCTTTCTATTTAAAAATGTTCTCAAACCTTTTTTTATATATTTTATTCAGATATTTTTCTTTGCTATTAATTTACTAAAAAATATTTCTTAAAATATTCTCACTTTTGAGCCTATCCTATTTCAGCCCCTGAAGCAATTGCATCTTTGATTCATTTATTAAATAGGCCTTAAATAAATTGATGGCAAAACAAAATGGATTTATTACTTTTTTAAAGTAAAAACAAATATAGGCAAATTTATACTCATAATGTAGTTTTAAAATATTTTCAAAAACAATAGCTAGAATTCTACCAGGAAGGGAAGTTTGGGTAATATAAAAAAAGAGCAATAAGTGAAAATGTATGATCAAAATAATCTTTTTTTTTTAGAAGACGTTATTAAAGTTTCACCACTCTTGGAAAAAGAAGGAAAATAAGCAATTTTCAAAATTATAATTCAATTTTAACTAGAGACCAAACAATGACTACCATTTGGAAAAAAAAAAATTATTCGAGATATTTTAAAGAAACTTTTCCTTGACCTTATTAATATTAAACTTGCATTACTTATATTGTAACAGTCAAAAAATGTGTGATTCGTTAACATGGTGCAGAATTCGACCACCACACAGAACTGCAGCACTATCTAGGTAGCGAAGCCACCCGTAGTACTAAGTACGAACAGTTTATCGGTTCCACAATACAATCTACGAAACAACGCATCTGATGCGACATTAGTAAACATTTCTTTAGGCACGGTGGTCAGGGATGTTGCAAAAGATTCATGATTTTATTTTCCAGTTAGCCAATAATAACACTAATATGAATTAAACACTTATATTTACAAATCGAGGAAATATTATATAGAATGGGTATCGAATAAATAAAACGTAACTGCAGACGTATAGTTTGACATTATTTATTGAAACATTTTAATAATAAATTATTTACTAATAATATTTGGTAATATTTAAATTGAGTAACGAAATTTTCCGATACTGTTATGTTTTCAAGAAATACATTTATTTATTTAGTAACATTTATACGAAATCATTTTACCAATAATACTTTATATTTAAGATCTCAGTACCGGTATTTTCCGATACTGTTATGTTTACAAAGAGAAATACATTTATTTGATGACGTAATCTAGCTACCTAAAATTCTCGAGCAAGTATTTCTAAGGCATGCCTTAAGGGATTTATACCTTTGCAATGCAAGAGTCTGAAGTAAGATTTATAATAGTAGCAGCGGACATATATTTATTTAATTAAAGATATTTACTAATAACTAAGGGCAAACATTTATTTGAGAGTGAATTATGTCACTAATGCAGGGATGGAGTTATACATAGAATAATAAAGTTAATAAAAGAAACACGTGGTACATTTAGAAAGGCGATATGGAATGGCAGTATATTGAAACTGCAAAGCCGTGAATGAGTTTATAAGAACGACGGGCTGGCGTTTGCCATAGGCCCAAAGAGGTAAGGTGTCACATAAGCATAACCAGGGACAAGTGGTTCGTGCCACGATTGCCTGCTGGCTGCGTGACTTTCGTCAAGCCCTATGGGAGCATTTATTATGTCCGCTTGTGTAGGACGACTGGGGTTAATTTCAACCCTATAGAATCCGGAATATTCAAGGCTTGTAATGGGTCATCGCGTCTCTAAAACGTAACACATGTATAATGTACAGACGATTCTGTTAAGATTTAAATATATTTTATAACTCGGCCCTACATTATCAACATTTAATAATGAACGTTTGCGACTCTCAAAGAAATGCAATTTTATGGAATTATTAATCAAGATTTAATAAAATATAAAACAATATATAAACTGGGTGATTATTACAACTAATACATCAGCCATTTGCTAAACAGTAGACCCCTGCATTACAATAAATGGAGCATTGAATGCGTGTCGATTTATATGAAAATATTAAGCTATTTATGAAAGTAAATATTAATGAAAATTTGACACGCATCCACTGTTTCAAGCGATCATAGATTTATACTTAGAAAATTATGAGCATGCGATAATTATATAATAAAATGTAGATTTTAGAAATACGTACCCAAGAAAGATAGAGTTAGGCAGGCTAGATTATTAAAGAAATTTACATATTAATTATTAAATTTATAGCATTACAAATGAGAATTTACAGTTTATAAGTGATATAAAGAATGAATAAGCTATAGTGGGATATTAGTAGAGTACTCTAGAGAATTTGGATACAGGTACCTGTTTTATGAGAAGTTTTCCGATTCAGTGATCAGTAGCAAATTGTTCATGATTCTAGCATTAGCAGTTCTTTACAGCATTTAGATGATTCATGTAATTTAACAGCAGCAGCTTTCAAATTATTTTAGGCAGCAGATCTTCGTGGTTGAATTTATGAAGGGCACGGGCATAGGTTATCGGCAAACAAGCGACCATCTCCGGGGAGAATAGTCTTTGGCGCTTTCTACTCATGCATATTGTGGCACATAAAACAATATATATCTTTGGAGACTCTCCTGATCGAGAGCAAAGCTAAAGTTAAACTGAAAGTTTCTAGAAAGTCTAAAATGGCCTCCTTTCTTAGATCTTATCTTTTACATTTTTGTTAGTTTATTTTTGGATTCCAATTAATCTGCCCTGAGGATAATCAATGCATTTTTGTTAATTTTAATTATAGAGAAAGCTGCCTTTCTATTGTTTACATTTACATTTTATAATTACATTTTAGGGAATTTTTCTTTTTAATTAATCTATTATCTCTCACCGGCCGTTGCTTTTAAAATTTCAAATACAAAAGGGAACATATGATTATTTTTACTTTTAATTAAATATTACAATCTATTTCTAAAATTATTACTAAATGAAATTTAAACAAAGCAATAAATAACGGATTTTACAATTCAAAATAAATGGTTAAAATTATATATTTTTATATAACTAAAAGAAGAAATCTAAATTATATTATTTATCTTTATTTATTGCCTTAAATTTGAGATCGAAATGTGTGCGTGTTTATGGTGAATTCTACATATATCTATACATTTTTAATATTGCTACACACACAATTCGATACCAAAAAGTTTAAATTTGGGTAGGATAGAGCGGTCAGTGAGAGACGATAAAAAAAAGGTGAAACTTAAGATTCGAATACGAATCTTACTGTTTCATTTCCCCTTACTTCCCGTGAACAATTAAGGAAGAACAAAGGAGGCAAGGAAAGAAGAAAAAAAATTTTGCTACATCACATAATTTAAATACGGAAAAAAAATTTTTTTTTTTACAGATATATAGAAATATAGAAAGCAGAGATTACATGAAGCAACGAATATTTTATATACCCGGATCTAGAATTTATAGTTTAATTTAAAATGGCCTAATTTGGACGTGTCTGGTTAGAAATCTTATATTAGTTACACTGATAATATATAAAAAAAATTCTTAGAGTAATAGTAATTAAAATAATAATATATATATAAATTTCTATCTAAAGCCCTATTTGACTAAGTAGGTTCCATTCTACCAAATTCATTATATCAAATTCATTTTACTAATTTTATATACACGTAATGACTGTCCTAAGATGCTAAAATATTTTATAATCCCGGGTCAGGTGGATAATATCTATCTCTCGTCGTTGATGACTGCAGCCTTGGGTTTTCTAATTTTTGCCTTCTATCAGGTGGTTCTTTGGCCCAATGGTTAAAATCCAATGTAGTAAGAAATTCAATCATTTCTTCTATGTCTTTTATTTGACTGCCTACCATTAATTGTTGGATGGTTAGCGGCATGCTACGCTGGATCGTTCTATATTTCCATTTCCCCATATTCCACCAGTCTTTGGCAGAGCCTTGCAGATGGTAACTGGCCATAGCTATCCGTAAATCTGGTCCTTTCTTATAAAATTGGGAGAACTTTTGTAAGCTCTCTAAGTGGGTTTGAGGGTTTTCCTCTATCTTTCCTTTAATAAAGATTTTAATGTGGATCATCTTTGCTAAGTAGCTCTGGTGTCCATTGTCCATTTTCATGATTTCTTCCATGACCTTTGGCCCTTCTATATTTTCCACCCCATCTACGTTCATCTCCTTTTTACTGCTTTCATTCAACAGTTCTTGTGGGCCTTCATCTATTGGAATGAGGTCTATTTGCTCATCTATTATCATAGGTTCATCAGATCTTTCTAACTTCCTTTCATTTTCCATATCTGTAAGCTCTTCTTCCTTTTTACTAACTCCGGATATGCTTGTTTTCTTTTCAATGCTGTCTTCATTCAATGGTTTTTGTGGGCCTTCATTTGTTGGAATGAGGTCTCTTTGCTCTTCACACTTATCTACATTTATTACACTATCTGTCTGTTCTTCTATTATCATACGTTCGTCAGATCTTTCTAACTTCCTTTCATTTTCCATATCTTTAGCCTCTTCTTTTTTATTGACTTGGGTTATTCTATATTCCTTTGCTATCATTCCTAACTCTCTCAAGACAAATTTTTGAATTTCCTGATACTTCTTAGCTCTTATCTTTTCTTCTTCCTGTCTCTTTTTTGATTCTTCATCTCTTCTTCTCGCTTCCTCCTCATAAATTTTCCTCATTTGTTCCCTATTCTGTCTAAGTATTTCAAGTAACTTTAAACTAAAGTCCATTGACCCTCCAAAAGCTTTAGATAAATCTACCTGCTCTATACTAACATTTTCTGCTTCCATTTTCTTATTATTTATTTATTTTATTTATTACTAGCATTAGACTATTCCCCACCGGTATCTTGGTCCTATCACACTCTTTCACTGCCCTCACCTACTCTACATTGCCCTATATCTATATTTTCTATATTGCTGCGTTTAACATATATATTATAACGAACTACTGCTAACGCATATAACAAGCCACTGCTGTAAATATATATAATAGTACTTAATAAAATATTTACTGTTAACATATATAACAACCCTCTGCTGTCTATGATATATATAATGGTGCTTTAATAAAATATTTACTGCTACTTGCTTTCTCCTTTAGCGACTGATTACTTTTTATTTTTAACACATATATAAAAAATATTTCACTAGATCCGAGTATTTTCATTCCTTCTTAAATTATACACACATCCCTGCTTTCCTTAAATTTGTTATTACATCTACCGTCCTTTCATTCACTCGACCCACATTATTTCACTCAATTTATTTTTTTCATTATTTTTATCAAAAAACAAACTCGTATATATAGAATAATTAGCTAACTCGAGTAACAAACGCTAAAAGAAATTTATATGCGTTATAAATCTGCTCAGGGTATATATAGGTTTTATAATCGAAGCCTCCATGTTTGTTGGCGCCAAACGCTAAAAAAAAATTATACTATGTAACAGTCAGAAAATGTGTGATTCGGTAACATAGTGCAGAATTCAACTACCACACAGAACTGCAGCACCACCTAGGTAACAAAGCCACCCGTAGTACTAAGTTCGAACAGTTTATCGGTTCCACAATACAATCTACGAAACAAAGCATCTGATGCGACATTAGTAAACATTTCTTTAGGCACGGTGGTCATGGATGTTGCAAGAGATTCATGATTATATTTTCGAGTTAGCCAATAATAACACTAATATGAATTAAACACTTATATTTACAAATCGAGGAAATATTATATAGAATGGGTATCGAATAAATAAAACGTAACTGCAGACGTATAGTTTGACATTATTTATTGAAACATTTTAATAATAAATTATTTACTAATAATATTTGGTAATATTTAAGTTGAGTAACGAAATTTTGCGATACTGTTATGTTTTCAAGAAATACATTTATTTATTGAGTAACATTTATACGAAATCATTTTACCAATAATACTTTATATTTAAGATCTCAGTAGCGGTATTTTCCGATACTGTTATGTTTACAAAGAGAAATACATTTATTTGATGACGTAATCTAGCTACCTAAAATTCTCGAGCAAGTATTTCTAAGGCATGCCTTTAGGGATTTATACCTTTGCAATGCAAGAGTCTGAAGTAAGATTTATAATAGTAGCAGCGGACATATATTTATTTAAAGATATTTACTAATAACTAAGGGCAAACATTTATTTGAGAGTGAATTATGCCACTAATGCAGGGACGAAGTTATACATAGAATAATAAAGTTAATAAAAAAACACGTGATACGTTAGAAAAACGATATGGAATGGCAGTATATTGAAACTGCAAAGCCGTTAATGAGTTTATAAGAATGACGAGCTGGCGTTTGCCATAGGCCCAAAGAGGTAAGGTGTCAAATAAGCATAATCAGGGACAAGTGGTTCGTGCCACGATTGCCTCCAGGCTGTATGACAATCGTCAAGTCCTACGGGACATTCATTTGTCAGCTTGTTTAGGACGACTGGGGTTAATTTCAACCCTATAGAATCCGGAATATTCAAGGTTTGTAATGGGTCATCACGTCTCTAAAACTTAACACGTGTATAATGTATAGATGATTCTGTTAAGATTTAAATATATTTTATAACTCGGCCCTACACTATCAACATTTAATAATGAATGTTTGCGACTCTCAAAGAAATGCAATTTTATGGAATTATTAATCAAGATTTAATAAAATATAAAACAATATATAAACTAGGTGATTATTACAACTAATACGTCAGCCATTTGCTAAGCAGTAGACCCTTGCATTACAATAAAGGAAGCATTGAATGTGTGTCGATTTGTATGAAAATATTGAGTTATTTGTGAAAGTAAATATTAATGAAAATTTGACACGCATCCACTGTTTCGAGCGATCATAGATTTATATTTAGAAAATTATGAGCATGCGATAATTGTATAATGAAACGTAGATTTTAGAAATACTACCCAAGAAAGATAGAGTTAGGCAGGTTAGATTATTAAAGAAATTTACATATTAATTATTAAATTTATAGCATTGAAAATGAGAATTTACAGTTTATAAGTTATATAAAGAATGAATAAGCTATAGCGGGATATTAGTAGAGTACTCTAGAGAATTTGGATACAGGTACCTGTTTTATGAGAAGTTTTCAGATTCAGTGATCAGTAGCAAATTGTTCATGATTCTAGCATTAGCAGTTCTTTACAGCATTTAGATGATTCATGTAATTTAACAGCAGCAGCTTTCAAATTATTTTAGGCAGCAGATCTTCGTGGTTGAATTTATGAAGGGCACGGGTGTAGGTTATCGGCAAACAAGCAACCATCTCCGGGGAGAATAGTCTTTGGCGCTTTCTACTCATGCATATTGTGGCACATAAAACAATATATATCTTTGGAGACTCTCCTGATCGAGAGCAAAGCTAAAGTTAAACTGAAAGTTTCTAGAAAGTCTAAAATGGCCTCCTTCCTTAGATCTTATCTTTTACATTTTTGTTAGTTTATTTTTGGATTCCAATTAATCTGCCCTGAGGATAATCAATGCATTTTTGTTAATTTTAATTATAGAGAAAGCTGCCTTTCTATTGTTTACATTCACATTTTATAATTACATTTTAAGGAATTTTTCTTTTTAATTAATCTATTATCTCTCACCGGCCGTTGCTTTTAAAATTTCAAATACAAAAGGGAACACATGATTGTTTTTACTTTTAATTAAATATTATAATTTATTTCTAAAATTATTACTAAATGAAATTTAAACCAAGCAATAAATAACGGATTTTGCAATTCAAAATAAGTAGTTAAAATTATATTTTTTTATATAACTAAAAGAAGAAATCTAAATTATATTATTTATGTTATTTATTGCCTTAAATTTGAGATCGAAATGTGTGTGTTTATGGTGAATTCTACATACATTTTTAATATTGCTACACACACAATTCGATACCAAAAAGTTTAAATTTAGGTAGGATAGAGCGGTCAGTGAGAGACGATAGAAAAAAGGTGAAACTTAAGATTCGAATACGAATCTTACTGTTTCAATATCAGATAACATATGTAGCATAGGATCATAGAAACTTCTATTTTTTTGAAGATGAATTCTTGAAAGATGCAGCATTAAGTACTAAAACTAATGTTTGGATCTAATTTTTAAATATATAAATCATAAATAATTTCACACAACAACTATTGGGATTTTCTGTGAAGTATTTATTAATCAATCTATGGAAAAGATGAAAAGTACCAAATATATCTAGAAGTATTAATATCTAGAAGTGTTGATTGAAGAGGATCAAACAGCTTTGATGAGTTAATAGTCAATGGTTTGAAATATCCAAAGGAGCAAACATAAAAATATATTGTTAGTCAGAGGCAATAGTAAAAAAAAAAGATTGAGAATATTAAAAGAATAGAAAGCTAGGTGCAAAAATAAGCTAATGAGAGCAGTTAGTATTATCAACATTATAATCACCAAGAAATATAATTTGAGATGATGAATGATAAGAATATAAAGCCAAATAAAAAAGTGACCAGGTAAAAGATGAATAAACCAAATTGGTTAAACCAAACTATGCATAAACATAATTCAGAAAAAAAAAAATTAAATGACAAAATCTGTAAAATAAATTTCAGCATTTTTGTTAAACATCATCACACACAGATATCTTCTCTTCTAGCTCTACCTCCCCTGAAAATTAAAATTTATAAGCAAATACATGTGTGTTTGTGAAGCATAGCAATTAAACATATGAAAGAATTTGTTGAGCTATTTCCATCATTAAATTATGTTTTTAAATATTTTAAGAAAAATTCAAATTTTATTTACATTTTTTTAAATACAATCAATCATTGGTAATAGCGCAATTTAGTAAGAAACAAAATTTGAGTGGTATTCTCTTTTCTTCAGTAATATAAAATTCTATATCAGCTACAGACACAAAACTACAATCATTGCTCAGAAAGCACTGCAACTATTTCACTGATTCTAAAAAAAAAAAACGTAAATTAACAACATATGTCAGCAAGATTCCACACCTCCAAGACTACCTAAAAGTCATTAGAAATATATTTAATAACTCATTTCACTTATACTTTATTCATTGCAACATATTATTTTATTATTCTTTCCTTAGTTTCGACTGTCCAGCAGTCTTCATCAAAGCTACAAAAATATTTAAATACACAAGATTATATAGAAAACCAATATAATTATACCTAAAATATACTATAATAGTCGGGTAGGACTTAAAGTCTAGTCGTATCTGCTGTATAAAAGCACCACTAGGCCATTTGAACCTGGAATATTTATATAGTAGGCAGATATGCAAATTAAAGATCCAACTTTATTTTATTATAATTATATATTGACCGTTAGCCCTTGCCACTAGCTCAAGAAGTAGCAGAGGTTTAAAATATATTTTTAATAAAGATAAAAAAAAAACAACTAAATCACTGCCAGTACTAATAACACAAAAGATTTTATTTACGAATATATAGCAACAAATTTGAAAAATAAACTACTAAAAAAAAATGCTTTAGGTTTCATTATTATTTTTTTTTTTTACTTTAAATTTTAATCTTAGAATGTTGAGCATAGATAGGCTACCCAGACTATGCACTTAAAAGATTTTCGAAACATTTGATTCTAGGCTAAAAGTCCGCAGCCACACCAATGCTCGCTTCCCGATATATAGACACAACCAATGCAATGTGAACATGTTGACATAAAACCATGCTGATAGGAGCATCTGCAGTGTGATATTATTTAAAGGACATGATCCTCGTCCAGTACAAGAATGTGCGTCTGTCTGGCAAAGAAATCATGTATATAAAATATTAAAGAGAAATGCTAGTCTCTACCCATAGGTTAAATTAGGTCAATGTCGTGAGAAGTACTCCACGTCCATTTCAATGCAATGACTACATCTTTGGGATCATACATTCAGTTGAGTACGTTGCTCTGTATGCTAACATACTTCACATTACATTGATATAAACATCCATATATTACTCCACCAGCATTGACACAAGTACGAAACAAATAGTCCAAAATCAAACCCCTTTAAACTAACATATACTTAAACGAGTCTAAGCAGACATCTTCACCCAACTTATATTTAAGTCACTTTAATAATTTAATTTATTCTTTAAAAAAAAAAAAAAATTAGTTTCAGGTAATAAACTTATTATAAAATCAAATAAAGCATTTGATCTATTTTTAAAATCCAATAATGCACAAATATGTATTGATTTTATCTTTAAATTTGTATGCAATCGCAAACTCCTGCCCTATTACCAACAGACATTATATTAAGCATAAAAAAATATATAATACATATTTTAAAAAAATTACGTTTTTAACTTTTAGATAAGACTTTTAAAATTGCAAAGTTTATAAAAGAAAGTTCAGATTTGCTCATGTGAGAAAGTCTATACTTCATATTTAAAGGAAAATAAAGTTTGGAGATTCCAAATTAATTAAAGAAGGTTTATAGTTTATTTTTATCATTAATGATTTATACTTTCCTTTCTTTCTCCAGGCTTGTTCCTTCGCGATGAAGATCTGAGTTTACGCAGGAGCCATTTCTTACGGACGATGACAATTTATGAAGATGATTCTGGTGGTTCGATCCTGGAATACATGGAAATGAAAGCTGCCTTCGGACGGACAGTCCGAGGGAAGCGTGATTAAACAGATTACATTTTGATATTGGCAACAATAACTCAAGTTTCTTTTCTTTTTTAACGACAACAAATGAATTCAAAAATTATAATCCTCTAATTCTTTTGAATTTCTCCTTTTAGAGTCCTGAAGCATTTTATCTATGAATGCTCGGATCCATCTGACATATTTCACATATGTATTTCATTGGTTCTGTGGTTAAGTAGATTTTTTTCTCTGTGGTCTGTGTATATATCTTGGGTGGGAAAAGCAAGTCTTTTGTTTCTATCTCTTGACTCATCTATTTCGTAATGATCTTTTTAATGATTATTTTGCCCTAAAGACCTGTTTGTAATTTTATTTTTGTTAAAAACTCTCTTCGTTATTTTTAAGATTAAAATGTTATTATTATTATTTTATTTTAAGATTAGAATCTTTGCTTCGATTCTATAAATTCTTTAAAATTATTATGGGAGACTTTAATGCTAGAATTGGTAGACAAATGAAAGATGAAATTGCTATAGGTAATTTTGGTTATGGTAATAGAAATGAGAGAGGACATAGACTTGTGGAGTTTGCAGAAAAAGAAAAACTTTATTATGAATTCATTTTTTGAGAAAAATGTTAAAAGGAAATGGACATGGAAGCATCCAAATGAAGGTACAACAGAATTGGATTATATTTTGACTAACAGAAAATGCATATTTCAAGATTGTAATGTTCTTAATAAATTTAACACAGGAAGTGATCATCGATTAGTAAGGTGTAAGTTACGTGTTAATGTAAAACTAGAGAGACAAAAATTATTAAGAAAAACAATATTTACAGTTGATATTCCTAATCTTCAGAAACATTCTAATGAATTTAAATTAGAACTTACAAATAGGTTTCAAGTGTTAGGAGATTTTGAACATGATTCAGATTTGAATGAAATTAATATGAAAATAACTGATACACTTTTAAAAACTGTAACAAACATAGCTGGTAGAAAAAAGCAGCAATTGACTAATAAACTTTCTACTGAGACTAGAGAATTTATGAAGAAAAGAAGGAATATGAAGATATACAAAAATGATGTATTAAAAAGAATTGAATATCTTGAATTTTGTAAAATGGTATGGAAAAGAGTTGAAAATGATATAAGAAAGTATAACTGTGAAATAGCAAGGAAAGCTGTAGAAGAAAATAAAAGTCTCAAAAATGTTAAACAACATTTTGGTATTGGTAGGAAATTTACATCTGCAATAAGAAAAAAAGATGGAATTATTACTAAAAAGAGAGATGACATCATGAAATTGGTAGAAGATTTTTATCAAGAATTATATAGTAATAAAGAACAAATACCTCCTATATCTATTACATCTTCCGAATTGCCCAGAATTTTAAATGAAGAAGTGAGACATGCAATTAAGTGTTTGAAGAAAGGAAAGGCTCCAGGAAATGATGGAATTATAATTGATATATTAAAAGAAGCAGGTGAAGAAATAGAAACAATTTTAGCAAAGTTATATACCAAATGTCTAAATGATAAAGATGTACCAGAAGATTGGAAGAATGCAGTAATAATATTAATATTTAAAAAAGGTGATAAAGAAGATATTAGAAATTACAGACCTATCAGCCTTTTATCAGTTTTATATAAAATTTTTACCAAGATAATTACAACTCGTCTACAGAGAACTTTGGATTTCCACCAACCAAGAGAACAAGCTGGATTTAAAAGTGGTTTTAGTACAATAGATCATATCCAGGTATTGAGAGAAGTCATAGAAAGGTCAAACGAATATAAGTTGTCATTATGTTTTGGATTTGTAGATTATGAAAAGGCATTCGATTCTATACACATTTCTTCAGTGATTAAAGCATTGGATCATCAAGGTATAGATCCAGGATATTGTCATATTTTAAAGAATATTTATAAAAATGCAACAGCAACAATTAGATTACATAATGATACTGGAAAAATCAACATTGAGAAAGGTGTAAGACAAGGTGACTCCATATCTCCAAAACTCTTTATAGCAGTGCTGCAAGAAGTATTTTGTGGATTAAAATGGGAAACTAAAGGAGTGAAAGTAAATGGAGAGTATTTAAGTCATTTAGATTTCGCAGATGATGTAGTTGTTTTTGCAAATAATGCTTCAGAGCTGCAGGAAATGTTGCAGGAGTTAGCAGATGAAAGTAGAAAAGTAGGACTAAAGATAAATGTTAAAAAGACTAAAGTAATGTTTAATCGATTTGCTCAAAATATGAAAATAAAGATTGATTATGAAGAATTAGAAGAAGTTAACAGTTACCTTGGTCAGATTATTAATACAGATGGAAACATAATGGAGGAAATTAATCATAGAATTAAACTTGGTTGGAGTGCTTTTGGTAGAAATAACTTGATACTAAAAGGAAATATGCCTATGTGTTTGAAAAGGATGGTTTTTAACAAATGTGTTTTACCAGTTCTTACTTATGGATCTGAGACTTGGACACTTAATGGAAGAGCAATACAGAGACTTCAGACCACTCAAAGGAGTATGGAGAGATGTATGTTGGGAGTAACAAGAAGAGATCGAAAACGCAATGTATGGGTAACAGGTGTTACTGACCTTATTGAAAAAATTAAAAGATTGAAATGGAGTTGGGCTGGACATATGGCTAGAAGAGATGATAATAGATGGACAATTGAAATTTTAAACTGGATTCCAAGAGATTGTAAAAGATCCAGAAAGAGACCACATGTGAGATGGATGGATGAAATAAGAAAATGTGCAGGGGTGTTGTGGAGAAGAGAAGCTAAAGATCGGAGAAGATGGATTAAACTTGGAGAGACCTTCATCCTGCAGTGGATTGATAATGGTTGATGATGATGATGATGATTTAAATGAAATGTATTAATAAATTAATAACTCATTATTTGTGCATTTTGAACATCTGTGCATTTAGCTCATTATTAGATATCTACAAAAATATTTAAGTACCTAAATTTAAATGTAAAGTATATATCCAGTTACATATCACCAAAATTATTTTAAAAAATGATAAATAAAAAAAAGACTTTAATTAGGGTTAGTACTAATTGATAATAATAATGCGTTAAAGTCATTTTTCTTTCATGGCTGTATTTTTAAGTTACTGAATTACTTCAAAATTTTAGACTCTTTCCTTTTCTTTTTTTTAAATCTTAAAGTTATTTAACGATCACGTTTATTTCTGACAGTCACATCTTGTCATAACTTATTCCTACAACAACTATTCTGATTGCGCAGAGTGCTATTCACACTATTTCCTAAACTATTTTCTTTGAATCAGGGTATTCATGGCTAATGAATAACATGCCACATCTTGGGCAGCCTATTATAATGGTTGGATAGGATTTAAAGTCTGGCCACATCTGCCATACAAGGTCGCCACCAGGCCATTTGAACCTGGAATATTTATATAGTAGGCAGATACACAAGTTAAAGATCGAACTTTATTATAATTATATATTGACCATTAGCCCTTGCCACTAGCTCAACTGCCAGTATTAATAACACAAAAGATTTTATTTATGTATATATAACAACACATGATCACCATCTCTTATGCTAGCACATAACTGTTATTAAACAGGCAAAACTCTCCATACAGTAGTGCCACCATGTGCCAACCAGAGAAATCAATGGATGCCAAAAGGCTTGTGCATAAAATCCCCATCTACTGCCTACTCATCCAATATCCCCAGACCAGTTTCTGGCTTGTGGCCTTTGTCACTAAGGAGCCTTGGTTCTGAGAGCACTTCACTTAGATGTTAGGATCTAATGCAACCCTACAGCAGCCACCTTTTATCTTTACTTAACTACAAAACTATGAGAATGAAATTGAAAACAATATTTTCAATTTAAGCTCAATAGCTTATATAGTCATATGGGTCTGAACTCAGTTCAGCACACATACATTTTGGTGTCTTTGGCTCTTTAACAACCATAACTACCACTATCCTATTAGGCAGGATTGGTGTTAAACCACTAAACATCACATGATCACCATCTCTTATGCTAGCACATAACTGTTATTAAACAGGCAAAACTCCTCACCAAAAAACGAACTATAAGAAATTGCGGTGCTAGCATAATAGCCGAATATTTGCGGATCCAATATTTTTTTTGAGGTGCTTTATCATATTATGGAAGAAAACAGTCTAGCCGACTTGCCACCCCACATTTTGTGGAATTGGTTGACAAAAGGTCCTCGGACGGAGATGCAATGGGCCAAACTTTGCTGGAATTATCCAACGCATTGTTCTTGTTATGCAAGTATATATAGATATGGCCCAGGAACATTCATCGCCATGTTTACGACCTGAAACAAAGATGAGACGACTCAGGCATTCCGACGCACATCTCTAGATAAAGCTTAATAATAAATGGCCTATGCTAACAACACTATTATAATAATATAAAATCATTGGATTTAAAGACTAAATATAAAGCCTTAAGTAGTTTAACAAATACGTAATGACATGTTAAATAATGACCCGTATAAGATGGAAGTTAAAACTATAATTAATGAAGCGTGCATTGCTCCCCCTTCTTGAATCAATCCTATTTTGTTTAATATATATAAAAAAAAAAAAATTCACGCACTTAAAAGTGCAAATAACAAAATAGAATAAGGTCGCCAGTCTTTTGGCGATGATCAATAAAGAAATCAATAAATTAACCGACACCAATATCCACTCCAGATTGAAAAGTATTTATATATTTCGGATAAACTTGTGATAAAATATTTATTTAAAATACAAACTCAATCTTACAAACTATTTAGAAATAAATAATAAGCACTCATTAATCCCTCCCCCCTTCTAAGTTCGTAAGACCAGGTTTGATTGGCATTTACAAATAAAAGTTTAGTGAAAAATATAAAAATATCATTAAAAATAAATTATAACCGCACTAAATTTATAAGAAAATTAAGAAGCGTGAGTTGGATGAAATAGTTTACAATAAGATTAGTTAGGGTTATAAAAAATCGATACTAAAGAAATAATTATTAGTTCTAACATACTCACCGATGAGCGAGTTAAAAGAGATTAAATATACAGAAAAACATTAATTTAAAGAGATAGGATTCATGTAAGACAATTGTAATGACTTTAGGCTTGTTACCTCAGGAATGTATGGAATAAAGTAGGCACAAGTCTTCTGTGGCAGGCGGCATTCTTTAACATGTCTCTTGGCCTCGGCGCAGGCACACTTGAGCGGTAGGAGCTACATCTTGGCACGGCAAAGACTGGAGCTGAAGACCAAGGGGAAGGCAGCTTAAGCCCCTCTTTTTAAAAATCAAACAGACGTGAAGTCGATTAATGACTATTGACCGAACTCGGACATAATAGATTTTTAGCTCTATTTATACCAGTTTTGAGTTATGCAAAGAATGTTTTTAATTAAACTTCTTAACTTTTAATTAATCCTTAATTTATCGAAATATTTTCTCTATTGTTAGTGGAGATGCAATTGTTAGATAACTGTCCAAAAATAAATTCAAATCAATTTCCAGATTGGAAATAGATTTGATAATAATGTTAACAGCTAACTAAAATCAATTAGCTTTGTTTTAAATTTTACTTTCATTAACTTTAATAAAAAAATTTCCTTTTAAAATTATGAATCCCACTCCTTTAATTACGCTTGGACAGTTAACGACTGCATCTTCCATCTTGAATATTTGTGTAATTATATGAAGAAAAATATTTATAAAATAAATAACATATAGTTAAGGAAAAAAATACAAAATTATTTACAAGATTTGTTTGTGCTTTTATATATATAAAAGCTCCATTAATATATGTATATATCTAAGTTGCATCCACAAAAGTAAATATTTAAAATTAAAAAATTTTTTTATTTGAGATTTATATTTATAAATTTTTATAGATGCTTCTCAGAAATATACGTATAGTTTATATACATGTGACGAAAAAAAACAGGATGAAACGTGGATTAAGTGATAGAAAGGTGAAGCTTGATCTTGGGCTAAGATCGACTGCTACAATATATCCTGTTACAATAGATAATTCTTATTTTAATTACAAATAAATAAAAGAATTACATATGCTTCTGTAAATATATTTGATCTTAAATGTGTTTGTTTTACTTAATAATAATAATATACTCTATATATAATTTGCTAAAAAAAATCAAGTCAGATGTCACATGACCTAATTTTAATAAAGCTCATGTTACAAATGTTATATATAGAGTTCACAAAACAAACTCTTAGCAAGCTTTGAGAATACCCTCAACCCCAGACCGGTTTCTGCATCTAACATCGTCAGTGAGGTGTAAGGATATTCATTAAATTAAAAATACTAGGACTAGCTCAGCACTTTATCTAATGTATAACTATTGAGAAGAAAATCTGAAACTTTCAGACATCTATATGTCTAAACATCCAGCTATCTAACTCAAATAGCCATGTGGGACTGAACTAAGTTCAGATACACCATATATTAATAGCTCTAGCAATATAAAATCGCCAAAGCCTTAGTAACAAAAAATAAATTGATAAAAAATCAAGTCAGATGTCACATGACCTAATTTTAATAAAGCTCGTGTTACAAATGTTATATATAGAGTTCGCAAAACAAACTCTTAACAAGCTTTGAGAATACCCTCAACCCCGGACCGGTTTCTGCATCTAGCGTCGTCAGTGAGATTATACATTAGATAAAGTGCTGGGTTAGTCCTAATATTTTTAATCTAATGAATATCCTAACACCTCACTGACGACGCTAGATGCAGAAACCGGTCTGGGGTTGAGGGTATTCTCAAAGCTTGTTAAGAGTTTGTTTTGCAAACTCTATATACAACATCTATATATAATTTCATATTATTTTTTAATTTTATACATCTTAATTTTTGTTTTCTATTATTATTTAATTTAATATATATTTATATACTTAAATCATATATTTCTTAATTTTGGATTTTATAATTTTTATATTTTTTCGATTATCTACTTTCTAATACTTTCCCTACCAAATTAAAAAAAAAATTAAATTACTTTTATCTATAACTCTTTATATATATTGAAACAGTCGATCTGATGCTCAGATCGAGCTCCTACCACCAAACCATGTTTAAACCCCATCCTTACGCACATATACATATTTACTAATACATATTTTGCCTCTGTTTAACCATTTAAAATAACTGATGTAGATATTTATATATCTTATTGCAACAATTTGACAAATAAATATTTAATGTTACTTTAATGTGTATGCGTGCATAATGGATATATATATATATATTTTCAGTGTGGGAAGATTGCTTATAAATCATATAAATAAAGTCATATTATTAATGTATAGTAAAATTCATATATGTAATTTATTATTTGTATATTTAATATTAGCGGTCATAAAATGGTGCAATTCTTTTAAGAAGTTTCTCCAACACAACTAAAAACAATTACCCGGAAAAGCCCATTAGTCAGAATTAAAGGGTTACAATTTGTAATAGCAAAGTAAAAATCCATTAGTAGAAATTTTATCCACTCCACTTTGTTTTAAAATCATAAGACTTATTTTAAAACGATCGTTTGAGAAACTTGTAACAGGATTGCATTGTTTCCAAAAACTTATTAAACAAAAGATATCCGGTCAGCAGATTTCAGCTTTGCTAAAGTGGCCAAATTGCCTCAGGTCTAGCAGCTAAGTACTCTACTACATCATCAAGAAAAGGGTATAAATACAGCTGGATTTGAATCCAAGAAGAAGGAATCAACCATAAAATAACGATGGTAAACCTAATCCACGCCAGTTTAAATTCACCTTCTCCTCTGTTCCAACATGCTCGTTCCCGTAATAAAAGTTCCGGATCCCGCACCTATGAACTTTCCAGTGTCAATAAATTAAATAAGTAAAATGCTACCTGTGTGCCTGCTTCCAAAACCTAGATCTAGTATATTAACTCTGATGAACATTAAAAGCATCAAAGACCGCCACTATTTATGAAAAGGTAAAAGAACTGTAACTACTATATGACTCTCTTAACCTCAGCCTTCTATAAGAATAATAATCCTGATGCTCTACTATATAATCCCATGTAAATTATTTATGATTATGTATTTCTAATTCATTTTAACTTTATATAACTTAACTTCCACTATCATTGAGCCTCTATTCAATATGTTTTCCTTTTCTTTTCATGTGGCAATCATCTTTTATTTCATTATTATATTATGTATATTTGTGTTTTAAAATGCCAATAACATCTCAAACTCGCTCGCACGTAATTTGTTTCTTTCTATTTTCCTTACCCATCACTTACTGGGTAATTAAGAACTTAGCTTAATTAAAACAAGTCGTATTCGACTTACGCAGGTGCTCACGAGTTTGGAAAAAACAAATTCATTATTTTATAAAGTTGTTGTAGGAAAACAGATCAACATCTGTTTTTCTAAAAATGTTTCTTTCATCTTTTTAAATCATAATGCGCTAATTCTAAATATAAATGTATTCTATATATGTAACTTTATTTATTATCCCAGTTATTACCACCACCCCATTTGTTCTGTATAAAAATATTTATTTTAATAATGGCATTTATTAACCGAAATTTGTACGTACTAAATGGTGTGGGAAGTTATCAATAAAGTCAAGTAAAGGGGAATCTTTATATCTTAAGAATTATATAATTTCATTAATTTAAATAATCTGTCTGTTTAGCAATTAGGTCATACCATTATGCAGGATGTTCCATAATATATGGGCATTAATTAATTAAATAGTCTTTAACGCTATATTTTGTTATTCCAAGCATTGCGTGCATATAGGCACCCTCGTTCTTATATTATATATATTTGTGCTTCTTTATCCGGAGGTATCGCAAAGTCAAACCCCATCATTTATTTCAAAGTCCAAGAACCAGGCTCTTAACCTTCCCTGGAGACTTATTTGTTCGTATGTGCATGCTTTATATGGGGATTGCTCTGGAAAAACCAGCCCAATAAATGCATAGCCGACCGCTCTTCGTTCATGAACCAATCCTGCCAACGTCTGCAGAGTTATATCGGTCTTTTCTTCAAATGAATTGTATGAAGCACATGCTAGGATCCGTGACTGGATCACATAAATATGCCGCCATGCACGCACTGCCTTTCTGTTGTATTTCTAATAAACCCATGAATATCCATAAGCCATAATATTATGATTTTGCTAAACAAATCTATTTCCACTATTTTAAAATGCGCGTCTTTGTGACAACATTATTATAAATATATTCACTAGCTATCCCACACACGTTTATCACTCCATAAACTAAATATTAATAAAATGTATTTTGTATGAATTTAATGCTTCGTCCTAAAATTATAATTAACTAATTCGGTTAAATGCCTATTGTTATTCCTTCTGGGATAGTGTGGTACTTTACAAGTATATTCCATAAATAGCGCTAAGTCATTTCTCCATTATTATTGTATACATTATTGGCATAGCCGCAACCATAAACCAACATAATCTATAAAATCTAATTCCATAATTTATAAACAAAATGTAATGTGATTTCTCTATGATCAACTGTCATATAATATTTACGAGGCCAATGATTAATAAATAATGACACACATTTATTTATGTTTTGTCAAATTAATAAATCTTGAATATATATATTATACATCTCCGAATCATTGTTTTCTTTTAGTTAAATTAATATCTTAATTAATAATTTATGCTCGTACTGACTAGATGGTCTCCGCTAATAAACAATTAATAAGAAAGGTTACAATCTTTAATTGCTTTCAAATTATAGTTCATGCTAAGTTGTTCCATCATTAAACTTAAATTAGAGTCTATTTGTATCTCCGATGTGTGATGCAGGCGGAGAGAATTAAAATTAGATAGATATCATCGGGATTGTTGCTCATAAGTTGATAGATCTGGAAAATAGGCAAATAGGGCAGAGTTCACGAGTGTTCCTGACTTATGTATCTTGCGCATGATTGGACTCGAGGTACTTTTGCCTAGATGCTAGATCTTGTTATGTGAACATATAAAACCGACCGGTACAATATAGACACACTTTATAACTATTTTTTCTTTTTACTTATTTAACTTTATTATCCATAATAACATGAAAGGCTTAAACCTTTAAAACCTGCGCCTTAAACATGTTAACGTACAGCCAATCAGATGTAATAATAACTGCACATGGACCTCTTAATTCTGAAACACAAGTCAGAACTATCAGAAAAAGATGGGACCCACCTTCTTCTATACCTCAATTTATACATAAATAAGCCAGACTCAAGCATTTCGAACTACAAGTGTGAAACTTAAAATACCTTCACATTTAATTCACTAAATATTATATACAAATAAACAATGTAAAATCTTTCGATTTACTACAAAGCAATTTTTAGATCTAATGAGATGATAATAACAAATGTAAATATATCAAATTTATTAAGCGCAAGCAAATATTATTATAATGTGAAAGGCTTAAACCTTCAAATTAAATGTGAAGGTATTTTAAGTTTCACACTCGTAGTTCGAAATTATATATTTTTTATTTTATTAAATTAATTAAGTCTTTATATCCAAATCTTTATTTAAGCTTGGATTAATTTTTTAAATTAATATTGCTTTTTTTTCTTTTTTATTATTAGCGTGCATATCATTTCTATACTATTTTTTGCAAATTTATGGTATTCTATTTATAAATATTTTATCACATTTGTTGTTTCAATCTTGTATTAATGGAATTTTTTATTTTACCTATAAAATTGTTTTTAATATTATTTATTTAAGATTTTTTGTATTTTTATCTCATATATTCAATTTATAGTTTTTAATGCTTTCATTACTATTTTTATATCTTTGTTATCTAATACAACAAGTACATTTTTCCTTTTTTTATTACTTTAAAATTTATTTTTTGTTTTTGTTTAACTTATTCATAATCTTATTTATATTACATCCTTTATTATTATTATTATAAGTTTTAATTCCTACATAATTATTTTTAATTTCTTTTATATCTTTTTTAGTTTTAATATCATTTCTGTTTTCTATTGATTTTATAATCTTTATTTTGAAACTATTTTTTAATTCATTTATTATTAAATTTATTTTTTGTATTCTGAATTTGAGCAATAATTTTAAGCTCTATATACCTTAGACTTTACACTATTAATTTTATATATTTTTAAATCTGTTTGAATACTAATTTGGAGTGTTATTATTTATATTAAATTTTTAATATATAGATGTTTCTATATTACACTTTATCATTAATATACAATCTAATCTAAATACCCTATACTATTTTCTTTTTCTACTGCAAATTTTATACTTTTGTTTTATTTATCTCTTCAGTTAATTAAACTATTTACCTTTGATATTATTTTTGTATACTAAGAATTATGTAATATAAGAATTATGTATATTTTTAGGTATAATTAAATCATTTTTTCTATTTAATCATGTGAATTCTAATATTTTTGTAGCTCTTATGAAGACTGCTTGGACAATTAAAATTGTAAAAAAAAAAATAATATCAACAAATTAAAAAAATTCTTATCCTTTTTCTTTTCAAAAACTTTATTTTCTTATATCAATACTGAACATATATATATATAATACAAACTCCAACGTTTCAACTGTAAGATAAAACAGTTGAAATGCTGGAGTTTGTATTATATAAATATATATACATATGTTCAGTATTGATACCAGAAAATAAAGTTTTTGAAAAGAAAAAGATTTTTTTTAATTTGTTGATATTATTGGAAAACATATATATTTTAAAAGAAAAAGTGATTGTACATTAGTTGTGTTACAATATATGATAATAAAAAAAATCTAGAAATAATATATTACATTAAAATAAAGTGTAAATAAAAGGAATTATTAAATTTTTTTGTTAATAAAATCAATGCATAGAAGATTAAAAAGAAATAGGAAGAATTCATAAAGACTATTGTTTTCCTGAAGATTTGTGATGAAGCAATTTTAATTGTATTTATATATTAGACTATTTCCATTATCTAATATTAAGTATTGAATGTCTTAAAAAAAATTTAACTTTATTTAAATATTCCAAATACATTCAGCGGTTAGTAATAGCACCCAAGTTAGAATAGGCACAACATTTTGAGAGGTATTATTCTTCTCTTCTTTAGGTGTTGGTGGCCTCACCAGTGACAGTACTAGCATGAGAATCAGACCCAAAACCTTAGATTCTTGAATTTTAAGATAACACTCTGTCAAAGATGACAGTCAGTAGAAATTTCATATACTCATTTATGAGGTTCCTCCTGATTCCTCCACTTTTTCCTAAGAGCAAAGTTGATTAAAAATCTCCATACATTATGTATAGTCACAGTAGGTTGACTTATGGGATTACTCGCTATTGTCATGTGAACAGTTTCTTTGAAAGTTCTTCTTTATAAAGTTTCCTTTCTATTCAATATCATTGCATTTTTCCAATTAAACATGTGTTCATTGGTACATGCATGGTCTTCTACCTTAGACACATCTGTTTTCTCTCTTTTAATCATCAGTTTGTACTCTTGCAATTGCTTTTCAAAGGGACAATTGATCTCACCAATAAACATTCTTCTACATTAACATGGTATTTCATAGATGCTATTTTTGCTTTTCAGCATTTCAAATTTAGGCTTGTAGACATTAGAATTCATTGTAATGCGGTATAACTTTAGAAAGATGTTCCGATATTATACTGATTGCAGATTTTCCTTAATTTGTCTGCCATTTTTGGTATATATGGATACACTACAGTACCAATAATTGTTTTTTTTCGTTTGATAGTTCTTTTTGTTGTCTATTTAAGGTTTTCTTAATAACAGCTGATGGATAATTACTTTTCATAAGTTTGTTCTATATACATCTTTTCTTTATTCAAATCGCTGATTTCTGAACAAACTTCTTTTGCTCTGTTCCATAGTGATAGTCTCATGTTTTTGTGTTCCTGGTATGATTGGATGTATATGCTAAGTATTTTTCTGCATGTGTGTTTTTTGTAAACTCTAGTTTTGATTTTGCCACAAGAAAGTCTTATCACAAGAACATCTAAGAATGCCAATTTTTGTTTTTAATCTGAATTTAGTGTGAATTTAATTGAAGGGGATATTTTTACTGATGTATTTCCAGAAAGTTTATAGTACTGCTACACCAGGGGTCCCCAACCCTATGCCCGCGGGCACCATGGTGCCCGCAGACCATTTTACATGTGCCCGCCGCAATCCGAACAGGATAAAAATTATTTATCTGGTACAAATAAATTTAATTTTTAAAATTTCTTATAAATTATTATATTATATTATAATCAAATTATAGGGCATACTATACTTTTACAGCGTAAAAATATAAATGTTAATTATATGTTAAAATTTTATTTTTGAAATAAATATTTTTTTGTACATTATGTGTATTATTAACAATATCCAACTACAAATTTATATTGAAAAAATAAATGCTGCCTGCCACCTGGCCGGTATTATAGAATGTGCTCTTAAGTGCAAAAAGGTTGGGGACCCCTGTGCTACACCATAGTAAAGCAAATTTTAGATGAATATGGAATAGTCTTTATGGCTGTGGTTTCATGTTCTTCCATGTAAATATTGCTAATCAGGGATGACAATGGTGAGCTCATAGCAATTCCTTGATTTTTTTGGAAGAATCCTGTGTTATTCCACTATGGTTTATTGTTAATTCTAGAAATTCAACATGTCAAAATTTTTTAAAATTTCTTTTCAAAATTCCATGTTTTTTGTCATACAAGATATAATCCTTTGATAGAAATTCTAAGCATTTTGTGAAATTAAGAAATAAAAAATGGACATACTAACGTACATTTATAAATAAATAAAATGATAACCTATATACCAAAATAAATATTCCTATTGATAATATGACAATATATTTTCAATACAATATAGAATTTTTATAACAAAATTAAGATTTGGCTATGTTTTCATTACTATCACCTCTGATTATCAATATTTATATTGAGACACAGTCTGGCTATTGAGTCACAGTCTGGCTTAGCTATTCTATGTTGGTAATATATTTGTTGAATAACCATAAAATGAACTACTACTATATAACATTCTAGAAAATAAATCTGCAACATATCGCTTTAAATTAAATTCACAATACCATTAGAATAAAAACAAAAATTAGTATTCTTAGATACTTTTTATAAATAAGCTATCTTACGACAAAATTAAAACTACCTTCAAATGCACCCACACAAAAAAATATTTAGGATTTACTTCCGATCATAATAAAAAAAAAATGGAATTATACTATTACTATGAAACGGTCTAGCAGTCAATAACTTGAAAAGAAAATCACACACTGAACAAGCTCTCAAGAATAATCATCCATCAGCTATCAATAAGAAAACTTAAAATAGAAAAAAAAAACTAAAAAAAAAACAATGACAAGCACACACAATCAAAAGAAATTTATATGACGAATTCTAACCTCTATAAAACCTAAACTTTAAATATTGAAAAACAAAAAGTGCATTTATGACATACCATGTGAATATGGAAAAATATATATTGGTAAAACTAGCCATCTCATTGAAAACTGATTGGAAAAGATTCATTAGCTTTGTCCTTAAAAGAAAAAATCAGATGGGCCCTCATAATAAGTATATAAAATTTAAGTGAATATTACTTTTGAAAAAATAATCCAACTAGTTAGAGCATTATCTTAAATTCATTATTCATAATTCTAAAGATCACTGGTTCAGTTCCTGTACTCGTATTGTTGCTGGTGATGCCAGCAATATCTGATGAAGAGAAAATACTACTATTCAAAACATTGTATACAATACTAACCTGTGTATTATTACTAACAATTGAATGTATTTAGAAAAGTATAATTAAATTTTGAATTTCTGTAAAACTATTTACATTTCAACTAGATGATAGGAGTAGTACATTACATTAAATTTAAATATTAATTCTTCTCATTAGAATAGGGCAATAAGGTTTTGTGAGGATCAGAAAGAAAAAGAGAAAACAAAAGAAATTATGAGAAATTTTGATGGAATTACATATAATGTTTTAAACATATACAAAATGTAAAATGAAAATGGATCAAGAAAGATTGCATGTGGACAAAGCATACAGAGTTATCAAAAAAAATGAGAATAAATTAACAAATATGAAAATATTAAAAAAATATATAAGGTAAAAAAGGATATGAAAATATAATAATGTATGTTAGTTTAAATTACACAAGAGCAAAAAAAAAAAATGCTTTCCAATATTAACAATACCATCCTCTAAGGAGCTATGGAATGATTCAGAGGGATGATAGTAACTCTGGGTGCAATTACGAGTGCTGAATAAAAACAAGGGACTAATAAAAATACTAAGACAAAAATGAAATTTAAAAAAATAATTCATAGATATTTTATTCAGAAGTCATAGCAATTATTTTATTTTTCAAATTAATACTCAAAATGCAAAATATAATCAATTTGTGGTCAAATCTTTGAACAAGTCTTAACAAGAAAGTCTTGGCAGATTAATGTGTTGCGTTGCACACTGTTGATGTATTCACACAAAAAGTAATGACTTGTTAACCACACAACAATAAATAGGCAACAAATATGAAAACGAATTTAAATTATTTTTGAATTGTTAGACAAGCAATTAACAAAAGTGCAAATGCAGTAATTATTTAAAAATTTTAATGCATATTTGATACTTTTGATCTTTACAGATTATATTATTGTGGTTTGAATAAAATAGCAATTTACATGAGTATTTTTATGCATTTTCTTAGATATTTGCTGTATGATTCAGTATCTTTTGTATCAGTACAATACTATTTGAAATGTAAAATAAATATATTTGTCATCTTTTTTGTTGCAATATTAAAAAAACCAAAGAAATGAAATTGTAAAAGTATTGTTAACTAGTAGCATTTATTGACATCTATTTAAATCATCAGTGCTAACTGTAATATAAGATGTGCATTAATAAGAAAAATATATTTAAATAAGGGCAAATTAAATTAAAATTATTAACTGATTTTTAATTGCATATTAGTGTATTTTTTAAAATTAATCATTTTTGATATATTTAATGTGATATGTGATAATTTAATATCAAATACACACATTCAATTCTGAACAAATTCCAGTTTACTAATTTCATTAGTATTTTGTTTGTTTTTTGCTGCCTTATGCAAAAACCACTATATACCTGATATTGTAAGTGCAATTTTAATAATACAACTATTGCAAAAACTTTTGGTTCTGGCAAGAGAAATTGCATCTTTTCAATTATATAAATTGTTATATCCCTTAATAATTTTATACTCTCATTATGATAAACAAATACATAAATTTGACTTCTTTTTTTCACAAATAATGCAAATAAATCTAAGAAAAAATGTAAGGAATATAATAGTAATAATTTAAGATTATGCCTTTATTCAATTGCCTTCAACATTACATTATTGATGCACTTGATTTGCCAAAAAGTATTATCAAACAAAGCTACAAAGTTTTAAAAACAGCATGAAAAATATTGAAAGATTAGTTTTCTTATACAATGAATCATTTTGATTAATCTATATATATATATGATAGAAAAAAATATATCATGAATAACTTACTTGAAGAAATGATATACAGTAGCTAAAACAGGTAAATAATGTAAAAATTCCTTGTGAAGTAGAAAGTAAATATCAAAGCAAATAAAGAAAATAATTCTAAACAATAACATTTAGTCACCACTACCAACCAAACCTTCCATCAATAATTTATGATTAACTAAAACAATACAACCACATTAATATAGTTAATGACTTTGTACAATTATGTATCCTCTTTTTTTTGTTTTCATTCTAACTGGATATTTGTGAAATAAATCTATAACATTATACAGGTTGCATAAATTTTGACTAATAAAATCAACTCTTATTTATAATAAATATAGAATCCTTGTACCAAACAAAATTAGGAGTACAGTCACTACTATAAATTGAATATTTACTATTATATTCATAATGATTCACACATTTGATTGTAGCCTTGCAATAAGCTATATTTTTTACTATTATATCCCTAATGATTCACACATTTGATTGTAGCCTTACAATAAGTTATATTTTCTAAATTACTATTCTCATAAATCCAACACTGGCCTTATTTTGTGATTGAGAAAAATTTTTGTTCTCCATCAAGGTACCTATATTTAAAATTATGTATCTTATGGTAATAAAACTATTTAGATTTTAAAGGCTTTATTTCTAAGGATAACATTTTACATCTATCATTACTATCTAAGCTTGTGATGAAATCCCCTTTCAAAAAAAAACAGTGTGATTATGCTCCATTTGAGTTTCTAAACTTTTTATTTCTTGTTCTTGTTTACTCTGTACTTTCTCTATCTCACTATCCTTACTATGGCATTCTAATCTGCATTTTCCTGCCTTAGTTTTTATCTCTTTGATCCAATCTTGTCTCTTTCTTATACTATCTTTTAGTTTATTGATTTTGGTTTGCATTTGGCCTTGAACTTCTCCTATCTTACTCTCTAATTCATTAAACTTAACTTTCAAGCCATGTATTTGCTCTTGTCCCAATTTTATCTTATGAACTAATTATGTACATATATGCTTGATCTCTTGCTTTAATCTATTTTGTAATACATACTGACCATCTTCTATCTTCAGTATTAAGATTTCTTCACTTTGTTTCAATTCTTATTTAAATATTCTCTGACTCTGTTCACACTTTTCTTGGTTCTCACTGATCTTATTCATTAGATCTCTCAAGACTTTCTTTGTTTTGTTTCATTTCATTCATCAAGCTCTGCAACATTACTATTATAGATTCATTTTGATCATTTTTTGATGTGACAGACACTTCACTAACTTCTCTTCCCTGTCCTAACATATCTAATTTTTTCTCACTTTCTGTAGTTTATTTTTATTTTAGAAAGGACATAAATTTCCTTCTCAATTCAATATCCTAGACTAAATGAAATGAATAACTTATTTCTCTCTACTATGCTTTATATGTTGATTTATAACAATTAAACTTCTACTCATATGCATTTCAATTTATACAAAAGACCCTCCTAACAATTACCACAATAGTATCATTTCTTAATAGTAATTGATTGACCTGTTCACAATATCTTTATTTCAAACTAATGTATGTTTTTTTTCAACTTATATCATGTGTAATATAGTGTAAATTTCATGACTATGCTCAAAAGAATTTGTATTATGCTATCATCAATAAACCCAAACAGCAAGCATCAATGTTTTTCATCCATTTTCCAAAGTAACTAGGAGACAAAGAAATTCAATAAAATAAGTTGGCTTCAAATACATCTTACCATTTATTTTATAATTGCTGCATAAAGAAATTTTAATAACATTTATTAGTGATAAGCTCATATTCATATGGCATCTTATTAACATATACCACATATTTGGTGCTTTCAGAGGCATAAGCATAAATCTTCACTTTCATTATCATCTGGCAAGTCCAGGCATTATCATCTGGCACTTTGCCTTATAAGTATTTTATAGCTCTGTTGCCTATCAATTCATGTATTGTTGTATCAAATAATTTGATGACGAACTCTAAATTTGAACCCTCAACAAAGCATAGCTACAAAATTAAAATTATTATTATCTATTGAGTCATTAATTATTTTAATTCAACACTAACATACACAAAAATAACTTAAATTGATTGTAATCATTAAGCAAATAATATTTTACCCCTATCTATTTACCATTTTGCATCTCTAAATCTCTCATGTGTCATGAATAAATACTAAAACCCCACTTTGCATGCCAAAAATTTAATGGATAATAGCTGGCTAAAAAGCTGCCTGACCTACAAATGCTCCACAAATTTGCTTGACCAAAAATGTAATGGATAATAATTATGAACAAAATAGTTTCCCCCAAAATACCCTACATATTTGGGCAAGCCAAAAGTGTAGTGGATAAAATACTGCACTTGGTCAGCCATCAATGTAAATGATAGACAGATGAATTATCCACAAATGGATTTATAATAATTTAAACTTATGTTATAATAGACTTATGAATTTATAAAGGTGCCAATGAGTCTAAGTGTGGATAAGTAGTTTGTTTGGCAATAAAAAAAAATTCAATAAATAAATGATTTATTTTCTAATGAGTGTATAGTATGGAATATATGACTAAATATTTTAGAAATAAAATAATTTGTGAAATAGAATAATTGGCATAATAGGTAAATTAAATGATGCCTAGATTAATAATAAAACATAAGTTTATTCAAATAAACATCAACTCATTGAATTGATTAAAATAAATAACATAACTTTAAGTTTAATAATTGCAATCTAATGTAATTTATTGTACACTTATAATCTATCCTTTGCCAGATTGCAATTGCTATATATGATTTACATCTAAAGATTATTAACATGCATATTCACAAAAGGATTAAATACATAATCTTTCACATAAAATTAAAAAAAAATTATATATTTTTTTAAATATCTGCTATTTTTAAAAACAAGTAATGCTTTCATAATAATGATTAAACTAAATATTAAACATTAACTATATTTTCATTTTGATTTGTTTTCTAAAATTTAAATCAATAATCAACTTAAGTCTTATTTAATTGATTCATTAGTTAGATATATATATATATATCGAATAATAAACAGACCACATTAATAATTTAAATTATTAAAGAAAGAAAAATTAGATAGATATCCATCGGTGTATAATTGTTATTTCTTTGATTATTAAAAATAAGTAAAAGTTATTTGATTAGATAATTTTAGAGATTTATTTATTATTGTTCATTGTCAAGTTCAACATGTAACAATCAGATTATGGTTTTGTTTTCCCACAGTGTATTCATTAACATTCCCACAACAACAAATAAAAATGTAGTGTTCAATAAGCATTGTATTATTAGATGATATCCAACTATTCCCTTTATAAATATTGTGATCCATGGCAAATCCAATGATTGGGTGACTTTGAACAATCATCATCCATTTGTTATCAATTTTATTTATTCATGTAGATGTTGACTGAGGAAAATTGATGTTCTCTCTCTCTCACATATCTACTCACAGTACATTATAATTTTTTACACAAATCCACAGACTGTTAATCAAAGTAGTAAAATAAAATAAAAAATTTTACAAAAAAGGAAGTATATGTTCTTTTTGCTGAGTTTTTTTCATTACATAGTAACAACAATAATGCAGTCTTTTAAACATTAGTTCTTGAAGCATGAAATTTTTCTTTCTTTCAAACGTAATAAAGTCCATTGTTATTATTCGGTATGACATAAAAAAATATTTAATTTTAATTTTATTAAATAAATCATTCACGCATTCTACATTCACTCAAAATTTAAATATATTTATTAAATAAAAAATTTCTAATTATTTTTTTTATTTATTCATTTGCATACTATAGGGGAAAAATAAATGACAATGCATAACGCATATATGATAGAAAAAAATATGCCATGTATAACTTACTTGAAGAAATGGTAAAACAGCAGCTAAAAGAGGTAAATAATGTGAAAATTCCTTGTGTAGTGGAAAGTGAATATCAAAGACAGGAGATATAAATGAAGTATAAATAAGATATTTTGGTATAAAAGACCCACAGTGTGTTGTAGTGAATAGGAAAGCAGAAATAAGTTGAAAAACTCCATTTTTAATAAAATAGCTTGTATAATTAGTAAAACTATGGCTTGAAATGTCTGTTAAAGGATCTTCATTCATCTGATTATAAAATAACACCAATTTATTGTTGCTCCAAATTGACATAATAATTACTCCTACTGATATCAACCACATATATGTTTTCAGAAGTTGCAAAGTTGACAACAAAAATAAAACTAATGCCACTAGAAAACCTGCAAAAAAAAAAAAAATCCAACATATATATATATGTGCAAGTGTGTGTGTGTGTAAATATATATATATTATAATGGTCATGCCATTTGTTAAAAGGGATCATCAAAGTTAATTTAACACAAATTATAATAATCTTTGAGATTTCACACTCAACTCCAATAACAGAAATGAAACAAGATAGTAACATATTTAATTCAATAATAAATCATACTAATGGTCAAACATGGCTATAATAATAAAAATATTGCAAACTATGTCAACTTTCCAGACCTAATTATTCCTAAATGACTGAAGCGAAATTAGATCCTCTAGGGATTACAAATTTATGTTAGATTAAAACCATCATGCCATCCCAAACTAGGAAATCCATAGGAGGATATCTCACACTACTACAACTAATTCAGTAGAATATGAACTCTTATCTTCCTCGTTATTATACATTTAATTTATAATTTAAATGGTAAAACTTATAAGAGAAACAGAAGATCAGATTAATAATTAACAAAAAAAAAAACTTATTATACAACAAAGCATATAAAATATTTAAAACATCATTATATTATAAAATAATAAGAATTTAAACATCACCATACTTCAAGTGATCAATCTTTTAAATACTAAAGTTTTATCAATGTTTCCAGTTTAAAATCCCTTTTATGTTAAGCTTAACATTTTTTTCTTTGATTGCTTTTCATTATGGAGTCTATTTCAGTAATTAAGATGCTGAAAATCTATCCTCAAGAATGTAGAAACATTATTTTTTTAACTCTTTGGTTGCATCAAGTTTTAATTTATTCAGATCATATTTCTTTAAATTATATTTCTTCACCTCTCCAAAAACAAAAACTGTAAGAGAGAACTTTCAGTTAACGATCACCTATGCAAACATAAATTTTTATTGTAGGTTTAGAAGAACTCAGAAATGGCAGTTCAAGTTTGATCACATATCAGGCTGAAAAATAGATAATTAATCCAGGCTACATTGATCCAGGATAGATGATACACCCACAGAAATTTTACTGTGGACCATAATATTCATTTTAAAATATTTATATTTATTCATAACTTGGCGCAAATAAAAATCAACTAAAAATTTTTACAAGATGCTAATGATGATTGTAAAACAAAAGACAGACTAGAGATGCTGACAAAAATTCTAGTTTTCAATAAAAATTTTAAGATCACACTTTATTTAAACCAATATTGATTAAAAATAAATTGTATTCCATTACCTTTCTAGTCAGTCTAGATTAAACTGATTTTATTAATTTCAATAAGAATATCCCTCCAATATAAAAATCCCTTTTATAAATTTGACATTTAACAAAAGTAGAATTAAATCTTTTTTTTTTAAAATCATATTTTATTTCAAAGTTTGAATAAGTGACCTTTGAACCTTGATCTTTAATCTTAAGACTCAAAAATATTATTTTCCCCTTGTTTTTAACTTATTTTGACTATTCTTTTTTTTTTAATATCATTTTTATTAAAATTGTTACTCAAAGATAAGCAGCACTTAACTACTTCTACAATCAATTATGTATCTTGCTTTGCAACTGATCCAATATATATCCATTAGTACATCTCTCTCTCTCTCAGGCTATGAATTAAAAGCACTCTAAATAATGACTAAAGAATCCAGATTTAGAATGAGGGAGGATAATTTAAAACCTTTATTTATGCATTTAAAGCAGAAACTAGTGAAAACTCCTGCAAGCCATATATAAACTAACTGTTTATTTATATCTTGAAGATTTTCAATATCTTTCACATTATTTACATCTATAGTTGAGTTATCAAATTTTATATTTACCTTTATTTGTATGTATATTACATTCAACTATGTTTAATTTAATGTTTACATATTAAATCTTATTTAATTATATGCATGTATGTATTTTCATTTGTCAAAAGACAAGTGGAGATAAAAATATATAAAGTAATGATTAAAAAGATTATTTCAGAATAATACAATACACATATGTAAAAAAAAAAAATATTTGTAATACATTATCTTTAAGAATATAATGTAAGACCATTTTCTTGTAAACTATGTGAAAAAAAATTATATAATATTTCAACAAAGCAAAAAGATATGTTAAAAAACCATTTATTATGAAAAAAAAAACATTTTGAACAATGTTGTGCTAAAGAATCTTGACCTCTCAATGTTCTAGAATGAACCACATAGTTTTAAAATATTTAGATCAGGTAATTGTATAGTCCATGGAGAATGTTAACTTCATCTTCATGTTTCTCAAACCAATGTTGATTAAAAACAATATATGTAGCATATGATGAAGTTAGCACCCAAAAATGTTCCAATATTCTGGAGATGTGGTGCATCTATGAAGATTGGACTAAGGTAATATCTTAATAAGGTTATCTAAATCATAAGAGTTCAACATTATTTGAGAAAGCAGTCTGATTGACAGGCTTCTTTTGCCAATCATCAAACATAATGCTTGAATCTTGAAAAAAAAAAGGACTTTTTTTTTATATACACAATATATTTTTCGGTCATCTACTGCCTAATTTTTATCCTTGACATCAGTTTCCTTGTCATATTATTTACATTATAAACCAGTAACAAATAAAAAGCAGGATGAACATAAAAGTTCTAAATGTGTCAAGCTCATACCATGGTTTAGATAGATAGTGTCATTTTTAAAGATGTACTGACTTCTGTAGCTATCTTTTGCTTATAATCTATGAAAATGTACATAGATTTTTTTTAATAAGTTATGTTCAATCGTTAGTTAGTTCTAGCAAATTTTGTCCTAATATTTTTAATAATAAAATTTTGAAAATAATCTTGAAACATTAAACAATTTAGAAATTATGGACCCCAATTCTTCAGTTAATCAGGAATCAATATTTTAAGCTCAGAAGAATTTCTTCTCACTGATTTATAAAATTGTCATTAATTTCTTGTTAGACTTTACTGTAAAATGAAAAAAAAAATATATGATATGCCCTTTTATAAAATCAAAAATCAGTGATAACAATATAAATACTACTACTATATTGTATTACTGATACCAAAATAATATATTGTAATGGAAATGAATTCGATTGAAAGACATTCCTTTTTATTTATATATAATACGGATTCTTAAATTCAATCATCCACCCTCCATTACCGCAAGCAAAGAGAACATATGGACATAAACGAATCTATATCCATACTTGACCGAACCTATGACCATACGGATATTGCCCCAGGTTATCTTTCCCAGTCAAACGTCTCTCGGCTGCTGTAATTATTAAAGAATTACAGCGCTCGGATAAATTATAAATTTAATGGGATCAGAAATGCCGTACCACTAGCCTCACATGTTACTTAGTACTCAAAATGGAGTAATAATTATAACCCAAACCCCTCCAGATATATTAACTATTTAGAATGGCGAAGAAACGAGACAAAACAGACAAAATAATTAAGGAACATTTAATATAATAAATAACAAAAAAGAAATCAATTGAAATATTTACATACAATAATAAAAAAAAAATCCTTTTGATATAATGCTACGATTAAGTGTATGGGTTGAATCCTATAAATGATTATAATCTATGAAAATAAATTATCCATTTACAGTCGTCATTCCAAGTATTAGAAAGAGTCTAATTACTGTCTATCTCAATTATATTTGGAATTGCTTTAAATCAAAAGTATGTGCACGTGTTCTATAAAGGTGTGTTATGTAATTTACCTAGGTTTTTCTTCGTCTCCGACGTGACTTAAGGTCCTGCTGACTGTCATGTGGAATTCCTCCACTTCTTTAGCAGAGACGGCCGCTCTTAGGTTTGGACTTGGTTTGTGGAATTTCTTCTTATATCCGTAGTAGTAGGACATCAAGGGCATGGCAGGCGCTACAATGGCAGTTGTTACATGGTGAGGTGACTGTATGAGCATGGTGAATCTGAATCGGCCAGCGATCGTGATAGCCCTTAGTCACACATCCTTGGAGCTTCACTTATGTTGTAGATTATTTTTGCATTCATACAGTGTTCAGTCTTCTATGTCGAGGTCCCTTTACTCAGCTTTCTGGTTTTTCTTTGCAAATTTAAATTTTCATGTCTGCTTTCTACTATATCTAATCTGCTTCTTATCAGAGCAGTGTCCTCACTGAAGTCTCTACGTGAACTCATCTGTACAATTAATTCATTAATGTCTTTTTCCAAATTCTTTCATTATCTTGATCTTTTTGTTTGTAGCTTTCCTTTCACACCTTTCACTTTAAGACACCTTCAACAACTTATACAAATTTACTTTTTTCATACAATTTCGTAGCAATATTTTACATTTATTTATTATTTATTTTCTTTTTTTTTTTTAATAAAATTATTTTCATTTGACATGCATTAAACATTGCTCTCTTTATACATACTTTCACACACGCATTTTGTTTTCGTCAAAATGTGTGCTTTTTGGAATAGATCTTTATCTTTTGTCACATTTTAAATTCTATTTCTAATCTTATTTAAACTCCTCAATTTTTACTTTCTTTTTTTTTTTATAAATCATTTTTTACGTTCCTATTTCATTTATATTTCCTTTCTAACTTTTGATTTTAAACCATATATACGATTTCAATACTTCTTATATTTTTCAAAATATCAACTTTGGAGGGTAAAAGATAAGAATCTTGTTCGATTCCATTTCCCTCTCTTTTATTGCATTACGGTAATTAATTACAACATTTTCTTTCTTCATTAGTTTAATTATTTTATTTGTTTTTTTTTTTCTATTTCGAAAAGAAAACTACAATATTTAATATTGTTTAATATTAAATATATATGTGTGATCGCAGTATGTACGATCATCACAATATACATATTTCAATTCCTTGAGCCATATTATTAATCAAGAATTCAAATTGCATTAAGATCTTTCCACACATCTTCCAAGACAACCTGAAGACAAGTCTTCATGCCACTTAATATTACATAAGATTTTTATTTTTATATTGTTTGGCAAGCCTTATTGTGATAAAATAATCCCACACTTTTTAATAAAATTCTATAAATATGTATCACTACCTCTTTGATATGTTTGACCTTCCATATTAAATGTAAACGTATCTTCAACCTAGAATTGTAGCTTTCATTAAGTTGAAAAAAAATAATTTTTCAAAACTATGGCCACTTAATATTAGTAACTAATATGTATTTGTTTTATCAAATTGCTGGCTTGCTAGGAATCATATTTTCTAAAATTATCTTAAAATAACTTCAAATTCATACAATGAATAATAACAGAATAAAACTTGATCTACAAAATATAATTATTTTAAATGCAACATATAAAGATTTTAGTTTAGTAATTAATATCTTTTATCAGCCAGTATAAAGTTTAATAAGACTTAAGACTCCTCATAATATATCCTAAAGGTAATAGAAAAAATTTATTTAATGATTCTCTTTAAAATTCTATAATTACAATGACAAGATCAAAGATTAATCAACAAGTTCTTCAAATCATTATATGTAATATTATTGTAAAATTATATCTTTGTTGGATTTGATATGTAAAATAATTGAGCAATACAAGTCTTTAAAAAGTATTTTATGATGAAGTTGAACACAGTTTTCATAGAAGTAATTCTATTTATGGTATAAAAATTATCTCAAAGACACTCCAAAGAAGTGTAATAATGATTGCTTGTCAAACATTGGTGATCGAGAGGTCAGAGATAGCTGCTTTACAAGCACTTGTCCTGGTTAGCGGTTCGCTTCCCGGCTGATGCTATGACACATGAGAAAGAAAAAAAATTGATTGCTTTCATTGGAGAGATAAGACTGAGAATATAATACAAGAGAGAATTACAATTAGACAAATGTAATTTTCAGAAAGAAAAGTTAATTGCAGCAAAAAAGATAGCACTATAAAATATCAAACAAACAAAATAATGAACTATCATGTTTTATACTTATGATTTAGTTTGTGTAGGCATTGCTCAACTCAACTGTAGATATTTTGTTTTTCTTCTTTGAGTTGGAATAGCCATAATTATTTTCAAGATGGTGATGATAAACTTAAATGATTTACAATTCATATTTAACTAGGATGTCTACATTTTTTTATGAACATTAAAATACAAAGTAAATCATGCCATAAGCACACTGTAATAGATTAATAAATGCCAAGTTCAGTTTTCTGATTTAAAAGATTGTATAACTAAATCCTACTTAATCATTTTCATTTTTTTAGTGTCAGATTTGTTTAAGGCTCTAAGCTATTAGTTGAATTATCTAGCAAACTGCTTCAATTAATTTCTATTTTGTTAAAATTTCATTTACTAAATTTTATTATCATGTTGAGCTGTTAATCTGTATCTCTGAAACTATCATATTGTTGTATGCAACTATTTTTATTGTAAATAAATTTCTGAGCTTGATATACAGTTGTTGTTGTTTTGCAAATATTTGTGCATTTAAAAAGAAGTGACTGCATATATTTGTCTCTAGAAGAAAAAAGAAAATGAATGATTGACTGTTAGACATGTAGCCTCAACTTTATTTTTTTCTTTCTTAATTCCATTGTTTTGCATATTACATATTTTTCTTTATTACAGATTAACTCAGTGGTATACTTTCTATTCTATAATAAAATTGATATCTTCTATTAATTTACTCATTATCTATTCAGACAATAAATTCTCAAGTATTCAAAAAGAATAAATTCTATAAAGCTTATGAAAAGCAGGAGGAGAATATTTGGCAATGAAAATATATATGTGGTATAACAATCAAATATTATATTATTCATTGTTAACATCTTAAAACATCTTTATCCTAGTAATTTAGAGACGGCCATGTAAAATAATCAACTTAATTACTGTTACACTTCTTACAGGCACTATATTGAAAATATAGCATTAGACAGATATTAAAATTAAATGATTGTTTTGAGATGTAATTAAAATCCTTTTTTTAAATTCAGATAATAAATTATGGGTATTACACTATAAATTTTTTTTTTTATCATGAATATTATGCTATATATATATTTATTTCAGGTTAATATTGAATAATTGCAGAGATAAGCAAAATCTATGCAGATAATATAATATGGAAAAGATTAATTTTCTATGGATTTCTAATGATTTGCTGTGATTAATTTTATTAAAAATGATGAAAAAACAGTTAATAACAAAATCTTTATAATCTAAAAAAGACTATAAATCTATTCTTTACAAAAACAAACAAACACAAGAACTATAAAAAAAAATGATTTGGTTTAAAAATAGAATCTGATATAAACTTGTGAATATAGGACAGCAAAGACTCAACATCTCTATAGTTATAAACAACAATTACATTAATCAAAAAATATTTTGGTTACATGGGATTAGAATTTATAAAAACAAGTTCCTATAGGTAATTTTTGTCAGCAAATATTTCTTATATAATAAATTTGAAGATGTAATATAAGAGTAAATAAAATTAATCATTCTTTATCTGATTTGTTTACTTTTGTGAAATATTAATTTTTGTATTATTGGATTTCTTCTTAATAAAAAAATAAAAGTATAAGATAAAAAATGTATATTGTAACGGAAACACGCCGATCGAAAGCTTAACTTCCCTTTTATTTATATATAATGGGGAATTCTTAAAATTCAAGATCGTCCACTTTCCGCTACCGCAAGCAGAGAGAACATACAGACATAAACGAGTCTATATCCGTACTTGACCAAACCTGTAACTATACGGGTATAGCCCTAGGTTATTTTTCCCGGCCAACTGTCTCTCGACTGCTGTAAGATTTAACAGTTACAGCACTTGGATATTTATAAATTTTAATGGAATCAAAATACTGCACCACTAGCTTCACGTATTAATTCAGCACTCAAAATGAGTAATAATTATTCTCCCAAACCCTAAGACTAGATTACTTTTTGGAGTGGCGAAGAATGAGACGAAACAGATTTAAATCAATAATAAATATTTAATACAATAGATTATACAATAAAAGAAATACTTTAAATAATTTACACACAATAAAAAACAGATTATATGCTATAATGCTACGAGTAAAACAAAATAAAAAGATCCTATAAATGATTGTACATTTATAATCGTCATTCCGTGTATATATAAAAAAGTTAAAGAATGTCTTTATCATTCAAAGTAAGAATTTGGCCATTGTCTAAATTAAAGGTATGTACACAGGGAATATAAAATGTAGTATACATATTTACCTAGGTTATTAAGTCTCTGAATTAGCTTGAAGTCTTGCTGACCGCCACATGGAATTTCTCCACTTCTTTAGCAGGGAACGGTCGCTCTTAGGTTAGATTTTGGTTGTGGGAACTCCTCCGCATTTAGGACATCAAGGACCAGGCAAAACGAATCCTTCGGCAGGCACTATGTCGGCAGTTGTTACATCTAGATGGGAACCATTAGAGCACAGGGAGTCTGGATCAGCAAGCGATCACGACGGCCCTTAGCCAGCCATTCTTGATGAGGCACCGATGTTAGAAATCATATCTTGTTAACTATGGCTGCTTATTATCGGAGCAGTCTTTCCACCAACCTCTCGACAAGAAGTCTCCAACTCTAATCTAATTATCAACTGAAATTTTTTTTTAATTAAAAAAATTCCACAGTCCTTTGTCCTTTCGATCCTTTGTCTTCACTTTTATTCCCACCTTTCTTTTCTTAATGCGCCTTCGGCCATTTATGTAGATCTGCCTTTACATAATTTTGTAGCACTATGTACATTTATTTCTTATTTCTCTTTCAATTACACAGATTTTTAATAATGTTTTTTTTTATTTTTGACATTATTGACAAGCATTAATTATTGCTGTCTTCATCCCACTTCGTACACACTCCATACACGCATTTCGTTTTATCGTCAAATGTGTACTTTTATGACCCAGATCCTTATCTTTCGGTCATGTTTTAAATTTCTATTTTACTCTTATTTAAACTCTTCAAACTTTACTTTTCTTACACATTATATTTTAGTTTGTCTTTCACTTATATTTCTTTATCACTATTAATTTTCTAATGTACAATTTCAATATTTCTAACTTTACTTATTTTTCATTTCACAAAATCTTGACTTTGGAGGGTAAAAGATAAGAATCTTTTTGATTCTAATTCCCTCTCTTTTCTTAATTAAAACATTTTGTTGTTTATAATTTTTTTTTAAACTCACTTTCTAGTATTCCAAACACAATATTTAATAATATCTATATGTGTGATCGCAGTATGTGCGATCATCACATTACACCGTTCCCCTCCTTTTAAAATTTTTTTAAAAAATTTTTAATTTAATGCATTGAAAGCTAGATGCCCCTAACTACTGTTAGAACCTTTTCATATCCATGCACTCCTAATATGATTTAGTGATGAGATTATTCCTAGAGAGGCGACCAGGCAAATTACATTTCTACTCTGACGATCCAACCAGTATTACTAAACCGATTTAATCTTGCTATAAACAATACGTGAGTTTATTTCTGCCTCCTACTTGTATATACAGTTTCGAGTCCACAGGATATCTCTGTGACTCGATTAAACCTGTTCATACCTCACATTTTCACAAACGATAACCCTCTGAGTGACAACACTGGTCACTATCCCGAGGTGGGTTGGGAGGCTGGCATCTTTTTATCCAGCTCATCCATGAGCTCAGAATATTTTACTGATAGCTCGTATTTTTATAAAGGGGTTCTTTCCCCATACATTGGTTTCTAATCCATTGACTCACGATATTTGTCAAATATCTAACTGGAAACTTTAATCCAGTGAGCCATTATGAGAAGGGGATCTCTGTCCCTGTTTTCTCTATCTAATAAGACTGGGTGACCGCAGAACATACATGAATGCATAACAGAGAAGGTTCATTATATACTGCTAAGATCCACCTACAAATATCTATACCTACACACCTTCAGCCTCTATCTACGATCTCACATTACTATCTATCATATGTTTTTCTTAGTTTGGATAAAGTCTTTTATACTGTTTGGCCATTTACTGGCTCATCATTTCTTTATATTTTCATGATCAATATTTCCTAATTTCATGTCCATTTTCCATTACTCGTGGTCCAATTCCATTTCCAATCTGGTATCAGTGAATCTGTCCTTTATTGGTGATTGCACTTAGGTTTTATGTTGAGATTGTCTTTCTCTATCGACCTCACATCTGCCTCCTCTGGGATGCGGATTTTGATCCCTACATTCTTGGTCTTCAGTCCTGTCATATGGACGCTTCCATTCCATCTCCAATCTTTGTCGTCCATTTTCCTGCCTCCTTGGGTTCCACTCTGTAGAATATCTCCGGTTTTCTTGCCATCGTCCTTCACTAGGATCCCATCCGTTTTTTATTGTAAGTGGTTCTTTTGGAGGTGGTCTAGGTTTACATCCATCCTCCTTCTGGTCAGCCCTGATGGTATCCAATGCACTTAGCAACTCGGCCACACGGTCTAAAATCTTCCTCTCTGTACTGATTAGTGTCTGTTCTATCTCTTTTGGGAACCCATGCCTAGTTATCCGGAGTATTTGCATCTCAGATAATGGGTTTCGGGTCATCATCCGTAACTTGGCTACTTGACGGCAAAAGAATGTTGTAAACGATTCCCCCGGTCTCCATTTCTCCTGTGTTATCCGATGCAGCATATCTTCTTGGAGTTCCTCACTCCAATAACTGGTCCTCAAAGCCTTGTGATACCCTGCAAATGTGGTGGGTTTCTGGAACAGTGAGTTCCACCAGACTTGAGATTTGCCCTGCAAGTGACTGCAGGCGACCACTATCTTGGCCTCCTCATTCATCCTACTAAACTTGAAATACCGTTCCAGGCTTCCCAAGTGTCCATAGGGCTTTCTCCAGGATCTCCAGTGAACACTTGTATTTTTAGAAATTGGTGGAAGCCGATAGGGTAATCCATGCAATTCCCATAGCCCCTATCTATACATTCTCCAGTGGTTCTTGGTCCTATGCCCCTTACTTCGATATTGGCGCTGTTATTGGCTGACCTACTTATCCTCTCTTCAAATTTTGTGTTTAACCTTTCTACTGCCTTCGCTATCTGAATTATATCCCCCCGCATGCTTGTCAGCATCCTACTATCTTTTACTCTTATCACTTCCCCTTCTTTATCTAACTTTCTTATTCCCCTTTCTGGCTGCCCTAAACTCTACTGACTCTCTATCTATACTCTGTCCTTTCTAATTCATCATATACACATGGCTCCATACCCTTTTGTTCATCCCACTTAATTTCCCTGGTACGTCCATTTCCTGTGACCTTTGCCTCTGATTGCTGGATGAAGTCATTTCTAATTTCTTCTACGGCTTCAGCAATTCTTTTCTGGTTGTCCATTTCTATCTGTGCACGCCATTCTTCCATCATTCTCTCTTCTCTGTCCATGTATTTCTTCATGAATTGCTGTTGCTCAACCCTCATTTGCCTTAGCATATCCATTATATCACTATAGTTTGTTTCATCTTTTACTTCCATCTCCTTATCTTCATTCCCTTCTCTTACTTCCTTTTCTTGAAGGTCCATTTTAGCTTGGGACCTTGTACGCATAAATATCAATTTATTCAACCCTTGATCTGTGTTTATTAGTATTATTTTACTGAACTCTTCTGGATAGATTTATATAAAAAAATTTCTTTCTACTGACTCTTTGCTTTTTACTTTGATTAGATATTTAATTTCTTTGTTATCTGTCAGTTAGCATTTAGACCGCTAGCCAACCCAAACATCCGCACTCTGGTTCACCATCTTGTTTGACTGCCTGCCCCACATTGATGACTGTCCTATGTTTTCCCTACTTATCCAACTCCGACTCACTCTACTTAACTTCATGACGCACTTATATATTTTTTAAATTTAACTTAAATACTATACTTTATTCCTCTCTGTTAACGATATATATAAATAAATTCATTCTATTTGACTGTATTTCCAACAGTACACATTTCTGATATATATTTTCTAATATTACGTTTATAATTTTCGATCATTTTAAGGTTATGGCTGTTTTAAAAAAATCATACACATATGTATTTCTTTAACGTACTAACCTCCTTCGTTACACACACTATGTTTGTACTTTATTGATCACTTTACTATTTTAAAATCATAAATATATATTTCCTTCCATTTAACAGATATGCTTCATTGTACAGGCTATGTTAGTAATTTATTGATCAAGTTATCCTCACGATTATTTTTAAAATCAGACATATATATTTTCCTCAACTTAACTAAGATGCGCGACTATTCTAGAATCATACATATATTTTCTTCAGTTTAACTTATATACGTGAACATTTTTATCATTTATCATTAAAAATATTTTATTTTCAGCTTAACTGGGATACGTTATTATTACATCACACATATATATCTCTTCAACTTCGCTTATATATGCGATTATCCTAGAGTTATATATATATATATTTCTTCACTTAACTTAGTTCTGCGACTATTTTAATTATTTAACATTTATAATTACACCCTTACTGAAACTGTTTTATTCTTTTTAACTTAACTATTTTATTTTTCGTTACAACAATTACATCTAGATAATCAATTCTTTGTTCGTTACAATTTGTCTGACTACTTCTTGTCTTAGATTATATATGTCACTACGCATTTCAAAACTTTCTTAATAAAAAAATCAATTCCCCCCTCTTTCTATCCTTTGTACACATTTGACGTTGAAACACTTATATAAAGTATTTTAAAGTGAAAAAATTTATCCCCTTCATCTTCGCTTCTCACCACTCTAATTTACAACGCTAATTTCATATATTTTGAAAACACATATATATTTTTTTTATTTTAGAAAATATTTACGTTATCTTATAAAATTAATTCAACACGTGATCACTAATTCACAGCAATAGAAATCCCGGACTGGCCCCCAAAATGTAAAGGAAACACGCCAATCGAAAGCTTAACTTCCCTTTTATATATATATAATGGGGAATTCTTAAAATTCAAGATCGTCCACTTTCTGCTACCACAAGCAGAGAGAACATACGGACATAAACGAATCTATATCTGTACTTGACCGAACCTGTAACTATACGGGTATAGCCCTAGGTTATTTTTCCTGGTCAACTGTCTCTCGACTGCTGTAAGATTTAACAGAGTTACAGCGCTTGGATATTTATAAATTTTAATGGGATCAAAATACTGCACCACTAGTTTCACGTATTAATTCAGTACTCAAAATGAGTAATAATTATTCTCCCAAACCCTAAGACTAGATTACTTTTTGGAGTGGCGAAGAATGAGACGAAACAGATTTAAATCAATAATATTTAATACAATAAATTATACAATAAAAGAAATACTTAAAATCATTTACACACAATAAAAAACAGATTATATGCTATAATGCTATGAGTAAAACAAAATAAAAAGATCCTATAAATGATTGTACATTTATAATCTTCATTCCGTGTATATATAAAAAAGTTAAAGAATGTCTTCATCATTCAAAGTAAGAATTTGGCCATTGTCTAAATTAAAGGTATGTACACATTAAGTCTCTGAATTAGCTTGAAGTCTTGCTGACCGCCACGTGAATTTCTCCACTTCTTTAGCAGGGAACGGTCGCTCTTAGGTTAGATTTTGGTTGTGGGAACTCCTCCGCATTTAGGACATCAAGGACCAGGCAAAACGAATCCTCCGGCAGGCGCTACGTCAGCAGTTGTTACATGTAGATGGGAACCATTAGAGTACAGTGAGTCTAGATCGGCAAGCGATCATGACGACCCTTGGCCAGCCATTCTTGATGAGGCACCGATGTTAGAAATCATATCTTGTTAACTATGGCTGCTTATTATCGGAGCAGTCTTTCCACCAACCTCTCGACAAGAAGTCTCCAACTCTAATCTAATTATCAACGGAATTTTTTTTTAATTAAAAAAATTCCACAGTCCTTTGTCCTTTCGATCCTTTGTCTTCACTTTTATTCCCACCTTTCTTTTCTTAATGCGCCTTCATCCATTCATGTAGATTTGCCTTTACATAATTTTGTAGCACTATGTACATTTATTTCTTATTTCTCTTTCAATTACACAGATTTTTAATAAAATGTTTTTGTTTTTTTTTGACATTATTGACAAGCATTAATTATCGCTGTCTTCATCCACTTCATACACACTCCATATACGCATTTTGTTTTATCGTCAAATGTGTACTTTTATGACCCAGATCCCTATCTTTGGTCATGTTTTAAATTTCTATTTTACTCTTTTTCTTACACATTATATTTTAGTTTGTCTTTCACTTATATTTCTTTATCACTATTAATTTTCTAATATACAATTTCAATATTTCTAACTTTACTTATTTTTCATTTCACAAAATCTTGACTTTGGAAGGTAAAAGATAAGAATCTTTTTGATTCTAATTCCCCCTCTTTTCTTAATTAAAACATTTCGTTGTTTATAATTTTTTTTTAAACTCACTTTCTAGTAATCCAAACACAATATTTAATATTCTTTAAATGTTAAATATCTATATGGGTGATCGCAGTATGTGCGATCATCACAATATATTTAAAAAAAGTGATTCAAAATTTTGTATATCTATTTTAACTAATGATCCAATTGAGTTAAAAACCCACCATTAGGAATTCTATTATTTGTATTTACATTAAAATGTGCTTTATGACTTTAAAAGACAATATATTTTATTACTATTATAATCATAATTACTAAAAATACTAATAAACATAATTTAATAGCAGATAGGAGAAAATAATACAACTATATAAAGAGAGAGAGTTTTTGAGAATTAACTATCCTTTTCATCATATTTAAACTTTTAATGATTTATATATTATTATCAACAATATCACAACATTCTCAAATGCTTCCAAAAGCAGTTATCTTCACTATACTCCAGAGCTATTTTCTGCAAACCTGATTAATCAATGGACATTAGATGGTATTGTGTTATAAAATCCCTATCTCCAGACTGATTTCTAGTTTTTTCTTTCATCAGTGAAGATTAGAATTCGAAGATAGGGAATTAATGCACTTGAGCATGTAGCAGCCATTTCATTACTTCTTTACATTATTCAAGCTATTATTCTGAAATATGAGTATGCATATGAAAGTTATGTTATGTGTTTAATAACTTCATAATCAAAAAGTAGATGAGACCTACAATTGCCATAAAGTTGAGCTCCCTAAATTATATAAAAACCAATTCTGATATCAAATCTGCAGCAATGTTAGTCTGAGTTCAAAATCTTAAAAGTTTTTTTTTTTTAATTTCAGGTTATTAGCAATAAAAAGATGGTTAATAGATATATAAATGCATTAGTTCTAACTTCAAATCTTAATCTTCACTGAAGGGGAAACTGGTCTGCAGATATGGATTTTATAGCACTATATAATCTGATATCCAGTAATTATTCTAGCTTACAGAAAAGGATGAAAATAACTGCTCTTAGTTTATATATTCTTTCAAGTTTAAGTAATATATTTTTATTATTGCTATTGTTTGTAATAAGAAAAATATTACTTCCTTAATGGGAATATTGTTAAAAAATTCATTCCATTTATTTAAAATAAAATTACAATTTATTGCATTTTGAATTTCTTTCTATACTGAATAATTATAATTCCTTTTAATCATTAACATTATTAACTTAACAGATAATCAATTATTACTTGTTTCATGGATATTTCATATAATTATTAACCTAATAAATAATCAATTATTACTTGTTTAATGGATATTTCATATAATTATTAACCTAACAGATAATCAATTATTACTTGTTTAATGGATATTTCATATAATAGTGAATCACTTTATAGTGGAGTTTGTATTGTTACATACAATCTGATGAGAATCAGTTTTTTCTTTTTATCTTGTGCTGGATTCATTGTGCTATTTTTTTCTATTTTTTTATCTATCTCACTAGATTGTATTTTTCATAGATATTTTTATTACACCAAGAAAAATAATAAAATACTGTATTTTTTAGTAAAAACAAATAATTTATAACGATAAATGGGTTGAGAATCTCAAGATGAAGCTGATAAATTTTTTAGATAATAATCTAGCTATAACAAAATTACTTTTGTTTAAAATATTTGTCTTTTTTTTTAAATGATTGCTCTCTTCAAAATTTATATTAAAAAATTGTGTTTTTCTTTGGTTAATAATATGTGATTAAATAATAAATTAGTTACTTATATATTGTCAAAATAAATTGATTAAATGGACATGTACTTTTCTTATTAAAAATCTAGTTTTAATATTTGAAATATATTTATTGCCCTCAAAACTAAAAATCCCTGGATCAAAACTTTTGATACTCGAATAACCAAATCATTTGATTGCTTTTATTAGAATAAAATTTCTACAAACTGAAATTAGCAACATTATCTATTTAGAAAAAGTATCAAAGCCTGAAAGTTTATGGGCTGGTATGTATTTCCAATAAATCAGTGCTGAATTTTCTGAATGACCCTATATCAATATCATTAAAAGACTGAATTTTTCTTATTGGAAACTTTATTATATGTTGTAAAAATCACTAAGTTAACTGAAATGATAATAGCTTTGCTATTATTGAATTATGGCATACCTCTTTATTGAATTTTTGCATATCTCTTACAATAACTATTATAAATAAGAAAGGAATTTAGATGTATCCATGCTCGCAATAATAGTATTTTAGTATCTTATGAAATGTAATTAGATGTATGAATGTAAAAGAAATTAATATAACAACTCACACAGATTCAAATATGTTAAATGGATCATAGATTAAATGTATTTAAAGTTAAACTGATAATTGAATTTTTTTTAAAAATGCTATTCCAATAAATATTGGTAGTAAATTTACCAATTTGGACTTCAGCTTTGCATAATAATGAAGCACTGAGTTTTCTTAAAAAATTTATTGTGAATAGGAATGAGTAACTAACAAAAAGAATCCTGACTTAATTTCTAAAAACAACCATAAAATTAGTGACTTGATTAAAAGAAAACATATAAGTAATATAAGTGGGAAGAACAAAAATTCGATGACTGACAAAAGGCTTAAAATTTGATTGGAAGGTTAAAACTAAAAAAAAAAGACAATTATTTGAAGACCGTGTTATTTTAGATCAAATTGGAAAAATACATGGATCTAAAAAATTATACAATACTACTACTAAATCAATGGGTAATACTTTTATATTATATTTCAAACAAATGAAGTATTTTAATTTTTGACTATCTCTTTGTAATATTTATAATAGAAAAAAACAGGTTTTGATGAAAAACAAGATGGAGTATTAAAATATAATTGTGCTAGCTTTAAAACCTGGGATGTTTTAGGAATACAGTACGGTATATTAAAACATGAAGCTGTGTCATCTGTTATTAAATACTTTTATGGTTTCAATTACAAAAATAAGAGATAAACAAGACTGTAGTAATTATTGAGAGACATTACTGCTATTAATTATAGCAAAAGTACTTAAAATAATTTAGTGAATAGACTACTTCCACTCATAGATGAATGAATTATTAGAGAATCATTGTGATTTTACAGAATCAAGCAGCCTTAAATACATGGATTTTGATGTCAGGCAAATATAATGAGCAAAAGCATGGTTTAAATGTTTTTATCATTCGACTTAATTAACCAAGTCAAAAAGTTTTGCAGCAATGTTTGACAATGGCATTATTCTCTGAAGTTTATTTACATTGTACAGTTTATCATAATGGTATAAGAAGAACGCTAATTATTAATGAGGCATTTAAAATAAAAACTGGATTATATATAAATGAATACTTTTAAATCCATCTTTATTTTCTATTTTTATAACAATAGCTATTAAAATTCTTTATAGGCAGCTTCATGTACTAGGCATTTAAGATATTAAATGCATTTGATAGATGTTTTTAGCACAAGCTACTTAATGGCAAAACAAGAACTTCATTGACTTGACTTCTGGAATTATAATATACTGATTTTGTTTCAAAAAGTAATTTGTAGAGTAATCTCAATGCAACCTAAAAAAACTATGTTTTAGTAGGTGATTTATCAGTCAGATGTGAAAAAAAAATTCTTCAGCAAGTTTTAACATAGATTAATATCAGTTTGAAAATGTATCAATTTAAATATGTTGATAGTTTTTATGGTGTAGGTAAGCAGATTTAGACATGAGCTAATACTAATACTTTTTAACAAATTAAAGATAGAATATTTGTATCATAGTATAGGAAGACTGTTATACTATCAAATTTACTGCAAAAAAGACAGACAGTTGACTTCCTACTAACATTTCATTTAAAAATGCTCCATAGAAATATTGAAAATATGATGGCAAGACCATAAAATCAATTGTATGTCCTCCAGCACTGAATATTAAATTTATTACTGAAAGAATATATCATTGTTGGACTGGACATATGAAATAAGTAAATGGCAACATGATGGAAAGACCATAAGATCAATTGTATGTCCTTCGGCATTGAATATTAAATTCATCATTGAAAGTTATTTCATTGTTGGACTAGACATATAAAATGAATAAATGGTAACAAACTGGCAAAAACTACTTTATGGTGAACTTTAGCATGGTTTTCTAGGGAGGAGCAGATACATTTATATTATAAAGACTATCTCAAGCACAATCTAAAAAGATGGCAATAATGCTAGCTTTCATAGAAGATATGGATACAATACAAAAAAATTACAATTAAGAAAAGTATTAAAGCTTTTTGAAAAAAATAAAGTTTGTTTCAGAAGTAAATTAAAATATAATATATCAAATTAAAACTAAAGAGATGGTATATATTTGTCTGAAAACTTATGATGATGATATCATTGTTGTAATTACGTGTTAGACTATTTCTATCATCTGTTTTTAAAAAAATTCAAACTTTATTTAAACTTTTCAAACACATTCAACTGCTAGTAATAAGATAGATTATGAAAGCATTTCAATTGGTATTATTCTTTTCTTCTTCAGACATTGCTGGCCTGACTGTACTAGCAAAGGAAATGAACTTGCAATCTTTAGATTAATGAATATTGAATTTAGGCAACATTCTCTAAATCAACTAAACATTCCAGGTTTGATTCCTTTGTTAGTACTAACACTGGTTAGACTAGAAGCATCTGAAGAGAGAAAAATAATACCAATCGAAATGTTGTTACATATTAATCTGTGCAATATTATTAACAATTCAATGTATTTGAAAAGTTTAAATAAAGTTTGAATTTTTCTAATAAATTTGACAATTAATATTAGATGATGGAAATAATCCAATATATAATTACAAGTATGTGATATATATTTATTTGTCTAATGATCATAAAATTCATTCACTTTTTTTGTGACTTTCTCTTTATACTTTTTTTTTAGTTTTATCTGAAATTAAAATAGTCATACTCATAACATTACTAATAATACTTTTTTTATAGGTTATCTAATCTGTAATTTACTATGAATTTTTCAATGACAAGTTTATTCCATCTATTACTAAATTTTGGTTTTATATACAATCATTTATTATGAGGTTCAAAATAGCACTTGACAATAGCTATTTAAGTCAGAGCCTGTTAAATTTCATTTCTGAAGCAGATAAATATAAACCTGAACCTACTGATGAGATCCTAGTAACATTTGGAAAAAAAAATTCTAAAATCTTGCTTGAAAACTAATTCTTATATAATTTTTCAGTCATTTGGAAGCTATTCTGCAGAAACATCAAAAAGAGAGGCATATATTAAATAATGCAATTATATTTTGGTGTGACGGTAAATCTAATCTAATTAATAGCTTTACATAAATTTGTGAAGCTTGCTTTCTAATAATGGCGGAATATGTAAAAGAATTGATAGCCACTACAAAAAAGTGTATTTAAATTTGCCAATAATAATTTTCACTGTAAATTCAATTATATATACAAAAATTCTATGTGAATACTTTTTCTCTCAACAAAAACATGTAATTGTAAAAAAAATATGCAAGTACTAAGGAAGCCATTAATATTTTAGATTTAATCTTAGCTAAATCATGAAAATAAATTAAGGTGCAGTCCGAGAACTTACTAAGTAGCTTAAGATAATTATGCCCATCTTCTATTGAAAAAGATCACCTTTCATTTATGACATTTTTAGTTATTTAAGTAGAAGTTTAAATATACCAATATTTCCAAATTTTTTATATCTTTATTATAAAATTTTTACATTAGAGAATTTACTACCGAGTTTTCTACCATAAACTTATTCTCCTATCCAATAAATCCACCTCACCTACTTTTCCCTTCAATATCTGTTTCATATTTACCAATGGTCACTTTTGACATCCATTCCATCATTTTAAATTATAATGTCTATTTAAGTCAATGCTATATACATCTGATTTTACCATCTGAAGCTTCTATGATTTTTAAAGGAAATACTCATTTTGGCCATATTTTTTCTCTTCAAAAACTTTTTGTTTTCTTCCTATTATATATCACATTGATATATCCTTGGTAAAATTCCATATTCTATCCTAACATTCCAATCCCATTACTTTTGACTATTTTTTTAACGTTCTCAAATATGACAGTTCTTCCAATCTTCCTTAATTTGAAAGTGATCTGCAGTTGTAAATACCTAAATAAAAAGTTGTCATCAAATGGCAACTTAGGTTTGCAATCAGGAGATTTTTAGCAACTTCTACCTTCAGCTGCGAACAGGTGCCTTTGGCTGGCGACTTCACAGCCTCCCAGGAATAAGGACCCTAATTTAGTTTTGTCTATAATGATTATAAATATTAAAAAAAAAAAAAAGTTCCTTCACACACACATTTATTCTGCTTCAAGAAAACTAAACTGTTATTTAAGTTAAGAGCTATCAAGCAACAGAGAAGACTATGGTGCTTTTTAATCTTAAACTCTGACGTAATAGACCAATAAAGCTACCAAGCTGGCTAATGACTGCTGGTGGGCAGCCCATCAATGTCCAGATACTATATGAATAATCACATAGTAATAACAGCTGCAACAACAAGAATGTATATAGTGGATGATAGGAGTTTGGCCTGCTGTTCCTTTAAGCCCTCCAAGAGAAATCAGTCTCCTTTCGGTTAATAGCAATCTCCTTTCTGCAGCCAAACTATATATATACATTACTAAAAGTTTATTGCAGTTATATATGAAGATTGGATAAAGAAAAAGCATGAGTGTACAATCTTATATATTATTAAACCCATTTAAACTATTATGTTATCTATTTCAGATCAATAGTGATAGGAAGGAAGACCAAAAAACATCACAATAGGGCTTTTATGAATACCATATAAATTAGAGGAGCACTGATTGTTTCCAGCCAAATTTTATTGATTAAGAAAGAAAATTTCTATTGTATGTTGTACCCATCTGTGATAGTGTTTGAATAAACATAAGACCTCAAGAAAAGCATTTAATTTAACCACCAATTCATAATTCATAGGACTGCTATTTATTTCACTACTCTTCTATGCTTACTGTTTTCCAAAATTATAAGCTGTTGAAAATGAATTCACTTCTATTTTCTTCAATTTTGCCATTACACATGAAAAGTAGTTATCATTATGTGATTCGTGATGTGCACTTGGCAATAGCTATATATACAAGACTATTATATTTCATAAACAATGAGGATTGCCAATTCCTCAACAAGCTTTGTGATAAATGCTTAACGTGGTCAGAAGTTTGGCAGGGGGGGGGGTCCTGACAGAGATATTTTAAATGCTTTCTCTAGATAAGCATTTATCACAAAGCTTGTTGAGGAATTGGCAATCCTTATTGTTTATAACTTACAAGCTTAAGAGTATAGGGTCATGTGATCTGACTCTTATTTTGACTATTATATTTCATTTATGTAAAAGAAAAACATAATCCTGAATTTTTTGATAAAACCCTTATAATTCTGGAAAGATTAAAGGTCAACCAGCTTTGTATTTAAGCTATTTGAGATATAGCATGAAGCGCATTTCTTATTCCCTAATTTTTTAAGTCAATTGAAAGACATTCCGTATAAACATTAAAAAAAAATTTTTTTCAAATATATATTAAGGAATGAAATATGATGTCTTTATTAATAATTGTATATATACTTTCTATATTATAGTGAAAGAATATGTAAAAGGATAGTCATTTTAAATCTGTCAGAAATAATTTGTCATAATAATTAACAGCACATCCAAAAATTATATGCAAGTACTTTTCTCCAGAGATACACTAATCTATAAAAGAATATGTAAGTACAAAGAAATCAATGCCAAGAAGCTTTCCAGAGAAGTTAATTTTAATAGTCATTTTATATGTAATCTTTGATAGATGAGGAAAATAAGTCTGACTAGTCCAAGATCACCCCTTTGTGAGGAAAGAATTATATCTCAGTCATCTACTCTATATTACATTCAGTTTATGACAATCTGCTGTTATTTTTTTCAATGAAAACTTGAATATATTAAATGAGTTCAGATTTTCAATATTTTCATATCCTTATTAAGGCTTTTCTACTTCGTGGAATTTATCATGGAACCTTCTACTGTAAATTTATTTCCCTATTCAATTCCTCCACCGTTTACTCTTTTAAAAGTTAATATTAATTCCACTATTTAATCAAAATAAAATTAATTTTATTTTATCATGTGAAGCTTCCACCTCTTCTTACATCTCATTCATAAATTGTAATCTTTTATCACAATATCCCATCACATCATTACAATCCTCATTATTTTTGAATTCTTTTTCAATATTCTCAAACATGACGTTTATTTCTTCGTAATTTTTCATTAATGGTATCCTTGATTAAATACAATGTCTAATAACAGTTTTAAATCTAACCATATATTTATAGTTTACAGAATTGCTATTATTTTATTCTACAATGCACCTACTATTTCCCAAAATAACTTCTAGCATTTTTTTTTTCTTAAAGATTTTCCATTTTAATACATAGGGTCTTACAATATATTTTTTTTGACAACTTGAAATTTGGAAGAACTACATTTAAATTACAAGTTAAAGACAAACTACGCACGCGTGTGCTTTCTTTAACATTTTTGGTGATATAATTTTCAAAACTTTCTAATCTTATTCTCCTTAATAAGTCTGATAGTAATTTTTGTTTAGCAGTCTCTTTTCAGTTCATTGCAATATGAAGTTGAATAATTACTTGTTTTTTGTTGTTGTCGAAAACATATAACAAATGCTGAAGAATACATCAGTGTTTTGAAATCGAATTTATAAATTCAAACTCAATAGATAGATCTTTATAAATACTGTATTATCAAAGATTCGGAATTTGTGGCCAATAAAAGTTATCATTCGTTATTTGCATACTTACAAATATTGTACATTATTCACTTTTTAAGTACACAATATTATGCACTACAAAATTAACTTTAAGGTACAAAAATTTAAGGCCACATAATATAAATAAATATGCTTTTAAAGTTAAATTTACTCAAAAAAGTTGAAACGCATGCAATATATAGCGTCTCCCAAAACAAAGTTATGATAGTTAGGCTAAAGACTATATTTTAATAAGAGTACGTGTAATATATAAATATATACAGAATATATTTTACATACCAATAAATGAGAAAAGATTACATAATACCACTTCAAAACCTTCAGGAAAATAGTGAAATGAATGATTCTCCAAACTGGTAATGCTAGGAAAGAAAGTTTTATTTAATATTGCATCCATTATAAATAGAGGAGGAATTCTTAGAATAATATCAACTCCAGTAATTAATCTTTCCTTCCACGACATAATGTCTTATTTTATATACATATAAAAAGTAGTGATTTGCTTCTGTTTATATGTTTAGAAATCGAACGAACCATCATAATTTCATTTTTTATTCCAGACAATTTTCGTAACTTCCATATTCGAGTCAGGTTAACGTTCAACTTCCGTTTAGTCGCATTTTGCTATTAAGAATACGCGAAAGTAGTTCCTGGAAATAATTCTGCAGTCGTTTCTCTCATACAATATGCTTGAATTTTACTATTTTTACAATACCAAAATTTTTAAATATTATTTTTTAAAAAGTAAATATAATTAATAATATTCATTTAAACATATAAACGCGCAAATTATATTCTGCTAATTTCAGCCACGTTATCAATTTGGGTGTTTTGTCTAAACTAAAACTTCCGTTGTAGTTTTGTTTTAGGTATCTTGTACAAATACTACACATATTTTAAAAAAAGGTTATATATTATATAGCAGGTAATATGAAAAATGGAAATTATTCCAAAACTCTCTAAAGAAAAACTAGAATCGATTATATCGGTCATTTTGCGTGTACCTGGACTCTTATTATTGGAATCATCATGTAAATATCAAACGTCTGTACAAAATGACAAAAACTTAGGGACATTATCATTGGATAAAGAAATTTCTTCGAAACTTGGCTATTGTGGTACGCATTATTTTATATGTACGTTGTTTTGTATTAATATGATTATTTGTTAAAATGGATTTAAGTCAACCCACAGTTAAAATATTTATGAAAACATACTTGGTTTCTACTTTTTTGAAAATATTTAGATGATTTAACAATTGAATTTGTGTTATATTTAATAAGTATACCAATATACAATATGTGTTTCCTATTTAAAGATGATAAAATATTTGGCTTTCAAAAATTATAAATCAATTGTTGTTTTTTTGCATATACAATCATATCTACAATATAAAAATTTATGCAATAAATGGAAATGATAATTTTTATAAAAAGGTTTGATTCATCTAGTTTGTATTAATTGTAACCGAGTCTAAAGTGTCATCAAACAATTTGCATAGTGTTCATAATAAAAGAAAACAACAATTTGTTATTGTTTTGTACTTAATCTTTTAGTAATTTTTTATAACATCTAATATTCAAAATTCATAATAAAAAATGAATGCAGTATTTTGTAGATGCAACAAAATTAACGTTTTTGTAAATAAATAGATAATTTCTTAGAAACATTCTTATAGAAACAGATAGTGCAAATTTATTAAACCATCTATAGAGAGTTGCTGCAGGATCCCTATTTCAGCAGTTTGTTTTCTATATTCAATTCATGAACTCTTAGGGTGTATTATCCAAAAAGATTAAACTCATCAATATACATAATATTATAGCCCTCATCCACATACAGAAAATGTACCCTAACAATTGATTACTTCATTTATATATGAATCAAAGTACCCCTTTAATGTAATCTTCCATAAAATGTGACTCATGGAAATATAGACATTAACTGAGATAAACAGTGAGTTGCACTAATATCACAAGATATTCTAAAAATAAGAACTGCATAATTATTGCTGAATTAAGGTAGCAGTTCAGATTAAATAAAGTTTTAATTACACGATTTAATAAACTGTTAAAGGAATTTTTTTTTTTATTAAGTAAAATGCTTTTATTTATCTACAATCATTCTATTAAACCAAAGGTAAAAACATCACTAGCAAAATAAAATTATTTGTTGGATTCATTTTTATTACTAAGCATGTTTTTTAAATCTGAAAACCAATTTTGTAAATGTATATATATAAATAAAGTCTTAAAATAAGCAATTACAAAATATTGCAGTAATCTGAGAAAAAAAAAAAGGTGCTGATTAAATTAAGCATAATTTATAGGTTAAAAGATCATGCCTTCATTAAAAAAGTATGATTTCATAATTCACAATTGTATGTGTGTACCATTATGTATATTAAATTTTATAGCAAGAAGTTGTTTAAGATAAGTTACTATTGTTATTGCTTGCAACAATTTAATGCAAGTTTCTAATATTTTTTTATATTTACATACCCCAACAATTTCAGTTTTCATCCAAGAAAATTACTTTTATCAAGTTGATTTTTAATTGTCTTTGGTAAAAATAAATTTTTTCTGATGAAGATTACTAGTCAGTTGAAACTATTACAATGCGCAAAAATAAATTATATTATTAGAAAAAGTGCATTAAATTGTATTATTTTGAAATATATTTGGAACTACATTATAAACTTTAATGAGTCTTTATATATAATTAAAGTACAACTATCATAATGCAATTTTAATCATATGTGCATACTGTATACAATTGATTAAGTTAAATAATTTTACTTTTGGGAAATGTATATATTCAAGCACGAGTGCGTGTGCGGCGCAACTGCTCCCAAAAGCTGTAATATAAATACAAATGGCTAACTAAAATATTAAAACAGCTGAGCGCTTTCAAAGGATCTTGCCTACATAATCATAGCTTGCTTACGTTTAAATTAGCATATTTGCATAAATTTAAACGTAAACAAGCTATGATTATGAAGGCAAGATCCTTTGAAAGCGCTCAGCTGTTTTAATATTTTAGTTAGCCATTTGTATTTATATTACAGCTTTTGGGAGCAGTTGCGCCGCACACGCACTCGTGCTTGAATATATACAATTGAATAAAAAGTTTCTTTTTAGTAACCATTGTCTTCAAACATATATGACTTGTATGTTGTTTGTAACAAGAATTAGCGTCAATTATTCATTTGGTTTTGTTGTTTATGTTTGGTAAGATTTTTTTTTTTTTTTAATGATATGATAAAACTTATTAATGGAATATTATTTGTAATGGAGAGACTATGAATGGATGGAATTTTATTAAATTAGGAATGAGTATTAGCTTATTGATTTATATTATAAATTTAATAATTTAGAATATTCTCAGAATTTATTCCACTCTATCACAATAATATATGGATATAATGTTTATTGGGAAATTCATTATTATCTTCTGCTTCCTAAAATACATCATCCTATATTGGTTCCTAATTTCAGGATAAAAACCATGGTGCTAGAATTTATTTAATAATAATTATAATAAACTAGAATCTATTAGTACACATCTTTTCAAAAAAAGCAAATTCCATAGAATGCTTTTGCATCTATACAACTGTGCTCGTTATTTATATGGGAAACTTATGTGGACAATGGCAACAATATTGTAGGAAAAACTATTTACCTTTTGTGTTAGAAATGACAATTGAAAAGTAATACAACAGTGTACAAAATTATCATTTTAGTCAAATTGTAAGCTAAGTTAAAATAACAATACAGAATAGAGTTCTAATATTTACTGTTCATCTTCTTTTTCTTATTTCAGACTGGTTAACTGGGAATAGATTTTAAAATTTATTTATCATAATTTACTAGACAAGTTAATATATTTCTTTATGATCTGTTTGATAAAAAATGAAAAAGCTAATTCTTATGAGTCCCAAAACAAATTTCTTTTTCCAGATCCAACAATAAAACTATCTGGATTTTTCATCTTCCTATATGCAATTGGAATCTTAACAACAGATTCAGATATGCCATGGTTGTCTTGATAATCTATTCATAAATAGAATTTAACAATCATAGATCTATGTAAGTATAAACAACTCTGAATCATAATCACATAATTAATGACTATAATGAATATATCTCCTAATTAGATTTCCTTTATGATATTTTGTTAATAGTTGTCTTAAAATAAATAAATCCATATACAAATAAGTAAATAACAGTTTAATTTCATTCTCAATTGACTTTTAAAACCTGATGGGCAGTTAGCTATCTACTCTTTTGTTTGTTATAGTAATGATTTATATATGCACAATATTTTTTAATATAACATTTTGTTTTACAAGCTATTCAGATTAATGATTTTACTTAAGTCTAATTCAACATTATTATTTTATCACTCTTTTCCTAATTATAAACAAATATTAATTTATTGCAGTTAATATATATTGTTATTTTTATATAATAATAATTTTAAAAAGTTATTAATTCCCCCATCTTTTTTTTTTAATTCATTGAAATCTATATTTAAAAAAAATAGTATTGCAAGCTTTATTCTTTGTAATATAGAGACAAATATCTCCTCCCAAATGTATTTTTAAAATATTCTCATTTTAATCCATATTATGACAAAGTAAAACATTTTTTTAAAAAAGAACAACTATAACTGATAAGAAATAAAATAGAATTTTTTGGTGCTCACATCATTAGATATTAATTTACAAATATGTATTTAAATATCTTTTAATTTTAAAATGTATGTGTCTATTATTTATTGTACTGAATTTATTATATTTTTAATTATATTTATATTCATGAAACTCTTATTTTGTCTAAATGATTGAAGTTATCAAAGAATAGAAAGCTTGATTATTGAGATTTCACTTGTATATGCATATATATTATAGCAGCAGCTTATAATAAACATCTTATTAATAGATCAATGCAGGAATTAAAGTAAAATATGCCAACATGAATTTATTAAGCTCTGCTTCAATAGTTTACAGGATGTGTTATAATTTTTGTGAGCTTTTCAGGTAAATTTGCTTAAGGTGCTTCGCTGAATTTCAAAGATTTTTTTGATGTTTTTATTTAACTTCAACTTTCACTATTTTGATATTGAAAACTATAGGAAATTGTATATTCATTGGTTAGAAAGCGGTCTGAAAGAAGTATCAATAAAAATACCAATAAGATTTAATCTTTATTGAAATTTTAATATTTAATTAAATTTTGTTAGTAAATGATTAATTTTAGCTTTATCGTATTAGACAATTACATCAGACACATCTTCAATTCTGTTAAATGTTTGTAATCTGTATACTCAATGGAGGAGAAAGTGACTTGGGGAATATATTTATAATGTCCTAATAGTAGATTCTTATAATTATTTATTTTGCTTTATTAATAGTTGCAGTCAGTAAAATTCCAATTAATAGCATCTTGGTTGAAATTCACCTTATATGAAAGGTTAGTAGCATGCCAATAATTTTCATTAATTATTTTAATGAAATAAATCATATTTATTACAATATTAGAGAAGGCTATTTGTAACTTAGTTGATACATTATTTTTGAAATGAATAGATTTTGTGAGACATACTATTTTTAAACCATTTTCTGGGTCTTTCTCATGTTTGTAGTAGTCACTTAAATCCCTAAACAGGGCAGCCCAAGTATACAATTATTTGCATATTGTAAAGAAAGAACAATCCATCTGGTCATGCACTTTAAGAATCTTCTTGCACTCCTCCATGAGCATCGACTTTAAAAGCATAAGTGTACACTTATGCTTAGAATTTATTTATATATAAACTAATTTTTGCTCGCTGTGCTGAAATCAGGGCTTGAATCTATTATGTGCCTTAATTATACATTATTAATTTAATTGGATAAATCTATTCAATTTATAGCAGGAGAGAGATACAATCTCATTTTTAACCACCTGTGATGAAATATATAGTAATTTTGATAATAAATATTCTGTTGATAGCACATCCTATATATGTAATATTATAAAGAAGGAACAATCTCTCTGGTCATGTGCTTTAAGAATCTCCTTCTGCTCACCCATGAGCTTCGAGTTTAAAAGCATAAGTGTATGCTTATACTTAGAGTTTATTTATATACAAACCAGCCATTTCTCACTGTGCTGGTTTATATGTAAATAAATTCTAAGCATAAGTATACACTTACGCTTTTAAAGTCAATTCTCATGGGCGAGTGCAAGGAGAGATTCTTAAAATGCATGATGGAGGGATTGTTCCTTCTTTATAATATTACATACATAGGATGCGCTTATAAATAACAGATTATTTATTAAAAGTAAATTCAAAATTACTATATATTTCATTGCAAGTGATTAAAAATGGGATTGTATGTCTCTCCTGCTATAAACTAAATAGGTTTATTCAATTAAATGAATAATATATAACTCAGGCACATAATAGATTCAAGCCCTGATTTCAGCGCGGTGAGCAAAGACTGGTTTATATATAATAAACTCTAAGTATAAGCATACCCTTATGCTTTTAAATTTGATGCTCATGGGCGAGTGCAAGGATATTCTTAAAGCACATGTCCGGAGGAATTGTTCTTTCTTTATAATGTTACATACATAGGATGCAATATATAAATAACAGAATATTTATTAAAATTATTTGCATAGTAAAAATCATTATTGATTAAATTGCCTCATGCAAAATCACAATTAAATAGTTTCAGTCAGCTAATCCAATCGCATTGTTTTTTTCTCAGTGTTAAAAAAGAAAAGATTGGATCAGAACTCCTGGGCATGTGATTAGACAAGAGTATGGTTGCATCAACATAACAATCTTTTTATCACACTTAAGGCAAGAATATATCAAACGGCATGAAACCTCATGATGACCAGGCTTTGTATTAAAATAAATGACTGAAGGCAGTCAGATAAAAAAAATGAAGGGAGACTGATAGAGAATGCTGGAATCAGTGATTAGCTATTGATAGATCAATATTTAACCCTACAAAGCAGCAGATGAATCCTTAGTTAGATATTGCTTTTTAGTTGTTTATAATTAACAGTCATCTGAAAAAGATTATTTCACTATTTGCCTTCTCTAGAATCATTTGGTAGTTTGAATTATGCTGTCAACACATTATGCACTTTTAATATATAAATAATCAAAATAGCACACAGCTTTATGCATATAGTTATAGATAATTATCATTTTATATAGAACAATTTTATATTTCTGCCACATCCCTTTCTTAATATTAATTTTAATATTCATAGAAGAAGAAAAATGCAATTTTCTTCTTGATTGCAAAGCATCTGTTTTTTACGAAAATCTTTATTGATTCTTTCTTAATTGGTTAAAGAACTAAATTATCATCAATTCAACTTAATTATATATTAGCTGCTCTCTATATAATAGTGTCATCCAGTGCAAGCTATAGTAATCAATGGATGCTAGGAGGTTTGTGCATTGAAATCCCTATCTAGTGCCTACTCAAGCAATATCCCCAGTCAGTGTTCTCAGATCCAAGGCTTCTCGCTGATGAAGGTCTTAAATCAGAAACTAGTCTGGGGATATTGGATAATAGTTACTAGATAGGGATTTTGATGCACAAACTTAGCATCCATTGATTACTATGGCTTTTGGCATTACTGCATAGAGAGAGTTGCTACTGTTTTAACATTTTGTGTAAGGATAAGAAGTGGTGATCATGTGATGTGTCAGTGTTTAATTATACATGATTAAGTTATACATGATTATAATTTATAATTTTCACTTTACCGTTTTATATTTATTGGAAGTTACTATAACCTAAGCCCTTTCTATTTGGGTATCATTTTACAAACTGCTCTAATATAAGAAATGAATAAAAGTTTAATTTTAAGATTATTTTTTTCTTTTACTTTAGCAAATGGACTGGTTTCCAAACTACTATTCTCTCTTTCTAACAATCCAAAAGCAAATGTTATCTTGATTCTAGTATTACTTTGATCAAAACATCTTCATTCTTTTTATTCATGTTGTTGATTAATTTTTAATTTTAATTATTGTTGATTTGATTGTCAACAGAATGTTTATGATAAATTTTGTAATTAATCAAAATAAAGCTAAAAGAAAATAACCAGTTTACTTGTTTTTTTTTCCCAAAATTAGAGAATAGTAATTAAAAACATGTCAATCAAAATTGATGTTATCATGTTTTCATCAATTTAATTTAAAAAAAAAATCAAAATCTGGTTTCAAACTGACAAAAGAAAACTGATTTTAATTCTTTATTTGATCATTTCTAAATTTAATATTTTCAAAAGAAAACTAGGTATACTCTTTTTGACAATATAGATTAATTTTTCATGTTTATCTAGTCTTTTTTTTTTTTTATTCATAACACTAAAATCTATATATGTGTGTATATATATATTTTACAAAAATATAAAAATTTAATTATATCTTGTATAATCTTGTGTTTTTTTTTTTTTGGTGTTTGATTATTTTGAACTGGTACTCAGAGATACTATGCCTAATTGCTTCAGAGTGCTAATAATTTTGGCAATGCATTCATAAGAAAGCCGAAAAATAATATAACTATTAAACTGTAAAATATCAAATGTCAGAAGCTAAACTTTTTAATTTATTAAACTAAGTACAGAAATTTCATTTAAATTATTAGCCAAAATTAAATTACAAGTCCACTATCAATGATTTTCCTGCAAGGTAGCTTTTCATTTGCAAAATAACACATCACAAAACAAATATATAGTATTCTATCTGCCCATAATTCCAACTCGCATTCCAATTATTTTTAAAATCATAAGAACTTATTTTAAGAGCATTAATAGCTTCAAAATCTGAAATCTTTATCAATTGAAATGCTTAATTTTTCTCTTCTTTTTTTTCATTCTTTTCAAAGAAGATGACTTTAGCCTGCTCAAACATAATTTTATAGCCTGTATTTCTTTGGTGAATATATAATGCAGAATTAAGAATGAAAAGTCATAAAAGAATAAATATCTTAGTTCTGCATTATATATTCTTGAAAGAAATAAAGGCTATACGTTTATATTTGAGCAGGCTAAAGTTATCTTTTAATAAAGATTTATGATTCTGAAATTATTAATTTATGTAAAAATTATTTTGATAGTAAAGATAATAGGAATGTGAATTAGAATTATGGGATTATAGAATAATAAATATTTTGTTTTTTGTTAACTTTGTAATTGAAGTCTATCTGAAAGGGAAATCCAGTTTTATAATTTAATTTTGCCATTAAAATTATATTTTGTTAAGGGTTAAGAATAATGCCCTAAAAGTTTATATTTCTTTGGAATATTCTCTGATCCTGGATAGCATAACTTTTGTAAGTTTTCAATTTGCAATGGATTCTCAACTATGTGTTTAATTTACTATCTATTTATAGATAAAATGAAGATTGAAAGAGCATAGCAATAATCAGTCCTTATGACTGTGTTTAAGTGATATTGGCTTGTAACCAGACATATTCTTATATTTTCATTTAACCATTGGAGATTCATGTTATGGATTAAAATCACTTTATATAATGGGTTTGACAGTTGTTGTTTTCTTAAAAGAATTTGATAAATTAATATTTTATACTGGTATTAATATTAATGCACTTTTAATTTTAATATCAATTCATACAACATTTTTTTATAGTTAGGAATCAGAATGTAAGTACTATACAATTCACCCTAAATTTCAGATTATATGAAGACTGAAATGGTATAGAGATAAAAACTTAATTCGTATTAATCATAGTGAATAATTCTGATTTTTTTAAAAATTAGTTTCAATTTAATAAACTTGGAAGGGGGGTAGGTGAGTAATATTTAGTTTTTAATTTTTCCTCCAAATATAAATACAGTATCTTATAAATATTTCAAAAAATAATTTCTTCATTATTTTTGTTTGTGTTCCCACATGAAGTTACAGTTATTTTATTATTTTTAATAAAATAATAATTTTATAGTTTTCCAAATTATTATTGACATTTAATTTAGCTTTTGAAAAACAAACTTTTTGAAATTAATCTTATCCTCTTAGTAGGCTATCTTCTGGTAGGATCTTCCAAGCTTATAAAATCTTAGTCATAAAGAAGGCAGAAGCTCTATTGTTAATAAGCTGAGACTATCAATGAATGACATTGGAAAAGTTTGATAAAAATTAAATATGGACAGCCTTTAAGAATCTTTATATGCTGATGTGATATTAAAAAGTAAGCTATTGCATTTCATTTTCTCAAGAATAGATTTCTTGGTAAACATGCTTCTTATTTTCTAAGACAATTATTCTGAGAATTTGTGCACCCCACCTTAAAGTTTTGATTTTTTCGAGTGAAAAAATAAAATAATTTGAATCAAATGCTTATTAGATATTTTAATTCTATTACTAATCAATAATCTTGATATTGATTATAAACAATTATTGTGTTTTGTCTATTGTTTTGATAAAAACTTATAAACACCATATATATGTATTATATTTATTATTTTGGATGTGGCCTGGGATAAATATTTCTTTTTTAATGTGACCTTGAATATTTAAAGCTGGATAGTTCTGTTCAAAGATATAAGAAAACAATTATTTAGATTCAGCCATGATATAATACACTAGAAAAAAAATGATTTAAGATGCATCATAAGACTCTGAAAATGGAATGGCAAGGTCAAAAGATAAATTGATATCTTTTTCAATTTGTTAGAAATGTTAAACAATTATTTTCATAGAGTATTGATGTTTGTAAGACTAGTTCTTTTGGAATTATTTACTATCAGAATAAAATATCTAAATATATGTTTTACAAATAATAGTATGCAGTAAGTTCTGTATATAAAAGCTTTTGCCTCATTTTCCTACTTTGCATTAGTCCAACTTTTGAATTGACAAAAAAATTTCAGTGCAAAATTATCATTAAAAATAATTAATAAAATAGCATACACTTAATTTTCTCTCGCTCTTATTACTAAGCCCATTAACTGGATAGTAATAAAAGCAGTTTTCTGGTTAATGACCTGCCTGAGAAAAGTGAAAATCAAAATTTTACTCTTAGTCCTTGAAATGTAACTACTGTAATCTATCATTTCAGTTCTCGAATGTAATTTGTTTTCTAATTCTATGGTCATCCATATCTGAGTCAGTAAATTGTAGAATATTTTTCTCCTTTTTTCAACCTCTTTTAGAAAAACTTATCATTTCCAAATGATTTTCTATGATGTCTAAGTTTAACAATATAACAAAATCTAGCATATGACTATTTTTTTTTTAATACTGCACATTATTTCTCATTCCAATTTTTGCATCTTTAATTGGTTCAATTGTAATTACCTTATTGGTAAAAAGCTTGAAAGATTATAACAAATTTTAAGTTCACAATTTTTATATTTTAAGACATTTATTTCTGCATATTAAATAATCATTTTAAACTAAAAATATATCTACTGTTATAAAATGTATAGATATTACATATGCATGACCCCACCCCAAGTCAATTATGAGTTTGAAATGTAAGATGGGTCTTTAGTTATAAATGAGATCATATTACATGAGTAGAAAGAAGTAAAAGATTAAAAAATGTATCTATATAAAATATATTTTTGATATGTTTGAATGTTATTAAATTTGAGGATTATATCTAAGAACTATATTAAAATTACTAATACCCATTTATATGTATTGAAAATTGTTTTGTTAGGAAAAATATCCACTTATAAAATAAATTATACAATATATATTGTATCCTTCTCATGTTCAATGAATGAAGGATAGTTTGTAACAGCATTACTTGTCATGAAATCTTTCTGATCTATTAAACAGTATTTTGTACTGACAATTTGTGAATGTTTTTGCAGTATGTGATTTTTAACTAAAAATTATATCCATATTTAATACATATTTTGAAATCAAATTCTTATAGAAATAAGTTAAATCTAAAATAGTGTACATTTATTGTTATTTTACTTAATTTTGAAATTATATAATAAAAAATAATTATGAAAGATGAATAAAAGTTGTTATCCATCTTCTTTAATTCATTAATGATTATTACTAATATTCATGACTGAATAAATAATTTTTTTTTTTTTCTTACATTCTGTCTCTACTTTTTTTAAATTTTAATATCTTCAGTCATCATGAGTCTTTATGCCATTAGTTATCTGTTTATATTAATTGTAATAATTAGATTATCTCTTTTGAAATCTTTTCTTTATTCACTAACTTTTTATTCTTCTGGAGTTAGATTGACTATACTTATGTATGAATAACTACTAATGATGATTTAAAATAATAAAAGAAAAAACAATTTTTTATTTTTTTATTTAGTTATTAAACTCTTACAAAACTAATTTTGCAATTTAAGAAACTAATTAGCATATATCAAATTATACAGAGAGAACTTTTGAAGAATTTGAATAAAATTCATTTTCTTGATCAATATTAAGAGGGAAAAAAACTCATTTAATTAATAATATCTTTTAATTATCAAATATAGATCAGAACTTTTGCTTCAGAATCTAAAATTAACAAAATTGGAAATACAGTATGGCAAACATATACCCTCTAAAATTTGTGATTAGATTGAATAGTAGAGGGAAATAATTCTTCAGCTAAACAGATTAAATCAACTTATTTATGTGCTTATAAAATAGCCATAATCAGTTATTAATATTCAATTTACATGATGTTTTATTTTCAAAAATTTTGTAATTTTTTTGCATTATTGAATAGGATTTCAAATTCTTAAAAAAATCCACTATATCTCCAGGATAATAAAGTAGAATTGCAGAATGATATAGAGAGAAATATAGGTAATCTAAGACCAATATAAAAAAGAATTAGGCAAATTGTTATCTCTCACGTAAGCAAAAATAACTAAGAGTGTTATTTTTGGGAAGAAACAGAATCTAAAGATAGTTTACAAAGTATTAAACAAAAATATATTTTGATTCAATATCCATAAATATATCCAATAAGTACATCAGTTTGATTCATTTAATTCATTCGTAAATTGTTGTTAACCTAAATTGTACTATCATAACAGTATATGAGAATATTATCTTTGACCCTTAATATGTCATTTTTATCAGCCCAACATTAAAAAAAATAGTTCAAACTGGATCAGCTAAAAGTGGAGTCAGTTAATATTATCTTCTTATTATCCTTTTTTTTTCTAAACTCTTTCTTTATTTGTAAATTTCTTATCATTTAGATTTTCTCTTTAAATTAATCCATGCATATGCAATTTAGCACAGCAATTGACTAAAGAGTTAAGTATCCTATATTAATTTCCATATGATGAAAATAAAAAATGAATAAAACATATTGTAATTATAATCAAAGTGTTGTGTTTGGCTTGCAATTTTTGTGCTCAAGCATCTAATCACCTTTTGAGCAACAAATTGTAGGATTATTTTATTTTAGTTCATCTTTATTAAGTCTAAATGTTTACTTCTCTTTGTAATTCTTAAAAATGCATTATAATCAAATATTATGAAAAGATAACCATTAAAGTTCAAATGTTTTATAATGCACTAAGCATGCTTTCAGCAGATTATGCCAGAATCATAGTGCTATAATTCTGGCAGTAATCTGTTGAAAGCATGCCACATTATACAACTTTTGAACTTTAATGGTTGCCTTTTCATAATACTCAATCTTTACTAATAATTTTAAGAACTTGGATTACTTAGTAATAAAATTTATTATTAATTAAATTCTTGCCATACTTTTTTCCCTATCTTTATAAGTAAATCTAGATGATCTAATATCATTCTTTAAGATTTAGAATTAATGTTTTGTATTATCTAAATAATTTTTGTCTTTATAGTTAGTTATTTTTTATACCTATTCTTTTTTTAAAAAAATCTTTAAATTTACAATATTTGTCTATGCTGGATTATTAATCATTGCTGAGCAGGCTTATCATATCTTGATTAGATTACCCTGCTATCTTGATTGCTAGGATTAAGATTATCAGGAAATACAATTGCATATACTATAAAGGAAATACTACTGCCAATTATTAATTATGTATTAATTCTCTACATACAGTTCATATATATATAGTAATGAGATTATGTTAATCATTCTCATATGTTAGTTTATAGTTATAAAGAATTTTAGAATTAAGATTAAAATTATATGCATAGATTAGCAATCATTAATGCACTATTGTTATCTTATAAAGCACAGACAAAATCAAAGGAGCTTAGAATAATTATGCCTGTATTTAAAACTTATGGTAAATTAAACAAGTTTAATTTAATTGTACATATCTCACTAACGAGAAATTTAATACTGGTGAAATGTATTATTTCTAAATTATGTCACTTTGAATTATTTGTTTGGTTTGTATTGATTCAATCAAATATGTTTATAAATCTCTTTGTACAAAAGATTAAAATAAATCTGCAGTTATAAAAATATTGCATAGTTTTAATGTTATTATCATCGTTTGTAAAATGGTAATAAATCTTAATATTCATTAAACTCAAGTGTATAGAATTTATACTATTAGTTGATAATAAGTTATAAAGAGTGCATTGTTTAAAAAGAAAATAATTGCTGGCTACAGAAACTAAAAAGAAAAAGATAATTTCTAATTTTGAAATTAGTAATTAACATCAAAATAGTTAAATATAAAACCTGTCTTATTAATTAATGAGTTTATTTTATAACATTGAATAAATATTTTAAAATTGTCAAGCACTCATTTCAATGTGTCTCTGGAAAAAGAAAATATAAATAAAAGACTTGTGCCAGTTTGACATACATTCTCTTTTCTGTTCAGTTCTATGCTAATGCCAAAGGATTAACATTTCTTAGTATTTGGAATTATTTTTGTAAAGAATATTAATAAATATCTACAGTAATAATATATATTGTTTTGTCTAAGGATATAATATGATAAATGTCTCAAAGAAGCTATCTTCACAAGTATACTAAATTATTTTGCTATTCAATTTTTGACTATTTTAATCTACTATGACTGATGGCAGTTGTAATTGCAGTTGTTGGAATATAATAAAAATATTGATTTGAAGGCTATCTTCTCATGGGATGCATTTAAAGATTTCTTTGCAAAATGCGACATGCATATAATTTACAAAAGAAAACTTTGCATGGTACTTTAGTATTATTCAACTGATGATGTTTTACATTTACCGATTTTCCTTCTGGTAGACATCGTTGATGATAACATGACAACATTGTTATGGCAACTAAGACACTGACTTGATTAATCCATGGCAGAGTAAATTTTTAGATTTTTTTGACCCATGAGATTTAAAAATCGAAAACAGCTTTGGGAAATTTTGACATTTGTCTGTCTTTTGTGATTTTACTACCTGTCCACCGCAGTGAACACTATTTGTTAAGTAATTTTCATTTTTCTTTCTAATAAATAATGCCATTTTGATGTATATTATTTTGTAAATTCTTCTGCAATTATAAAAAGTACAATTAATTAATTTTATTTTTAATTTCTGAATTATACAGAAAATTTTTTTTTTTGAAAATTCATCTGCAATTATAAAAATTACAGATATGAGAGTAATACAATGTCTGGCATTGTCGGTGGTTTTGTAAATCATAATATAGGTTTTTTTAGACTAGAGCATCTATGACTTCAAGGCAATACATCAGCGGTTGGAAAATACTAAAGAACCCTTTGCATAACTAAAGAAAATACCATGGTGTGAAACAAAATTTTTAAAGTGAAGGACATTATTGGGTTCTATAGATTCTTGTAAGCTTATGTTTTTACCACAAAATTTTGTGTTTGAATGAATAAAGAGCACATGTATTCTTAATAATAATTTATATAGTTGAAAATTATATACTATAAATAATATGGGTATTAAGTGAGTGATATCATTGTACTTTGGATTTATTCATATCTTGCTTGTTACAGTATGTTAATTTATTTTAATTTCTATTTTTTAAAATACCTGTAACAATCAGTTGATATTATGTATTTTATTAGTCGTACATTTATATTTATTTAGATTAATTTACACATGGAAAAGTGACATTAATCCCTGTAATGATTAATTTATAATCATATTTATAGGTTTGCTCTAATGTTTTGAATGTTGGCTAAGTAAGGATTTAGCCTGTATACTAATTTGTTGCCAGTATATGAGCGAACTTTCAGCTAGTGGAGCCAGATTCTTAGCCCTCATGGGTGGCTGGGTTTGTTGTGGCATTTAAAGGTGCAGGTGGCTGGATTTATTGTAGCATTTAAATGTATAGTTTTGTACATTGTACATTTAAATGCTACAATACAGTCGGCTATGAGTGCTATAAATCTGTCTTCACCAGCCAAAAGCCTGTTCAGCTACTGTCAACAAAATTAATATACAGGATAAACCTTTACTTAGCCAAAACATTAGAGCAAATCAATTACAAATAAGATAAAAAGGAGAATAACCTGAATAATCATATTTATTGTATTTTTTTATTATTTCTTATTGTTAAATTTATTATTAAGATAATAAAAGTACATCATAATTCATTATTCCTGTTATTTATTTTATTTCACAAATAGTCAACCCATTTTTTTTTTATTCATCTCATCATCCCATCATTGAACTGGATATTCCTTTCTCTAAACTGAGCTACTGATTGGAATGTTGACAGTGAAATATAAGAGATTATAAAGTTGAAGTCAGTCCCTATTTGGTTGTGTGCGTTGGTAGTTCTTCTGTAAGGGAAGATGGCACCCTGAAACTCTGGTCATTGTCATAAAAATGATGATAATCTGGAAATATAGCCTGTGTTTCAAGTACTTCTAGAATGATTAAATACATGCTTGATCATTATCATCAATCTCAAAAGAGGATGTTGAGTGAAAGGACAATAATTATACTTTCTCAACTTCTTCAACACTTGGAGATTTTCTCTGTTATCAATATATATATACTAAGTTATAACGTGATTTTAAATTAAAGTGTAGGATATTTATATGATAATAATACAACATTTTACTAATTCATACAATAGTAATATTTTTTAATGAGACCTTAAATAAGACAAATAATAAACATAAATCGTACCATTATTATTTGATTTCAGGCCATGATCTATAGAATCAGAATGATGCTATCTATAGATATGATGCTATATATAAACATATCTTGTTGGATGATCAAAAATCTTTTCTAAGATATAAACAATATTAGTACATTATAAATATAGATTAGGTGATCAAATAAACATATGGTAAATGGGATTTGTATAAACCCATTATCTAGAGCTATTGCCATAATCCCATATTGTGACAGAAGTTTTTTTAGGCATAAAATTTTTATTTTATCTATAAATAAGTTGGTATAAAACTTTTACATAATTCATATCAGTAATGGTCTTTTATTTGATTATTATATTTACTTTAAGTAGGTAGATATAGTCAGTGTTAGTGATACGTCTGTAAAGGATCAAATAATCATAGTACAGAAAATGCAGCAGTTTGAGAGATTCCAAAAGGGTGACGAATTTCTGTGGTCATAACTATTTGTAGATTTTTCTCAGAATATATCCTAAATCAGTGTGATACAGATCCAGTATTGCAGTTATAAAAATTTGGTAATGAAAAGGTATTCTCTTTAACAAAATTAAATAGAGTTGGGCAAGAGTGCAGAATTCAATGAGGGTGCAGTATTTGTCTTTAAATATCACAATGCTAGAAATTAATTGTTTTTGCAAAAGATAATCATTTTTTTGCTTTTTATTTTTTACGGAATATCTTAAAAATTGAAATTAGCAATTTGAGTGGGGGGTGCAAGTAGGTAGTTTTTTACCATTTTCCCAGTGACCAAGATACATTATTATAAAGGTAGAACTGCTCTAATCTTTTTTATATAAGTAAAGCATGTTGCCAATCTATATCTTAATTTTTTTAAAAGTAAAATCAGGGGATTTTAGATTGTCAAGATAAGTTTAGGAACTAATAACATGATTATGGTTCTTTGTAATGATTAAAGAAATTCACAAAGGACAATCTATGAAGCAAACATTTAATGGATATAATTAAAGAATCAAATGGAAAATGCTGAATGGATTAATAATTGCAACAGTGAACTAAGAATGCAGGGATGGCACAATTAAGTTTGTTAGATAAAAGCAAATAATATTATTCAGAGAAGAATTACACATCGTGATTTCTCTGGAACTAATTGCCTGCTGAGAAATGTCCTCCACATCTGAATTTGTATCTACAGTTGAATGTTTAGACTATTACAAATCAAACTTTCCAAATATTTTAATATTAATAACTTAAGAGTATTCACATAGGTGAAACTTCATCTGAATAAGAATAAAGACTTTGTGTCATGAGCATATTACTGATGAAATGAGGATTCAGATAAGCAAGCCCAAAAAATATTATATTGAGCAGAGCTTTTTTATATATTTAACAAAAAGAAACAGGTACCCTACTACACAATTATGAATGGTATTGTTAATACCGATCTTATTGCTGTGGCTTATGTTTGTTAGGGGATACTTGAAGCTTAAGTATACAATAAGAAAATGTTTTGGCTTTAACAATGTTATTTACTAATAAAGTGATATTTGTAATATAAAATATCTCCAGAAAAATATTGATGAGAGATAAGAGAATACTGATTAGCAATTTTTCTGATAGGAGCTATCATGCAGAGAAAGCTGCAAATTTCTAAATAGTTAATTCAATTAGAAAGAGTTGCAATTCCTTGTGATTATAATAGGGTAATTGCACATTAGGGATCCTGAACTAGGCCTCTTAATTCTGAAAATAAGTGATATTCTAATAAACTTTGTGATTGATACAGAATGGTTTTTAAATAATTAATAAGCCTGCAGGTGAAATTATAAGATGTCTTTAGGAGATCAAATACTTAGAATGTAATCTTTGAAAGCTATTGTCTAATTTAATAATAATCAAGTCAGATACCAGGCAGTAAAGCATAATACATTTTGCAGACTGAGGAACAATAAAAGAAATTTGACATTTAATGTTGAATATCTCTGGAGAAAGATCTCAGTACAGAGTTTTGTGTGTATTTGTTCAATTTTGGTTGGATGAAGGTCTATTAGAGATGAGGGTTGATTATCTTTGTTTTATAAACATGAAAAGGTAATTAGCCTATTTTAAATATATAATTCTTATTGATATAGAATGATGAGATTGATAAGTTTTAAGTAGTGATGCATCATTGCAAAAATAAAATAAGGTAGTCATTGGGATGAGTTTTTTTTAATTTGAAGGAGTAATTTATTTTTTAAAAATAAAAGAGCTTCATACTCATTTAGAAGTATGAAGATTTACTATCATAATATAAACTGAACACTGATTATATATGTGTGTGTGATGATCTGGACCAACTGATGAGTACTAATTCAGAATGAAATACATATATTGATCTTTTTTTCCTCACATGTATGTGGTTATTTGTATTGGTTATATGAGATAGAGTGGATAAGTATAGTGTAACGATATATAAATATGCCATTACATTAATTTAAAATAAAAACTAAGTTCGTAAATAAAAATAAATTTATTAAAAATCTAAAAGCTAAAAAAAAATTAAAGAGTTGTAAACGTATATATATTTGCACAGATGCAAAACTTTAAAAATATTTTTTTTTAATAAATAAAAGTATTTGAACGTACTTTGTTATAAAAAAGTACAAGATTTAAAGATAAAATATTTTGTAAATGGAAATGATTGTTTTATAAATTAATTGAAAAGCAAGCTAGCCCTTGGGCCTATTGTATAATTAAAAAAATCTGATGAAAAATGGATAAGAGAATAAAGAGAATTTAGCTTGACCAATGGAAGCACCAAGCCTCTCAGACTTTAACGAAAATTTGGATTAGTGATGTCTTTGTTCGTTCAATCTGGAGATTTACTATAAAAAGAAAAATATTGAGTTTCCTGACAGTGCCAGCTTGATTTTGTGAGAAGGGCGATAGGATGCACATATCGCTCTCTCCATTTAAAAAAATGAAATGACTGTAATACCAGGATTGTTCCAGCTAAGGTCACCTTCAGATAGACCGGGTTTCAAATAAAGACTCCATGGGAAGTGACACCAGGAACAGAGAGCTCTTCTACTGTAAGCTATATGAACTAAACAATTTTTAAAATAAAAAAAAATAATTAAGAACTTTCGTCAGGGTTTGACAAATTTAATAAACAAGCTAACTTAAATTTTAAAATGAACTCTTATCTGATTTTTGTAAGTTTCAAATCAATTAATAATGTTTAATTTTATGTTTTGCGTTTGATAAAAATCATTTCCATTTTTTTTTTATTGTATAAATCCTTTAAATGCATTAAACTTAAGTTGGGTCTAGATATGTTGCATAGATTAGTTAGCAATTAATTATGCTATTGTTTTCATATTCGATTAGAATATATAGGTCATTGATGATGAATGCCATTGGGTTTCTTGTATTCCCTCTGCAATTGACATTATCGATGACTTTGTATTTTGATCGGTTTATTTTGAAATGTTTTTAACTGTGGAATCTATGTTGCCGATCTATACCCAACATTATAAAACAAATTTTATAAAATTCATCTATGCGAACGTATCTAAATGTTAAATTTAAGTCGGGCGTGAATGGCTATATAGTTTGTAAAGTTATATTAAGGGAGGGTAATCTTAGGTTATTCATTTTGTAGTTGAATTAGGTCAATGGATTAGATATATTGGTGTATAGATGTAGTATGAGATTCGCTACGTGCAGAATCGCTGTATACGCCGCACAAACCCTTTTGCCTATGGATGGGATTGTAAGTCAGCAAAAAGGACCGCGATCCCTTCCTATGGAGTTTTTATTTTATTGTTCTTCTTGCCATACAGATGTAACATTCCTGTATTGGGCAAGAGTCAATGTCTTCTCTATATTGTTCAGATGTCCATTCCTGACAGTATAGTATATTTAGTGCTGTTGTATTTTCATGCTACATTGAATACATTAATGTATCAGATGGATTGATGCCGGTATGACTGTGAACTTTTGGCCTAAGGTTAAATAAGGGATAGAATATTTTCTTTTCAAATCCAGATCTATGTAGTCTATTCATACTCAACGATCTTAATAAAAATATTAAATTCATTCATATTCAACAATCTTAAAATAATAATTTAAATTAAAAATTAATATTAAAATCTAAATAATAAATGTTATTCTTCAAATTTAAAATGATTATATATGTGCATAAATAAATATTATTTGTGTGTTAATTTCTAGCAGTGGCTTTTATTTTTTTATATGTATTATGCAAATTAAACAAGTTATTTATTATCTCTGTGTCTCCCTGAGCTAGTGACATTGGGCTAACGGTCTAAATGTTTAAATAAAGTGGAATCTTAACAGCGCATATCTGCCTATTTTATAAATTTTTCTAGGTTCAAACGCCTAGATGGTGCCCTTGTAGTGCAGATATAATAGATGCCATAAGATTCGAATATCCACTTTCTTTTGGATCATTATAATTGGTGCCCAATATGGGGCCAATTTTTAATAAACCACCAGTACCCTGAGTATTTTAAAGATAAATCATGCCCGTAATATTTTTTTCTGAAATGGGTATGTATTTTTTTTGTATTAACAAAAAGTTATACTTTGAATTTTGTCTTAAAGGTACTGCCAGTAAGAAAAATTGTGCATATGTAAAAATAAATACGAGGAATAAAACGTAATAATTAGTATAAATCATAATTTATTTATTTTTTTAAAAAGTCTTGTTCAAAATCCAACCGTTTTGACGTGTCTAATTAATATTTAAAAGTAAAAGAAAAGAAACTTGGAAGGGAGTGGGCAGAAATTTAGCTGGTAATAAGGAATCAACAGTCAACATTTTTTTATTATTATTATATTTGTGTGTGATTACTGTTTTGTCTTTTAAAAAAAAAAGTTTTGTCCTTTTGAAATTTTCTTATATAGTCAATTTGTGTAACGTAATTACTAACACTAAGTAAATTCTTTTTTTTAATGTTTTTGTTTTTTGAGGAAGTTTACTGATATGTAACGATCTATAAATATGCCGTTACATTAATTTAAAATAAAAACTAAGTTCGCAAATAAAAATTTATTAAAAATCTAAAAGCTAAAAAAAAATTAAAGAGTTGTAAATGTATATATATTCGCACAGATGCAAAACTTTAAAAATATTTTTTTTTAATAAATAAAAGTATTTGAACGTACTTTGTTATAAAAAAGTACAAGATTTAAAGATAAAATATTTTTGTAAATGGAAATGATTGATTTATAAATTAATTGAAAAGCAAGCTAACCCTTGGGCCTATTGTATAAAATCTGATGAAAAATGGATAAGAGAATAAAGAGAATTTAGCTTGACCAATGGAAGCACCAAGCCTCTCGGACCTTAACGAAAATTTGGATTAGTGACGTCTTTGTTCGTTCAATCTGGAGATTTACTTTAAAAAGAAAAATATTGAGTTTCCTGACAGTGCCAGCTTGATTTTGTGAGAAGGGCGATAGGATGCACATATTGCTCTCTCTCCATTTAAAAAAATGAAATGACTAATACCAGGATTGTTCCAGCTAAGGCCACCTTCAGATAGACCGGGTTTCAAATAAAGACTCCATGGGAAATGACACCAGGAACAGACAGCTCTTCTACTGTAAGCTATATGAATTAAACAATTTTTAAAATCATAAAAAATAATTAAGAACTTTCGTCAGGGTTTGACAAATTTAATAAACAAACTAACTTAAATTTTAAAATGAATTCTTATCTGATTTTTGTAAGTTTCAAATCAATTAATAATGTTTAATTTTATGTTTTGCGTTTGATAAAAATCATTTCCATTTATTTTTTTATTGTATAAATCCTTTAAATGCATTAAACTTAAGTTGGGTCTAGATACGTTGCATAGATTAGTTAGCGGTTAATTATGTTACTGTTTTCATATTCGATTAGAATATATAGGTCATTGATGTCAATGCAGCATCTTATGATGAATGCCATTGGGTTTCTTGTATTCCCTCTGCAATTGACGTTATCGATGACTTTGTATTTTGATCGGTTATGTTTATTTTGAAATGTTTTTAACCATGGAATCTATGCAGCCAATCTATACTCAACATTATAAAACAAATTTTATAAAATTCATCTGTGCAAACGTATCTAAATGTTAAATTTAAGTCGGGCATGAATGGCTATATAGTTTGTAAAGTTATATTAAGGGAGGGTAATCTTAGGTTATTCATTTTGTAGTTGAATTAGGTCAATGGATCTGGATATATTGGTGTAATTAGTAGATATAGTATGAGATTCGCTATGTGCAGAATCGCTGTATACGCCGCACAAACCCTTTTGCCTATGGATGGGATTGTAAGTCAGCAAAAAGGACCGTGGTTCCTTCCTATGGAGTTTTTATTTTATTGTTCTTCTTGCTATACAGATGTAACATTCCTGTATTGGGCAAGAGTCAATGTCTTCTCTAACTATACTGTTCAGATGTCCATTCCTGACAGTATAGTATATTTAGTGCTGTTGTATTTTCATGCTACGTTGAATACATTAATGTATCAGATGGATTGACGCCGGTTTGACTGCGAACTTTTGGCCTAAGGTTAAATAAGGGATAGAATATTTTCTTTTCAAATGCAGATCTATATAGTCTATTCATACTCGACGATCTTAATAAAAATATTAAATTCATTCATACTCAACAATCTTAAAATAATAATTTAAATTAAAAATTAATATTAAAATCTAAATAATAAATGTTATTCTTCAAATTTAAAATGATTATATATGTGCATAAATAAATATTATTTGTGTGTTAATTTCTGGCAGTGGCTTTTATTTTTTTATATATATTTATTATGCAAATTAAACAAGTTATTTATTATCTCTGCGTCTCCCTGAGCTAGTGACATTGGGCTAATGGTCTAAATATTTAAATAAAGTGGAATCTTAACAGCGGATATCTGCCTACTTTATAAATTTTTCTAGGTTCAAATGCCTAGATGGCGCCCTTGTAGATTGCAGTTTATGGATAATAAAAGAATAGCTAAAATAGTATTTAATTGGGTTATGAGTAAAGGGCAGGTAACAAAATGGGTGAGAAAGGTAATGCGGTATGCAAAAGATTTGGATAAAGAATTTATATCAATATATTTGTACAAAAGATGGGATGATTGTGTTAAGAGGATTATTGAGTGTTATAGTAGTAAGGAATGGGATAAAAGAATAAATTTATTAATAAAGACTAGGGAGATAGAGAGATGGAGAAATAGTATGGAGAGTAAAAAGAGTTTAAATATATATAGAAATAAACAGAATATTAGGTGTGAGTTAATATATGATAATAGTAAGGAAAGTAGTTTATTGTTTAAAGCTCGAACGGGATCTTTAGCTACAAAAGAATATACATGTAAATGGGAAAAATATGGGTGATTTATTTTGTAAATTATGTAAGGAAGGAATAGAAAATATTAGGCATTTGTTAATTGAATGTAAATGTTTGAAAACAGAAAGGGTACATATACTGAAGTTGTGGAAAAATAAATATGAAAAGAGTGATTATACAGAAAGTGAATTATTGGTTTTTATGCTGGGTTTGGGAAAAGATAAGGGGGATTTAGATATAAAGGTTATAGAGTTGACAAAGATTATGTTGTGGAAATGGGATAGAACAAATTATGAGTAAGTTTAAAGTGGGGAATGTAAAATAAAGTGGCTAACAGGTTTATCTGGGCATAATTGCTGAGATATTCTTGACTTCGTTTAAGGAGAAGCCATAATACATCACATCACATAGATGCGGTAAGATTCGAATATCCACTTTCTTTTGGATCATTATAATAGGGAGCTTGAAAGCCTAAGTTCAAATCTTTTTTAAATTACATTAAGTTCAGTGTAGATAATATACTTGTATTTAAATAATAATTATCTTTATAACATGGATATGACTAAATTAATTTCTGTCTGAAGTAGTTCATGACTATCCAGAACGAGAGACAATTTCATAAAAATCAGGAATATCCTAATCAGATCATTTTCTCATATTTTATTTGAACATTGTCAAACAGGATATCATACTGCTTATTTATTAAATCAAAAAGCAGTTTATTACTAGAATTAATAATGTGAGTCCAATATGAGTAAAATTCAAATAATTATTTAATTATAAAAAAAATTCTTATATCTGATATAAATTATAAAAAAAAAAAAAAAATTTTGTCAGTTTCTTATAGTAGTTAATACTAATAACAAATGGGATTCTTAATTTGATACTGAGCTGATAAATATACCATATTGATTAATATGTTGGCAGACTTCCATAATCATAAAAGAAAATGAAATCATTAATGAACATTCCAGAAGAGTTTTTTTTTTTTCAACATAGGAAACTTTATTTGAAGAAGTATGGTTGATATTGGTTGCATAGAAGAAAGTTTTGAACTATTAGAAGTCAGTCAGGTCTTGGATCAGTAAAGTGAATTTGAAATGATCAAGTTTATTGCTAATTTTATAGTAATCTTCATAAATATATAGTTTAACATGAGGAAGTCTGCAACAAGAATTACAGTAAGATATGAAAGTAGAATAACAATTGGCTAATGACTTCTAGCTTAATTAATGACATCATTTTAAATCTTTTCTGTTGTTTAATTAGTAAAAGCATGTTAAATTATCAGAACTTGTATTATGACTGAGTTCAATTTTTAAAGACCAGTTAGGAAATAAAGTTTTAGTTAAAATTTCATCTGGTTAAAAATCTTACTCAATATTAAACCATTAACATTAAAGAGCAATTATTATTAATTTTTCAATATCCTTTTTTGGTTTTTTCTATTTTCTTTTTTGATTATTTAGATTTCTTCTTGGATGTGAATATTTATATTGATTTCATAATTATGTCTGTAAAATTGATCTAACATCATTAACTTTTCACTTACATATTTTCTTCATTTTCATATATTGTGGTTTTTTTAATGAAAAATCTTCAAATTAGGAATGGAAAATTAAATTTAACATCAAGGGCAAGTATATTACATCTCTTTATACTTAAAATACTTCATATTTGCTTTTTTTTTCATCACTATCGATCTCTGATCAACTGAATTGTTCATTCTGATATAAAACTAGAAGAGATTTTTTTAAGGACAGAAATAAAGAGATCTCAACTTTTTAATTAAAATAATTATATTCAACAATTTTTCAACAGACATTCAATCACAAAGTGCTCCAGCCAATAATGTTATCTATTTATTTTCTAGTCTCAATTTTGATTCTAAAGTTGGAACTATTATGACTTTTTTAATATTACTATGAAACTAAATCATCTTATTTAAGTCAAGTAAAGAAGATACTATATCTTTTAAAATATTTATTTGAATATTTATAATTTTAAGATTATTATTACAAATAATAATTGAATTATAGTTTAATGTGATTCTCAGGATTGACATTTCAGAATTTATTTATATAACTTCACTAACATCACCTAAATTAAGAATTCATTTTTTTTTATATTGATAATTGTTTTTAAAATGAACAATTAGGATTTTCAATTATCAATAAGAAGATTTAGAGATGTTTATGTTAAGAATACATAGGAAACTCATATAAACCTTAGTTAAAGATCTAATATCATTAGCTATATCACTTTCAGAAAAAGTATCTTTTTGTTTTAAATTTATTGACCATGCATTAAAAAGAAAAAAGTAATTGTTTCTTCAACCACAATTGGGTTTAGATTTAACCTGAAATAAAACATGGGGGGGGGTAGAAATTAATTAAGTCAATTCCTTGTGAAGCAGATGATCTGATGCTCAGATCCTGCTTCACAGCCCACATCCAATCTCCTACCACCTAACTGTATTCAAACCCGCCTTTACGCACGTATATACATAGCTAATAATATATATATTTCTTTGCTCAGTATTATAACATAAATAATGTAAACGTATGTATTCTAATTTAAAAATATTTAATTTAATAATAATATTCTCATGTGTATGCGGGCGTAAATAATAAATATATATGTATATTTCAGTGTAGGAGATTGCGAATAAATTAATAGTTATATTATATATATATAAGGTATTATATATATGAAACTTATTATTTTTTCATATATAATTTTGTAGCCAGAAGTGATGCAATCTTGTTAAGAAGTCTCTCGAAAAACAATTACCCGGAAGACCCCTTAGATTAAAGTAAAAGATTACGAATTGGTAATAATAAAATAAACCCATTAGTGGAAATTGTGCATGCTAGCTTGTTTTAAAATCATAAGATTCATTTTAAAACAATCGTTCGAGAAACTGATAACAAACTTGCATTGTTTCAAACATCTTACTAGATAAGAGTATCCGGTCAAACTATTCCAGAGAAACCTTAAGTGCTTAAACCACCTCAGGTCCAGCAGTAGTTGCTAAGTTACAGCTTCAAAATAAAAGTATATATACTGTTGGATTTGAATCCACAGGAGGAGGAGACCATTAAATAACTAAGTTGATATACATATTCCACGCCAGTTTTAATTCTCACTCAATGTGTCGTGAGTAGGAAATTTCGCTTTGTCCCTCCGTTCTAATATGTTGTTCCCATGAATGAAGCTCTGCATCCCGTACTACTGAACTTTATGTATATTTTTCCAGTGAAAGTGAAGTGCTATATCTCAAATAATAATGCTACCCTAGATCTAGTGAAATAATACCAATGGACTGATTCCTAATAAAATGTTCTTCCAAATAAGCAAGGTAAAAGAACTTTGACTGCTTATAATTATTAAATCCTGCCTTCTCTGTAATATTTATATTTTAATCACTTATTTTAAATGTCTTCAAAATATGTATTCGTATAACTCTATATAACTAATCTATATTAAGCCTCCTATAAAATGTTTTTCCTTTTCTTTTAATTCCAAGCGGCAAATAATTTTCATTTACATTTATGTATTTATATTTTTAAATAAATGCCAATAGTATTCTAAAATTGCCAGCATATAATTCATTTTCGTTTCCCCACCCATCATTTACTGGGTAAATAATTTATAATTTGATCAAAACAAGTCTTATTCAACTTGCCCAGGTGCTCGCGATTTTAGATAAATAAACTAATTATATTTTTCATGTTTACTGTAGAAAAACAGATTTGACGTCTGTTTTTCACATTCTCCTTCCTAAATAATGCGCTATCTTTTATTCTTAAATTATATTATATATATAAAACCCATCTTAGCTATTACCACCACCCACTTATTTTGTAATAATTTATATATTTTCACAAGGGCATTGATTAACCAAAATTGAGATTTATTAAATGTGTAAGAAGTAATGAATAATATTAAGTAACATAATGTAAGGGGGAGGGGGATTTTAACATCTTAGTTTTATATTTAAGTATAATTATTAACCATGTTTGCTTAGTGAAGCCATGTCATTACGCCGAATATTTCATAATTTATGGGCAATAAATACGTTTCGATAATCTTTACTTTTTAGAATTATATTATATCATTAAGCGTTACATGCATAAAGGCCACTTCATTTTTATATATGTTCGTGCTTCTTTCTCACATGGAGGTCATCGCACAGTCGAGCCCCATCGTCATTCTCTATGCCCTTAAACTAGGCTGTAAAACCACCCTGGGGACATCCTTGGTCTTATGTGCATGCTTTATACGGGGATCGCTCTGGAAAATCCAGCCTGATAATGACATTGCCGACCACTCTTCGTCATCCATGATTTGCCTGCACTTCACTCCAGGGAATCTTGGACTCTTTCGTTCGTCAAACCGACCCTGCCTACATTTGCAGAGAAAATCGGTCCACTTCGTTATAAAAATTCATGAAGCACACTCCAGGATCCATAATTGGACCGACCCAATCAGCCGCCATGCATGCACCGCCTTTCAGTGTCTTATTAGTCGCCCAGAAGTATTCATAAGCCATAATGAAATGATTTCTTTAAACGGACATATTTCCATTAGTTTAATATAAGTATTAATGCGATAGATTTAGTATCGTTTATATAATCATTCATTACTCACCCCGCGCATTAATTATCTATAACTCAAATTAATCATAATATTGAATGTAACCAAATGTAATATCTGCTTGTGAAATTATTATTGTTTAAATTAAGTAAATGCTCTTTTCGCCTCTGGGGGTGTAATAGTATTCCATTAAGGTATTCTAATAGCGCTAATTCATTAAATCACACATATATATTATTGGCATAGTCACAAATTATAATATTATTGTTAAATATGAATCAAACACATATATATAATACTTCCGAAGCTCACATCGCTCTAAATAACCCGACATAATTTTTGTTATTAATAAATCTTAAATATATATATCAAACTCGAACCATTGCTTTCTTTTAGTTAAGTTAAAATATTAAATTATTATTTATGCTAAATATGACTAGATGATCTCTGCTCAATACATAATTAATATGCTAGGTCACGAGCCTTCATTGCTCATCAAACATAGCTAGTTATTTAGTTAGTCTATCATATAAAGTTAGCCTAGAGTCTTTTTGTGTCTCTGATGACCGATGCCGGCGGTGAGAAATAAATTAAGTCGATGTCATTGGGATTGTTGCTCATAATGTTATAGATCTGGGAAATAGGCAAATAGGGCAGAGTTCATGAGTGTTCCTGACCTGTGTATCTTGCGCACGATTGGATTCGAGGTACTTTTGCCTAGATGCTAGATCTTGTTATGTGAACATACAAATCCGACCGGCACACTTGTTATAAAAAATTAGGATTGACTTAATTAATTTTTGGATCCCCTCTGTTTTTATTTCAAGTTAAATCTAAAAACTAATTGTGGTTGAAGAAAAAAAATTTTTCTTTTTAGTGCATGATCAATAAAAGCATTTAATATATAAAAATTCATCTTTTATTTTTAAGTTTTTAGTATTGGCACAGTAAATGAAAATGTAAAACTATCATAGTTAAATTGACTGGACACTTATACTTGATATATATATATCACTAGATATTTCTGCTACCATGTATATCTCATGAATATATCATATTTAGTATGTGTATATGTGATTAAAAATATGAAATAATGAAAAAGGGTTTAACATTTTTACTTTGATTGGAAATTTTTTATTTTTTAAAAAAAATGTTTACCATAACTATATTATAAACGAATATTATTTAATACATATAATTTTACTTTAAATCAATTTTGCACATATAGTGTATATATATTACTAGGTATTCTAAAATAAAATATATATAAGAAATCAAGTAACTTTTCTATATTATAAATTGATAGTGAGCATTATTTAAAGAATTCCCTCACTATTCCTATCTAAGAAACTAATTCACCTATTTAAAAAATGATAAGTCCTATCACTTTCATAGACATTTTAAACAAATGTACAAAATTTCAACAAATTATATTGAACTTAAGTCTGTTAAATATCGATTTTAAAATGTTAAAATATTAAATTGAAAGAAAATCTATAATGTCCTCTCACAAATTTTATTTAAAATAAAAGTTCTAAAAAGAATTTTTAACTTATACATGAAATTATTGAATATTTTTAATATTTTCCCACCCTCTATTCCATATCTAAGAAGCTAGATGACTTACTGAAAGGATGTCTTTATCAGATTTCAAGCAATTCTATTGAATTTAAATATATTAAATCTCAATTTTAAAATTTTATTCTAACTTGAAAAAGGTCAAGACATTAGCTAAACAAACAAACTGATTTTTTTAACTTCAATAAAAGCATTTAAAAATAACTTTTTTTTATTAAAAATTTGAGTGTTAATTTTTTAGTTCACCTGACAATTGAAGATTATTCATGAAATATATATATAGTGGAGAGAATAAACTGATATTTTTATATATAGCTACAATATAATGGAATTTTTGATGAGGGATGTGCTGATAAAAAAACAAGAGGAAAAAGTCTTTAGTTTAACAGGAGATAATTTAATAAATAAATCCAGTTTTTGCTGAATTTATTAAATTTGTACATTCTGCTATTGTGATTGCAATTTTTTTTTTTAAATTCTATTTTAGTCAATATTTGACTTATTATTTATATGATTCTTTTATTTTTAATATATGATGTGTTAATCAAGTTTGTATATTAATTCAAGTTTAAATTTGATAATAATTTTGAGAAATATTGTAAATCTATTGGGGGGGAGGCTGTATAATTAATGTTTGAAATATATTCACTTTTCTTCTAAATCCTTAACTTAATTTTATTTAATAGTTGTTAAAAGTCTTATTGCTAATTTTAATTTTTTTTTCAGATGAAATATGATTACTATATATATTTAAATATTTTTCCTAGAATATTTCTTAATATATATGTGTGTGCTTTGTATGTAGTACATATTCTTTTATATGTGATGTATATAATATATATATAAATATCTTTTTTTTTAGTGATTCCTGTTGGATTTCTTTTATTGATCTTACCTATGCCTACATTAATAACATTATACCTGCATGCATTGGTTGGAGTATTACTGATATTTGCGAGTGGAATTTCATTTCATTTTTTAATAATAGAAAAGCTTTTAGCATTAGGTGGTACAACTTCAGATTCCAATTTAATCTACATAGTTCCCATAGGAGTTCAAATTTTTATTGGAATATTAATTGCTTATATAATGAAAGCTAAGACACTTTTCACTAGAGCTCTTCTAACTATTTATGTTATCCCACCTATTGCAAGTATGGTGCCTGTGACAAATGTGGAATTGATTTACAAATTTGTTAATATGTTTATGATTTTATATGTTTTATATTATCTACTTAATAAGCTTTCAGAGGTTTATCATTTTTTTCAAATGTCTTGTCATCAAATACAACTCATTGTAGAAATGTACGGGTGGTTTTCATTAATTGGAGAAATTTGGAAACAAATCTTTGTGCCTGCGCAGTTTTTAGTATTTTGGTTAATTTTATTATTTAATAAATTATATATTTTTTGGAATTCTGAAAATATTAATGTTTTCAATGAACAGTGGCTTATATTTTTTTTTGCAAGCATTGGAGAATGTTGTATTTCACCATTTAGTGTGATTGGTGTTTGTGTATCAGTTTCCTATCTCGCTTATGCTGTATTAATTTTAACTAAGTTTTATTTACAAGGTTATGAAGCATTCACACATGACAATATTTTACATAATGGCTGGACAGAAGGCATGACTATGTTTCTTTTAACTGTACAAACTAGAATTACTGATGTCAATCCTCCTCAAAGAGCTTTCTTAATGAGTATTATTCTTTTTATTGTTTTTTCTTCATTAATTCAATCTATGTATGAAATACTAGATCCAATTTTGTTAGCATTAAGTGCTTCTCATAGTAAAAATGTTTATCGACATATACGTGCCCTAATTATGAGTGTTTTTTTATTTAAATTCCCTATTATAATGACATATCTGCTTGTTCAAGTATTTGATGTAGATTTTTGGTTGTTAGTCATAATTTCAAGTTGTATTCTTACATCAGTACAAGTTCTTGGCACGTTGATAATTTATTCATTGTTCATGGTTGATGCATTACAGAATGAACCCTGGGAAAACTTAGATAATATTGTTTATGTTGCAAAGTCATTTATTCGAATCTTGGAATTTATAGTCGCAGTTTTTGTTGTTGGATATGGTATTCGTGAATCTGTAATCAATGAATTTAGTTGGCTCAATTCTTCGATTTTACTTATACATTTCTATTTTAATGTTTGGCAACGTCTTCAACAAGGTTGGAAGAGTTTTCTTTTACGGAGAGAGGCTGTTATTAAAATACAATCACTTCATGAAGCAACAGAAGAGCAATTGCAAAATCTACATGATGTATGTGCAATATGTTTCCAGGATATGAAGTCAGCAAGAGTGACACCTTGCCAACATTATTTTCATGCAACTTGCTTAAGAAAATGGTTATATGTTCAAGATAATTGTCCAATGTGCCATCGTTCTATAGATTTATTTAAAAAATCATTTGAAAATAAATCTTCACAAACAGATTTTGAACCACATGAAGAACAAAACTTAAATAAAAATGTAAATATGAGTGTTAATTCTAATACCAGTGATAATTCAATGGAAAAATCTGACCAAAGTATTGTGAGAGAAAACTCTGGAATTAAACATAGAGCATCTCAAACAAAATCAACAGAAACCGAGTGATTTTTTTCAGATATCATAATATTTGTTAAAATCAGTTCTAATTTTTACATATATATTGTATACTATATTTGTATACATATGCATAGTGTAAGTTTGCTATTGCTAAAAGGAGGTTGCCTTGACAGCAGTTTACAATTCTTGATTGTTATCTATATTGAGATTGTCTAAGTGTTGACTGGTTTGTAATGACTATATATATGTATATGCATAAGTAGTATGTACATGTGTATAGTTCTATTTGATTTCTGGTGCTAAATTTTTTGGTATACATTTCAAAGTAAACTAATAAATAAACTGTGAATATATATTAAATTAATTACATATACAATTTGTAATTATATAGGCACATAGACATATGCAGTATTTTTACATGTGATAATTTGTTAAATTGGAATTATTTGTGAGTGTATTGCATGTGCAGGTACATATATATATATTATAATATATATATATTATAAACTTCAATATTAATTTGTAAATAAATTTTTAAATGAAAGTTTATTTTTAATAAAAATAACTATCAGAAAAAGGTTTTGCATTATTATAAATAATGCCAATTACCATTAGAATTGCAGCTTTCCTAAAAAAAATAAAAAAAATTGTAATGAATTCTTATGTAATTATTTTGTTTTGTTTTTTTAATATAAATTATTACTATTATTTTTTTTAATGGTTTATATTTTAAAGTTATTAAATTATCATGCTTGTCATAGTTTGTGTATTTTTCATCAATATTATCATTTTTTATTTTTACAATAAAATTTATATACTATCATTTTAGAGAATGATTATAGATTTTTTTTTTAATTTGTTTTTGCAATGAATTATAATTCAAAATTATGAAATAAATCATTTCCAAAAGATTGATTTTATTATTTACTTAATGAAAAGTTAAAATTATTGAAATTTTAAAACAATGAAATTGCTTTTTTATATATATTGTAATGGTATGGAATGTAAGGGTAACATATGGAGTGATAATATAACAACATCATCCCCATAAAATAATCAAAAACAAGATACTTAATGAATAAATATATAACATTGCCAAATAGCAAAGGAATAAATATATAAGGATTATGAAGAAGGAGCATGAAATTAGAGCACCAATAAAAAAAAAGTATACTAATAATACTAATAGGCTATAATAATATCACCAGCAATTAACTTATCAATCTACAGTCAACTCTTATGCCTGGATTTAAGAGATACCTTATAAACAGGTTAATCATCTAGTCCCTGCCAAACTTAAGGCAAAATATACAATCATTTGGATGCACATACTTAAGTGCTATTATATCATTTGTAACAAAATAATTCTGGAATACTGATACATGCTGATCATTGTCAATGCTTTGGGCATATGATACCATGAGTGTACAGTCCAACTAATTAATTTCTCTAACAAAAAAAAGTAAAATGCTGTGAATGAACTCACAGGTGATACTTTTGTGCCATTCAGAGAAAACTCCCTGGATGTCCAAACACAAACATAATTCCCTACATCCATATCACTAACCATTATTGTTATTTAAAGCTAACTCAAGATCATAAGATTATAAGAACTGTGATTGTGAACAAGAGAAGGATAAAAATTTATAAGATTACTATAATTGAATAGCTTTACTGGGATAATTTAAAAATTTCTAAAATACTATACTATTATGAAATCAAGACACACATACTGCCAATTCATAGAACAGATAGTTGGAGGAAACTAACTGATTAATAATTAATAATAAAAAAATTAAGAAAATTAAAAATAATATGATAATTCAAACTTATACATTTTTATCAAAAAATACAATTTTATATAAAAAAAGATAAACCAGTTGATTTTTATTTATTAAATTAATTACCTTTTACTTTCATTACATTATTTTCTTTTTACAATTAAAGTTGGAAAGCAAGTTTTAACAATAAGAGATAGGCAAATTTTAAATTAGTTTAAAACTTTTATAATTTTGAAGAGAAAATCAAATGAATAAAAAAATTTGAAAAGAAAATGTTACATTAATAAAAATTATTCAGTATTTATAAAAAGAAAATTACTTAACAATGATAAAATTTTAAATTAGTTAAAACCCTTATAATTTTGGAAGAAAAATAATATTAAAAAAACATGTTGCAATTTAAAAAATATGAATAAAATTAATTATTACCTATTGTTACTTAATTTAAAACTCATCTATAATTTAAATACAATGGATATATTAATGTATCTTTTTTATCATGAATTTATTTTTCTTGGTCAGTTATAATTTTTTCATATTGTTTTTCTGCTTGTAGCTATTTCCATTTACACCTACTTGCAGGCTAATATACACAGTCTATTTTTCTCAATATGCAACAGAATATTTTCAAGCTAATACAAAAAGAATGTATCCATTTTTTCATTTTAATATTTTACAGATCAGGTTATCACATAGAGGTAGAGACGCTCATGCTCTTGTATAGGACAAGACTTGTTACAGATTACTTCAGGGTATTTTTTTATATTTTTTCCAATGAAGGCTACATGATTGAGATTGATGTTCAGCTTTTTGCTGAAACTTATTACATGGTTGGTTTTCTTTACAAATTACTTTCTTGGGTACTTTTCACAGCTGAACTTCTGCTTCTGCCTTCAGCAACTGAATCAAAAATAACTGCTACTGCTCTCAATAGTTTGACCAAGACTTTTACTATCTTCTTCAACAACTTGATTCAGAATGCCTGTTCTTCATAAGAAACCAAGGGCTACTAATTTACCCTCTCCCTATGGTGCTTTTTTGTACAATCCTGTTTTCAACAAATCATAATATTGTTTCCTATATGACCAAATTAAGCATTGACCAATTAAATCAATTTTTATAAAAAAAAAAAATGTTATTTTTCTTTTTTTAATTAAAAAATTTCATAGTTTTTGAAATTCCTCTTTAGTGGTTTTTTTGTCCTTATTCCAGAAGAAAAACAACTTTTATTAATCAAAACAGAATTTAATAAAATGTTAACTTTTTTTTCTTTAAAAAAAAAAAACACTTTACAAATTTTTTTTCCTATTTATTTCTCTTTTCTTTTTTAAAAATTAAAATTGACTTTTTAGTATTTTTCTATAAGTTATTGAAGGGAACAATTATTTCTCTTAGTACTCTTTTTTTTAAAAAAAAAATTTAATTAAACTGGTAACTAAGTAAAATTACTGAAGAGAGAAAACAAAAAAATTGTTTATTTTATCTTATACTTTTCTTTCCCTTTAACAACCATTTATACCATATTATAATAATATTCACATCATTATTTAAAAAAAAAAAAACAATGTTTGAGAATTCTTATATTCATATTTGGTAAAGAAAATATTTAATTAAATCTAGTCTTATTATAAATAATATGTATAATACATATATTAAGAAAAACTTGTTTAATACTTTAAAATAACAATGTTCAACATAGTATGCTGAGCATGTTTTCAACTAACTGGTAGTCATACTCATAGCTATAATTATTATTATTGAATAATAAAAAATATAAAATTAAATATTTCCCCATTTTAAATTTACTTATTTATAAGCTTGAATATTTGACATGGTCAGCATTGGCCAATATTTATAATATTACAATATAATTTGTTCAAAATCATATTACTGACTTCTTCATTATTCTTCTAATTTTTTTAGAAAAAAAGATAAATAGTAACATAGTTGCAAAAATTTCTTAAACAAGTTTCAATATTTGACTATTACAATGTTTTAAAAAAAACTCCAGAATGATAACTAATTAAATGAAAGATTAAAAGAAAAGAAATTTGTGTAAAGGAAAAATGATAAGAATGATTGTTAAGAAATCTAAAATTTCTAAACATTAAAAATCTTATGTTTACCTATCAAAGAATTCTAGAAAGAGAAAAATGGATAATATCATTTAAAAGTGATGTACCCATTCAAATTTTATTGCATTAATACTTTGAATTTGTAAGTAATCACATTTATGAAAGAGATTTCTGAAGCCATTTTATTCTATTTAAGAAAAACTTAATTTATCAGCATTTCAAAATAGTAGTAATTTGTCTTGGGAATGTGTTTGCCTATTTTCTGATGTCTATTGATTACAGATTTGATTCTCAAATGAAAGATTTGCCTGACTCATACAGGTTATATATAAGTTAGAGAAATCAAGTAATATGTTGTTTCAGTATATTCTATTATTTTGACAAAAGCTCTTGGTGGTTTGGGTTTCTCAGACTGATTGCTAGTGCAGAAATGTTTCATGCCAGAAGATTAATAGACTAGATTAGCTATGGAATCTCTTTGCACTACCATCTTGTGTTATTTGTTTGTTCAACTAAATAGTTGATTGGAAAAAGAGATAATTATAAATATAATCAACACTTCCATACTTCTCCATTCTTTTTAAATTCATATAATTAAAGATATAATAGACAAATGAACCCCAAGATGCATTTCGTGCTGAACCAGAGATAATTACTATCAATAATATAATCAGTAATTGTTTAAAAAAATGCTATATAACTATTGTACCGGTCGAAAACACACATCGATCCAACAAACCCCTGAATACAGGTAAAATACCTCGAGTCCGACCATGTACAAGATATATAAATCAAGTACATCATGAATTCTTCCCTATTTACCTATATCCCCAGGTCAAATAATCAATAGCCTTTCTCGACGATACGATCAAATTCCTTTACTTTCACCGTCCCAGCAGCTGGGTCTTAAAGCATGAGATTCAATTTAATTATATATTTTAGTGAGAACTTGGGTGATTGGTTGATAGGTATATTTAAAAATCAAAAATTATTTCAAATAAAAGTAAATAAAATGATTCGAGGAACACTGGAAGTTTGTTTTAGTTATATATATATTTAAAAATCATTAGGCATTCTACATTAATCTTTAACTCAAGCTCTAAAAACAAAAAATGCAATCTTAAAATTAACTTTATAATTATATGAGTTCACGACGACTTTATTTATATTAGCGGTTAACATTGACATTATTGAGTTTGTACAATTTATTTTATGAAGTTTATACACCTTTACTTTTGTTTACATTTATTCTTTTAAAATAAAAACGATTTTATAATTAAATGATCACGGATTTTTAAATTACTCGTGTGCATTTAGTACAAGCTTCTAATACAGCAGTAGATCTAAACATCTGCCTTACTGAGGTATATAAAGAATAACTGTTTTATTGCTTTTTTTTTACAAAAAAGATTTTAAAAAAAAAACCATTCTATTTAAAAATGGGTATCAAGGAAATAATTACAATAAGATTTAAATAAAACATTTTCTATTGAAATGACATTAATTAAATAAATGATTATAATAAGACTAATTTGACGTCTTACTCCACTAACATATAAAAGAAAGAATTGATTTTATTTCTCTTTATAAAAATAATTTAATTTCAAATAACTAATGTTTGACGACATTAGTGGACCTTGCTGGAATAGCTTATAACTAATTTTACAGTGATTAAAACTGTAAGCTGTTATAACAAAAAAAAAAATTGATCAGTTAATTATCAAGCAAACAAGCCACTTTAGTTGGACTTACAACTAAAATCAAACCTATAAGAATTATAACGTGAATTAGCCAAAACCAAAAGATTAACTAATTATGAAAACAAACAAAAGAGTTGATTACTGAGATCGAAGATCCTTTAGCAAAATCATTTCCCAATGGCTTGCGTATTAGATAGGCAAAAGAAAAGCAAAATAATGTCGGCTTAATAAATATCCGAATGCAAAGGAGAGAAGAAAACATCTCGGGAACATACGATCCGGATTACGGACACGTATGCCTATCCAACGAAGAATAAAAAGGGAAATCGATACATCCACATTTCGTGTCCATATACTGATAGGAGATAGGTCTTACGGAGAGTCAACGTGTCCGCCTATACGGTTACCATGCCTCCTAACCAGCTCTACCTCAACCACGCTATCCGATTCACAGAGTAGGCGAAAACGGAAACTAACTCTGAATCACCAAATCAATGACCGTCTTAGGTCTGTCCATGATACTCCAAGCATTCTTTATTAACCTGAGATATTATAATCATTAAATACGAATGAATTATAATTAAATAGCCTTAAAATTATCTAATACTGCATAGAGACCAACTGCGTAACCAACTACTTTATATAAATATTTAACGTATAAAAAAAAAAAACATACATATAGAAATAAGGAAATTTATTTCTCGAATAAATACCCCCTTCCCTCTTTCCAAAAAGGCACGATAATTAACTGACACTATCCAGTGGCACTGTTACAAGGTCAAAATCTATAGCATATTACTTTTGAATTACCAAAATATAAAATAATAGAATCCCATTCTGGGAAATCTATAATAAATTTATTTAAAAATTATGGTAGATTTGTTTAGAAATATATACATATTCGACATAACTTCACTTGCGACAATAAAAACTAGATCAAATTATTTTATTTTAAAATTAAATCATTCTTTGCCAAAAACTCCCTTTCCCTAATAAACAATTTGCACTTTTAGCAAATTACTCTCTTTGAGTCCCCGCGAGTGAAGCCAGTCGAAATAATAATAATAAAAAAAAAAATCAAAGCATTAAATCTCATGCTAAGATTAATATAAAACAAATAAATAAATTCATATTCAATTAATCAAAATATTAAAAATTATGGTGAGCTTGAATTAATGAAATATTATAATTTAAAAGAAAAGGGTCAAAGAATCAGTTAAAAGCTTTACGAAATTACATTTATACTCTTACGATAATAGTTTCAAACATATTGATGGAAGTATTCAAGCTCTTCGGCATTTTCCTTGGAGTTCCCCGGGATGAGTTCTGTGGGCGAACGTTGGTGGCAGATGCCTTCTTTGAAGGCAGGTAGACAGCAGCATAACGGAAGATTTTCAGTCTCAGGAAGGAAAGGGCAGTGATTTACCCTTTTTACTACTCGATCATCATGGCGTGGAGACTTCTCCAACTTTCTTTCTGTCTGTTCTCTTTTCTCTCTAAAAAGGACCACTATTTATAACTTTCTAATGGTATGCTGTTTTTCTGCTGCCTCAGGTGATCTGCATTTTTAAAACAATGGCAATTTATGCTATTGTTCTAATTTTAGAAAGTTTGTACCTCGATAAGGATCAATAGTTTTCAATATAATTTTGTTCGTTTTTTAATTTAGATAACGATGTAGAATCTCTACTAATTAATAAATAGAGATTCCACTGTGAATGGATTTTGGTAATTTCTAAGTGTTTTTTAATTTAAACATTTATTTTAAACTTCTTATCGAGGTACAAATCTTTCAGAAAAGATTAAAAAACAAACAAACATATATATGAAATTCAAAGTTATTTATTTGAATTTTTTTTTCCTTTTAATAATATAAATAGAATAACAGTGTGTTAGTACAATTATCTATGTGATCCAAAATAAATTTTAGGATTTATTCAGGATAATGAAAAAAATATTTTAAAAAATGTTTTTTAGAATTAAAAAAAAAAAAAGCAAACGTTAATAAAATAAATGATTAGGTGGGTCAGACTGTGAAACGGCAAATCTGAATCAGATTTACCATTTCAGTATAGAATATTATATTTGACTAATATTCATTCAAAGTTAGTTTTTAATTGATAAAGCATACCTTTTCAAGTTAATAAAATAAAATTTGCAAAAGATTCCTGTTTTAATTATATTAATATTCAATATTTTTATTATATTAATATTTAACTATTTTATTTTTATTATGATATTCAGAATGACAGAATTATTTATTGGATTATGAAATTCAAATGATATCAGCTCACTACAGATTTTAAAACAATAGTACAGAAATTTTTAATTTCAATGTTTTAAAAAATTCATTTAAGGGCGTATTCAATATTTTGCATATGTGAAAATTTCCATAGAAATTTGAATATTTTTTGCATATGCAAAATATAGTTGTGAGAATTTATATAGAAATTGATTTAAAAACTTTTGCATGTGCAAAAAGTGGATCTAGCCCTAATAAATATGCATAAAATTATTAAAATATACTTATTTGCTTTTATATTTAAATTAAAAAAAAAATAGAAACAAGATTTTGAAAGCAGAATTTGAATTTACTGCTTATGAGTTTATATTAATGGCAACAGAGGTGCTAATACTTGTTCCACATCAAATAATAGTAGTTGGTACAGGAATGTGCATAAAGCGGGAACCTACCATTGAATGGAAAGATGGCGGACAGACAGGCACATTCCAATTTCATAAATGTTAGTATCATAGTGGTGAAATTATTAAAAAGTAGTATTGCTGTTGATGCTTGTTAGTTTTATTGTAGGTATTTGTAAAATATTTCAACCCCAAAATGTCTACTAAAAAACGTAAAGTTGATTCAGAGTATCATGTTTTCAAAAATGAATGGACCTGGACGTACTTTTTCACAATTGAAAAGGATAAATCATTATGTCTCATCTGAAACTGTAGCAGTCTCCAAAGAATACATTTCCTACCATTTTACTTCCAAGCATAAAAATTCCAATTACAAAGCAATGTCCGAATATGAAAGGAAATGAAAAGCAGTAGATCTTCGCAAAAAATTATCAGATCTCCAAAAAATTTTTAAGAAAATAAAATTCTCAGAAAGCAGCTACATATACAGGTTATATTGTAGCATACAATATTGCTAAAAGTAATAAAGCTCTCTCTCTCATGGGGAGTTTGTTAAACACTGTATGCTCCAAGTTTGTAATGTTTTTTGTCCTGACAGAAAAACGATTTTGAAACTAAACTTATCTCGAAAAACTGCCTAATCTGACATCACAATTGGAGTCAAAGATTGGTCAATTTAAATTTTGTTCCAATACTATGGACAAAAACACTGATATAAATGATAATACTCAACTAATATTATTTATAAGAAATGATGAAAAGTTTTCTATTATTCAGGAATTGGCATGCATGTGGTTGTTAAAGGGAACAACAACAGGGTCTGATATTTTTCATGAATTTCTGGAAGAGTTTTTAACTTTGAAAGTACCCATAATAAATATATGTAATATTATGATCGATGGAGCACAAAGTATGACAGGGGAAAAATCTGGATTTGTTGGGATCTTTAATCAAAAATACTCCAGGAACAATGTCTTTCTACATTGTGTTATACATCAAGATGCTTGTATATGAAACCTGTGCTTGATGTAATCATGATGCTTGTAAATATTTGATCTCATGGGCTTACAGACAGTTTTGAAACATTCTTGAACCCATGCAATCTGAATACTATGATGTGCCATATTGCACAAAAGTAAGTCTAGGATGCATCTTCCAGTGAGTTTGGCAGCAGGAAGATGAAATAGTGCCATTCTTACATGAGAAACAGTAGTCTATGAAGTGTGAAATTTTGGAAGATGCAGCATGGCTTTCAGACATTGCATTTTTCACATATTATCTCTGCAATATGAACAAGTTGAATGCAAGAAAAAAATTAATTTATCGACGATATTTGGGGCCATTTCAGAAGTTTTAAACTACAACTTGTTCTGTTTGCTAATTAGCTAGCTAAGAATGATTTGTCTCACTTCCTAAGATTAAATTCAATAGCCCCAGTAAATAACAACAAGCTTAAGAACTACAAAGATGACCTGAGAAAACTCATCTTGAATTTGAAATAAGATGTCAAGACTTCCATATCATTGAAAAAGACTTGGATATTTTCAGCATGCCTTTTAATGTGGACTGTAAAGTAGTGAGACTGCACTTACAGCTTGAATTATTTGAATTGCAATCTAACAATTTCTTAATGTCCCAAAATTAGAATTCTACAAATCTTAGTTGAAATCAAGTTTTCCAAATCTGATATCTCACGTCCAGAAAGTTAGCGCTATGTTTGCTTCATCCTATTTATGTGAACAGGTATTTTCTACAATGAAACTTCGAGTGTATTAGAAACAGGCTGACAGATAAGCATTTAACTTCTCAGTATCAGTACATCCCAGTTTGAACCAGATTATGTAGAAATTCAGTCATAGCTTCATTCATTGTATTAAGGAATTTTCAATATATATATATCGAGTATTTATTGCATTTTATAATAAATTATACTGGCCCGCCAAAATTTTTTCTTTTTTTTTGGCTCACTCCTAAAAAGTTTGCCCATCATTGATCTACATCATACTGTTAAAAAGAATCAATTTATTTATTTTATGAGAACATAAATTTTCAATTTATAAATATGAATGTAGAGTTGCCAAGGATTACCAAAATGGCAAACATAGTTGAAGACAAGGCTAAAACATGTTGCTAAATTTTAAAAATCACAGCCAAATAAAATTAGATAAAAACATTAATTAAAGAATTTAGATCACCAATTTCACATTACACAGAGGTATAATTTATGATTGTATACCCCATAATAAAATAAATAAATTGCAACATAACTATAATTTCAGTGAATTATATGTGTAAACAAATTTTACTTTCACAAAGCATTTAAATGTCATGTATGTATTTGTGTGGGTGTGCATAGATATAATAATATGCTTCTCTAGAAATTAAATATAAAACCATAGAGATAGCACATAAGCATATAGAATATGAGAACTGTCAATTTAGAAATGTTAATCTTGTTGATTTTAAGAAAATAGAGTAATAATCTGTCATTTAGTATAAATATAAACATAAATATTTGTATCTGTCATAATAATAATTTTATTTGGAATAAATTTTTTATATAAATTGTATTATAAATATGGCTGATTTTACCACGAAATACATGACCTACCTAATAAAAATTTCACATACAAAGTACAATTGAGTGGAAAAGGAATTTGAATTTATGTCACTTTTCCATCTTGTGCTCAGCACTATATAAACAAATGTTAATGAAGTGCAGTGTTATTTCGCTTGAAAGACTCTACTTAATTTTGTCATTTTAAATTTGTTATTACACAGCTTGAAGCCACAATGGCTGGCTGAGAAAGGAATCATTGGATGTTCACCTTCCAGGGTGAATTAGCATCAATGATTTATTAATAGAAACATAATTAAGTATTTAAAAGCTAGAGGTGATAAAATTCAAAATTTTTTGCCAACTGAAAATCTTTTTTTAATCTGGGAATTATTTAAATTTATAACTGAGGATTTCAGTCATTTAAAACTACAGGTTGATTCACCTGCTATGCTTAATGGACCATACTTTATTGTTTTTGTCAATTTTATGCAAATCGTTAATTAAACTCACTTGTGAAATTTCTGATATTATTTAATGGCTTTGTTTTGTTGATCTATGAAAGAAACCAAAATTGTGGAAATATTAAAATGATGCAACATTCCTTGCTTTAATACAAATCAGAAGGAAATGTAATAACCTGATGAATTCTCAACTTAATTACTTTCTTAATGGATTATTTAAAAGAATTTGTGGTAAACAATATCGTCATTTGTTTTAAATGAGAAATACACCGTGTCATGGAATGGATGGATGTGACTAATGATTTTTTTTTATCTCACCTGTGAAATGAAGCTTTTAGAAATGGATAACAAAGACTTTGCCATTTAATATATATGTGAAATTTAAAACTTAATAAATAGTAATTAAGTTTATCTTAAGGAATTTTATTAACCTGAAACCTATTGGAAGGAATAAAATGTGCACTTGAACTTGGATAAAATTATTCATAAACTTTTACCAAGTGAATATTATTTATGTTAAAATTACATTAGAGCTCATTTTCCCTATGTTCACAGCTCTGTTTATATGCTACAAGGTATGTGCTGGATAGAATCTCAAAATATTCATTTGTATCTAATCATATTTGAAAAACTATACATATAGCTATCTAAGAGTCTTTGTAATATAAAAGTAGGAGAAATAATATTTAGGTGAAAATATTTTGACATTCATGATGTTATGCTAGCTACATGTATCCCTTTTTATTGATCTTGAATATGAAATTATTAGCATATGCAATATTTAAATGCTGAATAATCCCTGAGATTTGTTATTAATATTGATGTTAGCATGTAGAGGTATAGTAATGGATACTATTCATGTGACAGGTATTTTTTACTTATTGATCTTATTATTATTTTGAGAGGTTAAACTAAGTTAGACAATCATTGCTTAGTGAATAGTGCATTTTCCATTACAAAAAGGCATCCAGATGCATGGCTCAATAATGATTTTGGTGCATGAGCTCAATAATAAATAATCACATATTCAAAAATGATTATAAATGTGTGTATAATTTTGAAAGTGGGAATTTTGCATGTATTTTGAAACTTGACCACAGTTGATGATTGGTATTTTTAAAATGTAATAATTTTCCTATTTATCAATAATAACAGTGTTTGTTTATAGAATGTTATAATAATTCCTAAGTCACAATAAATATAAACATTTCAATTTATTTACAAATAAAGAAGTGAAGGCTATAAAAATAAATTATATTGTTGGCATAGTGGGTAAAAGGGCATTTGGAAAGGAATATTTGATGATCTTATGTGAAACAAATATATCCATTGTTTTAAATAGTGTACATATATTGTAGAATTAATAAATCAGATGAAGGCCAATAATGATAATATTTCGGTAGGGTCCCAAAATGAACTTACACCTAGTTATACAAATATATTTCATATACTAAATGCTAGATTTGAAAAATTAGATACTAAGTTGGATGAGTCCAAAACAGATTTTAAAAAATTAGTTATTAAGTTTGATGAGTCTAAAGAAGACTTAAATAGTAAATTTCAAAACTTAACTACTAAGGTTGATGAATGTAAAGCAGATCTTAAACATTTAAAAACCAAATTAGCAAAGTCTAAAATAATGTGTGATAATAACTTCAAACATCTAATGCAACAAATTAAGACATCTGAAAATAGAATGTTTAAGGTCTTAGAAAATGTAAAGGATCAGTTCCAAGATCAGGTTGATGGAGTACAAAAATGACATAGATAAATATAAGAAAGAAGTAGGTAAATGGTAACAGAGTAACAATAATAAAGTAGACAGACAACTTGCAAAACAAATAAAGAAATCCCAGATTGAAATAAAAATTTGTAGTAAAAGTATAGATGAGGTAGTAAAAACTGATCAGGCATTGAGTGAACAAATGGATGAGATTAAAGAATTGAAAAACATAAGTGAAGAAGTATCTGATAAAAAGATACTAGAATTTAAAAGGATTTATACTAAAGAGCAAGATAAAATTAAAAAGTTAAAGAATGAGTACAAAGAGATGCAGTTAGCATACAAAAATCTGTCTGATAAATTAATTAATAAGGATAAGGATGTTAAATAAGAAACAAGCACTTATGAAAAGGAATCGGAAATTAAATATCAATATTGTAAAGAAGTTAAGAAAGAATTAGAAAAAAATAGGAAGTACAAACAGCATATTGATGTTGAGGTGGTCACACTTGAATGCAAACTACATGAAATAGATAATCATAATATAGAAAATAGAGTTTATGTAGAACAGTAGATAAAAATTAGATAATAACAGATGTAAAAGAAAGAATATCTTTAAAGATGACAGAATTTCTTAATAAAATTGTTTTAGACATATTTCAAGCACAGACGTTTGTTAAGGAAAGATTCAATTATGATAATGAAATTAATAAAAGTGAAACATATTGAAGATAGTGTACAAAATATTAGTATAGAACAAAACTATGAATATAGTAGGTCTTACATCCCTTATTCAGGGAGACTTGTGGAAAATATGATGAACAATTATGTACTTCTCAGATTAATCCTATTCTCTCCAAATTTATGCACATAAAAGTTTTTAAAAGAGAGAATTATGAGAATCCAAATGAATATTTCCAAAGTTTGCAAGTACTTCTCACTAAATAAAATGAACAAGAAAGAAAAACTCACTATTGCTAATAACAGACTACAAATCCACCAAAGATTGGTGGCAGTCTTTACTTGAAAAACCCAATACTTATGGGGTTTTAAATATTGTCTTCTTGCTAACTTTTGGAGTGAGGAAAAGCAAAAGAATATTAATTATCAGGCGATACAAAAGAAATATAATGTAAGGGAAATTATACATAATTTCTTTGAAAACAAACTGCAAAGCTCAAAACATTGATAACATCCTTTATTTGAACACGAAATAGTTAAAATTATAGAGTGAAATTTCCCAAAACACTCCAAATTTTAATTGCAGCTGATAGACACACTATTGAGGAAATATTGGAAATACTTGAAGGAATAGAAATGAGTGATTGTATTAATGATGGTAATTATAGACCGAGAAGAGAACAAGAAAGTACTCAAAAGCTGTATCTTATGTTAATATTTAAATAATAGTGAAATATATAGAAATAGGCATAAACCTATGAATAATTACAAATTGTGTGGTAGAAGAAAACCACTTATAAGGGATAATTCGCCTGAAGATAATATTGGTAAAAATCAGTTAAAAAGATATCAGTGTTGGAGGTTATTCTGTAGAGGATTTGAGAACCAATCCTAGGAAAATATAGGGATTACATTAGATAATGCACATAATTTATGACCATATTATTCATAAGTTAAAAGCAAGCATTTTAACTAAACCACAAGAATGCTATGCAATAAGTTTGTGAAAACATTTAAGATATAGATCCATTATATTTTATGGTGTCAATTCCGACTAGTTATAACTAATATTATTGTTTGAGGTATCCATAGGCAATTATAAGTATAGTAAGGCTTAAAAATATCTTAATAGTAAACTAATGATTATAAGATAAAGAAAAAAAAAAATTTTTTTTAGACAAAGAAGGAGGCAAATGTGATAGTAACCCGATTGGTTCAATAGTGCTAAAAAGAATCAATTTTAAATTATTTTTTTTTATGAGAACAGAAAATTTCAATTTGTATTATAAGTATGAATATAGCATTGCCAAGAGTTACCAAAATGGAGATCATAGTTTAAGATAAAGATAAAACGTGCTACTAAATTTTAAAAATCACTGCCAAAGTTAAAATTAGATAAAAACATTCTTTACTGAATTTAGGTCATCAATCTCACATTACACAGACATATAATTTATGATTGTATATTCCATAATAAAATAATCAATCACAACATAGCTATAATTTTGGTGAATTATATCAGGTTTAAAAATACATATAAACAAATTTTACTTTCACAAAGCATTTAAATGTGCGTGTATGTATTTGTGTGTGTATGGATACAATAAAAAAATGTTTTCTAGAAATTAAAAATATATTCAATATAAAACCATAGAGATAGCACATAAGCATAGAGAATATGAGAACTGCCAATTTAGAAATGTTAATCTTGTTGATTTTAAGAGTCAGGTATTAATCTATCATTTAATATAAAAATAATTATAAATACTGTAAGTGTATATTTGTCATGATAATAATTTTATTAGAAATAATTTTTCTATGTAAATTGTATTATAAATATGGCTGATTTTACCATGCAGTAGATCACCAGAAGAGTAGTATCATCTGGAAGGAATCTGTGCTAGGCCTACTTAATGAAAATTTCATATGCAAAGTATAATTGAGTGGAAAAGAAGTTTGAATTTATGTCACTTTTCCATCACATGCTCAGGGCTATAGAAATAAATGTCAACAAAATGCAGTGTTCTTCGCTTGGAAGACTCTACTTAATTTTGTCATTTTAAATTTGTTATTATACAACTTGAAGCCACTATGGCCAGCTGAGAAAGGAAATCATTGGATGTTCACCTTCCAGAGTGAATACTAGCCTCTTAATCATCATCAGAATGATTTATCAGTAGAAACATAATTAAGTATTTAATAGCTGAAGGTAATAAAATTCAAAAAATTTTGCCAACTGAAATTTTTTTTTTAATCTGGGAATTATTTAAATTTATAACCAAGGATTTCATTCTTTCAGAACTACAGGATGATTGAAATTGTCTTTTATTATGTGTACCATAAAAAGATCAATTTACCTACCTTGTACTGTTTTGCTATTATAGTCAATCACCAAATTATTTTTAAAATAGAAATAAATAATAAAAAAAAAAAAACTCTGTTTCTTTAAAAAATATGGCTCCAAATAATTACATATGTATAAGTGAATCTTTACTGGATTGAATTTCAACACATTTTTAAAGCAGCTAGACATTTTTTTGACATAGTTTTCAATTAATGGCAGATTGAATATTTTACAGTATCCATGCTGCATTAATAGTCTTAAGTCTAGACATTTTTTAAGCTTATCTACATATGAAATAATGTTGAAAACTTTCGAATATACTCAAGCATTGCAGTTGATCTGAAAATGTTATAAACTGCAAGCTTTAACTGTGATCTTTATATAGTGAACCAAGAATGTGAATCACTCTGAAGAAAAACAGTTAAAAAGTATCTTATCAAGCTTAATCTGAACAGAGCAACGAATTATCATGAATATAATGTATTACAATACAAATATCTTTGATAGTGGTTAATTAAAGAATATTAAGTTGAGAACTACTAAAATTGTAAGATAATTGCAGCAACTTCTTTTTTGTTTGTTTGATATTTATGCTGTTATATTATATCATATTTGGATTGTGAATAACCAATTATGGTTGCATTGTAGGTAGAGTCTTTACATAAACTTTAGCTTCCAGAATTTGAAAATCTGCAATTTTTAGATATTCTGCAATAAAATGTGGTTTATCTTTTTGCAAACTTGCATTCTTTTAGATATCATCAAAAATATGCTTTACATTATCTGTAATTTCACGGTCAGTTTTTATGGATTATAAACATTTCCCCCAGAAATTCTGTCTTATACTAAAATCTCTTTAGTCAATCTTGTGAAGCAAATTGTGATTTATTTAAGGACTATTTGAGAGTTAGATTGAAAGTTATTACTGCTTGTAGATCGAAAGTGTAGCATTTAATTGGTTGACATTATTTTACAATTGCAAGTCTTATTTCCTTGTTTTCTGCCTAGAATGCTACATAATACTTTTGTCATATAACAAATGTATTAATTGTCCATGATTAATTGTGATTAAATTGATTAATTATCCATGGGTTAAATATTTACAGAATTGGCATGTGCTATCAATATCTTTAATATTCACATTTAAAACATATTTATTATTTTTTAATTATTAATTATCTGTACTTGGTCTTTGATAGCAGGAATTAATTAGCATTGCAATTTTTTTTTAAAAGATAAAATGCAAACTTACATGTGAAATAAACTGTGCTGAGGTTATGATATATTTCTTTTATCTCTTATTTTTCCATAGTCTTTTATATATTTTTAGATTAATATTGTAATAAATATAAAAATGTATACAGATCTCTGATATGTATTAAAAGTCTTCACTAAATCTTTGAATAACATTTTCAAGTTCAATTAGTTCAGTAAGTGAGCTTATTCAGTTTGGCCAAATTGGAAGCGGGGATAACTTTTATTTATATTTGAATTAGAGATTATTTTAAGATTAAATAGTCTTTAAAAAATATATTAAAACATATAAGATAAAGATGGTTTTCTTCTTTTTGTTATTTAAATCAGCTGTTAAATGGCTTTTTTTTTTTTTTTTTGATAAAGACAAAATTAACATTGGAGTAAGGATTTAATATATCAGATTTATTGGTGATATTGGGATATTTGAATATAATGAGGTTAAAAAACTAAAGCAATGAAAATAAGTTAATAATAATTTTAAAATTGGTAGTTGAACAGTAAATTAATGCTTTTAAATATTTGACTAATTGGTTAACTCATGATAAAGGTTTTTAATAAAACTAAGAGATTATTTTTATAGCCTATTGAAATTAAATGAAGTAAAAAAAGTGGAAGCTTTCTGTTTAGAATATAGTATGAAGAAAGAGATGATTGAAAATATAAAAGTATTGAAAAAAAATAATGAAAAGAGGAAAGAAAAACTAGATTGAATATATATTTAGAGATAGAAGAATTATCAAGAATTCATTGAAAGAAATTATAACAATGAAACAAAATTGAAAAAAATATAGTCTGGAATGATATCAAGAACTTTCCTTAATCAAATGATTAATATTTATTATAATAGAGCAATAATTGATGAAGTTATTTATAATTTTAAAAGTCTAATTAAAAGAATTCATTTTTACTCGTGCATTAAATTCAAAAAGAAATCGAATGCAAACTGAAATTAAGAAAGTGAATAACAGTTTTCAATAATTCTTAACTATAACTATTTAATCTTGTCATTTTCAAGCTTTATTGATCCACTGAAGGATGAACAACGTATCATGTTTAATCCTATTTCTCTGATTTTTTAGCTTTTCCATAACACACCAGCAAACTTCTTTATTTCATCTATTATACATGATTTCTTCAGATATTTTACAATCTCTTGGAATTCAGTTTAAGATTTAATTGTCCATCTATTATCATTACTTTTAGCAATATGTCCGGTCCAGCTTCATTTCGATTTTTTAATACTTTCAGTGATGTTATTGATACTCATTTGTTCTCTCATCCATGTATTTCACTTTCAATCTCTTTTTGTTACATCTTCCCTTTCAATCATATAGGTATTTTTCCTTTTAATATTAAACTATTTTTATTGCAAGCACTTCATCCAAGTTTAATTCTATGATTAATTTTTCTCATATTTCCTTATCCATATTTTAGGCCTTCTTTTAAATTTAATTTGAACAATGTAGATGAGAAGGAACATCTCTGTTTAAGACAATTGGTTATTTTTATATTATCAGAAATCATGTTTACTTTTGCATATATATTATGTAATTTTTTAACTGCTTTAAGAAGTTTCACATGTTTGTTACTATGATATCTATTTATAAAATATGTATCTTGATTTATTGGCATTTTCTTTTTATTTGGGTTACATAAAACAAGTTGCTATTGTGTTCTTGTTTCTCTAAAATCTGTTTATTCCTCTATTTCCAAACTTATATATTCATATTCAATCCTATTTTTCCATATATCCAACTCAGTGAATTAATGGTGTTTTATTGCTCTATAATTTTTCACAACTATCTTTTCTACCCTTTTTATAAATTGTTGTAATATATGACATTTTCCATTCAGTGGGAATTTCACTACTATTAATGCAATTTTGAACAACTTTTTATTTCCATTTTTAACTAATTAAAATGAAATTCTATCCAAGATCAAGATCTTTTGTTTTTTAATAATTTGCATACCATTAATATTTGAATGTCTTTTAATGTTATAGGGTAATGGTGGTAAAAATTTACAAATCATATTTATTAAATTATTGAGGTGTTGAGCAGTTTTCTAACAAAAAAATTAGTAGAAAATTAATTATTACAGAATTTTAATGAGATAATTTTAAGTTAGTATACAATTTTACAAAGATGAATTATTAATAGCTCAAACAAGCTCTTAATTGATAAGTGCGGTAAGAGAAAATATTTAAAATCTCTATCCGAAATACTCTCATTCCCAGACCAATTGGTTTTGAGCTTATGGCTCACCTCAGTGAGGAACTAGAAATATTCAGGCACTAGATCCAAAATATCAACTCAAACACAGCACTTATTTTATATGTATTATTTAAGTAGAAACTGAAGTTTTCAGACATGAAAATGTCTTTTACTCCAGCTATTTAACTTAAATACCTATATGGGACTGAACTAAATTCAGATCTACCATATATTAATAGTCTCAGCATAGCCAAAGCCTTAAAAGTAAAATTATAATTATCAATAAAGCAAATCATATACGTGACATTGCTTTTATAAGCTTGTATTTACAAAAATGTAATACAGAGAGCGTACCAATAGCTCAAACAAGCTCTTAATTGACGAGTGCGGTAAGAGAAAATATTTAAAATCTCTATCCGAAATACTATCATCCCCAGACCAATTGGTTTCGAGCTTATGGTTCACCTCAGTGAGAAGCTAGAAATATTCAGACACTAGATCCAAAATATCACACAGCACTTATTTTATACGTATTATTTAAGTAGAAACTCTGAAGCTTTCAGACATGAAAATGTCTTTTACTCCAGCTATCTAACTTAAATAGCTATATGGGACTGAACTAAATGCAGATCTACCACATATTAATAGCCTCAGCCTTAAAGGTAAAATTATAATTATCAATAAAGCAAGTCATATATATCATGACATCACTTTTATAAGCTTGTATTTACAAAAATTTAATATTTTGGATAGAGATTTTAAATATTTTCTCTTACCACACTTATCAATTAAGAACTTTTTTGAGCTATTGGTAGCTCTCTGTATTACATTTTTGTCTATACAAGCTTATAAAAGCAATGTCATATTATATATGACTTGCTTTATTGACAATTAAAGATGAATTATTATAAACATAAATTTTAGCTGCAGTATATTAAATGCTAAATGTTTCATGTCAGAATATTTTAACACAATAGTATACATGCTGAACAAAATTCATCAGTCATTCTATTTCTGATTTTGTCTTTTATAAAATTAATTTCTGAAAATAATAATTCATGAGCATAAATAGAGCAAAAAATTGATAATAAAATTGTCATTAATGATTTTAAACAACTGAAATTTCTGAGAATGGTGTACAAAATTTTTAATATTTTCTCTTCAGCATTTTTTTATTACTCTCAATAATTGATCATTTTCAAACATTTGCAAGTTATTTATCAAATTAACAAACTTGTTTTTCATATAGAACTGGATTGAAAATCAATTAATTGAAATTGCATATCCTCCAAATTTAAAAACTTGAGAATTTTCAAATTGAGTTTATCTGCTGAGATTGTGTCTGAATATAAAATAAATGTTGATGTTTCTTCAAATTACTTATAACTGCATAAATCTTGAAGACAATTCATTTATGATTTAGTTTCTTATGAGATTCTATATCTGCAATTTTTTTTTTGTATTTGGAAATTATTTATAGCTACATGAAATAATGTAACGATTAAAAATTTCTAATTTAACTTTCAATGTTTCAATTAAATCAAACATGACAATGACTTTTATTGACATTACAATTTAATTCAAGTAGAAATACAAATCAGTAAAAATATTAATTTCGAAAGCCATTCGATATTCATTAATTGATTATATTGTTCAATAATATTTTCTCATTACATAAAAAATGTTTAACTTCCTCTAAACACTCAATAAATTTTTGAAGAACTTTTCCACAACTTAACGATTGGATATTATTGTATATAAATAAATCATTATATTATGAATTTATCTCATTTAACAATTCCAGGAATTTTTGTTTATTTAAAGTGCATGCAGATATAACATTAACTAATTTTGTTACAAAACGTTAGCCTTGGTAAATAAAACCTGCTTCTGTATAACGTAGTGAAAACCCAGAACTGCATGATGAATATTTTTGGTAAATGAAATAGCAAAAGCATTTTCCTGTCTGATCATACTGCAAGCACCACCAGTTGTTACTGATACAATTTTGGAAAGGTTTGTTTCTTTTTCAGCAAATGCATTATAAATATTTGTTCCTTTTGTTGTTGCTGCTAATGATGATTCTTCCTTGATTTTGTTCCCAACATAATAACAAACATAACTAGACAAGTTGATTCAGTTTTGACAAGTCTTATTAAGATAAATAAAATGAAATCAGATGATTTTATATCTATTTTTTACTAATGGGTTATATGTTTAGTCATTTCCAAGATTCTATCATTTACCATACTTTATAGCACATCTTTTATTCTTTGAATAATTTTTTGTTTTCCAATTTCCAAAAAGAACTAGTGCACATTTTAATTATATTTCTTTTATATATTCACTGTTGGCAAAGGATTTTCATGTTTGGCAATTGCATTTGAGGCAATATAACTAGCAGCAATTATATTGGAATGCCAATATATTTAATAGGGATCACTGACTATTTATATTTTTAACAGCACATACAATAAATTCTTTTTGTTTCTCTTTACCAAGAAATTTATGGTTCGTTTCATAAACTCATCATTTTATGAGGTTCTGCATACTATTATCCCAGAAAATAAAACACTTTTTTGCTCTTATTAATCATGTCATATTCTTCTGTTCACTAACTTTGGAATTCTCTATTACTTGATTCCAGTAATTTTTGTTTTACTTATATTGGTTTTATTAAATAGAAGAGGAAAATAAATTTCTATAATAAAAAAATATTGAGAAAAAACTTAAAAAAAAAATTAATTTTTTTTTTTATATCTAATAATATAATTACTTTAAAATGCATCCACACCATAGTGTCTGTTTCTGTACTAGGTTTAACACACTTACAAACAATGCACTGCTACTTTTTTTGCATACTGCAATGTATTTATGTCGTGTGATTTCTAGAGATGGAGACATATCTACTATAAAACTAATTGCATTACAAGGAAAATAAATTATTTTCATTTCTTTCACACAAATCAAATTTTTTTAATAATTAATAACCAATTTTAATAAAATATAAGCTAATAATATCTTTCACATATGCCATCAAAATTTTCTTACATATCAAACCTGGAAGACACACCATAGCCATTAGAGAATATTCTTTCACCTGTATACTTTGGTCTTCATTCATTTTCAGAAATCTATTTTCTGTTAACAAATTTTTGAAATAATGTTTTCATTGTAATTGGTAATATTATTTATTTATTTTTTACTTTAGTTTTAATCATTCTTAGTTTTCATTGTTTCTCTTTTCACCAAAGTATGAATCAATTCTTTTCCTATATTTCATTTTTCTTTCCTGTTTTTTTTTTAACTTTTCCTTGAATTTTTTTCTATTTAATTCTATTCTTATCTATTTTAGTATTTCTAATACATATCTTTTGTTATCTTATTTTCTATCAATTCCATGAATATGTTTTTTCTATCATCATTTTCTGTTTATATATAAATTCTTTGAAGCTGCATACTTATAATTTTTTATATAATGTATTTCTATGAATCAAAGCTGATCTTTGTGTAACTTTTTACCTGTACAATCTCTAAATATTCTGTTTATAGTTCTGAAATCTGACTTTTTCCTGATGGAAGAATTATCTTCATTCTAAGAAAACTGTGGTCACTACCATATGGCAGTCTTCTGTATATTCTTACATCTAAATACTTTAAAATTCATATTGTCATAATATAACCTATAAAAGATTTAAGATTTTGTGTATTTGGAATCCATGTCAATTTATGAATTTCTTTTTGGTGATAAAAACCATTCAGTATCTTCAAATTATTTAGTTTGCATGTATTAATTAAATATATTCCATTATCATTTGTTATATCTTCACTATATTGTCTTATAGTTTTGCCTTTTCTTCTACTTATTCCAGATACTGCAATGTTTAGAATTTCATTATTCAATTGTTCAAAAAATGCATTTTTAATATTTAGAGCATTTTCATTCACATTATAGATTATCTCTTATTATTTTCCATCCATAAGGACATATTCATTTTATTAATCCAAGATTGTTTTCCATGTTGTAATATATTTTTTCAGACTTCTATGAGTCAATATTGATATTCCTTATTTGAAATCTATTCTATATACATAAAATCTTAAGGGATAATTTTATGTAATGGAAAGAGTAACAAATGATGCAGTTCTCTAAAAATCCCAGATGTAAATATCAAATATACATTAAATAAAAAATAGCAAAAAGAATAAAATTGCATTTTATGAAATAGTTAATTGTAAATATAGGGGATTTGAACTCAGATTTTCAAGCCACTTCATTATCCATACTATCTCATACTACTGATACACATGACCACACACACGCAGAAAAGATCAATAATCACCAATATACGTATTTCATGCTAAACCAGCACTCATCAATTGGTCTAGATTACCATCTCCCATGCAGACTTAACACAGGAAAAATACAACTTGAACTTCTCATTAACATTTTTGGCAATTCTTTTATAAGACTCTAATATATATGATTTCATAATTAAGTGTAAAATAAAACTTTTCATTTCACAGAAACGCAACATCTATAATAAAAAAACTATTAAGTAATAAAATGTATTGTATGGTAAATATACATTAATTAAAAAACAAGAAAAAAGAATACATTTACACAGGAAAAATAGAACTTGGATTTATCCTCATGCACAAACATGTAACTTATAGTTTTTTTTTTAAAGTTTCTTTAATATTAAATTAGAATCTTTATTGCCAAGATTGACAATTGGGAAAAAAAAACTCAATATATATGAATCTTTCAGCAGCTTTTTAAAAAAAAAAAAATTGAAAGCAATGATAATATACTGTTATTACATTTTTTCAATCTTTTTTTTTTTTTTTGTCAATAAATAATTTGCTTTCAGAAATATAGTTTAGAAATATATACCTACTCTTATGAAATTTTGCAAAAAATCATAAGTGATAATTTTAGGTAATGTTAAATTGGGGTTATTTTAAATCTTACATATATGAGTTAGGTGTCATTCTTTTCTAATTTTATTCAACTTTAATGTAATACTATTGGAATTTCAAAAACATTCTATATATATATTGCATGGAAAAAAGTATTGGAAATAAATACTTTTCCATAAGCTCCAGTGAAAGGGCAGGGTCGAGCAAACTGAGCAGCAAACATCATTTGTTCAATTTCATTTAATTACTACATTTCATTTGATTTATTAGATAAAATTTGTACATTTAAAGTATCATAAATCATAGCCCTATTTTGTTGTTTATCATTTTTCTGCTCCATTATGAGAATGCATATTGGGGGGTTTTTAATATTCAAATTGTTTGAATGGATGAGTTGGCCAGATGCTTCAATCCCCAACTTGGAAAATTAGGGATGTATATCAATTATTTTTCCCTAGTTTGTTTTTACTACAGCCAAGAGCATGCCCCACCTAATGGTCTATGGGTAGTATTTCTTTTCCACCTTACCACCAATCTAATAAGACTTTCCCCTATTCGCTATCTGGAAACACATCCTCTAGGATTTACAGATTACTCTAGATATTCAAATCATGGATTTTTTAAAAAATTTAGATTTCTTCTTTTCTTCATACAGTGTCATGTCTCAATAGAAAATTTATTGGTAAATTGCTATTTTTTTGTATTATCTATCTTTCTTACAGTTGTTAATAGTATATCAGTTATCTTCTTATTGACTTCATTCAAATCAAAACATCTTAAAAATCTATTGATACTTTAAAGCAATTTGCAAGTTTATTTAAATTCACTAGAGTATTTCTGAAGATTAGTAATATTAATAGTTTCCCTTAATAGTTTTCACCTTTCCAATTTTGCCTTAATACATATCTTAAATCTTAATAATAATTGTATTGAATTTATTAAAAATATTACAATCTTGAAATACATATTTTCTGTTAATCAAAATATAATCCAACTCTGCTGTTATCTTCATTTGAATGCTTTCATGTTCATTTATATTTAGTATTTTTGTCAAAGAAAGAATCCATAATATACAACTTTTCTTTCTCTACAACTCCACAAGTCTATATCTTTTCTAATTTCTATGATCATAACCAAATTTATCCACAGCATTTCAATCTTCCAATCATTAATTAATTCTAGCATTAACATCTCCCATAACAATTTTAAAATGTTTGGTCTGATTAAAAATACTATTCATAATGAAAACTTGTTGGGACATAAATTTAAATTATCTACATTTTGGTATCTTCCATTAAATTTAATAACTAATTTTTCCACTCTGTCTGATATACCATCAATTTCCATATTTTTCATTTTTTATTTACAATGAATCCATTTATGCTTCCAATATTTGTGCCTTGCAGTAAAGTACATTTCTATTTAAATCAATTGTTTCTTCATCTAGCTTTGCAAATTCCAATAATATATCATTTAATATTATGTAATTCTTTCAATTCCTTTATTTCAAAGTGATTGGTAGTTGTAAGTACTTAAATAGAAAGTTATCAAATGGCAGCTTGGGTCTGCAATGAGATTATTCTTAGCACCTTCCATGCTGCCAATAATGGGCATAATTTAGTTTTGTCTGTTGTGATTGTAACTATTTTTTTTAAAAAAAGTTCATTCACATATTCATCCTATTTTCAAGAAAACCCAACTGATATTTCATTTAAGAATTATCAGGCAACTGAGAAAAAAATCTATACTGTTCCTTGATTTTAAACTCAAGTAAAAAAATTAATAGACTCATTACACTGATTGATGCATGTCAGTAATGATAATAATGAATGGACCAACTGGACATTAGGAATTTTCCCTGTTTGTGTCCTTCAAGACCTCAAGGAGGAATCAAAGCTTCTAATTTCAATTAACTGCAAATTCCTTTCTGCAGCTATTATTTAATCTATAGTTGCATATATTGTTAATTCTAAATCAGATATATAATTAGCTTTTATGTAAATAATATATATATAGCTATTCTTTCACTTGAATTAACAATTATTCAATATTTATTTTCAAAAAATAATTGTGTTCAGTTTGCAATAAAATATTGACAAAATGATCCCATTTTGTCCTGATCTACATAATCTAAATGGACTTCATAAAATTTGAAAAATATTTATATTAAAAAATTATAAATCTTCACAATATGATGGTCAACTGGTATTAATTTAAATAAATAATCATTTACTTTACTTTAAAATTAAAGACACATGAAAATTGACTAATTTCAACATTTGAAAAATGTACAAGTCATTAAAAAAAAAAAACCAAATTTGAAAATACTTTAGTATTAAATCACTTAATAAAAAAAAAAAAAAAGATTGCTAGATAAAAATAAATAATTCAAAACAAAAATATACTAATACTTATTAAATTTAAAATGTTTTCAATATTTTGTTTAAAATTTTCATTCTATGAGCAAGAAGAAAGTGAAACATTACACATTGAATTTTACATGTTTTAGAATTATACTAATGATTTTTAGTTTCAGATATCATTCAATATGTGGATAAATAGTTATAGTTTCTAGTGTCTGTCTGAAAATTTGTGGTTATGATATTTTACTTGTAAAAATGTTTTTAAAAAAATTCAAACTTCACTCATACTTTTTCAATTATATTTCGCTATTAGTAATAACACACAGGTTAGTAATCTCTTTTTTTCTGATATAGCTTGCCTGATCAGTGACAGCATTAGCATGGAACCTTTAAATTTATGAGTATTGAATTTAAGGTGACATTTTGAATCAACTGTTTGGTCAAAGGGCAACAAATTAAGTAGAAATTTTTATATACTTACCTATAAAGGTTCTATTTTTTTCCTTTTAAGAACAAAATTAATGAATAGTACAGATTGTCACACTAAGTTGATTTATAGAGTCAATTATCACTGTCATGTGAACAACTTTTTTAAAAGTTCTTTTTACTTTTTCTTCTCTTTCTAATATTATTGTAATTTCCCAATCAAATATATATTCCATTGTTACATGCATGACTAGACACATTTGTTTTTTCTTTCTAATTATTACATGTTCTTTTAATCATTTTTCATTGGGCAAAACTTTCGCATTTACAAAGTATTTCATAGATGCAATTGTTTTTAGCATTTCAAGTTTAGGTTTTATTGATTGAGGGTTTTTTTTAATTTGTCTAACATATGGATGAAACCATTATAATATCTATTGTTTTTTGTTGCTTAGTTAAGATTTTCTTAATGATAACTTGTGAGACTTTATTCTATACTGGGATTTTTCCTTCCCAAGTCATTGACTTCTGAACAAAGTTCTTTTTGTCTGTTCCATAGCGAAAATATAATTCCATTTTGTATTTTTGCCTTGATTAAATGTATATCAAATATTTACCTATGTGTGTGGGTTTTCTGTAAACAGTAGACTTGATTTTACCATAAAGGAATTAAGACAAAATAAAAAAGGCAATTTCTGTTTTTGAACTAACTTTATTGTGAATTTAATTAAATGAAATACAGTTATTGATGTGCATCCAGAATGTTTTCAACAGTCCTTCACTATTTAGTCATACAGTGAATATTTTATCAATGTAGCTAGATTTTTGATGAACTGTATTTACAGCTGTGATTTCAAGTTCTATCAAGTAAATGTTACTAAATCAAGGATCATAGTGCCATAACCACATATGGAAAAAATCAAGGTATAACTATGGATTCACCAGGCAGAATAAATAGCAACATTTACATAAAAGAACTTGAAATTACATTCCATGAATACTACTAATCCATCCAAACCAAAAGTCTAGCTTTGACATGCCAGTGGAACTATTACAAACATTCTGGATATACATTAATAACATATTTCCTTTAATTAAATTCATAACAGAATTAGACTGTTCTTGTGGCAAGACTCCCTCATGGCAAAATCAAATTACTGTCAATAGAAAATCCACTCACACAAGAAATTACTTAACATACAGATCAAATCATGTTAGAAACACAAAACATGGAGTTATATTATTACTATGGATCAGAGTAAAAGAAGTTTGTTGAAAAACCAGTGATCTTGGAAAAATAAAAGTTCTAAACTAAACAAATTCTCATGAAGAATGGTTCATGATCAGCTAGCTATCATTAAGAAACCGGGGGGGGGGGGGGGGGGCATAAAAATTTAATTATAGATACTGCAACATATTCATACATATTAGGAATATCAGATAAATTAAAAATAATCTGTAATCAATATAAAATTATAATAGCTATTCAAACTTACAGCATACTGTAAGGAATCTTAATTTTATTAAGACTAAATTTGAAATGCTGAAAACAAGAATTGCATGTATGAAATACTATGCAAATGTGGAAGGAAATATATCTATGAAACCAGACATTTTATTGGAAAAAAATTAAAAGAACACATAAAATAATAATTAGTAAGAAAAAATAAATGCATCTAAAGTAGCAGGTCACGCTTGTGTCAATAAACATGTTTGATCAAGAAAAGATAAGCATATGAACAAAAAGAAAATTAAAAGAAGCTATTCATGTGATAACGGTAATACCCTACATAAGTCTATCTAGTATAACAATCCACAATATTTGGAAATCATTGATTAACCTTGCCTTTAAAAAGTAAAAAAAAAAAGAAGAAATCAGGAGAACTTTCATAGATAAGTATATAAAATGTCTAGTGTTTGTTGCCATTGACACAATAGTATAGTTAAAGTCACTATAAATTCAGTATTCTTGAATTTAAAAGTCAATGATTCAATTCTCATTTTAATATTGTTATTGGTTGAACAAGCGATAACTGAAAATGTTGTAGTTTGCAATAACTAAAAATGTGTTATCACATCTGAATGTATTTGGAAAAACATAAATAAAATATGAATTTTTCTAAAAATAAATTAAATTATAAGTTGCAGATTCTATCTTATGATTTTCTTCAATAAAATCTGTAATTCGTTTTTTTAATACAATTTTTAATTGGAACCATTTTTTATCCAACCAAGTTTTTGTTAATCAGCCTTTTCAAATAACAAGACTTTTCTTAACCAAATGCTTTGTCATCATTCATATTTTATAATATAACACATTAGAAACTTTGCATATCCACCTCTGTTTTGAAATCTATAGTTTTTCCAAATTCTATTCATGAACAGTAAATGTGTTTTTGTTTTGGCTACTTTTATTACTTTTTAACAGTTTAATAGTGACTTTACTTTCAGCATGTACAAACCTCCTAAGTTGTCCAGTTCAGTTCCATCAATTTTAATCTTTTCTTCTTTCTAAGAATTACTCACTGTTCTCATTTTGGCCATATTTATGTAAGAACCATATTTCCTTGTTTTTTTGATTTTAGCATTTATTATCTTCAATGATTATTTCCATCAAATATACTTTCCACCTGTCAAATATATTTTGGAAAAGTAAACCCTTTTCTCTTTTCCTATTTCACATCAATTTACAATGTTTCTTACATTCTCACTAGTATTTTTGAATTGTCATAAATAATCTTTCTAAGAATAATTTATTATCTATTCCCTATAATTCAAATGTTGATTATATTATGTTTTGGTTAATGGTACCAAAAGTCTTCTGTAAGTCATCAAAGCATAAATATACGTTTTTTGCTCTTCTCCAGGTTTTCTCAATAACTATTACTCATCTATCATTTTTAGATCCAGTTTGCTTATGTGTCAAAGCAAATGGTTCTATAATTTTCATATTGTTTACCTCCCCTATTTTATAGACTGGTTATAATAGTTATTCATAATTTAGGAATTAATATTTTCTCTCCATTTAATTTAGTCATAAAAACTTCTTTGCATTTTAATATTATACCGTGTATAAATTTCTTAAGGAAACTGTTTCCAATCGTATTTGAATATTTCTTCAGCTATTTCTGTCAAGTTCAGAACCATATTTTTTTATTTATTCATTGCTTTTTTAACTTCTAGTATACATTTTCGCTATTATAAGATGATAATGCTATATTAATAAGGTCTATTATTAATATTTTTTGTTGAATTCTTATTATGACAATTTAAAATTTTAGGCTTAATAGTGAATACTTTAAGATTTTCATCTTGATTTATTTTACATTTTGATTGCAAATTTCCTATCAAAATATTCTCATGATTTGCATTCTCCATGATACTTTTCTGTTTTTTAAAGTAATTTACCAATCATTTTCGTCAATTCTTCTCACACATATCTTTAACTTATTGTTTTTAACTGTTCCCTCTGTTTCTCAAAATTCGTTTTTCTTGTATATGTTTCAATATTATTTATGTGATTTAATCTTTTTTTAATCATTTCTTCTTCTAGTACATTTTCCCAAAAGTTTCTCCAAAACCTCAATGAATTTTTGACTTGAATTCAGTGTTCCTTTTCTATGTTTCATTGTAAAATTAAATTCCCAAAAACTTGTGAATATTTTCTTGTAAATTATTTATGGTTATCCAAAGTTTACATTTAAATTAATAAAATAAGACCAATTTTTTTTAAAAAAATAATATTTATGCCTAATAGTTCTAACAATTCAACTAAGTAGTATGAATTGATAACTTTGCATAAAATTCAACAGATTTACTTTTTCAAGAAATTATTTTTATTTCTTACAATTAGCATACCACTCAGAAATTAGTCAAATTTTCTTAAATCTTTATTGATGTACATCATACTCAATCAAAAAATTATAAAACAATCGTGAAAAATTTTTTATCTATGAGATCAAGTAGAAGTAACAATTTACAAAAATAATTATAATAATAGTTTAATATTAGTAGAATAATGAATTAATTTATTTTACATACGATTAAATATTTCTGATAATCATATTAACATCCAATTCTAAATTTTGAAAACTAATAATATCAATTTTAAAGTTTTTAATATATATATACATGAAAGCTATGCTAAATTATGACAATGTTTAATGTTATAAAAATTATATTTACAAATAATACAGTTTTAGATTTCAGCCTTGAAGAGTTGATTTTAGGTCACCATTTTCTTGTAATTCCTGCAAAAAAAAAACCCAAATTAAATGCAATATTTTGAAGAAAAAAAATTAAAATTTATATAAAAAATTGCCTGTTCCACGCCCCTAATTATCACGTTAAAATTTTTTAGATAAAAAATTTCTCTGAATGAATGACACTTTATAAAGTAAAAAAAAAAACACATAAAAGAACAAAAAAATATATGGAATATAAATATATAATAAAAAAAAAAATTTTTTTAAGCTGAATATTTTTGGATCTCTCAAAATTAATTCATTTCTGTTACAACATATATCATTATAAAAGAATATGCAAGTATACATAAATGCATGCAAATATATGTAAGCATGAAGAGTGTGTTCTAAACAATAAAAAATTGATATGGGTTAAGACTAAGAAACCTATTTATTTCTATGCATTAAAAAAAAAAAAAAGTATGATAAAGTAAAAACTATATTTCAGGTACAGGTTCAATATTATATATTCAATAACCCTCGTTCCACCATAAATCAAATATTCAATATAAACGTAAGTATTAATTTTAATATATATAAGACAAATGTATATTTATTTTCATGCAATTAAACAAATATGCTACAGTAATTTTTTTTTAATCAATAAAATCTATTTTTAAAATTTAGTATAGCAACCCCAAACCTGGTTCCAATCGACTTCACAAACAGTATGAAGATTTTTAGCAACATAGAGATCTATATTTTCTTTATATTTTTCATACAATTTATTCATTTTTTCCACTTAGCTTACTGTAATCCATTTCTATAATATATATATATTATTCAACTTTTTTTAAGCAGTGATAGCAACCTAGAAAAGAAACTGTTTCTAGTGACAATTCTTTTTTACTTTACTACAATCAACTATTATTAAGTTTAAATAATCAAATGAATATTAATATTTTTCATACTATTTATTCATTTTTTCCACTTAGCTTACTCCAATCCATTTCTATAATATATATATTATTCAACTTTTTTTAAGCAGTGATAGCAACCTAGAAAAGAAACTGTTTCTAGTGACAATTCTTTTTTACTTTACTACAATCAACTATTGTTAAGTTTAAATAATCAAATGAATATTAGATGATTATGTTATTATATCAATATCCCCAAACTAATTTCTGGTTTTCATCAGTGAGATATTTAGATCTAATACACATCTCATCTAGTAGCCATCTTTGAATTCTTATATACTAATCAAATTAATATTCTATAATTTGAACTCAAACTAAGTTATATTTATCTAATATTAAGTCAATAATTCTATATTTTCCTTATGTAATTTAATACTGAATAGTGATAAATTCAAAAACTAAAGGTTCCTAGATTGAAATTCATTGTCACATTGGAGTTCAATCAAATTTTAATATTTTTTGAATTTCAGGCTATTAACTTAAGTAGTTATTGGATATGAAATACATTATTTCTAAATTCTTCATTAAATGCAAACCATAAGCTAAAATTAATCTAAAGATGTGGATATTAAAATATTAGCATCCATCGTTTACTTAATCAAGCTTACAATAGATCGATTTGGAGTAGAGTATATAGAATTACTTCTAAAAGCATATTTTAAATATAAGCAGACAAAGTCCGATGATTTTGCTGGTATAACTACGACAACCAATTAACATGGCTCCATAATACCAATGAAAAGTTACTACATAACTTTAATGAAAAACAAAATCAATATTATCAATATATGAATTATTGTTTTTTAGTTGTATTTATATATTGGACTATTTCTATCACCTAATATTAAGTACTGAATGTCTTTAGAAAAATTTAACTTTATTTAAATATTCCAATTACCTTCAACTGTTAGTAATAGCACAATGTAATTGGAATATTTAAATAAAGTTAATTTTTTTTAAAGACATTCAATACTTAATATTAGATGAAAAAAATACTTTCAATATATAAATACAACTAAAATACCATCATCACAAATCTCCAGGAAAACAATATGAATTATTGCTTCTTATGAAATTATTGCATGCTTCAAAAAAATATACTTTGGTTACTAACGAACATCTTTAAGATGAATCACTAAAACATTTTCATGAGATAACCAAAACCTGGAAATATTCTAAATGCTTGTCTCTAATAGGTTTTTGATAAAATATTAAAAGATTGAGATTGTTATATTGTAAAAAAACAATTTTATGAAATCCAATAATAGCACCTGAAATAATTTGATCAAACATGATATCCAATTGCAATCCTATGGCAAATCAATAACTATCTAAAAATATCTGGTATATACACTTTAGATAGTTAAAAACAAATTTTAAATGTATCGTATCTATTTTTTTTCTCCTGATGAATAAATAATTTTTTGCCAAATGCAACAATCTTGTGGAATTTACTACAATTCATTCCGTTAAAACAGTTTAGACTAAGTGTTATGTTGAAAGTGGAAAAATTAAACATTTTGTAAATCTTTACTTTTATCTCTCCAAAATCCCCCCCCCCCCGATGTATCAGACATATTTTCCTTTAAAAAATGCCATTTTAACAAGAGTTAAAACAAAAGCCATATATTACTTTATATTAGTACATAAATATTTATTTTTTGAGCACACTCCATTTGATTTGATACCAAGAAAATTATCATTATTCCATACACAGCATATATACCTTTATAATATCTAATCCACCAATTAATGTTCCTTTAACATATAACTGCGGATAAGTGGGCCATTTAGAATATTCTTTTAATCCTTGTCTAACTTCTTCGTCTTCTAAAATATCAAACGTTTCATATGAAATGCTTAAAAAAAAAAAAAGGAAAACAAAATATGAATACATTAAAGTGGTATGACTTATTATATTATAAAAATGAATTTACAAATGTATATTGACATTTTGTCTAACTTATTACAATAATAGTTTAGAGGGGGGGGTGAACAAATATTTGTGAGGTAAGTTTAACTAACTAGTTTTCATTTAGTAGATTAAAACTATTTTAATGCCTCCAAAAGTTATACAAATCAAACTAATATTATAGAAGTTGGTAGGTATTACAGGTATAAGTGTATGGTTAAATGACATTTTTCTAGAAAACAATTTTATATTATAGAAGAATAAATGTAAAATATTGCAATTTCTGAATATGAATCATATTTCATTTCTGGGTTGTTTTAACTGGCCTCATAACACTATGATGTGACTTATATTGGAGCTCATTAAAACTTCTGATATAGTCCTAAATATGAGATGCTAGAAATAACTTTATTAAGAAATGATAACAACAGTAATCCAACCTCATACAAGAGAGAAACATACAGGTGATTTTACAATTACTCATTCGATTATAAGAAACTGTAATCTTAACCCACTGAATATTATTGATTACCTTCACTAAAATTCACAATCAAAACGAATAACATAATTTTTGATACAGATGATCTGTTTCTTATTTATAGAAAATATCTTTTTATTCATAAGTTGTTTCAATCAATGATTAATAGAACATATTATCAGAAGACTTTTTTAATAATAAATCCATTAATCCACAAGCAATTTTGTTTTTCACATCCACAGCGTATATTTTTCTTCTGGTTGGTCGACATCTTGACAGAATAATGATAGATAAATACTTACAAATAATGTTATATTAATCAACTGGTGATAAAATTCTATATAACTCAATGAATCCATCACTTAAAATTATAAATTAAAATATTAACTGCAGAAATAATTTACGGTTAATTTATTTCAAAATTAACAGCAGAAATAATTTACAGTTAATTTATTTCACAATTACTTTAAACCTTGAATAAAATCATCAGCATGTTCAACCATTATCGATCTGCTGCAGGACAATAATTTAGAGTTTAATCTAGTTCCTGCAATCTTAATCTCTTTTCTCTATCCCACACCAACAAACTTTCTTATTTTATACATTCTCACATGTGATCTCTTTCTAGAATTTTTACAATCTCTTGGGATCTAATTTAAGACTTCACTGATCTATTGTCATTCCTTTTAGCAATATGTCCAATCCAACTCTATTTTACTCTCTTAATTCTTTCTATGGATACTTGTTTGTTCTCTCACCCAAGTATTTTGGTTCTGATCCCTTATTATTATTCCCAACGTATATATCTATATTTTGCTGAGTAGTCTGAAGTCTCTACATTGTTCTTTTATTAAGTTATTGATAAACATCTTTTCAAACTCATAGGTTTTCTAATATTATTTTTACTAAAAGCACTTTCATCCAAGTTTATTTATATGATCAATTCATTCATTATGTTTCTATCTGCATTAAAAATTTAACTAAAGTATTTATAGTATTTGACTTCTAATTCATATTTATCAATCTTTATTTTCTTTAGCCTTTTAAATATTTATCTTTAGTTTCACTTTCTTACTTTCATCTGATAACTCTTGCAATATTTTTTGAAGCCCTGAAGTTTATTTGCAAAAACAACATATAATCAGCAAAATCTAAATGATTTAAATAATTCCCATATATTTTTATTTCCTTAGCTTTCCATTTTAATTTAAAAAATAATTCAAGCAAAACTGCTGTAAAAAGTTTTGGATATGGAATCATCCTGTTATATACTATGTAATCTAATTAAATATTCTTCAGAATATTATATCCTGGGTCTATATTTTGATGACCTAAAGTTATACAAAATGATTACAGAATTAAATGCCTTTTCATAATATACAAATCCAAATCATAATATGGAAATTCAAATTCATTGATTCTTTAGGTTGGTTTGAATGCAAAGTTCATTGCAGACAAGTTATAACTATCTTGTAAAGATTTTGTAGAAAATTGATAGAAGACTGATAGGTCTGCAATTTCTAATATCTTCTTTATCACTTTTCTTAAATATCAATACAACTGCAATCTTCCAATCATTTAATACATGTTTATCATTTAAATATTTGTTATATAGGTCTCCAACAACTTTTCTAGATCTGCTTCTTTTAACATATCAATAATAATTCCATCATTTCCTGAAGCTGTCTCCACAGATATAATTGCAAATTCCATCTCTTCATTTAAAATGCTTAGCAATTCAGATGTTCTTTGTTATTTAATATTTTTTTGTAAAACAATTCATACAGTCCATGACATTGTTCCTCTTATTAATAACAATACCATTTTTTCTTTTCTTTTTTTAATACTGAAATAACTTTATATTATTTTACACTTTTAAAACTATCTTCTCTTCTATAGCTTTTTTACTAATCCAAAGTTATATTTTCTCATATCATTAACCCTTTTTTTGTATGCTTTTACAGAATTTCAGATAGACAATTCTTCTTAATGGAATATTTTAAAATATATTCATATTTCTTTTTTTCTTCATATATTATCTTGTCTCAGTTGAAAATTTATCAATGAATTGTTGCCTTTTTATACCAGCTATCTTTGTTATAGTTCTTAATAGAGTATTGATTATCTACTTAGTGATTTCAATTAAGTTTAAACCATATTTCAAAATCCAACAATCTTTTTAAATGATTAGCAAGGTTCTAATTTAAATTCATTGTAATGTTTCTGAAGATTAAGAATATCAACTGTTAATATTATCTTTTTAATAATTTTCACCTCAGTAATCGACAATTATTAAGAACATTCCAATCTTGAAATACATATTTTCTGATACTCAAAATATAATCCAATTTTGCTATACCCAGTTAGAGATTTTCTTGTCCATTTCTGTTTAGCATTTTTCTTAAAGCAAATATTAGTAATATATAGTTTATCTTTTTCTGAAAATTCCATAAGTCTATGTTCTCTCACATTTGTCACATTACCAAATTTACCAACAATACTTTCATTTTCAATCTAATTCTGGCACTAAAATCTCTCATGACAATTTTACAATGCTTAGCATGATCAAAAGCGTTTGTATATCTATATAAAAATCCTCTACTTTTTCATCACAATGAGAATTTATTGGAGCATAAGTCTGAATTATTTGCATTTAGCATATTCCATTACACTGAATTACTAATCTTGTCACTCAATCTGCTATACCATCAATCTCCTTGATGTTGTTCTTCCATTTTTATTTTAAATATATTGCATTCCACTTGTGCTTCCAATATTTATGCCTTTATAGTAAAGTCCCACTTTTCAAATTAATTTTCTCTTCACCTTTTCTTCTAACTTGACTAAGTCCAACAAAATCACATTTAATATTGGGCAATTTTTCTTTCAATTCCCTGTAATCTTTGTTAACTTGAAAATAATCCATAGTTGTAGAATGGTAAATAAAAGGTCATCATTAATGGGAGCCTATTTTGAGATGGATGGATGACTAGTCTTTCCATGGCTACTTTGCAAATAGCAGGAGGCCACTACATAAAAACTAACTTCATTTTCATGAATTCTTAGTAAAAAAAGAGCAAATTATAATAACACATTATAAAAATATTAACATTGTAAAGGATAGCTTACAATGCACAGCCTATTTATTGAACCCAATACATTTGGAATTTATATTAATAATGGGAAGATTATTTGTTTGTTATTATTACATATATACATATAATGTACAATAAATTATTGCTTTATAATAAATTTAATACGATCAATATTTTAGAAAGTAATATTGTATATATAAACTATTTGATTAATAAACTGTGACGTATATATATTTTTAACAAATTTTTGGATATTAACTTATAATCAAATGATTTAGGGATGGCCTGGGGTTAAGTTAGGTGGCCATGTGTGAAAATAAAACTGATTTTATTATTTTATTTTTTTATCTGTAATAAATGAAATGTATTTAAACAATAGGCATTTAAAAATCTAAATGTATTTAAACAATAGGCAGTTTAAAATCTCAGCGGTTCAGGAGATTCTCAGCGTTTTATATAAAAATAGAAACTTTTTACAAAATCGTTCTTCTTGTCAAAAAATATAGCAGCTATAACAATAGACAGCAGTAAAAACTAAAATTTAGAACGTTAAAATGGAGTTTTGCTTTTTCATTTATTTAAATTATAAACATTTTTAAAAGTCAAGTGCTGTAACTAAAAGTTTACCAAATTCAGAGGAAAGAAAGTGAAATAAGAAGAATAACTGATAAATTTTGTAATAATTAAAGCATGTTTTAAAAGTTGTTGGAGTAATTTTTTGACTATTTTAAATTTTTTCAAAAAGAATAACGAAAATTAATCTGCTGAAAATTGGAAAAGAAAGAAAAATGAAATAATTTTCTTAATATATATATATACGTAAAGTGCTTCTATATTATCCAATATAAAATTATGATTACAAATAATTATTGAATTGTACTTTAATATGAATATGGGCTAGAGCAAAACATGCTATTGTGCATCATGTTATTTCCTACAACTGCATTAAACCTCTATTTGTTTATTTATTTATTTTTCTACTTTATTGTAAACACACAAGAAGATGCCTACAGTCCAAAGTAAACAAGCATTGGAATACTTAATGGTGAATCAAATGAGGATCAAGGTGTTTACTATACACAACTACAGGAGACACCATTATACCTATCTATCCTTGCTAAGGAAAATGATTTACTAAGTGAAACTGCTTTGAAGAACAACTGGCCTAACTATCAACTACTACTACTTTCATTAGGATGATTTTTATGAACTTTGTTCCAATTACAATTTTTTAATCAAGAAATTAACATTGTAAATTTTTGTTTTATTTTTTTAGAATTAGCAAAGAAGAAAGGGGGGATTATTCACTTTGATATTTTCATTGTAAATAAAATTTAGGTTAACCCACCTGCTTCACATCAGGTTATCCACATAAATAGTAAGGTAAGATTCTCTACATTTATTTTCATAGATTAAATTGCAACACTTATACAGAATACATATTATATGTTTTATTTTGTTGATTAACTTTGGATATATATTTTCCAGTATGTTTGACTAATCAACTAGTATTAATTTCTATCTTTATCATATATATAAATTGGGAGGAACTTGTTAAATAGATTGTTAACATCTGTAAATATATAATTTAGCTAGCCAGCATCTCAATTACCTTAAATTACTAAAGTTTATTTTTCTATATAATTATGATTTGTAAAGAATGAGTGACATAGATGGATTTCTACTATGGGGTATAAGGGTTGGATCTGGAGAATCATTAATTAGTAAAATGGTAGAGGTTCACATGTGACACAGGTACATATGATCATTATTTTATTTTTTTGTTTATCAGTACTATTGTTATTATACTTTATGTTATTTATTATTATTAATAAATGTTTAAGAGTTTATATTATTCCGGTCTCTGGGTTTTTGAGTTGTCCTGACATTCCACAGTTTATAAACAATTATGCATGCACACACATCTATTTTTCTTATCATATAAAAGCTTGAAAATAAAACAAATATAATAAATGCTAGTTGTAACCTATATATAGGTGCAGGAGTTGCTGTGTGTATCTGTTCATACCTGTTAAAGGAGTCAAAAGCAATATTCTCTCTGGGCTTGAATATTAGGGCATAACGGAACTGAAAAGGGGAAAAGTGGATGAACTAACCTAAATTGCATCTAATATTATTAAATAGGAATAGAGTTAGTCAATTAAAGTGTATGCAATCGTTGGTTAAGCATTTCATCAGGTTTTCATTAGCATTCTCCCAGAAGACTCAAAGTCCGACCAAAGTTAGATGCAACTTTTTCCCCTACTAAGCCTGGTAAGTCTCTGCAGACTGTTTCATTAGGGGCAATAAATTACAGCATATTAAATTATCCCACATCAGATTGCTACATCTGCATAGTATTACAGTCTGCAAGTTAGTTGACCATTCGTTACATGATTATTGATGTACAGTTCCATCCGTTATATCTGGCGCCATCAACTTTGGGGCTCGATAGATAGGTGTACCATCACATATAGACTTTGTGTAAGTTGGTCATATATTGTGATCGAACCAGCTGATTGTTGAATCTGATCTTTATATCCAGGTGAATCTTTCCGTCCGTTATAACATTAATTCCAATGATATTATATTGGACAGCTGTTCCAGGATTACAGAGAATCCTAAGCTCTCCAAATATGTAAAAAAAATTACTTGCTTGTTAGCAACCATGGACCAAATTTATAACATCTCTGGGTGACACTAGGAGGAAAAAAAAAGTAGCAATGAAAAAACAAAACATTATAAGATCTAATTAAAAGACCAGGTTAGTTTAATGTAGGCTGGTGGTTGTACAAGCACCTTAAAAAAAAAAAACCACAATTACTGTTAATGAGAATGCCAATTGATTAAATCAGATTTTTAAATCAAAGATGGATGGAGCCAGAAAAGGCATCAATAAAGCAGAAATACAAGTTTCTCTTTTCCAAAGAAGAGTTCTACTTTTAACATAAGAAATCCAATAAATACTGGCAAACTTATCCTTGATTGAATGAAACCTGAAAAGCTCTAGAAAAATATATTTTCAGAATTTCTAAAAATTCTAGGATCTCAAGTGAGAACATGGTTGACAAAACTATTCAGTAAATTATTAATATAGAAATTCCTCCAAAAATTTGGCATGAAAATAAAACTGTAGCAGTTTTAAAAAATAAATCTAACAATAATTTAAAAATTATTACTGCAATATCATTATTATATATTTCCTATAGTTGAATGAATAATATTAACAAGAATTAAAATAACAATTGAGGGCCATTTAACTTTAAAACTGGATATAGGTTAGAAAGAAACTGAAGTAAATAAGTTTCATCATCAACAATTCACAATGAAATAGGCTTTCAAAAATAAATTAAAAATTGGTGGCTATTTTTATTTATCTAACCTCAGTTCAAGATTTTGTTTTTAAAAAAATCTCATAAGTCTCTAAAATTCTTAAAAGCAGGAAAATCATTACTTTACTTGATAAAATGCTCACCAATAGTAAAATTCAAGTGATATTAAATGATAATCAGAGTAGATACAAAATTTGATCCAAAAGTCTCTCAAAGTTCAGTTCTTTCACCTAACTGGTATTGCTTTGACTTTATAAAAAAGATCCTTTATGAAAGTCACAATAAGAAAAAAAAAGTTTGAAATTCATATCTGGATCTTAATCCTAATCTCATACAAACAGTATTGTATGCTCAATGTTTTACTTTAAGAATAGAGAAATCTCATAGAAACTGAATGTTGACTCTGAAATACAATTCTACACATACTATTTAGGAGTAACTTTCAAACTAAAGCCTATTTTCTTCATTTTTAAAGATTATATTAAAAATAATTGCTAAAAAAATCCTCTTATGGAAAGCTTTCTGATACTACTGGGTAATGATGCAAATACTTTACAATTTCCTTTTTTAATATACTACATTCTATTGTCATATAAAATGTTATTGGCATATTCCAGTCCACATCCTTGCAATTGTTTCATCTCCTTTTTATATATTCCTCCACCAGATGCCCAAAGACATACTGCTTCACAGAAAATGTAGATCAGATTCTCCATTAACTCAAGATATAGTTTCACTACCTAAGATATATCTTAGATCAATCCATTTTTATATTTAACTTATAATAATTCTATACCCTCCCCCCCCAATCTGTACTTATAAAAATTATCTTTGTAAAGACAATCATTTTTAACAATCTTAAATCTATTCCTTTATAATTTATTCATTTTTTAAAAATGATATATTTATATTCTTAAAAATGTCTTTACACAGATATATATATTTTTTATAAACGAGTATAAAATAATCAGAATATTATGGAATAATTACCGTAAGCATAGTATTTTTATAAAGTTAATAAATTGCAATTTAACTGTTTTAAAATTTTTTTGAGTGGAATGGCAGTTGTAATACAACAAAATGATCAAATTTCAGTTTAATAATTCTTACAATCATTAAATATGATAAAACATTTTTAGAACTAATTTTAATTATAGAAATATTTCAAATATCTATTAGTCATACAACATATACATAGTTCTTAAAGAATTTTAACAAATTGCATTTTATGTATTGTGAAGGAAAAAACGGTTATAAATTGGGAAAACGTGAATAAACATACTTTATAACAAATAAACTAAATTAAACAATTACTCCAAGAACAACTTATTGCATTTTATGAGTAAATTTCTTATAGATCACTAAGTACTATGAGATATAAATATCAAATTTTATATAGCAATTTTAAAGTCCAATTATTCCACTAGGTAGCAGATATTTCTAATACAATAAAAATATGGGTGATTTAGTCTGTAAATTGTGTAAGGAAGGAATAGAAAATATTAGGCATTTGTTTATTGAATGTAAATGCTTGAAAACAGAAAGGGTACAAATAATGAAGTTATGGAAAAATAAATATGAAAAAAGTGATTATACAGAAAGTGGATTATTGGTTTTTACACTGGGTTTGGGAAAAGATAAGGGGGGTTTAGATATAAAGGCTATAGAGTTGGCAAAGATTATGTTGTGGAAATGGGATGGAGCAAAATATGGGAAAATTTAGAGTGGGGAATGAAAGATAAAGTGACTAACAGGTTTCTCCGGACATAGTTGCTAAGAGATTCCCAACTCCGTTTAAGGAGAAGTCACGGTGCATCACATCACATCAAAATAGTAGGTGATAGTAGGTATGTGAAAATGTGCAAGGCTTGATTTAACAGAGCTTTGATAAAATTATGGTTGATAATAAGATTCCATATCAATGAAAAGTGTGAGTATTAGATTATTACATAAGCAGAAAAGGTTTTATGTTGCTAGTTTGATATGAACCATTATCAATATTTTTTTATAATTTATAATGTTGAGACATGGATGGATAAATGAAACTCTGGTGGACATTTGAAATGGATTTAATATAAAGAGACGGTTTAGACGATAACTTATTTATTAGATGGCAAATGACTGAAATATCTTACAAGGAAAATAAAGCATTATATATTGTATTTTTAGATGTAGAAAAGATTTATAAAAAGGTGGACAGAAATGTCTTGAAAATATAGGAATAAATTTAGGATTAATAAAAATGATTAAATCTTTATGGAAATAATTGTCATAAAAAACCTATGATAACTGCCACTGATGTGTAATAAAATTAAAGCCAATACTAATGTCACTTTGTACATGGACAAAATATTTAATACAACCTTAATGCATTTTCAGTGCTGAGCATCCTTACCAAATAACGATTGTTACATTCAATATATGTTATTTTTAACAAGGATGCTCAGCACTAAAACAGCACTTGAGGTTGTATTTAAGGTTTTCCATGTTTATCCATATATGAAGCAATTATTAGTATCAGTCTTTAATTTTATTAACAATAATTTTTATAACTACTAATTGCAAAATATAGAATATAAGTTAAATGAGAAAATGGATAGAAACACAGATATCTATTATCATTTTTATTGTTACTAATAGAATTCAAAGTAGAGATAGAAATATTAGGACTAGGAAGTCCTATAATTGGAACCAAAATACATAATATGGTAGTTATTGTTTTTTGTGTGAATATGGCATTTTTTGCAAACAATATAGAAAATATAGAATTGTTATTAAAAAAGTGCGGAGAGTTAAAAAGTATGAAAATTAAATCCAACAGAAAAAAAAAATCTAAGATCCAAGGATTTAATAAGAAGGTTAAAAGACAGAAAATGACAGATATTTGTTTTGAAAAAATGGAGGATAGATATTTAATTAAATGAAAAAAATATTGATAGATAATTAAGAGAATTGAAAAGAAAAGCAAAAAATAGAAGGAACTGATTAAAAATCTGGCACATTTCTCTATAATAAATATGAGAATTCTAATAATTATATGACTATTAAACATGTAAGAATATAAATTTGTTCATAAAGCAATTAAACTTAAATATATTACTATAATAATTCACAAGTCATATTCCCAAGGAATGATTCTTTGGGAACATTGTTTGCAAATTTATTAAAAAATAATTCTTTCAATTTGATTTGTGAATAATTACAGTAATGTATTTGGACTTAATTGCTCTGTGAATAGTTAATAAATATGTAATATATAAAATTATTTGGAAAGGAATAATGATGCCTGCTTTAACATTTGAAAATGAGGAAGAAAATTCAGAAATTTTTGGAAAGATACAATTGTGGGGTGAATTGTGAATAGCAAAGGAGGTTCAAGATGAAATGGGATGAAATTAAAATGAGGGAAATTAAAAGATTTAGAAAGTTACAATACTTCAATAAAAATAGATTAGTAAAAATAGTATTAAATAGATTATGTGAAAGAACAACAAACATGTCAGGCAAATACAACTTTACAATATAAAAAAGTCAATAGGTAAAACAGAAATTGCTAGTACATAATTATGAGGGATAGATTAAGTTGGTTAGAAAAAAGGAACTAGAACTTTAGCAAACAAATATGAATTAAATAAATAGTTTGGTTTTTAATAAGAATAAAAAATTATATAAAATATGAAAGAATGTATGATAACAGAGGAAGCTTGTTATTTGATGCAAGAAATGAGTTTTATAATAACAGGAGGGGAAAGGCAAAAATAAATAAAGTACTTGGTTTGTAAGATGTAGTTTATGTAAAAATGAGAGAATTAAATACATATTTTTGGACTTTTAGGGTGTTGAAAGAAGATTTCAGATAAATTGTAAAGAAAGTAGAAGAAATTTAAAGTTTTAAAGAGAATGAAAGAGATAAAGATATTATGATTTTTTTATTTAGATATTCATAATGAAATTAGGGAATATGAGAATAAGATAATAAAATGAAACAATTTTTATTAAAATGAAAAAAGGAGATAAAAAAACAGCGAGAAAATAATTGAATAATAAAAAATAAGATGATGAATTTATTTTACTGAACAATGGATCTAGAATGTTATCTTGGCTAACAGGGTTCTGAGCATATAGCCTATATTTTGAAACTTTGCTTTATTTAAGAAAAAATTTTATGTCATGTCACATATAATAGAGCACTTGGGTATATATAGGTTTATGAAAGAAATTTCTGCTTTCATTTATATCATATCAATTTGGAAAGAGTATTAATGAATTGAATAAGTATCTCGAAAGTGTTAATAATGATCAAGTAGTATTGCATAGTATAAATATTATGCAGAAAAATTCAGAAAAGAGTACAAAAAAATATGACAACAGACATAAGGCATTAAGTGAATAGAGTGAGTTTCTGTACTCGGTTTAATTATGTTAATTATTTTAAAGATAATGTTCAAAACTCCATAATTATTTTCAATCACATATGGGAGTGATTTCTTTAAAAAAAAAAAGTCTTACATTTTAATACAAGAAGTGATAAAAAATTGGCAAGATATTAGATATATATTGTAATAAATACTGGATTAAACTAAACTGATAGTGCGAATGAAGAATGTGAATTTAGAGATTCTGCAAAGAAGATGAAATGATTAATAGTTGCGCATTAAACATATAAGACTGTGAAGATATAGTTAACAAAGGTGGTAATGAGATACTTGAAAAATAAAAACACAATTATTGGGTTTATAAAATGGAGGAGGGAAAAGTAGGGAGAAGTGAAAGATTTAAAAAAAACTTTTGATAAAGCAAAATTGTAGAAAACTGTGGAATATGATTTTGATTGAGCTATTAAATATATATATAATATGAATATGAATTAAATCCTAACCTATAGTGTATGCTTGAGGGCCAAAAAATTTTTTTTAATAAGTATAGTCTATCAGTGCTTATTTATGAATATAGGCTTGAACTAACAGAAAAGGGTACAAAGACTATTATGGAAAGTTTTATATTGGGATTAGTAAGAGATTAAAAGCAAACACATTAATGAGAAAACAAACAGATATTATTTGACATCAATAAAAAGAATTGAGATTGAAATATAGTTGCCTTCAACAAGGTGCTAGAAAAAATGGTAACAGACATTTCAAGTTCTAAATTAAATCCAAAGTGATTATAAAACACAGAAAAAGATTACATATGAGATGGGTAAATAAAAAAGTTAAGCAGAAGTTATATAGAGAACAATTAAACTTGGAGATGTTTCTAAAGTTATAGCATTTAAAAGTTTATAGGCTAGGATTATATAAATGAACATTTTTATTATTTGACACTTTCAAATATATCTTATTACAGTATGTGTGCCAAGTCTTTGGGACTAATTTTGTAATATATTGTAACGAGCACATACGACGTTACATTATTTTTTTTATTATTAAACATGAAAAAATAAAAGTTCGCAAATAAAACTTTTTTAAGAATTAAAAATTGAAAATTAAAATTCTATACTAAAACATATATATATAAAATCACACAGATGAGAAATTAAAAAAAAAAACTTTATTAAAAAAAAGAAAAAGTATTTTAAAACTAAATTGTCAGTAAAGATTTAAAGATAAAAATATATTTAAGTTTGTACAAAACAAATTAATTAATGTTATTGAAAAAATGGAAATGATTATGTTAATTAGTCCAAGTGAACTAGCACTTGGGCATTTAAATGTATAAGTAACGGTCAGATAGGAAAACAATAGAAACTAATGGCCAATGAAAAAAATCCATCGGGAAATCAGACCTCAATGGAAGGATCATCATCATCGATGACGTAATGTCAATTGGATCTGAAAGTTACATATAAAAGAAAAAGTTTGGAAATAAATGAGGTAGTGAGTGAAGAAAATTGAAGAGATGTGGAGAAGGGATTGAAAAGACGCACTCTTCAATCCCTTCAGTTTTGTTAAAAGGAAAGAAATGACATCGTTTTTCCTATATTGAGGACCACAGGACATCGGGGGAATTAACGCTGGCATCCAAACAGCAAGCAACGGATAAAAAGGAACGTTTTAAAAATCGTAAGAACTTTATGAACTCTAAGCTTTACATCTATTTCTAAAACTCCAGTATACTAAACAATAAGAACTTTAATTCTAAAACTTGTTCCGTATTTTAAAATAATTGAAATAGAATCCTATCTGACCAACTTAATTTATTAATAAGTAATTTTATTTGGTGTATTTCTTTTGTAAAATCATTTCCATTTATTTATTTTTTTTGTTCTTTTAAGTTTTTATTATGATTTTTGTTTTTCGTTAAATTAATATTATATAAATGTTAAACCGGGCGTGAATGGCTATATAGATTTGTAAAGTTTTACCAGGGGAGGGTAATCTTAGGTTATTCATTTCATAGTTGAATTGGGTCAATGGATTGGATATATTGGTGTAATTAGTAGATGTAGTACGAGGTTCGCTACGTGCAGAATCAAATTATATGCCGTACAACCCCTTTTGCCTTGGAATGCGATCGTAAGTCGGCAAAAATGACCACAGTCCTTTCCTATGGAGTTTTTTTTTTATTGTTCTTCTCGTCAGATAGATGTAGTATTCCTATCTGGACGAGAGTCAATTTCTTCTCTTAACCCTCTGCTCAGATGTACATTCCTGACAGTATGGTATTTCATGTTGTCGTATTCGTATTACATTGAATACATTGATATATCAGATGGATTGACAGTTTAACTGCGAGCTTTTGGCCTAAGGTTAAATAAGGGATAAAATATTTTATTTTCAAATGCAATCTGTGAGTCTATTCATACTCGACACTCTAAATGCATTAAATTTAAGTTGGGTATAGACGCTTGTATGGATTCGTTATCGGTTAATTATGTTTTTGGTTTTCATATTTGATCAAAATATATAGACATTCGGTAAATAATGATACCTTACGGTGAGTATCTAAAATGTATTTATTCGTATGTCTTTTAAGTTATTGGTGTCAATTTCGGCATCTTATGATGAATGCCATTGGGTTTCATATATATTTCCCTCTGAAATGCCATCAATGACTTTATATTTTGATCGTTTATGTTTTATTTTGAAATGTTTTTAATCGTGTAATCTATGTAACCGATCTATACTCAACATTTATAAAACAAACTTTTATAAATCCATCTGTGCGAACTTATAAAAATTAAAATGTAAATTAAAATCTAAAATAAAAGTTAAAAATGTAGTTAAGTGCTAAAGTAAACATACTAAAATAATAATACTAAATTTTATATATATGTGCGTAAATAAATGTTTGTGTGTTAATTACTGGCAGTGGCTTGCTTTATTCTTTTTTAAAAATTATTCTTAGATAAGAATTTATAAAATATAAATCTCTGCTGTTCCACTGAGCTAGTGACAATGGGCTAATGGTCCGAATCAACCAATATAAAATACAAAAAATATATATATTTTTTTTAACTTACGTATCTGCCTACTATATAAATTTTCTAGGTTCAAATGCCTAGTGGCGCCCTGTAGTGCAGATACGTGAAGTCTCCTATTCTTCCGGATCGTTATAATATACATATATTGGGTTAAATAAATTTTATCATTCATAGAATTCTTTTATTAATTTCTATATTAGACATTATATTTTCTTGTACAAGACCTAGTTTTTGTTCAATACCTAAACTTAAAACTTCATATATTACAAATGTACTAATAAAATTAGTGCATATTTTTTAAAACAACCCTCATTCTCCAGATGAATATGATCTGCTGTAGCAAATTAAATGATTTATCAAATTACATAATGAAATTATACAGAAATGGTTAGTTTGCTCATCATAAAAATAATATTTCCAACTTTCTTGAAAATCAATCTTTATCTATTTTGCAAATGAAGAATGGGCAGCAAAAACTTTTCCATTCTTGATGAAAACAAAATTTTATCCAATCCATCAAAAAAAAAAAAAGCGGAATTTCAACTTTTATTGCTTTATGGTAAAATTTATAATTAAACATGGGAGACATCAATATTTAAAGATAAAAATGTGGAAATTTTTTTTCTTTGCTTTGTAATTGTAGATCACAATGAATGGCTGAAATGAAAGCAGATCAGTGATTAAGAGCATTTAATTGCTCATCATTCTAAAGAAAGTCAATTTTGGATTCGAACTGATAAAAATGAATTATTATGCACCTGTCCTGGATTCAAACTTCTATATTTCATCTGGGAAATAATTGGCGTTCATAAAAAAAATCTATCATGAAATTATTTAATGCTTGAATTAACTAATAAGTTATAAAGTTTATCTATATGAATCAAATAGTTTACATGTCAATATTAAATGTACAAATCAATTTTTTGTTTAAATTTATTGATTATTTAAAAATAGTTTTCATGTTACTAATTATGTTACAAGTAATTAATTTTAAATAAGAAAAAAATCATTTTCTATTTTTTCAAAATAAAATTTAAAAAAAAAACATTAAAAATATAGTCATGTTTAAATATAATAAAATCAATAATTTGACAATTCAACAAATAAGGATATATTGTATATTTAATTTAAATTAAAAATATGCATACACAGTATATCAATATATAAATTATAAATGCATCTTCAACTCTAAAAACCTATTATGTTTTTTTATTATAAATAATCATAAATTATATGTGTGTAAATATATAAAAGATGGTACTATTTTATATATATAGTTTATAATTATACATATAAAATATATATCACATCTCAAAAAATCTTAATCTTGATGTCAGCATATGTTTTTCATTTCTATATTTTAATTCTTAGTTACAGATAGAATTTGAACTACAGCACAAAATGAAATTAATATATTTATATATATAAGATATATTCATTGTTATGTTTGTAACACTAAACTTTTATTTAAAAATATTAATTTTATCTATTCAATATCACTGATTAAATAAATTAATCTGGCAGTCCTGGTTTTAAGTGAATATTTAAATATTCAAGAAGTCAACTATTTATAGTTTTATAATGACACCTTCCACCCTCCGCCCCAAATATTTGTAATCATTCATATGTTGCTAAAAACTTAAACAAATATTAGATAATAACCGCTTGAGTATAAAATATATCATTTGTTAAGACGGTGATTGTCTATTTAATATAGAAATAGTATTTATATATCTTATAGTTTATGTGTGTATTTAGTTTTAAAAGAATTTTATTTAGGGAGAATATTGGTTTTTTAATACATTAACTTTTTACAGTACATTGACTAAACAGGAGTCTATAATGTCACTACTGGGTTGACAGTGGATGATTTATGGAGATATTAATCCAGGGTATGGAATAAATCCTGTGGTTTATAGATTGTTGTCATCAGCTATCTGGAAATGTATTGGGCTTTGGAATTTGGGATAGATTCCAGATTTCTTCAAATAGAAATTTGGAGGAAAGGGTCATGTCTTTATGCTTGATTTTGTTTAAAAAAGAAATGAATAGACTGTCTGGATCTGGTGGAGGAGTTGTGAATACTAATTTGCATCTTACATTCTAGATAGAGTGGGTGAGAAATATTGACTTTCTTATAATTGGAAACTGTTTACTTTGTAGAGATTCTTTTAGCGAGAGGATTCTGTTAATATCAATTTTTGAATTTTGGAAAATTAAAAGTTTGATACTTCCAAGTCCGGTACATGAGCGAATTATTTGGTCAAATGTATCATCATACCTCTTGCAGATTGGGCAGGTAGGGTCAATGTTGTTAAGAAACCTCTTGTGGTGGAGGAACCAGTTGGTATGCATGGCTCCCAGATTTACTTTTACTAGGTAGTTTAAAAATTTAGGCTCTAAAGCTAAGAACTTGAATATCGAAGTAATTCTATGATTAGTGATGCCAAGCATTGGCAAAATTGAGTTGATTTCAGGGTTGATTCTAAGGTGGGCTTCTCAGATGGTGATTTTTGTATTATATGGATTTTGTAAAGTAGATGTAAATTGATTGAGAAGCTGGAGAACCTGGTCTAACCAGCATTTTTGAGGATGAGATCTGTCCGTCGGTTGAACGGTCTCTGATACATTAAAGGAATCGTGTTTTTGTAAGAGGTTATGAATCAATGTGTGAGATTTTTGAAAGATAATTGAGGGGATGGAGTGAAAGGACATCCCATTAGATTTGCGATGGTATTGCATCCTTGAGATGCTTATAGACATTGTACTGTTTTTCCAAAAAAGTTTAGCACATAAAGACTATTGATTTTTTTGGTAAAGGCTTTTGTTGCTGTCATGATAGGAAGGAAGTATGCTATCTTAGACATGACTTTCATGTTCAGTAGCGCTACTTTTCCCTGTATGGAGAGATACACCCTGGAAAGGGACTGTATAATCTGAGATGTGGAATTGATTAAGGAGTTCTGTAGTTTTTTTGACATGGCTGTTTGAGACATGGAGATAGGGAAGCCAAGAAAGTCCTGGGGCTCAGCTAGAAATCTAGATGAGACAGATGAAGATTTGTTGGAGTTAAATTTGAGTTGTGAATTAAGGGAAAATTTATCCAAAATTTTGTAGAGTGCTGGGAGATGTTTTTGAGATGGTAGTATTACGAAGACATTATCCATATATGCAAACAACTTGAAGGATTTTTTGATGCGAGGAATGAATACTCCAGTCAATGAGATTTCTATATCTCTCAACAAAGGTTTGAGATAGCATATAAAAAGGATAGCACTTAAAGGAGATCCTTGAGGAATAGACAGGTCGGGGGAGAATCCATCTGTGTGAATTAGCCTATTGTAGAGAAGATTCTCCAGAATCTGTATAATGTGAGAGGGAATATTGAGATCTTTTAGAAGAGTAAGAAGTGTGTGAATATTGATAGAGTCAAAAGCCTCTGTTATGTCTAACTGGACTGCAATGGGTTTTGATAAGCGATTAGATCTAATGTGATCAAGGAGAATCTTGACTTCACCCATTGCTGTCAGGGCTGAAGATCCTTTTCTTGCATATTGTGACTGAACAATATTGTCTAAAAAATTTTGCTGGATTTTCTCTTTAATTACACCTTCGATAACTTTGATTAAAATTGGTGTCATGGAGATAGGCCTTATGTTATGGATGTTGGTTGGATCTTTGTTCTTCTTGATGAATGGCACTAAGGCAATTGGGTAGAGGTTATTTATTTCCCTTCTTTTAGTGGATAGATGATTGATCATGTTCATCATGATTGGGATAGCAAAGTTACCAAAAACCTTGGTATAGCATGCATCCCGGGATGAACACTGTTAGAAAGTGCTGATAGACGGTTTTTAAAATCAGCTGCTGTTATTCCATGGTTTATAGAATATGGGTGATCCAGCCATTCACTGATGGTCTTTGGAAAGTTATTTTGAAGTCGGTTTTTGAAGTGAAGACCAATGTGTTCAATCATGTAATGACCTGTGACACAGTTACCACTGACAATGAGGGAGGTTGGGGTGTCAAGTTTTTTCTTAGCTCCCAATGCCCATCGCAAATATCCCCGAGTCCAGCAGTGTTGGGTAGTAAGAAAGTATGTGTGTATTTATAGTAACACAAATATAGATTTTACAAATATTAAATATATATTGATAAAACTATATCAGTTTAAATACTATATTGGCACATCATCTTTTTACATTAATGATAAAAAAATAAATAACATTTACTGATTAGTTTTTCTCTTTGGTTTTCTTTAAGTGTTTGCATTCAAGATTAAATAAAAATTGTGCTTAAGTGGATCAGAATTCATGCTAAAATAATTAGTCTAGTTATCACAAAAATTCAAAAGCCCACTATCCTCAATTTTATCCAGATGTTACAAATTATCAAATATTTAATAGTTATAACCTAATTATATACTTAAAATTTTTCACTTATACTATCCTAACATTTTATTAAAATTTTTTAATATTAACTGAACAATATTATATTTTGTTAATCACCTGAAATGATTCATGTTACAAAGCTGAATTGCAAAAGGGTGAGGGGGGGGGGTAAATTTGAGACATATGAGATGAAAATGTTATGCTAGAGTAATGAAGAAAATATGAAATTATATTAAGATCTGGGCTAAATAGATGTAAACAAAACCTATATTAAGATAGCAATATCACTACTATTAATAGACTAAAACTATCAATGAATGATAATGGATTTAATAACTATAAAAGAATATAAAGATTTTTAGTGATGTATCTAAAATACTGTGGGAACAAAAGAAATTCAAGAATTTTCCATTTGATTATAAGTAAATAAAGAGATGATAAAATTGCTTCCTATATTAGTGAAATATTATTAACATTTTTAAATATATATATATTTATGATTTGTTTAGGATCTTAAGTTTCATTATTCTCTTCGACAAAAAAAAAAAAAAACTGTTTGTACTAAGCTTGCATATGACACATCTATTTAGCTAATATAGTTTTTTTTTTTAATAGAAAAAAAAAACCATCCAAAAATTTATATGAGAAAAACATTTTTAAAAAAAGTGAGAAACATTCTGATATAAATTATTTCAAGTTTTTCACAAAAATTATTTATTACTATATATATTGTAACCAGATCACCTACCAACCTATATAATCGGTTGTAACTATTTCCTGATGAGCATATTGCATGATGAAAACAAAGATTGGCATTACCCAATGTTTATCTTACCACCCTACAACAATATTTTCTGCTCACCAGAGGTTATAGCATTCAAGAGACTGGAAACATCTAGAAAATTTGTTTGGTTTCCCAAACGGCGCCACTAGAGTTCCTGCTTACCACAACCTTACTTATTTATTCAGATCTGGTTATGCCAAACATAACTCAGGAGGCATAAGATTCTTGTAAACAGATGCAATAAATGATGAATGATGTGAAATGAAATTGACTAGATAGATTAGTTTTAGATAACAATGATTTATTTATTTGACAACAAAAGTTATTGACAGTTCATCTTTGGATTGACATTTTTCTATATACGCATATGTTCCTAGGTCAGTTTGATTTACATTTAATTATTCTTTTCATAATCATCAATGATTGGTGCAATAAGTCCTTCAACTATAAGTTCTGTACAAAATATTCATCCTTGATTGTGGTATCTAGATGTAAATCTCGGTCATTCATCTGGGATCCGGGTATGTGGATATAAATTCAAGTCATTCACTTATATTAAAATATTAATTCTCTAATTCAGATTTGTAGATTTAAGTCATTTATTTACTTAATTCATCTTTAATCCAAGTGTATGGATGTAGGTTCATATCATTCATTTATATTATAAGATTAATTCTCTAATTCAGATTTGTAGATTTAAATCATTCATTTATTTAATTCATCTTTAATCAAAACGTATGGATGTAGGTTCAAGTCATTCATTTATATTAAAAGATTAATTCTTGAATTCATGTTTGTAGATTTGAGTTATTCATTTGTTTAATTCATCTTTGATACAGGTGTATATTTGAAGTAGAAACACATTCATTCAATTTAATATTTACATAGAAGCATTTTTAATCTGTGTATTATAAAGGCATATCTAATCCCTGTTCATATATATTCAATTTAATTTTTCTATCAAAGCATTACAAATCCTGTATTCACATATACATAAATATATCTTTGATTTAACTCACATATTATATTTTTCATTTATTTTTAAATCAATATTCTTAAGTTCTTAAAATCAGTATAATTATTATTCTTTAAAAACATTCTTTAACAACTTCATTTTCTTATGTTTCATTTGATAAATCAATCATTTGAATAATTGTATTTTATTTTATACGTTAATTATTTCAATAAATACGTTTTCAAAATATATTTAAATATTATAAATGTATCTAAATTTTCCTTACGTTGATATTTAAATCTTCACATCAAGAAAGGGCTGACTTGGACCGAATGGCACACTGAATTACTGCTGCTGTTAATTGGCCATGTTTTCAGATTTTCCTGGGCTTTTCACATGGTTGAAGAGAGAAAAAACTGCTTTCTACTCACTCATACTGGAGTTTTCCAAATTAATATTTCGCCTTTCCATTATTCAGTTATCCAGTAATTAAAAAGTTTTCTTCTGTTGATGATAACTGTGGTTTCCAACTTGGTTATTTTAGAATTCCAAAAAAAATAAATTGCGTAGCAATGACTACAATTTTCAACAGGTTTCCATCCTAATAACCGATTGTACTGTAACTGTCACAGTAACTGACTTATCTAATTAAGCTGCTCCTTTTATTTCTTCTGCTTCCTGCATTTTTTCATCTACTTAACATATTTTTAAAAAACAACTGATTAAAAGCCCAAGACAAGAAAGTGATGCTATCTTTAAGTGTTTTTACATTTAAATCTAAAAACATATAGCTCTAAAATAAATCATATCTGCTATATTTTAAATTGAAGATTTATCAATTAATGATAAAGATTTATTAATTAAATACTTCTTTTATATTTTCTATTTTACTCCCTTTTTTTTATTTATTTTTATAACACAATTGGAAAAGTAATTTTAATTCACTGTCACTTGCTTCTTTATTTAAATTTTTATTTACTGAACCTCATCAGTTTTATTTTTATTTTTAACTACTTTAACTGGGGAGGGAAAGAAATCTTTAAAATATATATGTAAAACAACATGTCTGTTTCAATATATAAAAGTTAATTAGCATATAAATATGTTTGTGTGAAATCTATGAAATATATATTTGTAAAAAGCATATACAAATATGTGTGTGGTTTTATATATGTGTTATTTTACGCATACTTGCAATTTTGGATTATAATTTCTTAATATCATTATTATATAAGCATTTGAAAATAAATTATTACATAATCTAATATTTATTTTTTTAGGGAAAAAAAAAGACATCCCCCTAAACATAGGTTCTTCTTATGTGGGTCATGACTTGAAAATGAAATCAGAAAATTCTGATATTATCATAAAAAAGACTGTCATAATATATGATCAGTGAGTACTATTACATATCTTTTAATCAAATTTTATCAATATTTTATTAATCTTATTATCAAAATTACTATTTTAAAATTTAGATAGTAAAATTAACAATTTATGAATGAATTCAAAATTAATAACTTTAAAAATGTATATTTTGTCTGCTTTACTATTTTCTATGCTATGTTAATTTTATGAAACATACAATAGTTTATTTTTAACACCATGTATCTTCTACTACATTCATAAATAGACAATATAGTACATGTGGCAGTGAACTTGGAGCAACATTATAGAAAATATTAATTAAAAAAGAAAAGAAAATAATGATAATATAATCAAATGATTAATCATTCAATTAATTATATTACTTTATCGTGTGATGTTTGAACAATGGAAATGGTACCATGATATTTGAGCCAGGAATCTTTAGCTTTTGGGTCTGCTGCTCTAAAATTGTACCGAATCACACAAAACAGTTTAAAAGAATAAAATGAATCAATAAATTTATTAATTTCTATCAAAACTTAAACGGATAAGAAACAATACCTGTTGTATTTCAACCTTATAGCAAATGGGTTCCACCAAATTATCATTAATTAGTAATCAATTAAAGTAAATCGCTATTTTAGAAAACAAAAGATATAAATATTATATTTAAAATTATTAATTCTAATGATGATCAACAACAATTCAAAACTTTACAAATGGGAATAGATCTTTTATGCACGGATTCAGAAAAATTTTTTTAAGAAGATTAATTGAATTATTTGGTGCCATTTAAATTAACCTAATGAAAAAAGAATAACTTTATTATCAATTCAATTATAAAGAATATACTTATATTATTTTTAAAGCAAAATTTAAATAATTCAAATCTTGATCTAATTTTTATATTTTTTAATTTTAAATATATTTTTAAAATGTATTTTATTTTCTTGCACAGACATGTTTCAAAATTATTTAATTAAAAAAAAACAACTTTGCAACTTAAAACAAAATTCAATGCTCTAGCTTAATGCTTCATTTTTATTTTCTGAATTGAAAAAAAAAAGGGCTTTGTAAATCAATTTTCAAAAAATGTGATACTTATTTATAAGTTTCTTGACAATTTAAACAACTTATTGAAATTTAATTTGATATAAAAAATAATTACATAAGTGAAATTATAACATCAAAATTATTGATTAAAAAAAAAATTTGATAATGACAATGAAAATAAATACCTTGTGTCATTCATAATTTCTATAATCTGCTTGCTGAAACCACAACGAGGCATTTTTGCATTGCCTTTCATAAATAGCATTACTGGTGCTTTATTAACCAAAACTTTCAACCTATATAAAATTAGAACAAGGAAGATAATCTTATAACTCAATTATAAAAAAAATATTTTTAAATCTTCTTGTACAATAATAGTCAATTGATAACTATTTTTAAAAACTATATATATATATATTGTGAGGATACATTAAACCTACCACACAAAAATTACCACTCACACATACATCATAAAGACTGAATCTACCAGCACAATCAAAAGCATATTATTGATTATAAGTTAATATGTTTGTGTAAAATTATCCGTTAAAATTATAATATTGACAATACTAATTTATATGTATACCAAACCCTTAAATGTAAGCAAGTAAAAATCTCAAAAAACAAAGGAAAGAAATTATTAATGTTAAATTGTTTTTTATTATTATTATCATTGATATAGCATAAAATTATAAAAAGATAACAATGAAAGCAAAGCACAAACTTGAAACTCATAATCTAAAAATAAAAACATAAGACAAGATAGAACACTTTCATTCTTCTTAAGAAAAAAAGGCAAATTAATTATATCATCAAGAAAAGATACTTGATACATTCTTAAAGTCAATTTATTTGTCACATTTACTATCCTTAATATTGAAGTTCATAAACCACTATTATTGCAATTTGAGGAAGTTGATTAAAGGATCCACCTTAATTCTATAAAGTTTATGTTTTTAACACAAGTTATAAGCTAGAAAAGAACAAAGCATGCGTGGCTAAGAAGTGATGAAACATCATGGGGATGGAGCTGCTTGTCATACAACCAAGAGTTTCTGATATGATTCATCATTTCAAATTAATATCTTGACAACCACAATAATAAAAGATCTACAACATGCTACAATCAAACAAAGAAATGATCTCAGCATAGGAAAGATAATATATAAGAGTCTGAGTCATCAATATGAAGACCCAGATAGCAACCGAAGATTATCCAATGGACTACCATTCATTTCATGTAAAGGAACTTTTCTAAGAGCAAGGATACTCACACATTTTACAATGTGGATTACAAGACTTTAAACTATGGCTAGACTATGCTAGATTAACATCCCAAATTATATTTTTATATATATTTTTTATTCTTATTTTGTTTATTAAATTGGTTTCTTTCTTTTGAAAGACAGTCAATTCATCCAACCTCCAATTATTCTAAAGGGAGGGGAGCTATCAATTCTATTTTATTTTTATTTTAATAATAAAATGTAGGGGCAGACTCCTGACTTGCTTGCCAATTGGTAAATCGGTCTACTAACTTGAAAGGTGAGACTTTAATCTTATCTAATATTAAGCACTCATACTTTGATAATTACAATATTTTTTATGCTCAATGTTTGTGTTCAATTAACTTAATTATTAATTATTTGTTATTCAGAATATATGACTAACCTTTGAATGATTGGTCTAACCCATCATAGATCTATATGATGCCAGAATAGGAGAGGGCTCAGGATCTATAAGCAACTCTCAACAGATCCCGAAATATAGACAGGCAGGGTAGAAATTAATGACCTAATGATTTCATGGAATTTTAATCAGCAAAGAATTAATTGTTAAAATATAGTTTTAAAATTGTCTTCGATGTAAATTTAAGTTTGTTAAACTGGAATGAACATCCTTCATAGGGATTATAGGTTAATATAAATTGGAATGGGGAATGGCCATCCTTCATAGGGATTATGGGTTAATAAATGGTTAATGAATAAAAACGAAGAATGATCATACCCATGCAATCATTAAACGTTAAATACGTACACCACTTTGTTATAAAGAATTATGAATAGCAATCATCATCAAAATCAATTTGTTAAATATTAAATCAAATTAGTTGTTTGATTCTTCTATTTTCCAATTAATCACACTTACACATATTCAATGTACATATCAGATATGGAATAATCATACCTTGAAATAAAGTACATATATATATATTCTCCCTGAGAATATATATATTCTGGCACAACGAGAATCAAGAGGTGAAGTAAGCAAAGTTGTGCAAGTGTAAACCCCACCCCACCCAATCATTAATCATCATGAAAACACTTCCTAAAACTTAGATAAATCATCAAATAAGTGATTTGCCCTATCATGTGTAATGCCCTTACATGAAGACCAAGCAGGCGACCATAGTTAAATAGTTGACATTTCAAAATCATGTGTTGGGCATGAGCCACAGATATATATATATTCCATCTCGTTATATCTGGTGCAGCCAATCGTTGGGTTTGAAACACACATAAATAGTACAATGCTAGATCGTCCCGTTATATTCAATAGAGTGATATCTAAGTGCTCATTTGATGATGATGATGATGAGATATTTTTGCAAATAGCATATTCAGCAGTAATAAAATGTATCAAAAGTTATATTTAATAAAAAAATATATAAATATATACTTATGTATATGTAATTATAAAGGATTTATATTTGTTATTGTATTTGTTAATTTAAAATGTATTATTAAGTTTGTAATAAAATGGACACACACACACAAACAAAAAATAAGTAAACTAGAGGTAATTAAAAAATACAGAAAACAATATGGGTGCATACAAGCTGTTTTTAACTTTATCAAGGATTTGATGATTTATAATTATTTTTTTTAAAAACATCAAAAAAAAAAAGAAAACAAAACAATAGGATTAACATGAAAAAACAAACTAAACACATGATTTTGCTGAAAGACCAAAAATGAAAATAGAATGATCAACAGCAAAACCATTTGCAAATACTCAAGAATAAATTTCAGACTTTAATACATCTTTTTACATTCAATCAAATAGAGTGGATATGGTTTGGGAATTGTACTCTTTCAAATTAATCACTTTCAATAACCCCAGATGTTATATTTTATTAGGAAAGCATTAAGAAATACCAAATTGAATTACAGTATAACAGAAAGAGACGTTAGCCATTGTTTGGACTTTTAATAAGTTTAAACAATTTTTATTGGGTTCTAAAGTCATTGTTATTACTGATCACAAAAATGTATAGTTTTTAAATAGAAGTTATTTAAACAATGGACGGCTCATTCATTAGTCTTTTTCTACAAAAATTTAAATATAGCATCATTTAGGGTCCCGATTCAGAAAATACAGTTGCTAACATTCTTAACTGCAATCCTGTCAAGGCCACTGCAAAATATCCTTTAGTAAAAGATGCTTTTGTTCTTGCTTTATCTTTAGCAATAAACAGTTCAGTGGAAGATGACCTGAAAAATTTAAATGCTGAACAGAGAAATGATCCATACTACCTAAATATTATTTTATATTTAGAAAAAAAACTCCCAATCAATCATCCAAAATATATTAAAATTCAAGAGATGCTTGAAAAATATAAATTAATTGATATTTTACATTACTATGTTTTACAAGATGAAATCCTTATACAAGAAACTTATAATATATATATATACACTACCTATATGATCACTATGGTCCATGTAAAGTAGAATATATCCTTCATCAAATATTCTAACATCTAAACCTCTTAATAAAATCTTTACTGAAATACCACAACCTATCATTCCAACTGAAATTAACACTCCCATTAGCAAGTCCAGCTATTGGCTCATGCATAACAACATGAGTGACTGATCAAGAAGTCTTCTTACGATTAGTAGTAGCTTGGATAGGTTTGTTATTGTTTACTTTCAGCTAGTACAGTTGGTTCCTGCACATCAATACACATTGGCTGTGGATTCAACTTCATTCAGATAACAGAATTCCCATTTACTAATTAGTTTACATATATAATATAAATATAAGTACTGCACATATATATCTAATTCAGTTATATATTTCAGTTTATGGTAAAAACAAATAAATAGATTATCACTATTGTTAAATCCATTTTTTAAAAAAAGCAAATGTTTAACTGATTAAAAAATTAAACTTTAGCAACATTATGTTAATTTATAGACAATTAACACTGAACTGCTATCATTCAAAAGTTGTCACACCATAAATCATTTTTCACAAAATAATAAAAAAATAAAATTTTCTTTAAAATGATATATTTAGAATACAAACCTGTCTTCTAGTTTTTCTTTTTTTGGAAATAATTTTTCCAATTCTCCATTTACAGCCATTTCTTTAACAATGTCTACACCTCCTACTAATTCACCATTAACATAAAGTTGAGGATATGTTGGCCAATTAGAGTAAGTTTTTAATCCTATAAAAGAAAATAAACATCTATATTTACAAGAAAACATACAACTATATTCTAAAAGTACCTAAAATTATTTGTATGTGCAATAAATTAAATACAGAAAAATAATTGCGGAGAGAAGGGGATAAAAGTCAAGTTTGCATACAAACACCAGGATTAGCATCAGAACAAAGAAATATACATATAATCTAAATAAAAATCTAAAACAACTGATGAAAACTTATATTCACTTTTACAAATGATATTTAATCAAAGGTTTAAGAATGTATAAAAAATAAACAGTGAAGTTCAATTCTTTTCATTAAATTTTAGATTTGGTTATTTCTTTTACATTATTTCATTAATTAATCTGTATTCTCTTATATTTAGTAAATAATTTAAATTCCTGATTTATTTCTTGCTTTATATTGAAAAAGTTTATTTACACACAATTAAATATTATAACTATTTACCAGATTAAAATTTATAAACAGAAAAAGCTTTTAAAATCGAGGTTTTATATATTTATATACAAGAGAATTTGTTGAAATTTAGTGCATTTGATATAAAACATGGCAATGCAATATGATACTAAAATATTGTACATATAAGTTAATCAGAACAATAGGCAAATGAAATTTGAAATATTTTAATACAAAATTTAAAATAAGTTGTTAAAAAATTAAAAGTTTCACTAATGTCCATGAGAACTAGTATATATTGTAGCGATATATAAATATGTCGTTACATTAATTTAAAATAAAAACTTAAAAGTTCGCAAATAAAAGGAAAAAACTAAACGCTAAAATTAAAATATTGTTAAACGTATATATATTCGCACAAATGCTAAACTTTAAAAATATTTTTTTTTCATAAACAAAAAAAAAAAAGTATTTGAACGTATTTTTTTTAATAAAAAAATACAAGATTGAAATATAAAAATATTTTAATAAAAAATTAACGTAAGTTAAAATAAAAACAGATATTAATTAATTCCTGTAATCTATAAATGGAAATGATTGTTTATTAATTATCTAAAAGCTGTTTAATTAAAAAGGCAGATGAAAAGTTAGATAAGAGAAGAAAGAGATTTTAGCTTGACCAATGGAAGCAAATAAAGGCCCGGACCATAACGAAAAAACAGAACAGTGACGTTTTTGTTCATGGAATCCATAGGAGGACTATAAAAAGAAAAAATATTGAGTTCCAGTCAGTTTTCCAACTTGATTTGATGACAACGGTAAGACGCACTTGCCGTTCTCTCTCATTTTTTTGTTTGTTTTAAAAAAAAAATAAAATGAAAAGACTGTGATACCAGAATGGAACCAGCTAATGCTACCTCCAGAACATTATCTTCCAATGGAGACGTCGCAGGAATTAAAAGCAGACACCTGGACTCTTCTACCGTCGAGCTATGAACTTTACAAATTAATAACAACCAAAAAAAAAAGTAATTAAGAACTTTTGTCATTGATTTTTAAAGATTCAGCTAATTTAAATTTTAAAATGAACTCTTATTTGATTTTCAAATTAATAATTGATTGTTTAAATTTATATAGTTAAGTTTTGATAAAATCATTTCCATTTTATTATTTTTATTTGTAGTAATATTTATTGTAGAAATTATTAAATGCATTACATTTAAAGTTGGGTATAGACGTTGCATAGATTCGTTAGCGGTTGATAATGTTGTGGTTTTCACATTCGATTAGAACATATGTCAACGATATCACTGCAAGCATCTTACGATGAATGCTAATGGGATTTGTATATTCCCTATGCAAGTGACGTTTATTGATGACTTTGTATTTTGATCGGTTGTGTTGAATTTGGAATGTTTTTGACCGTGGAATCTGTGCAGCTGATCTGTACTCAACATTTTAAAACAAATTTTATAAAATGCATTTGTGCGAACGTATCTAAAATGTTAAATTTAAGTCGGGCGTGAATGGCTATATAGTTTGTAAAGTTATATTAAGGGAGGGTAATCTTAGGTTATTCATTTCGTAGTTGAATTGGTTCAATGGATTGGATATATTTGTGTAATTGTAGATGTAGTATGAGGTCCGCTACGGGCAGGATTATAGATATACGCCACACACCCTCTGTTTGCCTATGGATGGGTTTGTAAGTCGGCAGAAGACCGCAGTCCATTCCTATGGAGTTTTTTTTTTTTATTGTTCTACTTGCCAACAGATGTCACATTCCTGTTGGTGGAGAGTCAATGTCTTCTCTATTTCTACTTATTGTTCAGATGTACATTCCTGACAGTATAGTATTTTGTGTTGTCGTATCATGCTACATTGAATACATGAATGTATCAGATGGATTGGCGCCAGTTGATTGCGAAATTTGTTGCCTAAGGTTAAATCAGGGAAGAATATTTTCTTTTCAAATGCAGACCTATGTAGTCTATTCATACTCGACCCTCTAAATAAATAGTAAACTCATTATTTGCAATCTATTTAAATTTAGAATTAAAGATCAATATAAAAATATAAACGTTAAATTTATTCCTCAAAATTTAAATATTGTTTTATATGTGCGTAAATAAATATTTTTATGTGTTAATTTCTGGCAGTGGCTTTTATTCTTTTATATTTCAGATATAAAATTTATATTTTGTTATCTCTGCTACTCCACTGAGCTAGTGACTTGGGCTAACGATCGGAATATTTAAATAAAGTGGAATCTTAACAGCGCGTATCTGCCTACTTTATAAATTTTTCTAGGCTCAAATGCCTAGATGGCGCCCTTGTAGAGCAGATTTTGTGTTTGCGGTTAGATTCGATCTTCACTTTCATTTCGATCGTTATAATATATATTGTATGATGAGGTTCTAGAAAAGAATTAAGAGTCAACCTTAAATAATTATGTAATCGATATAGAAAAGATGTTTGATATGAAGGACAAAACAATAACAATCATAAAAGCACTTAGTAATGGAAATATCAGTTTTACAGAAAATGAATTGAATGAGGCAGGGAAGAAGTTGAAAAATGGGAAGACAAGAGGTTTAGATGGATGGGCAGCAGATATGGCGATGAATTTGGGAAATAGAGCAAAATTAAATCTATTATCATGCTTTAATAAAATGGCACAGAAGACAGAATTCCCAGATAGCTGGAATAACATGAGAGGTTATTATTTAAAGGAAAGAGCAAAGACCATAGGAAGACTAACAATTATAGACCAGTAGCAGTAACGTCGGTTGTATAGTTTTTGCATATATGGTGACTGAAAGTGTGGTAAAATGGATGGAAGAAAATAATATAGTGGAAGAAATGCATGGAGTTTTTCAATCGGATAGGTGTATAGGAGATAGATTATATAGTTGCACAGCTTATAGATGTGAGTAGGTATGCAGATAGACAATTATATATGGTCTTTATAGATATAGAGAAGGCACATGATGGAGTGAATAGAAATAGATTATGAATAAGTTTAGTAAATTTGGGAATGAATAAGGCTTTACTAGATCTTATTAAAAGATTGTATGAAAATAATTATTATACATATCAATTAGGAAATACAGAATCAGTTAGAGTTAAAAATGAAGTGGAACTAAGGCAAGGATGCCCTATGACACATTTTGTTTTTGTTATATTTGAGAGAAATGGAAAGGGCAGTAGAAAGATTAGAAGGAGGGGTAGAAATATCATTAGAAGGCAAGAGAGTGTATACATTATCAGGTCTTTTATTCGCTGATATTTGTTATGCACAGAAAGTAGGGAAGATATGGAAGTTATGCTGAAGATTTGTGCAGGGGTAGATAAAGATCAAATTTAATGAAGAAAAATAAAAAGTAATGATGGTAAATGATGGGAAAAGAGAAAAGAAGGAATTTCTCTTCGGGGATATAAAGTTAAGTGTGGTGAATAGGTATAACTATTTGGGAATTGTCTTAAGTAATCAGGGAAATTGTTTGGAGGAATGGAAAAAAAAATTGATAAATAAAGCAAAAAAAAGGGATTGATAAAGAAATTAACAGTTTTCATATAATAAATATGATATAGCAAGAACTGAATGGAAGGAGTAGCAGTAGCAGGGTTAATCTATGGTAATGATGTATTGTGTTAGCAAAGGGATGTTACATTACTTAGAAAAAGTACAAAGAGAAGTAGAAAGACATGCATTAGATGCAAATGTGTGGATGGCAAAGGAGGCAATTCAAAGAGAAATGGGATAGTCAAGTTTTTATATGAGAGATGCAAGAAATAAAATGAAAATGTTTGGTAGATTCATAGTAAGAGAATAGCCAAAATACTATTTAATTGGGTTACAAATAAAGGGCAGGCAACAAGAAGGGTGTGAAAAGTAGTATGGTATACAGAAGATTTGGATAAAGACTATGTCAGTATCCTTGTACAAAGGGTGGGTTTATTGTGTTTGGAGGATTGCTGAGTATTATAATGGCAAAGACTGGGCTAGAAGAATAGATGTATTAATAAAAAATAGAGAGCTGGAGAAATAGAGAATTACTATGGAGAGTAAAAAGAACTTAATTTATAATAATAGCAAGGAAAGTAGTTTACTATTTAAGGCTTGAACATGATTGCTAACAACAAGGGAATATACATATAAATGGAGAAATGTGGGTGATTTAGTCTGCATGTTATATAAAGAAAGCATGGAAAATATTAGGCTTCTGCTAATAGAATATAAATGCATACAAGGAGAAAAGGTACAAATAATGTTGTGGGAAAATAAATGTAGACCAAGTAGATTATATAAAAACTGGGTTATTGATCTTTATGCTGGGGTTGGAAAAAGATTAAGGGAGATCTAGATACAAAGGCCATGGAGTGGACAAAGATGAAATTGTGGAAATGGGATAGAGCAAGATAGAGAAAAATATACGAAATACTTAGGGTGGGACATGGAAAGCTTTTCTTGGACATACTGGCTGAGAGATTCCTGACTACGATAAAGGAATAGCCATATCACATCACAATACATTAGCTGGTTTATTTCAATTAAATACTTTTATTGAAGTTAGAATAAAATTTTAAAATCAAGGTTTAATATATTATTATTTAATATAATTTGTTAAAATTTGGCGCATTTCTTATAAATAACTGACAATGCAATATGATATTAAAATATTTTATGTAGATACATAGTTTCTTAAATATAACACAGTGTGTGGATGAACAAAACTATATTATAAACAAGGTTGATTTAATATTTATGATTTTACTTTCAATCTTAAAAGCATTTTACCATCATTTAAAATTGAAATAAAAACAAATCTTTGAATACAATCTTAATGCTAAAAAATAAATAATAATGAATATAAAAAAATATTTTGATAACAACCTCAATTGTGGTTGAAGAAATAATTTTTTTTAGTGAGAAGTGAATAAGTGTTCATTATAAAATATTTTTTTATATCTTATTTTTTAATTCAATTTATAGTTTAATTCTAATACAAAAAATTGTACTTTTGTATAAATCCTATTCAGCGCTGCGATCACACAGTGTGATCTTGAATTTTCAAATTTGCAACATCCGGTTTCAGTTTAAAACTGCCAGAAATCTAAGCAGTCTGCACATGCACTTTCTACATCTTTGTTTCCATCTTTTTTTTTTCTAGTTTCAGAAAATATAATTTCACTATTCTACAATAAAAATTAAAAATTTTATGATAATTTTTGCGATCAAGTAAATTGAATTTTTTTGTCTTTCTCTCAGTTTTTTCATTTTTAACGGAAATGTATTTACCCTGAAATTTACATCAGAAAAACACAAGATTTTACTAATCTTAGTCTGTATAATGAGTGAATGTTATTGGGAGAAGCTGGTATAAGAATTTAATTTTTTTTTTTTAATTATTATTATTTGAATTTATATTTGATAAAAAAATATACGAAAAATTATTATTGAAACTAACATATTCGCTGATCAAACAATAGCTCATGGTTTGTGTAAATTTATATCATGAATTATCTGCATTTTTTGGCATAGTAGTGGGCCTTGGCTCCACATGTGCAGTATATGAATTAGATGATATCTGGAATTCTGATATGAGACAAACATATTTTGCAAATATTATGACCCGATTTAGATTTTTTTCTATGTCTTGTCTGCATTTTAATAATAATAAAACTATGCCAAATGCTAAAAATAAAGATTTTGACAGAGTATGTAAACTTAGGATGATTATAAACTACTGCAATATAAATTTCAAAGCTGCATATCAAATGCAAAGAGAGGTGGCAGTTGATGAAGCTATTACTAAATTTACTGGTCATAGTAGCATGAAGCAATATGAGCCCTCAAAACCTATAAAGATAGGATAAATAATACTACATTGCACTGACTCTAAACCACTGTTATGTACCTCAAGTTTAACTCTATAATGAATTTAGTATTTCATTTCTTTTTATTTTGTTTTATTATTTTATTTTGTATATAGTGATTATTTTAGTAGAAATTTTTAATAAATTACAAATTTTATTGAAGTTCTTTATTATAATATTCAAATTATACTAATTATTGATCAATATTAACAACTTGTTATTAGGAATAATAGTCATTGCAAAACACTGTAAGGAAAAACATTTTGATGGGCTACTAGGAAAAATTAAAGGTACTAATATCTTTATTCTACGAAGTGTTCAAGTGATGGATTACCTTAGGTAAGTATTATTATATATCAATTTATTAGAAATTTAATGATGAATTCAAATAATTTACTAACAAAAGTACAGCTTTTAACTTTATGCATGAAAATTTAAAATTTATGAAATAATATGAAAATAATTATTAGAAATATTAAAATTTTATTATTTTTTTTATTACTCTGAATATCAATGGCTATATTTTTTTCAGCTTAATTACACTCTTTAGTGTTTTATGTTTCAAACAATATATATTATGTTATTTTTGATAATACAAACTTAAGTTATGTTAAAATTTGTGGTTTAACATTTTTTAAATATTCAATATGGTTTCTTTGCCAGCGAAAAGGATAAGTTTGGATATAAAAACTAACTTTTTAGGAAAAACAAAAGCCTCTAACTTTAAAATGGCTTCAGATAAAATTATAAAATGTTTTTTGTTGCTATCACCTAATATTAAATGTGTGCAAATTTCAGAAAAAAATAAAATGCCATGGTAATTTGCACTGGATTGCTTGACATAGAAGAATCTAATAATAAAACTGGGATTGAAACACTAGTTAAACCATTGATATTTCTTCCATAATTACATGAAAAAAGAATGCAATAATGATTAAAACATTTCTAAATGATAAAATTTAATTTTTATTAAAGATGCTCAACTTGTTTAAAAAAATATAAGTTTTAATAACCATTATTTGAGAAAATCTGGAGACTAATGATAATGGCAAACTAATATGGGAGTTTAAACTTGTAAAAGTTATTTGATTCCAACGCTATAAAAAAGTTTCTCTTATGATTTGATTATAACTAATAGACATTAAATATAAAAAAAATTTCACTTAAGATCTTCTAAGTCAATACTTATATCATTTCCTCTAAAGCAACACTTTGAAAATTAACCAATAGTATTAGAGATTTATGATTTTTGTCTGTGTGCTTTTTAAAATTAATTTTCTGGCAGTTATATGTACAGAAAATTAATTAATCATACATATATATATATAATACAATATAAATATATTTACCTTGTCGAACTTCTTCATCAGCCAAAATATTGAAACTTTTAAAGACAACATTACGGGAGTTCAAAATTTCTATAATTTGTTTACTAAAACCTAATTGAGTAAAAAAAAGAAAAAACACTTTTAACAATAATTATTAAGAAAATTTATTAGGTTAATCTATTAGATATTTTAAGGTATACTCCAATTTATAATAACTAATTAACACAAAAATCATTATTTTCACTAGGACACTAGTTGGATGCTGAAAGAATGGAGAGAGGAATAGCACAATTCAAGCACTAATTAATATAAAATTCAAACATATAAGATTACATAAATATATGCCTTCATTTTATCTGATGGTTTTCTTGTTTATTGTTCATAATTATTTTTCATTTTCCCTTAAAATCTATTTTAAAAAATTGTTGTTTTTTAGCAATTCAAAAAAAATTAATATCAAAAGTGTCTGATGATACATCAGATTCATTTGTTAAAATTTATCATTTGTCCTATTGAAAAATGCCAGCAGTAGTCATTAAATGAACTGATTATAATCAAATTCATTTTTAATATTGATCAGGCAGTATTAAAACCATTTGACAATATCTTTGTTTAATTTTTTTTTTTTTAAGATACTTCTTTAAGATTTCCTAATAAACTTCTTTTAAAAAAAATTTAAAAAAAAAAAGATGTAACTATTTCTTTCTTGAAAGAAATCCAAGAATTGAGAAAACCATATAAATCTTGACTTTGATGTGATATGAATATAACTGAAATGTAATGAAGTATTCATAACTGATGAACTCACTAGTTATTAGTCATATATTCTTGAAATAAATCAATTTGTATAGGTAGATTAAAACTCAGCTCCATATTTTAAAAAATTCTTTGTAAGAACCCATTTGCATTATTTTAATGTTTGCTTTAGTTGAAAATGTTTGGATTATTTTCTACAATATCAATGAAGAAATCCTTCATAATGTTTTTAACATATTTCATTTGCTTTTATTCTTTACTATGGATAAATAGTTGAAACTTTTTATAATTATTAAAAATAAGCAAAAGTCCTAGTTAAAGCATGACTAATATATGAATTCAATTTTAACACTAAAAAATATCATCAACTTTTGGGAACAGATGTGGGCTACTAATTATTTTTTAATTCATTTTTAAAAAGTAGCATTTAACAAAAAGATTAAAAAGCGCAGAGGGATAAATCTGTGGATACATTAATATAATCACTTGAATTAAAAGCACCAAATACTGATTGAGAAATAAAATAGAAGTTATAACTTAACTTTTGGAACTGCAAGCTATTTTAATACAAGAGTCACAATATCATATGATAAGTAAACCTTTCATTGGCTGGTCAAATCCTTAAGTATCATATTTTATAATTCACAAGTTAACATTAAATAATAACTGATAATTATTTTTTATGGAATTACTTTACATATAAGTTTATAGTCTTATAAAGAGATATCAATTTTTCATAAATCAACATTATGTACACATTTACATAAAATTTGCAAGAACTACACAAAAATATTTGTTTTATATTAATGTTTATAGTTCCATAAGTTAATAACACTAATTCACACTATTATTCTATTCTAATCATCTATAAGCATGAATAATTAACAAATACCATATGGTGATATTTACTAATTTTCTAGACTAGTTTTTAGGTTAATAACCTTCATCAATAAAGAGCATTACATCGCAGATATACATATGCCTTTTAACTTTTTATCAACAATTTGCACTTTTGAACCCATACTGACTTATTTGTATGGTAATTGCATAATTGAATGACCCCAGTTACACTCGACTTCTTTTGCCAAAAAAATGTTGTACTACCAGACATATTATGCTTACATTTAATATTTCCTATAACAGTAGTAATATATTCTATTGAGTATGTAGGAATCCATTGTAAGTATGAATAATCAATGAATACTAGAGATATTGTCAACCAAATCCTATATTAATTTCTGGCTATTGGTCTAGTCAGTGAGAAGAATTGGATTATACATATTCATTCAGGGAATTTGATACAATCATGCCAAAGAATCAAAAGTGCCTACAATTAACATACAATTGGTGTAGTTATGCTTTAAAATTCCTATCTAGAAAAATTATAATTGAAATATAGCATATTTGAGCATTTTTACCAGTCATTGCTAGAATATAATAGTGTTTTCTGGATGGATAGGTATAATTCTGTGCTTCTCACTACAAATGCTAATAGCCAAATCCTAATCTGGCAATTTGGTTGACATTATCTTCTGACATCCATTGATTATTCATACTTAGATGTCTCCAGAGTGTGATAAGAATAAATTATAGTTGTTAATAAATATTAAATGTAAAAAATCATGTGATTTTATTTGATACAGTTTACAAGTCCTAATTCTAAAATAATATCAATTAATTAGATGATAATTTCTGCACATTTATTAGAAGAAATTGATTTATTATGATAAATATTTATTTTGTCACAGAATTTTAAATCAGTCTGTTGTTTAAATGTATTTATAATACATTAAAATGGTTCAACACCTTTGCTATTTCACAAACACTTTTTAAATATCAAATCATATTTAAAAAAATAATAACAAAAAAGAAAAAAAAGATCCAAAGCTCAAAAGAAGTCAAAGCATTAATATTTAAAGGAAGAGAAAAGTTTATATGCAAAATTGGACAATAAAATGTTGAAAGATATTTAGTTTACATTAAGGTTAACTTCAACTAATCCAAGACTGCTGTTTTTTTAGTTAGTATTCTTATTGTATGATAAAACTTTTGATTCTGTTCTCCATAAATAATTATTTATAAATTTATTAATGTGTATCACATATATTGGTTATATTGCTCCAAAATTCATAGTGTGCTAAAAGATTTTCAAGAGAAGAATTAACTATTTTAATTTTTATTCTCAGATAGCTTATAATCAAATTAAAAGTTAATAATTTAGTCGAAAATTTATTGGTGATTAAATTTATTAATTATTAAATTGGTTTCCATCATTGAAATATATATTGGAATACAAAAGAATTCAGTTGGAACTGCTGTAAACATTGATATTTCTTTCCATTAATATATGCAAAGCTAAAAATTTGTCTCCAGATACAATTGACCCAGTCATTCTTGAAAAACTTATTAAATACTTTTCAATAATAAAAATATTAGAGACACTTCCCCTGGTAATTATCACATCGTCATTCTTTCTAGGTGTGAAAAAAACATTTCATGAATATCAGTGACCTCTCTTAAGAGTGAAATCAAAGTAAATAGTGATAAAAATAGGAGGCAATGCCTTCTGTAATCTGAAATATTGGTGAACCTTATGAAGTTTTTTTGTTGCTGCTAATCTATTTTTTATATAATTTATTAGTCCACATTTAGGAGTTGGGTTAAATGAAGATTAACATGGTCAAAACATTTTTAAAATGTTTTTACTATGATCATAGTTGACAGACAGTTTTGTTCAAATGTTATAACTTTGTGATATGCTAATACTGTTTGATAAATATGTCTTTCAGAGATAGAATAATGGTCAAGCAGTAATTTATTGTTAAAAAGGGATGGAATTTAATTAACAATATTTTAGCATGTATATTTCCAATTGTTATAGATCTTGAATCAAGAGTGGATGGATGGCATAAGAATCTTCAGTGTCATAAATTGTTAATAATTAGCCTATCCATGGATTCCATAGTTAATATATTAAAGGAACTTGTCAAGTAATTAGCTATCAGATACTTTATAAACTTATGTAATCTTTAAAAATCTAATGTTATTGCAAGTTTTAGATTGTCTATTTGTTCAATCATGTTTCAAGGGAAATCAAAGATAGTTTTAATAAATCTGTTTTTTAACCAGTCTTATAATCATGGGTTATTATTAAAGTACAGATACTTAAAATATTTTCAAACTGCATGATCCATTGAATTTCATATTAGTATGTTAATATTATTTTCTTTTAGTGTATGAACTCTTTGATCATATGGTTTTGCCTGGGCATATTTTATAGATTGGCTTATTAGATGATTACCAAATTTTAGTGATAGTATATCTTTTAGACAGTATCATATAATTTATTATACTGATTTTATTAATATATTAATTTTTTCAGTATTGTTGAGTAGTAAATGAATCTTTTTTAATACATCTGAGATTTTTTCTATGCATGATTTAATATAATATAATGGCTTTCACAAATGATTGATTTGATTGACAGACTGTAAAAATCTTATATACTCATTGGACATGCTTGCTGATACTTTTAAATTAAATTCATTAATCATTTTTGACAGATCATTCGTATTCAGTGAAACACATTGATGTGGTAGTTATTTTAGGATTTAGCCAGAAATCAGAAAAAAAAAAATGTGGTCAAACAATGTTAATGAACTATTGTTTGAAAGTGAATATGATTTTTGGCAAATATCTTACTAATATTGATCTAATTCCCTAGGGAAATGTTGCACATTGCAATTAAAATCCTTCATTATGATATATATGACATGATTTATTGATCAATAGTATTTTGTTTTATTATTTTCTCAATTTATTTTTCCCTTTGGGATGAATAATATGCATAGACAAGAATTTTAAGGTTCAATACACTCAGAGATATGATTATCTTCCTGATGCTTGAAGTGCAGTTATTAGTCTAGATATTTTTTTCACTATTAAGATAGCAATTCTTCTTGCAGAGCAATTATTTAAAAAAGAAATGACATACCGAATAATTAGATAAAACTTTAAAAAATATTTATGTTGGTGCTGTGACTGAATTTTGTTTCAATAATTGCTAATACATCAAAACATTTTTATTGATGAATTTATAAATTTTAAGCTAAACATTTAGTCTCTTAACATTAAGTCTTGCAAAATTTGTATTATTGTTAGTCATTATGTGAGAAGTTGAAATTTGTGTCCTTTTGAAATTATCATCGCCTGTCATCAGGTTTGATCGAATCTTTTTTATTCTTATATCTTTTGTCTCATCATCTGGATTGCAGAATTTTTTTACTTTTATCTTCTTTTAATGATTTCTCCTTTTTTTCAGAAAGTAGATCAGATGTGATATATTTGATCTGCTAAGAGGATTTGTTAATTTTACTTGAACTATAGAAAGAAAGAAATACTGTTTAAAAATCTTTAGATTTCTTCATGTTATATCTTTAGATTTGCAATTAATAAAATAAATAGTATTAAAAGAATTGTTATTGAATTACTCAAAATTTTCTGTATTTTCATCATACTATAATATTTTATCATTATTCTGAGAGACTCTGAGTTGGTATTTCCATTAACCATGATGTGTTAAGAGGCATAAAGCAATTTTGCCCAATTTTATAAAGGAGACAAAAAGCAGAATATTTATTCAATGGATAATTGGATGCAATATGCCTAAATCTATAGCATTTAAAACAGCCAGGTAGTCTAGTTTCCTTTTGATGTGCATTGCACATGGGAATATATCTAACAAAATAATTTATTTAAATCCAAACCTTACAAAAATTTATTAAGAAAGAAGCTAAAAGAAAAAAAAATTAATGATTTATTTTAACGAGTAGTAAGTTAATAACAATAAAATATTACATTTTAAAGATTTTAATTTTATTATCAAACATAAATAAAGTAATTGTTGATTCTGAATTTTTTTACATGATCTAAACAATTATATACATATATTCTTTTAAAACGTTTTTAGATAGATCATTACACAAAAAACTAGAGACATATTTTTAAAATGTAGAATTAAATATTTCAAAACTTACTGCAGATTGGACTGAAAATCTCTTATATTCAAGAAGAGAATACCAATTTCGCATAGATGTCTGCAATTAATATTTGAAGATTGAGAACCAATAATTTAAAATTTGTGAATGATTTAAAATATATATTATTTATATTATTTATTAATTAAAAATAAGAATGATTTAAAATAATTTAAACTTTACTAGTGGCTATTTTTAGACAGTGTCTTGCAAAATCTTTTTAAATATTGCTAAATTATCCAGAACATGATTTATTAATATAACAAAAGTATTTAAACTATGAAGGAGTGCTAATATATTCAACTCTTTCTTTTCATTACAATATGTCTTCATAAACTATTTATGTTTACTGTATCTATATATACAAATTGGAGACAGAAGAGGGTGGGTTAAATGTTATAGAAAAAGGAAATGCCTTATTTCTCATTCATTTTAATGTTATAATACAATTAAGATAAATGAATCTATAGTAAAATAGAAACTTAAACCTGACATGCATAGAAGTTGAACAGCAAATCGATTCTCCAGTTTACACAATATGATAAAAAAAAAAAAGCTTTTTACTTTCTATCCTCTACTGTAAGTTTGAGTAAAATTTTACTACATTTAAATTCTCCTTCTCACTGTACAGATCATTAAATATTTTTAATAATACATTGACATTTTTTTAATAAACTGATTTTTTTTTTTTTTGTGAACAATATTACTAAATAAAAGTTTTTTTTAATGAATCTGACAAATATTTTATAAATTTTACAATGACATATTATAAATTTGTAAATTAAAATCAATATTTAAATTTTATTATAAATAATTTAGAATCATTAAAAATTAACTTCAGCACTTATTTGAGTATGAAATCTTGAATAATTCGCTATCAATTAATAGATTTCATTTGATTAGAAAAATTAGTGTGATTATTCTAATAGATTACATCCAATCATAGGTTTTGTTTGCTATTATTGAATTATAACATTCATAACCTGCAATTACTCAATAAATTATAAATGGTCACAAAGTCTCAAACACAGTCAAAAAAAAACATACCAAAAATAAGAATGTTTTATCCGTACCAAATGTTATGTGGATCATTTTTCACATACATCAGCATTAAAAATTGGCGGAAGAATATAATTATCAAACCAAAATAAATAAATTACACATCTATTCAACATAAAATCAAAATGCTTCAGTCTAATATGTGTTTGTGATAATTATTTAAAATTTGATATGCTTTTTTAACTAGTAAAAATTGCTAATAAAATAAAAAGGACATAACAAAAATTTAATTGCTTTCAGCATGCAAAAGTTAACATTAAAATATTTTTTAATGAAAAAATTATAAATGAAAATAATCAGTTACTGAAAAAAATAATGTGGCATAACTCCAGTAAACCAATTTGTTGAAAACAAAATATGCATATAAAAGCATGTATTCTCATTTAAACACACACACGCATGTATAAGACATAAAAGTTAAACTTTATGCATTGCATAAAATTTTAAATTCATTACTTACCACACTTTGGTTCAGAGGAAGTACCTTTCATAAACAGCATACAAGGAGCTGAATTAATGAGAAATTTCAATCGTTCATTTAAATTCTATATGTAAAAAAAAATCATTCTTAGAGAATCGCTCCTTTATTTTATGTTACAAAAAACTACATTAATCAATGTCATTTAACTTTTACTTTAACATTATCATTAAATGTTTGAAGTAATTCAAAGCTACACATATATTATTTCATATTATATTTAAAAATAACATAAAATACCAAATTTTACATTACACTTTTCAATTTTATATATATATAAAATCATATTCATAATTAAAAGCTCTAAACCATTTCCTATGTTCAGAAGAAAATTGACAATTTTTATAAATGTTTTTTCAGAACTAGAATTTAATAGATTCTAGTATAAATTTTTATTTTCACATTAAAGCACTGATTGAGTTAATTATTTATCAATTCATTTATTATTAATTCACATAAACATAAATAATAAGCCACTGCAATAATTAAAAACAACAAAATAAACATTTAAATATTAAAAAGAATCATCATCAATAACAGCCATTCACAAATGAATTTGACTATATTCAACACCCCACCCTAAATAAAACAAATAATAACATACTTGAGATAAGTTTTGCAGATAACTATATAAACAAATCTGTGAATCACAAATATACTCACAGTATATTTGATATTTTGTGAAGCTATTTTTTATCTTCTACAGAAAATTTTTTCTCTGATATAAGTCAAACCTGTGTCAACTCTTAGCTCTCCAATGTATTCTATTCTACAATCAACAATGTATTTTTTTAGAATGTCTTCGTATTATTTCCAAAAAACTGAAGAATGTATTGATCTTACCATTATACTTTCTTAATTTTCTGTAATATCCTTAAACAAAATTTTTTTTAATGATTTTGTCCAAGTCTCACTTTCATACAATTAGAAAGAATAATAAATAGTTCTATATGCAGCTAATTTAATTCTAATAGTAATTTTTTACTATTATGAAGCATCCTACTTTTTAAATTTTTATAATCAATAGCAGTACATTAGGAGTACTGCACCTCAACACATAAAGACCATCTCCCTACATAAATAGCTACTAAATACTTTAAATTGGGTTATATTCTCAAACTGATCACTATCCAAGCAAAAAGTTGCTGAAAATTTTTCTATGATTAAGAACTTGAGCTTTTTGTACATTCATTACTAGTCTTTATACATTGCTTTGGTAGATCATCTTTAGAACTGGTAAAAATAACACAATCATCATCAGAATTCTGTAAATCCAGAACATAAGAAAATGTATTTATTACTTTTAATAGATTCAAACTAAAAATTCATTATCAAGCTTGTATTGCATCATGATCCCTATTCATTAAGTCACCTAAAAGCAGCTCCAAAGGTGACAGTCAAAAAATCTAAAACAATATTGAATTAAATTCATATTCTTGTTTAACACCAATTTCCATTGTAAACACCAGAGATTTTCCATCTGTAGTAAAATGCTTTCTCTCATTTCATCATGTAGAAGCTATATAATATAAATTTAAATGGACAATCAACTAATTTCAAACAATGCCATAAGTAAATAATGTATAAATCATTCTTTTATTCCATTTTTCTTACCTATGCCTAGCAATGAAAACTATACCTATTATGTTTCTTGATTTTTTTAAAATCACGAATCTCTGATAACCATTCATCTGTGACTAAAAGAACCTATTTATCATCTTTGAAAGTATCTTTACAATAATAGATAATAATAATAATATTCCCAGTAATTACTGCAATTTTGTTTATTTCCTTTATTTTTAAAAACTGGAACAATAGAAATATCCTTAAGATAAGGCTGCACAATTTCATTAATCTTTATATTCCTAAAAAATTCCAATATTTTTGATGCTAATAGATCATCACTATATTTTAAAACTTCTTTAAGTATTTCATTAAGACCTCTAGCCTTTCCATTTTTAAGACTATAAAGGGCTGCTTTAACTTCAACTGGGTATCTTTATTCAAATCTAAATGAATAGATAAAAATAGGATATATCATTAAAAGTTATCATCTCGATTCTTATATCAAAATTCAAAGCATGATCAAAATATTCCTTACATCTACTCGAAATATCACGGACTTCATATAATAGGAAATCAATGATGGATTTAGTAGGACTGTGATACTGTATTTTAGTTGCTTTCAATGCATAAAAAATAAATATCTAGAGCAATCATTATCACTGAATGATCATCTCCTTTGCAGTTTTAATCTATCAATAATTTTTGAAGTCTTTTTGTTAGTCATTGAACTCCTGCCTTTAAATTTCTATATTTATTATGCAACTCTATATCCAATGTATTATTCCGGCAAGAAGAAAATGTTGCATGTTTCCTTTTAATCAAATCATTAAAATCAGTCAAAAAAACCAGCCATGATTTTTCTTTTACTGAGTTCAACAGTAGATTTACTACATATTTCAGTAATATGACAATCCTGAAAGTCTAAACTAACAATTTTAGTGTTTAATAGCTTTGAAATTTAGCATAAATAAAAGATACTTCTAGAGAACGAATATCTATTATCTTTCAATTACGATTGGAATGATTTATTTTTAAATGTAACTATAATCTGCACTTGTAAGTACTTGTGTAATGTGAACTTCTAATTCCTAACTATAATATAATTTATTAAATGCCATTGTTTTAAATATAGATGTATCAATGTTCCTTCAAAACGATTTTTCTGTTTGACACAGTATTTGTGATAGTCATTCCATGTGTTATGCAAAAATTCATTAACAGAACAGCATTAATACCATAATTTCCAACAACTTTTAGCTAATGCCTACTATTTTATCAACACATTCCTTAGTCTCCAAGAAAAATTTGATCTTTTAATGGTATTGCAGTAATAATGCTTTACAGCATGAAATAAAAGCTCTTTTTCTCTAAATCTAATGTTGGAATATATGCACTAATAAAATGAGCATAGTACCAATGTTCAAGCCAAGTTTTAACAGTATTAGCTTTTCATTCAGATTGAGAAATATTAAAAGTATAAAACATTATATAAGAGTTTACAGCAAATCCAACATAATACATTCAGTTTTCTTCAGATTTGACTTTCAAAAAAACTTGTAGCCATCTAACTCTTTCTCTGGAAGAAAAATTTCACCAAGAATAACTGTAATGATCTTCAATTGACAGCTCCTTAGACATCAGAGCTGTCCTCCATTCAGATCTTGAAGAGTTTGTTTCAAATAAAAAATAAAGTTTGCACATTCCATGTATCTAAATTTGGAAAGTAATTAGATTTATAAGTCTTAAACAGTAGTACCACCACTACCTCTTGCTTTATGACTATTACTGACAATATTATTCTTTCTATTATTTTAATGAATAATCCGCCAGGCATGACAAACTAGTCAGACTGTAAGAGACAGACCGTTTTTGTATATTTTCTAGACCTTGCACATTCCCAAAAAGTAATGCCTAAATATATAATCTTTAAAAAACTGAAACACTATTCCTTCTAGATTTTAGTGAATAATCCGCCAGGCATGACAAACTAGTCAAACTGCGTAAGACAAGCAATTTTTATAAATTTTCTAGACACTTCCACTTCCATGGTGGGCAGGGGAATTCCTAAAAAATAGTTCCAACTCAATCTATTAATAATTGTATTTTATACAAGAATCACAATTAAGGACTCTCAATTTGCTAAACCTATTTCTATCATTGCTTGTCTAATTCTCAATGAACTGAGATAAAAAATATAAAAAAAGGAATTAGAGTTAGAATTATTGTGTGGAGTTAAAAGAATGAAATGTGATTGCACAAACATACAATTCCATAGTCACAGTATATGAGGATGATCAGTGATATGAAAAGTTGAGAGAGACAGAGACTTTTGTGTTGGAAGCAGCGCTTCTCCTCTGACAAATCAACATTCTATCTTACAAGGCAACAGAAGGTACTCTTGGTCAGGCAATATTATGTTATTTACAGTTAACCTCATATAAGTAGCTCATTAAACCAGCAACCTCCTGTAGAGCTTATCTGCAACCTGAGCACAGATCTTGCCATTTGCAACTAACATAATATACATTCTAAGGAGATGATAATCAAACTTCCACACATGCACCATAATATAATATTCAATTAGCAATGTTAAATATGAGTACACTCTCAATCCAAGTCACAAGAAAGATTTTGAAAAGATAAAGACCAGCCATCTTATCTTCCTATCTAAATGCAATTATATAGGCAAATCTTAAGCATCTTGGAACCAGAACATGACTATATTAAATTATTCACTTTACTTACATTTCTTTTTTATAACCTATTAACACTTCCAAAATAGTATGGTGCATGTGTGGAGGTTTGATTACTTTCTCCTTAGAATTACAGCTTGACACTGTGCTAGTAAAAAAAATTCTAAACTATTTACATAATATATATTCAAAAAATAAAAAATTGGTTATGGCTAATGAGTTTTTCCTCAAGTTTTGTATCCACTAAAAGAGATCTTACATTATTCTCAAAGACTCACAATTTTATTTTAAATATCAGTTCTTAAAAGGAATAATATATATTTTTACTTGATTCAAAATAGTATTATTTCACTTTTACAAGTATAAATTTTATAAATAATTTACTCTAGATAGTTTCTAATTGTTGTAGACTTCACTTAATTGTAATCAAATAACTAATTTAAGAAAACAAGTTCTCAACAGTCATAATTAAGGTTAAACAATGACTTAAGAGAATGCCATATTATACATAAAATAATAGAAAAATATATGACAATTAGTATTGTAAAGTAACATAAAGTTTGTAAAATATTACTTGCTTTTGTTTGGCTTCAAAATTCATATTTATTAAGGATTAGTGAATTCAGTTCAAGATTATTTTTTTATTTTTAGCTAATGGACTTAGAATAGAACATAATATATTTTATTTTATTCTTAAAAATTATATTTATATTCATATAAATAATTTTTAATTTTCCTTTATTTTCTCATTACTCTGCTCAAATGATTCTTGCAATTAAACAAATTCTCATAATTATCACTTTCAACATTGGTCAAAGCAGTTAATGAAGTCATTATAGTAAATTGTTGCCAAGAACACAGGCTATAACAAATCTTCATAAAGTTTGATCTCAACCATTTGTTTAATTTCACCCTATATCTTTTCAAGATTATGGATTTCAAATAGTTTTTCAAATAACTCTAAGTTTGTCTTTAAGTTGCACCTTAAATTGTATCTAGCCTACAATTTCCAGTTATTTTTTGTTTTTCAAAGTATTTCCCATTTTTGTCAATTAATCTTCAATTATTATAGATTCTTCATTCTTGACCACCAAACATTCATAATGTCAAGAAGATATTTGTTGATTAACATTTGTACTTTCCAAATAGTTGATGAGTTTTTTCCAAGCGTTACATCTATTTTTTTTTTTTAAAAAAGTTCTAAATTATTTAAAGATTTACAATTTTGTTTTAATTTTACTTCTATAGATCTCTGTATCTTTTGCAAATTAAATAACATACATCTAGTTTTATTTAGTTTTCAGTGTCTTCTTTCATCCTTTCACTTCAGATAACAAGGTTTCTTAAATAGAAGAGTCTATTCACCACTTTGATGGATTAATAATCAATATGTTAGATTTTATGGCAATAATATTGTTCAGATATATAATTTTTATCTTCTTCTTGCTTACTTCAAGATCAATCTGCCATGACTTATCAAATGAGGAAAACAATTTGTATTACCAAACCTTCAAAAATTCTACAGCTCAAGTTTTTTTTTATATAGATATTAGTGAACTATTGAATATATCTTAAAATGTTCACAATGCTATGCATAGTCAGATCAAAAAACACTATAAATAATAAAGATAAAATTAAGTAAACCTCACTTATTCCTAATTGGATTCTAAAGGAAATATCCATCTAATCAATCAATTTCTTGAGCATACTATGATCTTGATACCTTTCTTAATAATGAATGCTTTTTCAAATTCAACAAAATACATATGGTAATTAACACCATGGATGATTGTTTTGAGATAATGTGTAATGAATCCCTTGATTAAAAATTAAAGTTGTTTATCAATTAATCCTTTTTAAATATGCTAAGTACTAATGGCAGTGTAATTCGTTGCCAATTTTCACACACTGACAATCTCCCTTTTTTTTTTGGGAACTTAATCAGGAAATTTTTTTTTTTCAATTTAAAAATATTCTTCTCAAGACATTATCTAATTTAAACAATATAATAATGCAGATACAACTTAATAATCTGTATTTAATGCATCTAAAATATTATCTAGACCTGGGATTCTGTCATTTTTTTAGATATCGATAGTCCGAGGCACTTTTCTAGTTGAAGTATGAAATTAACGCACATCAATATACCGTTTTAGCGGCCTAACTTACGGCTAACACTACAACTGTGTTGTTTAGAGCTGTAACAGGCAACCTAGAGGGCGATGCATCCTACGATTATGTAACGAAATACTATGCCCATCGACTTACGACAGTATTCCTCAAGTGAGTGCAATTCAACTCTCGCTACGGCCTGATTTGATGGCGGCCGTTTTGAAGGATGCGAAACTATCAAAAATTCATTGTGGAAAAATTTTGAGAAAGCGTAGTAGATTTAGTATTATATATTAAGAATTGTCAGGCCTTCACGCACACTTCCCTACGATTTTGAACTGCATACAACCTGAAAAGATTAGGGTTTTCAGCAGAGTTCTGCCAAGTTCACATGCAAATGCATGTTTACGTGTGAATCCGTGTGAGAACAGTAAAATGTCAGTGGCAAGTGTTCAAAATTGGTTGAAGGAAGTGAATTTCCGGCCACAGAAGTTGACGCTGTTGTGTTTTTCCAGAAAGAGACCATCTTCTGCCAGATGCAAAGCTATGCATTTGCAGGAGGAGCAGGGTTTTAGTCAACTACAGGATCTGGAAATCTGCAAGTGTACCTGGGGTTTGTGTAAGGGAAGTTGGTTGGACGGTTTCAAAATCCCATTACTTACAGCTTTGAGGCTCATCTCCTATTGGAGTCAAACAAACTGTAGCTCCCCGCCCCCTAAAAAAAATGTTTTTTAAAAACGAACTGTTTAATTAAGGCTTTTTGAAAAAAGCCAAAAAATAAAGGAAGAACTTTTCACTATCATATAAAGGTTTCGGTAGCGTAAATATTTTTTAAAAAAAAAACAACCTCATAATAGGAAAATAAAAGATAATAATTAAAAATCAAACCAAACCCCCTCCACCCTCTAAAAAACCAACTGTTGGTTCATTAAAAATGAATTGATTAATAAGGCTTTCCCAAAAAAGAAAGCTCAAAATCAATAAAAAGTCGATAAGAAAAAAGTCGATAATTTAAAAGCAACCCAACCCCCCTCCAATAATTCGTATATTTTGTTAATCTATTTCTTTACACGTATTCTATATTCAAACACATTTAAAATTAATATGCGAAGTTTCCAGTACATCGGCAAAAAATACTAAAAGACGAGAATTAAAACTCAACCCAACACCCTGCACCCTCTAAAAACCAATTGTTGGTTTATTAATTAAAACTGAATTGTTTAATTAAGGCTTTAAAAAAGCTTAAAACCCCAAAAAAGGCGATAATTGAAAAGCAAACCAATCCCCCTTTACCATCTAAAAACAAAGTGTTTGTTTATTAAAAAGTAAAAAAAAAAACCGTATGAGTTTTACGTATAGAAAGGGGTAAAAAAAATTTTTTTACTACTGTAGTATTATGTAAAGAAACCGATAATCCAAAATCAAAAAAAAAAAAAAAGCTCAAAATCAAAAAAAAAGTTGATAATTTAAAAGCACCCCCTCCCCCACATCATATAAAAACAAAGTGTTTGTTTATTAAAAATGCAAAAATACCATACGAGTTTTATGTATAGAAAATGGAAAAAACAATTTTTTTTTACCGTAGTATTCTGTAAAGAAAAACCAATGGCCTGTAAATCAGTATATTGATGTGCATTGGGGGAAAAAGAGCACCACCCTTAAGACATTTAAAATTCCCTTCTGATTATGTTATCCATTGGTATATTATTCGCAATCTCTTTATTATGGAAAGTAGTCCTACAAAAATGAATAAACAACATTAATGACTTGGAAAATAAAAATATATCTTTCATATCTTAGCAAAATGGGCTGGTTTTAATTTGCTATCTTCAATATTAAAATTTATGGTTGTGATTTAGAAATAATTGTTTTGTGTAAGTAATGTTCTACATATGAAATTGGAAAAAAAAAAAAAAGGAGAAAAAGTGATAATTCATATTAAAAAGTCATGTCTTATATCATATGTAAGACAAGAGCCATCAAGTGGCAGAGCTGCTTCATATAAAAAGCTGTGGGAAAGGTGGATAATAACAATATTACTACTGTGTTCATAGAATATTAGTCAATTTTTCATTTGCTTTATTCTGCAATCTGATCATGAGATTAAATAGCCATATTTGCAATAGAATGATTTAGTGCATCAAATATAAGATTTAGTTCATCTTTTCAGTTTAAATACTCGTGATAATAGACTTAAGATATATTTAGTCTATATGCCATTCTAACATAATTAATCTACAAGATAAGCAAAATAAAATATACATTATTATATAGTTTTATAAAACTAATTCTAATAAAAGTAGCAAAAAAAATAATAATTAGGGCAAATTTACCAATCTTCAAAACTGATTTTTTCAATAATATATTAACAATAAATAACTTGCATTTTTTTCATTAGTATATTAACATCTTCATTCTAAAATGTAAACTACTATTTCTAGTTTGTTTGAAAATTTATCATAATCTATTCATTAATTTCTTTATTCATTTTTATAATACAATCACTTATCAAAACATCTATGGTTAACCAGATGCTATTCAGCAGGCAGTTGATTGCTATTACTAACTGGTCACGTACTCAAAAGTTTTTTTTTTTATAATCATTAATGATGCTATTCATCTCTGAATACAGAGTTAATTCTGAAGGATTCGTGTTATTATTAAGTAAGATTAAGGGAGTTTTAATAGAACATCTAATAAAGATGTTATACTTTCAATAAGAAAACATTATGTTTTGAAAAGGGTTTCACATTGATAAAGTGTGAGCACTCCACAATAATTATAACTCTTTCAATTACCAAAAAAAAAAAAAAAAAGACTATCCATAATATAGAACATTTTGATTCATATTATAAACATTGGAGTTAAAAACAGTAACAATTTTCAAAAAGAACATAACATACATATACTTCATTCAAATATAGCAATGTACATATGTATTTATCAAACCTGCTTGGGAGGAAACTCTTCAGGTATAATAACTGCTGAATTTAAGTGCTGAATTTTTTTGGTCAAATCTGGAGCATTTGCACCATCTAAACGATCTGCAGATTGGCCACTCTAAAAACAAAGCAGAATAAAAGTTTTTTCCCATAACAATGTATTGGGGGGGGGGGGGGGGATATAATGAAATTAAATACATTGAAATTAGTTATTATAAAAAAAAAAACCTCCAGCATCTTCATTAAGTTAACAATGTTTCAAAAATTATGGATAACATAATTAAGAAAATGAGTATATTTTTGTAAAATTATATATAATACATATCCATTAAAAAAAAAAAGTGCTTAAAAAACAATTAAATGATGCCGATGAAGATTTATTGATAATGTGCACTATTCCTGATCCAGAAATTCCTTAATTAATAGAATGAACTATTTCATTTAATGTCACATATTCATTATGTTGGAAGAACAATGAAATTTTCAAGCATACTTTTAACAAGTATCCATTTTATATGAAAGAGGGTAATTTCCTCATTAATTGCAGGTTCCAATTGAGATAAACAATCTGAAGATAATCACTGTTACTGATATGATTCATTTATTTTTATTGCTATTTAAAAATATTCCATGATACAATAGATCATATGATCTATGTCCATGACTGATTCAAATAAAAGCAGAGCTTAATAATTTTTATGGTAGCTGAGGAATTTTCAGACAAAACAAATATATAATCTTATCCATGTGACTACTGAATAACTTTTAAACTTTTCACTTTATGCAAATACTAATAATAAAAAAAAAAATGAATTTATGCAAATCTTTAAGCTATTGAAACAGTTCGATCTGAGGATCGATCTTAGTTTCATGGGTTTTTTTTCTTTCTTTCCTTGTTTGTTTTGGTTGTTTTCAAATCTTAGTATAGCAGATTTGCTATAAACCATTATTTCGCGCAATGAGGCTTTGTTCATCCAAGCTACATAAACTTAAATTGTTCATGTCATGTTTTATGTAGATAATTAAATAAATCCTTAGATAAATATTGTAAGTAATAAAATATATACATCGTGTGTGTGCGTGGTTTAGATACTAATATAAGATTATTTTAAAGAGAAAGTTTCATTGCGTGAATAATTCTTAATTTTAAATAGTTAATACTTGTACAGATTTATTTTAAAAAAAAAAAACATTTCAATGTACCGACTGGATAATAAAAGTGAAATCACTAAAGGCCAAAAAATCAAGGAAGGCGGAGTCCAAAATGAGGTGACCAACGACCAGGAGAATTGTGGGAACTTTGACCATTTTAAATTGCATCATGTTAGATTGCATCATGTTAAATTGCATCATGCAGATTGCGTCATCCTGGATTACATCATTCTGTATTGCATCTTTTTTTTTTCTTCTTGACCACTCCGAAAGAGGGGAAAACATCAGAGTAAATTTGGAGAGTGCAGTGTTAAGAAGTGATCTGTAAACTTTGATAATGTCGGGCTAGGTCCAGAAAGCTGATCCCTGTCCTGCCGATGAAACCTTCCTAGCCTGCCAAAAGATCATGTGCTGTGATTCCAGTTGTCCAACTTTCATATGCCTATAGTTCCAGTTCCCAACCCTAAACTTTGAAAGCCAATATGTCATTATATCAAAAACCAAATGCGCACCTACGTTCTAAGTAATCATCATCGCAAGAAATGCGTCTGGACGAAGAAAGAATGGTAAATCTAATTTACATGAACTTTTACTTTCTTTAATGCCAGTCCCTTATATAAGTAGATTTAAATCTGTACTAAGTATGCTAAATATTTGTTATTATGTTTTTTTGTTCTTTTGATAAAATATATATATAGTAAACCTGTAGTAAACGTATCCCTTTCCACCTGTTAAATTTCTTTACTCTAGTCTTTAATAACAAGTTGCTAATGCCTTAAGTTTTACGATGATTTTAAATAGATATGTTATCCATCATTATATATATATATATTGGTTTTAAATTGATGTATGTGTTATAGTTTAATGAAGAATGTTTTATTCTATGCCACCGGGTAGTTAATATCTAAAATCTATTTTATCTATTTAATTGCACGTTTTCTGATACGGGGGGAAAATAATAATCAAGGGTAGCCATTGTTGTGTTTACTACTTCTGCACGGTCAGGAGGGTATGAGATTCAGAGTGTAATTAATTAACAGTTAAATATATGATTCTCTAAGCTTATTGTGTAGTTTTAAATTACTTTATCAGACGGTTATGTGGGAAAAGTATGGTGGAATAAATAAGGTCTTATATAGATATTTATAATTTCTGCTTAGAGCATTCGTTCGCCATGTTACTGGTTTAGTGCTATATTTCGCTTCCCATGGCTTGATTCGGTGTCTAGTCCGTGATTTCAAACAAGGGAGAGAGAAATTCTCCTAGCCTCCTCAGTGGGTGTGAATACTTGCCAAAATGCAAGCCACCCAGTCTTCGTTAATACACCGCAAGCTATTACTTCTGACTATTATGTTTGTTTCATATAGCAGCCAGTCACACCACCCTATATTGGAAGATATAAGTTTATTCCCCATCCCCGTAGTACGTGATGGTTTGATTTGTTTAAAACCAACGAGGCGACCTCTAATTTAATAAAAAATTTAGTCTAATAAAAATAAAACAGTTAAAGTTTTGTTTGCTCTGATCCTCATATCTCCCGTACGTAATTAATCACGTAAACAAATCAATTGTTTAAGTTACGCTAATATTATATTTAAAAGAAATCATCTGTGGTATTGCCTACACCGGTCATAGATAAAATGATTATAAAGCAAACCAAAATATTGAATGCGATGTTGTCCGTCAATTACATATGTATAGATTTCCGTTAAAGACTAGAAGTAAAATAAGTAATGTTGTATATAACAAGTAATTATATTGTGTTTAAATTTTATCTAACCGTAAGAATAATTATTAAACATTTGTGTAATCTAATTTGTCTCTCTTTTCATTAAATAATTATTTCACCGTCATTTGATTACCGTCTGTATTGACAACACGAGAATATATATATTGCATTGATCGTATCTAGCATTGAGCATCCACCGCGCAGTTATATATAGATAAGTTAGGCAGAATTATTGCCTTTTTTTATGTTCCCACCGAGCTAGTGTTAGGCTATACCACGTACTATGGATTCTGTTATACCTCAGTCACTTGTGCGCAGGGTTTGGGTTTGAACTCGGTTTGGTTTCGGATTTAGTTCTGGAATCGGTCTGGGTTTGAAGTCGGTTTCTGTGTGTAGTTGATGGGTTGCGGTTGACCGGTACACTATCAATATATAAAATCAAGAAATCAAGTATAAAAATATCATAAGAACCTCATATCTCATTAATACTTTAGGAATTTAAATTTAATTTAAAAATGATTTATGCAAATATGCATTTTAATGATGTAGAGTTAATTAAAGTTTATGACGTTTTAAAATTAAGATTCTAGAATAAATCATGTTCCAGAGGTTGTCAAGCAATGGCAGACTACTACAAACAAGTTATAATACTCTGTTGTCCAGTTAATTCAATCTATCTTCAGGCAAAGAGAGATAATATATATATAATTACAATAAAAATAATAATAATAACGGTAACAAACTATTATAAACAATCCTTAAATTTGCATACTTTCGGTTAATTTCTTGAACCTGCCTCAACTGCCATTAAAATTCAAAAAAAAGAAAAGAAAACAAAATTCAAAAAAAAAGAAAAGAAAACAAAGCGCTTTGTTTTCTTTTCTTTTTTTTTGAATTTTAATGGCAGTTGAGGCAGGTTCAAGAAATTAACCGAAAGTACTTCTGCGAATTTAAGAATTGTTTATAATAGTTTTTTACCGTTATTTGTTTTAATTAACGGACATTTTATTTTTATATTACATATATATATATATATATTTATATTTATGGGAGCCTGGATGAAAATATTTCAAGGATCCATCTAACTATAGCACTTTTAAAATAAAAAATAATTTTATTATAACAGGCAAAATTCTCCATACAGTAGTGCTACTCAGTACAAACCAGGATAATCAATGGATGCTAGAAGGCTTATGCATAAAATCCCTATCTAGAGCCTACTCATCCAATATCCCAGACTAGTTTCCAGCTTGTGGTTTTCATCAGTGAGGAGTCTTGGATCTGAGAGCACTACATCTAGACCTTAGGATCTAATGCAACCCTCCAGCAGCCACCTTTTAACTCTACTTAACTACAAAACTATGAGTCTAAAATTGAAAACAATAATATTTTCAATCCAAGCTCATTAGCTTATATAAATAGTCTGAGCAGGCACTAACCTGTATTCAACGTGCTTTAAAATTCGCAATAATCAAGCATATTTTGCCATGGTTTGGAAGATCCCTCTATCGGCAAAATATGCTTGATTATTGCGAATTTTAAAGCACACTGAATACAGGCTATTAGCTTTCTGTGTGATATATGAATTAATTACTACTTCTCATTAGCTTAGTAGGCACTAGATAGGGATTTTATGCACAAGCCTTCTGGCATCCATTGATTAATCTGGCTTGCACTGAGAGGCACTACTGTATGGAAAGTTCAATAATAGTTATGATCAAGCATAAGATCGAGACAATAAAATGTGACATAATTAACACAGAAAAAATATAAAATGAAATTTATAGCTTTTTTTTCAATCTTGTCAACATATTTTATAATTGAAGAGATACAGATCAATGTCTGATGGCCAAAGAGACAATTTAGGAATGGATAAGAATTACAAAAATGTAAATAATTTTCTTTATCTGTATTCAAGACAATAGATCTCTTTATTCACAATTTGTAATATCTACATTAATATTTAATTATAACTAAACTTTAGAGATAATAAATATTTTTAATAAAAAAATTTATATATTTCAACTTAAATTTACCTTAAATAAAATAAATGTAGGAACAGCACTAATCTGATACTGAAGTGATAATTCTGGTAAGTTTTCTGCTTCTACTTTAATAAATTTAATTGCTGGATTAAGTGTAGCTAATTCCACCATAACTGAATTCATCTGTAAACATTGGGGAGCCCAAGATGCCCAAAAATGGGCTACAACACCTCTAATAAAATAAAAATGTTTTTAATTAAAAAAAGCAAAATAACTCATAACAAAGATAAAATAATACATATATGCATGTTAACTAACAATATATATATCTATAAACACAAATAGTATGTTACTTCTCTTTTTTTAATTTTTTAGCAATATTTTCTGAAGCATGTCATCAAATTATACTCTCCTATCCAACTCCTCATACAGATTCACCTTAATTTGCAAGTTTATATTAAAACTCGGAGAAATTCCTATGCTATGATGTTCTTCTAAAAATACATAAAATGTTGAAAGCAAATATTAAAAAATAATGTACTCCTAATTTTACTTTTTTTTAATATAAGCATAATAAATAATATGTCAAATAATAAATAATTTAATATTTTCCATTATTATCAAGATAATACACTCTGTGCTGAAATTTTAGAAAATAAAAATATATATATCACAAACATAATATATGAATAGGCAAAAAAAAACAATTATAGCTTAGTTCTCTTTATTTATAACCACATTCTTGATAACAAATAAATAAAATTTCATTTCCTAAAACTCTCTTACTAAGGATTTAAATAAAATCAGATTTGTATAGCATGTTAAGTTTATTACAAACATAAATTATAAAAGCATTTTTTATTATTTTATTAACTATCTCCATTTTAATAAGTATATTATAACTTGTAAATATATTACATTAATTTAATCTAATGTTTGGTTTTAAAAATGTCAACAACAAAAAAAAACACTATTGAAAAATTTATAATTTTTTCCATTATCAATCTCCATATTAATAAATTGTGAAAGCTGTAGATACGCAAACTTTCCCTTATAAATTAAGAACAAAGAATGTTCTTTCCATTATCTCCATTCCTAATCCAGGCAAGAATTAGCGTGTTCATTTTATTTCATTTCCATTATTTTTCCCCAAAGACATAAATGTTTTCAAAACAATTAATTATTTTATTTTATAAAGAATCATTTTTATAAATACTTTTCATATATATTGAATCATTCATTCATCCTCTAGTTAAAACTCTCCATTGTGATTAACTTCAATCAATTCACTTTTAGTTCAATTTTTCATCCACAAAATGTATATATGCAAAAAAAATTCAGTAATTAGTAATGTTTATTTACCCTGCTATATTACAAATTGTGTTTATAAATGTTATATAGTATGTTTTCTATGATTTAACCATTTTATCTATATGCCTCTGATTTACAATACAATTTTTGAAATGCACTTACTATTTTTTTCCTTTTATACTTATTATCTAATCAACAAGTGATATATTTATTTCCATTTAAAATTAATATTATGACTATTTTTTTAACATCTCAAAACAGTAATTCTAATAAAATCAAAATAAACATCAAAACTTTAATTTATATAAAAAATACATATTTACTTTTCAAAGTAACAATCATTCACTCATACAACATTTATTATAAATACAAATTACATGAATAAATACAAATATTTTCTGCAAAATTATTATATATCAATATTTCTGGATTTAAAAACATGATCAATTAGTAGATCCATTTCTAAGGTCATTATTTAAGGTATATCAATATGTAATAATGTATACACTTTAAAATCTTTATTTTAATTAATATTCATCTAATTCCATCCATATGTATCATTTGTTCATTCATAGTTTGGATTATTTCCATGATCTAGACCAATTGCTGAACTTTTTTTTTTTTTTTAAAAGTCAAACTTTTATTTACACTTTTCCAAATACATTCAAATCTTAGTAATAACACATATTAATACCAGAATACAAGTTTTCATGTAGTATTACTCTCCCATTTTCTTTAGTATTGCTAGCCTGATCAGTGACTGTATAATAACAGAACAGAATTAATGATCATTAAGCTATTCTATCAAAGAGACCAATCAGTAAAAATTAAGCTATTCTATCAAAGAGACCAATCAGTAAAAAAATATACTTTTTATGAGAATCCTGATTTTTTTCTTTTTTCCCTTTAAGGGCAAAGTTAAGGAGTGATTTCCAAACATTATGCATTATCACACTAAGTTAACTTATGAGGTATTTTGCCATTGTTATGTGAACAGAATTTTTAAATTTCCTTTTTTATTTTTTCTACTTGCTCAATATACTTTTGTTTTCGCAATCGATATGTTCACTTGTACATATGGTCTAATACTTCAAGCACATCTATCTTTTCTCCTCTAATCATTACTTAGTATTCTTTTAAACATTTCTTAATGTGGTAGCTGGTTCCACCAATACATATCTTTCACATTCACATGATATTTCATAGATGAGGTTCTCATTTTTCAGCATTAAAAATTTAGATTTTGTAGAGATTAAGAGTCATCATTGCTATGGCTTTGAAAAAGATGCCTGCTGCATATCAATAAATGATTAGTTTATTTACTCCCAAGTTTTACTCAGAAATAAAATTAGAGAAAATAAATAAAATCTATATTCACATTATGATCCAATTTTTTCATTCAAAAATAGTATATTATGCAAGTAGATCCAGAAGGAAGTAATGAAAACATTGAAAGATAGATGGATGAATTTTGGATTGACCTCCCAATCTGGAAGATAACCATACCAAAAAACTTAAAAAAATAGATATATGACAACCAAATACCCAATGTATGTTACTGGAATGCCTGACTCACAGATTCTAGGAATATAAAGTGAGATCATGTCAGGTATTAAAATATTTGATTCTTGTCAGCAGTAATCAAAGATCAGAAATCACTGTTCCACAAAATAATATTATTTGAAGCAAATCCAAAGAAATTCCTTAACATATTTGTTATCTGGAAAACCAGAAACTCCCCACTTCCATCAGGCATATGAACTGAATTTTGGGATTCTAGAAAAAATATGCTTATAGATTATTAGCATTAAAAGAGCTCTTTACTTCTACTGCAAAATTACTTGCGAAATATGTATCAACTCACATTAGGAAATATCAAACTAAATATTCACTTGATCTAAATCCATTTGATTTTTTCAAAATATAAAAGCCAACTTTTATTTCAAAGATTTAAGAACTCACAGCATTATTAGTAAAAGTGTCCTTAAAAATTTTTTTTTACAGTTTTATTTCATTTTGTCTAATTATTTAATTCTTAGGCAAAGAATTTTTTATATCAATATATACATAATTAAACATTAATAAAAAACAATATAGAAATCACTCATAAACAAATATGGCTATTCCAACTCCCCCCACCCCCCAAAAAAAAGCACATACACATATAGATTCACAGTGTATCATTTTTCTGTTTAATATTTGTGATGCTATCTAACTTTTCTTTGTAAAATATTTCAACACTTAATCTAATTGTAGCTCCAATATATTCTATTCTCTGCCCTATATTCCCAATAAAAACAATCAATATTGCAATTCTTTAAAATGTCTAAAGAGATATAATAAAAAATGAAGTCTACCTCTCCTGTGAAAACCATGCTTTAATTCATCATAAAATCCCTTTTAAGAAGTCATATATTGTTCATTCATTTTATATGTCTAATCCAATGATGCTGTGATTTTATAAGAATGGACTCTAGAATCATAAAGCAAGTCGAAGCATATTAGTTTCAAAAAAATCATATTTGTCTGAAGGTTTGTAATGATGGTATATTATAAGATGTGATATGTTCGACTATTTCCATCATTTATGAGTGAATGTTTGAATGTATAGAAAATTTTAAACATTATTTAAACTTTCCAAATACAAACAACTTGTTAGTAATAACACAAATAGACAATACAGGTTAGTAATTACACAACGTCTCGAGTAGTATTATTCTCCACTCTTCTTCAGGTATTGCGGGCCTATATGCACAGTGACAATATTCGCTTAGAAGTTGAACTCGCACCTTTAGATTCTTGAATATTGAATTTGAGGCAAACACACTACCAACTGAGCTATAGTGTTTGCCTTAAATCCAATATTCAAGAATCTAAAGGTACAAGTTCAACTTCTAAGCAAATGTTGTCACTGTGCATATAGGCCAGCAACACCTGAAAAAGAGTGGAGAATAATACTACTCAAAACGTGTAATTATTAACCTGTATTGTCTATTTGTCTGTTATTACTAACAAGTTGTTTGTATTTGGAAAGTTTAAATTTAGTTTAAAATTTTCTATTCATTCAACATTCACTCATAAATGATGGAAATACTCCAACATATCACATCAAATCATATTATATTTTTAAAATTTTACAAACCATTTTTAAATAAAATTTTTCTAATGCCCAGATTTTCCAAGTAGCATTTCCATACAATATATTTGGTAAAATAACACCTCTATATGCTACTAAATTAGTTGTGATAATTATTTTCCTGCGACGAAATATTCACTTTTTTAATTTGTTAAAAACAACAGCAATTCATTGGATTCTGAACTGCATCCCAACATTTTAAATTCACTTTTCTGCTTATAAAAGTATTAAGAAAAGAATTGCCAAGGATTTTTCTTTCATCACTGACTGATGAAGACCTTAAACTTTTTGCACATTAATTATTAGTCTTTATATATTATATCTGTAGAACATCTTTAGAACTGGCAAAAATAGTACAATCATCAATATACTGTATATTCAGAATCCAAAAAGATAAAATTCTTTTTATTTTTAACCGATTCAAATTAAAATTTTCACCATCAAACCTATATGTAATCTTGATCTAAGTTTCCTACAAACAGTTCCAAAAACAGTATCTTAAAAATCAAAAATAATGTTGAAGGAAGTAAATATCCTTGTTTAATACCAGCTTTTATTACAAATGCCTGGCTGCAGAAAGGAGTTTACTATTAACTGAAAGGAGACTCTTTGATTCCTCTTGGAGGTCTTAAAGAAACCAAGCAGGCAAATTCCTAATGTCGATTCCATACGTTCTTGGTGTAGAAGCTGTTATTACTATGTGATTTATTCATATAATATACGAACATGGATGGGCTGCTCACCAACCCGCATTAGCCAGCGTTGTGAGTTTATTGGCTTTTTACCTCTGAGTTTAAGATTAAAAAACACCATGGTCTTTCTACTCAGTTGCCTGATAAGGCAGAATGAACGTTTGTGAAAATGATAAAATATTTTTCCAATAAATATATACAATTATGACAGACAAAAATAAATCATGGCCCTTATTTCCAGGAAGCTGTAAAGTCACCAACCAAGGCAGTGGTTGCTGGCCGAAGGTGGAGGATGCTAAGAATCCCGATTGCAGACCCAGACTGCCATTTGAGGACGACTTTTTATTTAGGTACTTACAACTGCAGATCACACTCAAGTAAAGGAAGATTGCAAGAATTAGAAAAAGAACTGTCTTATATAAAATGGGACATTATTGGACTTTGTGAAGTTAGAAGAAAAGGTGAAGAGACAATTGATTTAAAAAGTGGACATGTACTCTATTATAAAGGCAACAATATTGGAAATACAAGTGAAGTAGGATTCATTATAAATAAAAAGTGGAAAAACATTGAGGAGATTGATGGTGTATCGGACAAAGTGGCAGATAATTCAGGTTTATGCCCCAACAAATTCTCATAGTGATGAAGTAGTAGAAGATTTTTACATGGATGTACAAAAGGCTTTTGATCAGAGTAAACAACATTTTAAAATTGTTATGGGAGACTTTAATGATAGAATTGGTAAACAAATGAAAGTGCTGTAGGTAATTTTGGTTATGGTAATAGAAATGAAAGAGGACATAGACTTGTGGTTTTTGCAGAAAAAGAAAAACTTTATATTATGAATTCTTTTTTTTTTTTGAGAAAAATGTTAAAAGGAAATGGACATGGAAGCATCCAAATGAAGGTACAGCAGAATCGGATTATATTTTGACTAACAAAAAATACATATTTCAAGATTGTAATGTTCTTAATAAATTTAACACAGAAAGTGATCATCGATTAATAAGATGTAAGGAATGTATTAATTGAAAACTAGAGAGACAAAAATTATTATGAAAAACAATATTTACAGTTGATATTCCTAATCTTCAGAAACATTCTAATGAATTTAAATTAGAACTTACAAATCGGTTACAAGTATTAGTAGATTTTGAACGTGATTCAGATTTGAATGAAATTAATATGAAAATAACTGATACACTTTCAAAAACTGCAACAAAGATAGCTGGTAGAAAAAAGCAGCAAATGACCAATAAAAACTAGAGAATTTATGAAGAAAAGAAGGAATATGAAGATATACAAAAATGATACATTAAAAAGAATTGAATATCTCGAATTTTGTAAAATGATGCGGAAAAGAATTGAAAATGACATAAGAAAGTATAACTGTGAACTAGCAAGGAAAGCTGTAGAAGAAAATAAAAGACTCAAGAGTGTAAAACAACATTTTGGTATTGGTAGGAAATTTATATCTGCAATAAAAAAAAGATTGCCCAGAATTTTAAATGAAGAAGTGAGACATGCAATTAAATGTATAAAGAAAGGAAAGTTTCCAGGTAATGATGGAATTATAATTGATATAAAAAGAAGCAGGTGAATAATTAGAAATTTTTTTAGCAAAGTTATATACCAAATGTCTAAATGATAAAGATGTACCAGATGATTGAAAAAATGCAGTATTAATATTAATATTTAAAAAAGATGATAAAAAAGATATTAGAAATTACAGACCTATAAGCCTTTTATCAGTTTTATACAAAATTTTTACCAAGATAATTACAACTCGTCTACAGAGAACATTGAATTTCCACCAAGAGAACAAGCTGGATTTAAAAGTGGTTTTAGTACAGTAGATTATATCCAGGTATTGAGAGAAGTTATAGAAAGGACAAATGAATATGAGTTGCCATTATGATTTGGATTTGTAGATTATGAAAAGGCATTTGATTCTATAAACATTTCTTCAGTGATTAAAGCATTAGATCATCGAGGTATAGATAGATCCAGGATATTTTCATATTTTAAAGAATATTTATAAAAATGCAACAGCAACAATTAGATTACATAATGATACTGGAAAAGTCAACATTGATAAGGCTGTAAGACTGGGTGACCTCATTTCTCCAAAACTTTTTACAGCAGTGCTGCAAGAAGTATTTTGTGGATTCAAATGGGAAGCTAAAGGAGTGAAAGTAAATGGAGATTATTTAAGTAATTTAGATTTTGCAGATGGTGTAGTTGTTTTTGCAAATAATGCTTTAGAGCTGCAGAAAATGTTGCAGGAGTTATCAGATGAAAGTAGGAAAATAGGACTAAAGATAAATGTTAAAAAGACTAAAGTAATGTTTAATGGATTTTCTCAAAATATGAAAATAAAGATTGATTATGATGAGTTAGAAGAAGTTAACAGTTACAAATACCTTGGTCAGATTATTAATACAGATGAAACCATAATGGATGAAATTAATCATAGAATTAAACTTGTTTGGAGTGCTTTTGGTAGAAATAACTTGATACTAAAAAGAAATATGCCGATATGTTTGAAAAGGAAGATTTTTTAACAAATGTGTTTTACCAGTTCTTACTTATGGATCTGAGACTTGGACACTTAATAGAAGAGCAATACAGAGACTTCAGACCACTCAAAGAAGTATGGAGAGATGCATGTTGGGAGTAACAAGAAGAGATCAAAAACGCAATATATGGGTAAGAGAACAAACAGGTGTTACTGATCTCATTGAAAAAATTAAAAGACTGAAGTGGAGTTGGGCTGAACATATTACTAGCAGAGATGATAATAGATGGACAATTGAAATCTTAAACTGGATTCCAAGAGATTGTAAAAGACCCAGAAAGAGATCACATGTGAAATGGATGAATGAAATAAGAAAGTGTGCAAAGGTGATGTGGAGAAAAGAAGCTAAAGATCGGAGAAGATAAATTGAACTTGGAAAGACCTTCATCCTGCAGTGGACTGATAATGATTGATAATGATGGTGATTACAAATGCCTCAGATTTTTCAACTTGTAGTAATATTTCCTCTGATTCCATCACATTAGAAGCTTTTGTGAACAATTCATTTTAATAAATGTTATCAATCTGTTTAATTGAGTCTAATGACTAAATCAATAAAAAATATATAAATCATTTTTTTATTCCCAACTTGCATTTGCCTGGCAATAAATACCATGTCTACAGTGTTTTGTGATGCTCTAAAACAAGAATTTATATATGAAAACGATGTATTCAATAAAATCCTTACAAGTATTTTTGCTGTAGTGAAAAATGATATTCCATAAAAATTACTGCAATTTTATTTATTTTATTTTTAAAAATTCGAATATAAGCATTCTTAAGATCAGTCTGTGCTTCATGAGTCAACAATATACTACTAACAAATGTCCATATTTTTGATGCTAACATAAGCATTAAAAACGTACGGAAATTTCCATGTAATAATCTAGATAAATTTTTTAGCAATGATACAAACAAAAAATTTTTATTCATGAAGATATTAACAAAATATATTACATTGAGGTTATACATTTCTGAGAAATAGTATGTTTTTAACATAGCCAAGAAATCTTAATCTTGGGGTAATTGAAGAGTATGGAAATAACCATTACCTTGTTTTGTTTTTTTTTTTTAAATATATAGTTTTATTCTTTAATACAGTTTAAGTTGAAATAAATGCATTGTATTTATATTTTGTTTTTGTGTGTGTGTGTGCGTATTACAATCTATGAGTATGATAAAGTTAGTGTTAACTGACTAACATACATGTGGGTAGCATACAGTATATTAGAAAAAATTGAATAAACATTGATGTCTATCCTTTATCAGTTTAACTTTAGATTATTGAAATAATAACTGAAGCTAATATTTAAATTATTGCTTGTTTACAATCTTAATTACTGAAATTTCTATGATTTATTTGTGAAAGTTATTATCCAGAAAAGATAAAATTTACTTTTGAATAAGTCAAGTTTAAATATTTTTGCGCTTAAAATTTTTCATCCAAATTTGTTGTCTCGTAATGACACTTTCCAATTATCAATACAAACTAGGTAAATATTCATAAATGCCTAATTTGAGTACGCAATTAAATATATAGTTGAGCAAGAGCGTGATTTATGATAAAATATTAATATTATATTGGGTATACCTTATATTGTATTACAAGAATGAAATTAGTTAATAATTCCAATTATTATAAATCGTGAACTACTGTCTAGGTAAAAAAAAAATTCTCGCTTTCAATTAATGTACTATTTATTTCAAAGTTCACTTATTTTCTCTTTAAAAAATCAGTTGCCGTTCGAGTGAAATCGATCAAAATTCATTTTGAGAATTCTTTGATTAATTAAACAAGAGGAATAAATATGTATATATAAATTTATTCTATAAACATTCAGTTTGGCAACCAATCACAAAATAATCATAAGATAATAACGTCAACTTAATGTAAAATTCATTAAATACAAATAAAAAAGTATTCACCCTGGTGAATCGGCAATAATTTTCTTAAACGCATCCACGTTTTCTACATCTACAACTGCCATCTTGATTTTATAAATACAGTGCCCTCTTAAGTACATCCGGGTAATCATTTCAATAAAAATGGCTGCCGCTTGTGATATTGTTAATCCTTGCCAAAAAAAAATTATAACTATGTTTTTTTTTATTAATTTGAAAGCTTATAAAATACAAACATAATGGTAAAAAAAATTATAGTTTAATTTTTGTACAGACTTATGAGTTTTAGAATGTGTCAATATATCAATGTTGGTAAGTTTTAGGAGGCCTTGCGTTTTTTCTTTTAAAAATTTAGAAGTAATTATGTTATCTGTATTTGTTAAATAATTTTATTAAACATAAAGTTTAATTTGTTTAACATGTTATATATAAAGATAATGTGATAGTAAATTTGTCAGCTGATAATAGGGTTTATTATATTTAACAGTCAAAATTGTTAATAATTTCGCAAAATCTAAATATAATTTGTTGTATTGGATGCCAGAATATAAAGCTGTAATTAGTGTTTTCCTGAAGGTTTGTGATGATGGTGTTATATTTGTATTTTTATATTGGACTATTTCCTTCATCTAATATGCGTATTGAATGTCTTTAGAAAAATTTAACTTTATTTAAATATTCCAAATACATTCAACTGTTAGTAATAGCACTTCGAACACGTTAGTATATGCACAATGTTTCGAGAGGTATTATTCTTCCCTCTTCTTTCGATGTTGCTGGCCTGACCAATGACAGTACTAGTATGGGATTCGAATCTGGATCCTTAGATTTTTGATTATTAAGGTAACGCTCTAACCAACAGCCATCCTGCCAAAGGAAACAGTCAGAAATTTCATATACTTATCTATGAGGTTCCTCCTGATTTCTCCACTTTTTCCTAAGAGCAAAGTTGATTAGTGGTTTCCATACATTATGTATAGTCGCACTAGATTGGCTTAGGTGAGCAGTTGCTTTAAATTTTCTTCTTTGTACCTTTTCTTCTCTATCCAATATTTTTGTATTTTCCCAATTGAACATATGTTCATTGGTGCATGCATGGTCTGCTACCTTAGACATCTGTTTGTCTCTTCTAATCATCAGTTTATGTTCTTGAAACGGGAAAACTGGTCTCATCAATCCACATTCACATGGTGTTTCATAGATGCAGTTAAACTTTGTAATTCCTCGTAGTGTGATATGGCTCTGGAAAGCTGTTCTGATGTTATACTGATTGCAGAATTTTCTTAATTTGTCTGCTATTTTTGTAATGTATGGGTACACTATGGTACCAATAATTGTCTTTTCTCTTGATGGTTCTTTTTGTTGTCTATTCAAAGTTTTCGTAATAACAGCTGATGGATAAAGTTTTTTTATGTAGTTTCTTTTTCCAAATAGTTGGTTTCTGAACAAACTTATTTTGCTCTCTTCCATAGTGGTAGTATAACTCCATGTTTTGTGTTTTTGTTGTGATTGGATGTGTAGGCTAGGTATTTTCCTGTATGTGTACGTTTTCGATAAACGTTTTGATTTTGCATGAGGGAGTCTTGTCACAAGAACATCTAAGAATGCTGATTTTTGTTCTTGTTCTGATTCTATTGTGAATTTAATTGAAAGGGATATGTTTCTGATGTGTTTCTAGAAAGTTTGTAAAAGTGCTTCACCAAGTGCCCATACAACAAATGTATCATCCACATAGCAAAGCCAAACTTTAGGTGGACATGAAGTTTTTATGATTGTGGTTTCAAGTTTTTCCATGTAAATATTGCTAATCAGGGGAGACAGTGGTGAGCCCATAGCCATTCCTTGATTTTGTTGGTATAATTTGTGTTATATTGAAAGTAGATTGTTTTTTATACAGAATGTTAATAGTTCCATTATACTATCAATAGGAAGGGCTGTTCTGGTTTGTAAACGATTATCACCATTTATCTTTTCCTTACAATAGACAATCCTTCTTCACATGGTACATTCGTGAATAAACTTTCCACATCAAAGCTTATCAGTAAGTCAATTCTTTTAATTTTCATGTTCTTAATTAATTCTACAAAGTGTTTAGAATCCCTGACAAAGGACTGGGTCTTGTATGCCAACGAACCTAAAACTTTGAGAAGAAATCTTGCCAAATTTTGTCAAGGTGAATCTCTAGAACTAACAGTAGGTCTTAATGGAAAATGATCCTTATAGATTTTAGGTAGACCATAAAGATGAGGCATTTGCTGAAATATAATATTTTTTTCTGAATCAGTGAAGTACCTGCTATGCTTTCTGAGTAATGCTTATAACTTCATTTCCGTAATCAGTATCGGATTTTTTGCCACTTTTCTATATTGACCTGCTGTGAGGAGTTCTTATATTTTGTTGTCATAATCAGTTGTATCCATTACAACTGTTGCATTGCCTTTGTCAGCAGGGAGAATAATTATAGATTTATCTTTGAGAGATTTAATTGCTTTCCTCTCCCCATAGGATATGTTTGATTTCTTTTTTTGTTGCTTTACAAGTGTTCTTTTTATTCTCCAGTGTAATTCTGCTGCTTCTAAAGGCAATTTTTGAGTGACTTCCTCTGTGACTACCATTATATCTAATAAAGGGATATTAGATTGTGTTATGGCAAAGTTTAAGCCTCTTTCAAGAACAGAAATTTCAGTATCTGTTAGAAGTTTAGAACTGAGATTTTTAACAGATGAAATTGTTACATTGCTTGGTACATTATGATTTTTAATATGCCCATATAGATTAGCCAGTGTCTTCTTTTGACATTTCTTTTATTTTTCTGTATAATGTAGAATATGATTTTCTTACTGCTTGTGAAACTCTCATGTACTCAATATCAATAATGTGCCACGACATTTTGTACTACCCGTAAATTATTTATCCCCCAAATTAAAATCACCGAATGAGGGCGCCACTAAGAATGACTAGAGTTAAAGGGTACAGATAATGACGTTATGGGAGAATAGGTATGAACAAAGTGACCATACAGAAAATGAGTTATTAGCTTTTATGCTGGGTTTGCGAAAAGATAAGGGGGATTTAATTTAAAGGCCATAGAGTTGACAAAGATTATGTTGTGGAAATGGGATGGGGCAGAATGTGGGAAGACTTAGAGTGGGGAATGGAAAATAAAGTGGCTAACAGGTTTATCTGGGCATAGTTGCTGAGATATTCTTGACTTCGTTTAAGGAGAAGCCAAATACATCACATCATAACTAGAATTAGGGATGTGACAGATAAAATAAGAAAGCAAGGTAGTAGAGATGTATATGTTATGGTATGGACTAATAATTTGTTAGAGCCTTCAGAGAGAGTAATGGATGAGTATGTAGAATTGATTAGGAATTTTGAGTGAGATTAAAGGAAGAGTAGGGGTAGTTGAAGTATTACCAAGATTTGACAAGGCATTTGTTAGATAGAGCATGTTCTATAAATGAGAGATTGAAAAAATTGTGTGAGAGAAATAATGTTATGTGGATGTATGGGATTGGTTTATTGGAAAGAGGGAGTTATATAGTAAAGATGGATTGCTCTTAGGAAAACAATGAAGTGAAGTTTTAGGGAGTCTAATATTTAAAGAATATAATTCGGGAAACTTTTAAAGGGGGTGGGCTTTTAAATTGTAATATTATCAAAAAGAAGAAGAATGGATGGGATATAAGTAATATGCAAAATATGGTTAATTTAGATATAAGTGTAGATGCATAGAGGGAATGGATCTGCAAGATTAATGGTAAGAAAGTTTTTTATAAACGTAATGGAGAAGAAAGAATCAAAAGAATTTATAAAAGAGTAGTTAGGAAAGAAGAAATTGGGTTTTTGAATATGCAAGGCGATAGGAGCCCAGAAAAGTGGCTGGAATTAAAGCAATTGAAAATGAAGAACTTGAGGTATTAGCAGTAGTGGAAACATATCTAAGAGAAGGAGAAGAACCTATTTTGGAAGATGTGGTATGGCAGGATATAAATAGAAAAGGAAAAGGAAAAAAGGGTGGGGTGGTAGTATAGGTGTTATACTGGAAAAAATATTTAAATATTGTTAAATGTCAAGAGCATTTGTGGTTTGAAATAAAGTTGGGTAGACAAGAATGGATGGTGGCTGTAGTGTATATAGCCACTGGAGATAGTCAAATTGTAATGAAGTGGAACAGTAGTATATATGAATGCCTAGTTAAGGATATACAGACTTTTAAAGAAATGGGGATAAATGGACATATTGAAGAAATTGATGATGTAGATAATAAGAATGATCAGTTTTTGAAGGAATTTTGTCAGAGTAAATTTGAGCTTTGGGAATTTATCAAATATTTATGAGAGACAATACACATGGTCTAGGAATAATATATTTCACACAATAGATTATGTATTGATAGAGAAAGAGGGAATGAATAAAATTAGGGAGTTTGATAATGAAGAGAGAGTATGTAATAGTGATCATAACTTTATTGTAATAGAAATGGTTAGTAATGTGATGGAGGATAGAAATAAAGGTAGAAACAATAGTGAAAGATGTGGATGGAAATTGAATAATAAGAATAAGTTGGAAGAATATAAAATACAAGTTAAAGAAGCCATTGAACAGTTGGTTGGGGATGAGTATAAGGACTGGTGTGGTGAAATAGAAAAAATGGCAAATAGGGTTTTAGTTGATAATATGCAGAAGAATAAAAGTAATAAAAAAATTGAGAGTTAGTAAAAGTGTAAAAGAGAGGAAAGAAGTATGCAGAGAATATAAGTGTGCTATTAAGAACAAAGAAAGTGAAAATGATATTAATGCTAAATGGGGAAAGTAGTTAGAAAATAAGTTGGCTAAAATGGATAATTATAGAGAGAGGATGAAATTGAATAGTAAGTTGTTGAAGGATATTAATAAAAGTGGAAGAGATGGGAGTAAAAAATTTTGAAATTACATTAAAAGGAGAAATGTAGGGGGAGAGAGATAGTATTAATAGATAATGAGGCAATAGAGTGTAGCTCTAGAGAAGAGTTAGAGAGAATCTTAAATAGATATGTAATAGATATAGAAAAGATGTTAGATGTGAATGACTTAGTGATAGAAAACATGAAAGCATTTAGTGATAGGAATATTAGATTCACAAAAAATGAACTGAATGAGGCAGGGACGAGATTGAAAAGTGGAAAGGCGAGAGGTTTAGATGGATGGGCAGCAGAGATGGTAATGAATTTAAGGCATAGAGCAAAAAGCAAAGTTATCATGTTTTGATAAGATGGCACAGAAGATAGTTTTTTCCGGGTAGTTGGAGTAATACAAGAGTAAGATTATTATTTAAAGGAAAGGGTAAGGATCATAGAAAGTTAAAATTATAGATCGATAGCGGTAACAAGTTTTATATAAAGTTTTCTTATATATGGTGGCTGGAAGAGTTGTAAAATGGATAGAAGAGAATAATGTAATGGGGGAAATGCAAGAGGTTTTAGGTCATATAGGCGTATAGGAGATAGTTTATTTGTACTTACACAATTTACGGATATGAGTAGGAATTCGGGTAGATCGTTATATATGAATTTTATAGATATAGAGAAGGCATATGATAGAGTAAATAGATTATGGATAAGGTTGGCAAATATGGGAATGGATGAAGCTTTAGTAAATATTAGTAAGTAATTATATGAAAATAATTTCTATACTTACCAATTAGGGGATATAGAATCAGTTAAAGTTAAAAATGGGGTGGGATTAAGACAAGGATGCCCTATGTCACCTATTTTGTTTTTGTTGTTTTTCATTGAAATGGAGAAAGCAAAAGAAAGACTATTAAGAGGGATAGAGATACCATTAATGGGGTGGCAAGGGAGTACATATTTTGCGGGGGTTTTTTTTGCGGATATTTTTTTGTGTGCAGAATGCTGAGGACATATGCAAGCATGGGTAAAGAGATGGGGATTAAATTTTGTGAAGAAAAATCAAATATAATGATGATTAATAATGGGGAAAGAGAAGATGTAGAATTTTTATTGGGGATATAAAGTTAAGTGTGGTGGATAGATATAGTTATTTGGGAATCATCTTAATTAATCGGGAAAATTGCTTGGTTGAATGGGAGAAAAAATTAGTAAATGAAGCAAAAAAAAGAAAGGGTTTTCATATAATAAATATGATGTAGCTAGAATTGTATGGAAGGGAGTTGTAGTAGCAGGGTTAACATATGGTAATGATGCGTTATGTGTTAGTAAAAGGGTATTAGATTACTTAGAGAAAGTACAAAAGGAAGTAGGAAGACATGCATTAGATGCAGAGGTATGGACAGCAAAGGAGGCAATTCAAAGAGAAATGGGATAGTCAAGTTTTTACATGAAAGATGCAAAAAGTAAAATGAAAATGTTTGGTAGGTTGCAGTTTATGGCTTATAAAAGAATAGCCAAAATAGTATTTAATTGGGTTATGAGTAAAGGGCAGGCAACAAGATGGGTGAGAAAGGTAATGCAGTATGCAAAGGATTTGGATAAAGGATTTATATCGGTATACTTGTATAAAAGGTGGATTGATTGTGTTAGGAGGATTGTTGAGTGTTATAGTGGTAAGGAATGGGATAAAAGAATAGATGCATTAATAAAGAATAGGGAGTTGAAGAGATGGAGAACTAGTGTGGAGAGTAAAAAGAGTTTAAACATATATAGAAGTAAACGGAACATAGGATGTGAGTTAAGTTATGACAATAGTGAGGAAAGTAACTTATTGTTTAAGGCTCGAACGGGATCTTTAGCAACAAGAGAATATACATATAAATGGAAAAATATGAGTGATTTAGTCTGCAAATTGTGTAAGGGAGATATAGAAAATATTAGGTATCTGTTGATTGAATGTAAATGCTTGAAAGCAGACAGGGTACAACTAATGAAGTTATGGGAGAATAAATATGAACAAAGTGATTATACAGAAAGTGGGTTATTGGTTTTTATGCTGGGTTTGGGAAAAGGCAAGGGGGATTTATATATAAATGTCATAGAGTTGACAAAGATTATGTTGTGGAAATGGGGTGGAATAGATTATGAGAAAGCTTAGGGTGGGGAATTGGGGGGGGGGGGTTAAAGTGGCTAACAGGTTTGTTTGGGCATAGTTGCTGAGAGATTCCTGACTATTTAAGGAGAAGTCACGGCACATCACATTAAATATATATAGAAGTAAACAGAACATTACGTGCGAGTTTAATGTATGATAATAATAAGGAAAGTAGTTTATTGTTTAATGCTCGAATGGGATCTTTAGCAACGAGAATAAATTTGTAAATAGAAAAATATGGGTGATTTAGTCTGTAAATTGTGTAAGGAAAGAATAGAAAATATTAGGCATCTGTTAATTGAATGTAAATGCTTGAAAACAGAAAGGTACAAATAATGAAATTATGGAAGAATAAATATGAGAAAAGTGATTATACAGAAAGTGGGTTATTGGTTTTTATGCTGGGTTGGGGAAAAGATAAGAGGGATTTAGATATAAAGGCCATAGAGTTGACAAAGATTATGTTGTGAAAATGGGATGGAACAGAATATGTGAAAACTTAGAGTGGGGAATGGAAGGTAAAGTGGCTAACAGGTTTCTCTGGGCATAATTGCTGAGAGATTCCTGATTCTGTTTAAGGAGAAGTCACAGTGCATCACATCATCAGACTGAACTCACTCAACACTCGTGGTTATTTATTTATATACACACGGTGACGTCAAAACGTAATAATAATTAAAAAAAATAAACAATCTAGAAAAAAAATTATGATACCTAACTACTGATGAAATTAAATAAACACATAATCATTATTTTTTTTTTATTCTGATTATTATAACGTTTTCTTACCCTTCTCACGTCTTACATCCTTTCATCATCTTATTTAGACACATATCCTGATTTATTCAATACTAATATTAGTTTAACATAACATTCTCAAAGGAACATGTGCCATCATTTAATCCAAGTATATTGGAAATCCCAGAGAATACAACAAGGAGTGAACTTGAGGGTGACTTATTAATAAGAGTACGCTTATTAGCCGTACTCAAACCCTCTTTCGCAAATGTTAAACCCAATTCCAAAACCCCCTGGTTTTTACAACTTTATTCTTAGACAAAGTACGAACCCTTCCCTTAATACAGATATTATTAGTAAGACAGCAAGAAAAGTAAAGATTTTTTTAAAAAATACATTGGTTACTTTGAATTAATATATGTAATTAAAAAATCCTAAACATTCCCCTCTATTGTTGAAACTGATTTCTTTTGTCACCTCTTTTTTTTTTGTTGAGAGTGTAATGAAGGTATTTCACTACTCTATTGTGCTATTATATACTTTATATATTATACAAAGAATATTGCTTGTATAAAAAAAAAAAATCTAATTTCCCAGATCGATTAGTATAATTCTTGATTCCATAGTAACAAGTTTTCTTATCCCAAAGATTGTCGTGGATTGTTCGTTATTTCCATTTAATCCCATGTCTTTGGCTAGCTCTATAGATACTCGTTTACTAGGTTGTTTCCATAACAGTTCCTGGTAGTGTCCAGCGAAAAAGTCCCCAGAAGGGGAACGTTCTGAAGTTTCTTAGCCACTCAACATATTTTCTGCACTTCTAAATATTATTTATATATATTTAATTTTTGCAACAGTTAAATTAGAGCTGAATCAAATTCAATCGATTAATCACGACCTTCAGCAAAAATCACAAATAATCATAACAAAAGGTACTCCTATAATTTATAGTTTTTAAGTCCTTTCAAAGTCTGTATTCACACCTTTAATATATGTCCTTTTTTGGTCATATTTTGCTTTTAATCCCATAGCAACATTCCAGGTTGACAAGCGCAATAAATAACACAAAATATTTCCCCTATCTCAAGTTTCAACAATAGAGTTATTAGAAGAAAAATCTATACTTCTTTTACTTTCACCCTTCATTTCCCAGAATTAGAAACAAGACAAAAGAAAAAAAACTTCCAAAATTCCACCCTTATCTCTATTTTAAAAATTCAACTGATAGAATGTTGATTCATTTGAAATGAAAGAAAACTTTTAAAATATCATTTAAACAAAATAATTTTATTTTTATTTTAACAATAGCACATACGCATTTTTCTCTTTTAAAATTTATATATATTTTTTAAATAAAATATATATATATGTATCTATATGAACTGTTAGAAAAATACCAGCTCTGTAATTTTATTTTTTAAAAAACTTTCTACATTATTAATGGAATGTATTGTTTGATACTTAGAAAACCTTTGAGCATTTATTCTTTCTCTTAACAGAGTGTCACTTGCTCTCCGAGTAATTTTCTCAGCTCTCTGAGACTGAATTGGATGTTTTAGTTGCGAACCTTTAGGAATTATTCCTTCAGGTTTACATCCCATGCTAGTACTGTCATTGGTCAGGCAAGCAGCACCTGAAGAAGAGGGGAGAATAATACCTCTCGTGCTCATACTAACCTTTTGATGTGCTATTACTAACAGTCAAATGTATTTGGAATATTTAAATAAAGTTAAATTTTTCTAAAGATATTCAATATGCATATTAGATGATGGAAATAGTCCAATATGAAAATACAATTAAAGCTCCAATAGTTTTGTGATTTGCTATTTATGTTTCCCACTAGTGTTGATTTTTACCGTTCATGGAATTAATATATTTCAAGATTCGTTTTAGAATAACATAGTTATATTGTTTATATTAAGTCATGTTTTTGTGAGATTTGGCTGTGTTTTTTAAGAAAATTGAATTAGAACTTTTATTTCAAGAATAAATTGCTGTGTAGTCAATAAAGAAAAGGAAATACATAAGAAAAATGTAGTGTAAGAATACATTACAGCTGTATGGAAGTAAATAATATCCAGGCTAAGATTAAATATGTTCATGATAAGATTTAGCAACAAAGTCAAAAACTGTTTAATGCCAAAGAAATGAAATAGGAGAAATAAATATGGAGATAAATAAGGAAAATTATTTGAGAATCATTTTGAGATACCCAAAAGATTATTTGGATGTTTGGGAAATATTGTTAAATAATTTAAAAAAATGATAGGCATGATGTAGCAAGAATTGTATGGAATTTCGAATACTATATCAGGTTTAACATATGAAAATGATGTAGCATATATTCATAAAAGAATATCAGCTATCCTGGAGACAATTTAATGAAAAGTAAGAAGAAATGCTTTAGTTGTAGATAGCAAATTAAGCAATTCACGGTAAAATGTAATGTGCTATATTTTAATTAAATAAGTAAAGGTAAAATATTATCATATAAAAAATGAATAATGCTAACAATAGTCTTTACTAAATGACAAGTTTTGGATTTAGTTATTTTTTAAACATTTGGATTTATACTAAAATTCTTGAAACAAGCTTTTATATTTCAAGTCCAATCACAAATAACCGTGGAAAGTTATTTCTGCAACAATTAATAAACTAAAAAACTTTTGAATCTAATAAGAATGGTAAAAAGATCAAAAATAAACCAACTTGAAAAGTAACCAGTTTAGAAGACATTTCTTTCCCAGTCCTTACTTTCCATAGTTATCAAAAACACCCTAGGGCATATTATAAATCACCAGACATTTTTATGTATCTCTGTACTAGTTAGAATAGTAAAGTTAATCATATGGAAAAAGTTATTAATATAAGTATTTATTTAATATTGTAACGCTCTATATTGCTTTAAATAATGAAATTTGCATTTAAATAAAATTTTAATTTAACAAAGTAGTGTCTATGTAAATTTCCATGCATAGCAGGAAAATATTACTGATGCAACATAAACAGTAGTACTGCCTAAACTTTACTGGCACTGTTAACAATATGTATTTAGGCTAAAAATTAATAGCAGCATGACAATTTATTAAAGCCAAAAATTAAAATTTTACTAACAAAATTACATGTATATTAGCATTAAACAATAACACTGTGCTTTTTAAATATCTGTTATCAGTTGTTAATAAGCAATTTACATGGGAATCAACATAAAATCTGCTCATGAATACAGATCTAAAATCCGATTATATTACAGAAATGATTGTCGGATTATTTTGGAACACATAATAGTTTCCTTTATGGCATTCACAGCATAATATACTTGTCTAATTTTTACAGAATAATGCACTGGTAATAAATTATTTGGTTAAGCAATATCAAGATCTTTTTTTCTAGCTAATGGGCATATTGGTTGTAGCATTGGGTTCAATGTATGAAATCTTAATACAAAATATATTTTTGTTTACATTTATACACTCAACTTGCTCTTTATATAGTCAATTGTAATAATGGTTTAAGTAACTAAAATATGAATAACAGAGAATATATGTCACTGACTAATCACTTGGGAATCGAGTTTAGCATGTTCCTTTACTATGTCTAGATTTTTTCCTGAATCATCGTAATTGTTCTTTATGAAAGCTTTCATGGTCTGACTCTCAAGGTTTGAATATGGTTATAGCTAGGATTACATGTTGACTATCGGCATAAAAATATTCTAAGCTAATTAAATCATTTAATAAAAATGTTATAAAGACAATACAAAAATAATAAATTATTAAACAAAAATATAGATTAACAAAGCTTTAAAGAAAATTTGATATATTGTGTGTATCTACATAAAAGAAATGAACTTATATTTTAGGGTTAGCATAAAAAGTTACAGCAAAATAATAATATTTCAAATATTTTTATTATTTAAAATGTTTATCTTGACAATTCTGCCATATATATGTGAGTTGATGAAGAAATTTAGATTGCTTTAAAAATGCTTATTCTATGTATATATAAAATAAGAAATTGTAAAAAAAAAAATTCACTACCAATTGTGTCCAGTGAAAAACATTTCAGATTGTTTAAAGATTTATGAAAAAAATATAAGCAAACTTGCTGAGCTTTAAGTATGAAAGCCTTCCATCATAAATTATTTCAGTTTTTCATTTGTAATTGTCTATTAATATTAAGCTACCAACATTGATCTGTTCTAGATATAAAAACATTTTGAGCCCAACACTGTTTTTAAACCATCAATAAAAAGTTAGATCTGATATTAAAAAAAGTATATTAATAGCAAACTCATTCTCCAAAATCAACTTCAAAACCATGTATTTAACACCCCTGAAAATATATGGTGAGCAGCACTAACGAAATTATAACAGGTGTACATTAATGCTTTTTTTTTTTTTTTAAATTTTAAGATATTAAATGCAATCTTTGCTAGTAATTTTATCTACTTGAATAAAGATCATTGAACCTAGAAACAATCATGGAAAACTTGAGAAATTGGTTGTGCTACCTACCATCTGGTATCCTTTCATCCCTTTAGTTAATACTTAATAAGATTATTCCTATTTTTCATATTAATATTTCTTAGTTTTCTTGCCTCCTATTTTCTTTATTGTTGACTAAAATATTATGGCTTCTTGATAAGTTATTATCACAGTTTTTTCTACAATATTTTTGGGGAAGTTTCTTTGAGTTCTTTTAACTTTTCAGGATCTTTTCATTATTCAAAAAGAAAATAATTACCAGTTAAATTAATATTATTCGATTTCTGAGTTCATATATATTTATATTATTGGAAATTATGGTAAAACTAAGTCATGTGGTTTTATATAGTGGATTTTATTTTTCCAATATTTTGGAAGATAAGAGTGGTGATATCTTAGAAACCATAGTTTACCAATTAATTACAAGCCTATATATATATATAATCAAATCACCTCAAACATTTAGAAATTTTCAGCTACGCCTTCTATGAATAAACATATTATAGCCTGCATCTCAAAATAGTTAATTCAAAAAAGTACCTTTTTTGAATTAATTGTTTTGAGATGTGGGCTCTAATATATTAATTCATAGAGAGTATACCTGAAAATTTCTTAACGTTTGAGGTGATTTGATATTTATTTCAGCGCTATGTACTGGAAATATTTTCAAATATATATATTGTAATGAGAGAAAGAAGAGATCAATAATATATGCAGTCTGAATAGGCTTCAATTCATTTCACTTTTAGCTGGCTAGATTTTATACGATGAATTATTTAATAATGGTAATGATTCAACATATAGTGAGAGTAGTAAATCTGTTTTTTTTTTTAAACACATTAAATAAATATCCATGCAGTTGTGATGTGAAGAGAAATTTTATCACATCTCAGCAGCCTTCTCTCACTGAATATTATTGTAAATTATGCCTGAACGTACCCAGTTCACAAAGGTGTAAATGAACCTTTATTTGTTACTTACATATAATTATTTATTTTCAGAAGAAATATGTTCAAAAGTGTGAAATCTTCCTATGTATTAAAATATATATATACATACACTATCTCCGCCTGTCTTCATTCTATCCTTTTATGTCTGATGTATATTATGCACATACTACTTTCAAAAATAATTGAAGGCATCAGACCTCAATTTAATTATTAAATATACCAAAGATTTTTATTCATAATCATTAAAGTAAGCAATTAAGAGTTTGTTAATTTGAATATAGATACTAAAAATAATTAAGTTTAATAAGTACACAAAGAAAACATAACCATATGTAAAAAAAAAACAACTATTATTAGAATATAAGAGAATATAAATTTTAAGTCAAGAAAATATACGAGGGGAAATGCAAAAATAATCGGAATCATTCTCTGATTTGCGCGCCTGTTGTAGTATATGTTTCTGCTACCAAATAACATTGCCATGTAAAATCGTGGTGCCATGTAGCACTTTTTTATAAAGTGCATTTCGTGTATTTGTCGATTTTTTTAATGACTGAAAAGTCTGGACAATATGAAATTCTGTTTTCATTTACAGAAAACGGCAAGTAAAACATTTGTAATGCTTGAAACAGATTATAAGCAAGCTAAGTTCATAAAAGTACAAGTTTATAAATGGTTTAATTGAAATGTTAAATTCACCATGATCCTAAAAAGAATGGCAAGTGAAGTCCAAACTCAAAACAACACTATTTTTTTTTTTACACAAATGACATTTTTTTCTCAGATTTAGTTTGTAATGGTCATCTGCAAGTTCTGAAACATATGTGATGCAGAAAATCATAAATGTCACATTTTGTGGCAAAGAAAAGAGTGCAGGCTTCACCTCAACAAAGTGTCATCTCTCAAAGTCTTTTAATTAAATTCAGCATGACCCAATTTATCTCACAGCCATATTTGCTCATTCTCACTTCGTGCAATTTTTTTTAATCTCTCGAATAAAAAAATGTCTGAATTTTATTTTTTTTTGCCGAATTTAAAGTGGTGAGAAAAAAACCGACGTAGGTGTTAAAAGCATCACTTTGCAAGTGTTTTCAGATTACATTAAAAAATGAAAAATAGGTTTAGACTGGTGTAAATTGATAACATTTAAAAATAAATAAACAGTTTTTTTATTATAAAATTCCAGTTACTTTTGAATACCTCCTCATATATATGAATACAATTAATCATTAATGCAGGCAGGATACATGTTCTAGATTTATATAAAAAAAAATTATATTTTATTTTATTTATCTATGATACCTTGGTTAAGCGAAGGAAAGACTATAATAATAAAAAAATATTTTCTCATTATTAACTGCATTTGTCTAAATCGCATGTTGTTATTAAATTAGTAATAATTGAAAGGTTGCTAGACTTTCACATGTGCTAATGTTGTTTCTCAGACAGCCAATCAGATTTTTAAACAGCTGTTTTTTAAGTTGAGTTGAGAGAAGGTGGTAACGTCCTTTTCTTATCAAAATCTCTGTCGTGTGTCAAAAGCCTGATCGTTCTTAAAAGACAGCTGTTTAAAAATCTGATTGGCTGTCTGAGAAACAACTGTAGCGCGTGTGAAAGTCTAGCAACCTTTCAATTATTATTATTAACTGCATAAAATAAAAGATATAATGAGAAATACCAACTTTAGTAGTTATACCATTTAAATTACACATAATCTAACAATTCTGACAGGTATTATGTCAAAGGGTGTGTGTATATTGAAGTATATTTGAGAAGACACACTGAAAAGAATGGTTGCCAATCATGTCAAGAAAAAAATATTTCCCATAGACAGTACATTGGGTATTAAAGATCGCTTTGCCCATTATCATAAAAATAGAACTAATAAACATAAATATTTAGTAAATCTACATGGTTCAAACTATATCACTTCAAAATATAGTTGCATATTATAGACTCAATGTTGCCATGAAGTGCAAATATTTTAACTTGTAATCAATAATGGCATTATGAGCTCAATTTTATCATACTATATATTGTAAAAATATTCTTGAATGTATGGTTCTTGAGCAAAAATACTAATTAAATATTTGGAGGTATTTTTTCCTAAAGTAAAAATTTTTATTAAAATATGAATTCCTTGCCAGAGAATCACTGTACTCGGGTTTGTTATTCGCGAACTATTTTCAAATAATACAAACAAAAATAAAAATTCATGACATGATATGAATTGATGGGTTTGATCATTCATTTCTATACAGAGATTTTAACAAATAATTGATGACAAGGTTTAAATTTCTTTTCTCTGGGTATGAGAAAATCATTAAATTATAAAATGGGAATTTTTTTGTAGAGATTTGGTAAACATTTTAAGTAAGAAGAACTTGATGAGGACAAGATTATTGCATAAAATTATTTTCTTAATTTATAGATTTTAATTAATTTCTTAATGATGATAATCTAAATAAATAGAAAAAAGACAATTAATAAGTGTAATTTTTCACTAAGAAGGTAAATAAATATATGAATAGTTTGTAGCAAATTTTTTTTTTTCTATATGTCAACAGCAAGCTTTCAATGATAATTCAGTAAGTTTTTTTAAAAAGAATTATTAGTTAAATGAATAAAAGCTACTTAAAATTTTTAAAGTTATTAAAGCTGTTAGAAGAATTTATTGAATTATTATTCATCAGTTCATTAGTATATTGTTTATTTTCATTATTAATTTTATTTTAGATATAGTAGATTTTAAATTGTTTATGATAATAATTTAATATAGAGAGTGTACCAATAGCTCAAACAAGCTCTTAATTGATAATTAAGAGCTTGTTTGAGCTATTGGTACACTCTATATTACATATTTATAAATACAACCTGCTTTATTGATTATGATAATAATTTAAAAACACAAGCATTCAAGATTTAAGTGGAGATATTAAAAAATTAAATATAAAATGGTTTTAAAAAAAATTCTATGTGCATGAAGTTTTTAGAAATGTGTTTTCCTTTTTCGGTTATAGGCAATTCTAATTCTATTAATTTGACAGTAAGTATACATACAATAAAAAGTAAGAGAATAGGCTGGGATAAAGGAGGACCCACCAAATGAATGCTTTATCCTTACATGTTAAATGAAGATTTATAAATTTATTTAAATAAGTAAGTGCCTGATTATAGAAAAATTATTATTTTATAATCTTTGATTGAAGTATGAGTTTTGGATAACATACAATAAAATTATAGGGACAACCCAGCTTTTTGGGTTGTGTAATAATTTAGACCATTATTATTATTATTATTGATTATATTACATTTAATACTTTTTCACTAGCGAATTATATGACGATTATATTATTAAAAGTCTATATAAAAATAAATAAAAAACGTAGAAAACTTTCAAATAATTTTTGTTTTATTTTAAATTATTTTCATATAAATATTGTAACAGTAAAAATTCGATTGCAGCTCAAATTTGTATTATAAAACCGCATGGTCAAGCAAGCATAAATAAAAGGCTGATTGATTGATTAGTATTTTTTTTTTATTGCCATGTGTGTATGCATACTTATTTAAGATATATGCATTACTCAAATTTCACCATTTAAGGAATTAAAAGAAAATTGGTCTATAGAATTAATCATACTATTAAATAGTTGTAATTAACGGAGATTTGAACCCAGACTTTCAAGCTGCCCACAGTTATTTTCTCTATCCAGTATAACTGACACCCATGACCACATGAAAAAGATCACTGATCTCCATTATACACATTTCATGCTGACCCAGTAATTTATCTTTTTCATATGTGTATCAATTATATTGGTTAGAGTGGATGACTGTGAGAAGTGAAAATCTGGGTTCAAATTCCCATTAATTACATCTAGGTTAAGTATATACATTATACTTATATTTCAATATTATTAAATAGTTGGTAAAATAAATGTATTTTGTAAAATTATAATTAGTAAAATGACAATTTATGTAATATAAGATAAAGAGAAACTAGATAATTTTAAGTTTCAGTTTATGCAATGAATTTGAATTGCATAATTCAAGAAATGTACATATTTTGTAACTCTTTCAGATTTGCCTAGTGAAAGGGGGATTAAATATATAATTTGCATTTTTACTGAATGGCAAATCCGAATATGTTATTGAAAATTATAAAGCACTAAAATTAAGAAAGTTAGAGGATGAATTTCAAAGTTCATTCGTGATTTTTCTTCCAATCATTACTGTAAATAAATGAACAATTAATTTATAATTATTTGTAAAATAATTATCTGATTTTAAAAATTAAAAAAAAAATGTTTTGCAAAATTATGTTAAATCTGGATAATAATGTAAAAAAAAATATCCTGATATAAGTTAAATGTTAAAAACATGTTATGAAGACATAAGTTCTAAATAGATCTGAAAAATTACAGTAGTCTAGCCTTGACTTAAGTAGAAAGCAGTGCAGATTAATTCCTTGAAGAGAGGAGAAAATGCAATAGAGAAGTAGCTGTTAAAAAGAAAAACTACTGATTTAGACAGTTTCTCTTAAAATAGCTTCGCATAACTTTACTATGCTGACTGTTTAAAAAAGTATTTTTTAATATTTTATTCACCTCGGCAAGTATTATGACATTAGCTAGCTAAATATTATTTAGTATGGCTGGCTAGAAAAAAAGGCATGCCAGACAAAAAAACCTGAAACTATGCAGTTGTATCCAGATAGGAACATTGATGTTGCGTAGAGTGCAACATTGTGTGCTTTAAAGATGTATAACATGCTGTAAGGAAATTAGTGGACTCTGCTATAAGATCTACAGCATATCTATTTCTAGTGAGATTCATCTACATTGTCCACCATCACCAATACCTAAAGAGGATAATTACAATCAGGACTGGATTGGTAAAGACTATCATTAAAGATGTTCATATATATAGTAAACTTACATTTTCTATAAATACAATGATTTAAAACATTTTATTATCTGGTAAGTTCTTTCTTTATATTTAACTACAAGGTCTTAAATATAATGTTTATTCAATTCAATATTTTGTATTTTTATTTATTTTATATTGTGGTAGTTATGAATATATAAGCAATGAGTTCATATTTTTTTTATTTATTGTAAATAAATTATTTTTTTATCAACTAATTTAGTTTGTTTTTGTTGTTTGAATTTATTCTAAACTTGAGTCTTTATACCATTAACCGTGGGAAGCCATGCAGGCCACTGGGAAAAATGCAGGGATAACCAAATTATAATTAAAAGTAATGATGATGATTGGTAACAGTAAAATATTCAGAAGTAATTTTTTTGTTTAAAAGAGTTTAGTGTCTGAAGATTAAGATTAATTTCAAATTGAATCTAAACAAAGAAATAAAATTAAAAAAACTTTGGAATCATTATACTTAAGTTTCATTGCTAAGATTATTTTGATAATCATCATCAGTGTTAGTTATACTAATGAATATATTTGGTTTTATTAATTATTTTTTATTTGAATATATAATTTTAAAAAAATATTAATCAAAGATTAGTATGATGAAATAATTTTTCTATCAAACTTTTAAATTATTGAAATGAATAGTCCTTAAAATTTCAGCTCTTTGGTCCAAACTAATCTGTTAAAAATGGAATTAAAATTTTGAATTAAAATACGCATTTACACTATTTCTTGATAAAAAAATAAAAAAAAGTTTTTAAACTATTTTTTTAAATTATCAAATTAAAATTGATACGCATTGTTGATCCATTATTTTACAGTTTTATGTGCTTGTACATATTTTAAATGTGATATATTTTACATTTTTGGATGTGTGTATATATATGTCTGTGTGCGCTAAAATGAGAATTCAGTTAAATTTACTTGGTTGGTTATGGTTTTCTTTTTTTTAATTGTTAATTTGATTTAATCATTTTCTAGTTGAGTAAAGCACTAAGAAGAAAGACTTTTAAATTTGAAAATCTATTTTCAGAATGAATTTTTTTGCTCTCTTTTTTAATTAGCACATTAACCAATCCTTACAATATATATGTACATCACAAGTTCAGATAATAATTACTTTAAAATATATGGGATTTCATATATGATTTTCTGATTCTGCCTTTTAATAATAATTTGGAAAGTCGAGATAAATGTGAGTATGAAAAAAAATTAATCTGATTAGTTTTATAGTAGCCTACATCCTGATGAATAATCAATTCTTAATACAATGCTTGATTCAGAAGTTGCATTTAGTTTATAATTATACTGCTGTGTTTATCTAGATTTTTTAATACAGGTATTCAATTCAGAGATAACTCATAATTATCAATTATTAGATCTTAGTTTGATAATAAGCATGAAAAAAAATTAAATTGTCACCATCTAATGGTTGACTATTTTGGTAATATTGATTCCTTTATTGATCCTTTATGAGGACTGTTGGAGAAATCTTTGCCCTACAGTTGTAAAATGTTAGTCTAAAATTACCTTTGACTATGATTTTTTGCTTTCAGAGTACTCAATTTGCATTTGCAGTGGGGGGAAAATTATTAACAATAAATATCACATTATCAACATTTCATACACTTACACAAGCTATTAATGTTGTATGGAGAGTTTGCTACTGTTAGTAATAAATATATTATGGCAGTAATTGTGTGTTGAAGATTTCTGACAAAGATCAAATAATGGTATTGTTATGATTTTTTTGTGAAATAAAAACTTGTACAATAATTAATATTTTCAAGTATTGAATCTCTACAAAATGACTAATTTGTTATTGGTTTTTTTATTGATGACAATGTTCATTAAGAGTAAAGACTTTTTTTTATCATTTCATTTGTAAAATTGATTTTCAATTTTAGAATATTGATGCTATTAAAAATACAAAACAATATGTAACAATATTGGTTCATGCAACATTGTTATTAAATGTATTTAAACTATAAGTAGCTACATTACATGAATCTAAAATGTAACCCAATATAATTAAAATTTAATATAATTATCATTGATATCTTTATTTTAAAATTATTTTAGGATGCATATTACAGTTGTTGCTGTCTCCATCTTCAGCTCAGGACTGATAGCGGTTTGATGTTTAGGTAGCTATGTCTATAGTAAAACCGACAAATTCTGAATGTGGAACCTGTATTACAGACATAGCCACCATTTCTGAAGAAGATTGTGTGACTGCTAACAATCATGCTAGTATTTTGGAAGTGGTAACTACCTTAGGTAATTTGTCTACAGAAGAGTCAACTGTTCTATTAACTGAAATGGTGCCAAAAGCATCAGATTTAAGTGGCTCTGACACCGCAATTAATGTCGTGACACCAATAACTATAGTTACATCTAATCTAGACCAGTCAGGATTACACAGTTTAGCAGAAGCTGTTACTTTAGAACAGGTTTTATGTGAAACTAAAGATGACAATGTTGAATCAATCTATGTAAGTCAGACTACTTCTACTGATTTAATTATTCATGATCAAAATGAACATGTGATAGACTGTGACAATACATTAATAAAAAATGAAGACCTGGCAATTAGTAATATAGAAATAAAGAAAAATGATCCTCTGTCTTCCAATATTGAAGTTTTTCAATTACCTGATGAAACAGATAAAAAATCTGTCGGCATTCAAACAAATGATCAAGAACTTGATCGTCGATCTGGGAGAATATCTTCACGAAGGATTGTATTACCATCTAGATTCAGGTAATTGTTAATGAACAATAATATATTAAAAAATTATTTTCACATTCAAAACATACATTCATATACATAAATATCTTAAAACCAGACACTCTTCTCAAACATGTGTGTGGTCATGTGTATCAGTTGTATGAGATAGTGTGGATAGATGGAGGGTGCTTGAAAATCTGAGTTCAAATCCCCTATACTTACATTCATATACTTATAATATTATAAAAAAGCTATAAGATAAAACGGAGAAAAGCCTACCACCATTCCATAAACTCTCTGCCAATATTTCAAAAAGACCCTAGTTAAACCTTTGCCCTATTTTTAAAATCTGTTTTAACTTTGATTACCATCTCTTGTTATTGATTAAAGATCATAAAAGTGTAACAATTGAGATGATCACATGGTTTCAAACAGAATTTTTAATAAAGTAATGAACTCAATTCAATCATTTACATTCATTTTTTTTAAAAACAAGACTCCTAAAACAAAACACCCTTTTTTTTTTGTGGATTAAAAATTATCTAAATAAACAGTGTATAAGATTTTTTAATAAAACTTTTATTCATTTCTTTTAACAATATTTATGTTTGACATTAATATATTAAAATCTTTTTATTTAAAAATTATTTTATTATTAAAGATGAAAATAAGCATGTATGGTATTGTATGACCTTAGCATTATACGAATACATTGTAATAATACCCATACTTCCTATTTGGGAATTGTAAAAAAATGAGAACTACCATATAATTAATATATTTGAATTATTATATTTTTTAATCCTTTTCATGCTATTGATTCTGTGAGTTGCCTTCTGCAACTGTATCAAGTATAACTTAAAATGGACAAGATAAATAGAGATTATCAACTCATATTAGTTCTTATTGAAAAATTTATATATGTCAATTATTATAATGTGAATATTATAAATAATATTTCTTGTTGATTAGCTTTGAAATATAATTTTACGTTTAAATTACCAGATATATTGGAATACAATTGCTTTTACCTTGTTTTTGTACAAAAGTACTACTTTAATCTTAATTCTTATGACTGAAAATTTTTGATTAAGTTAATGCTATCTTTATTTTTTTCACAAATTTTAAAATGATTATATTTCAAAAAATATATTTTGGAGGGAGCTTCAAGATATCTCTGTATGACATTACTCATTTCATATCAGAATAGACTTACATAAATTGGTTCATTCATTATATTGTCATTTATGTTGACATAACTAAGAGATGTAAAAGATATTATTAAAACACCCTAATACTTGTTTTGTATTAAAATAAATTGTCTTTTTCACTTTGAAACATTCTAGTAAGATAATTGTTTTTAAAGAGATCATTGTGAGTCAATTGAAATATATAAATTATATCTAAAACAAATTCAAATTGATACTTACATATTTAAATTATACTACTATAATATGTAACACAAAATTATTTACAATTTTTGCATTTATAATAAAAAGAAAAAATACAATTCAACTATCTCTTGATAAATGTATAAAGAAAACACCAGATACTAATCAATAAAGTATTATTTATTATGTGCTAATACACCTCATTAAAAAATAACTATTTTTAAAACACTTTTTGGTGGGTTTTTTCACATGGAAATAAACAAAATGTTGTAGCTCTGAATAATGATAAAATTTTATAAATCAAATATAGCACTACTAGAGATAAATTTATAAAAATTTATTTGATAAAAATATTTATAGATATTTTGGCAAGTGATGTTGACATCTATATAAGTAATAAGTAAGACTATTTTATAAATTAAAATAAAAATTATTCATTTTATATTTCTGTTAATTAGGCAAGGTAATGCTAATAATTTATTCAAGTTGTAAGTCCTGGCCTGAAGATAAATTTTTATATTTATTTTATGGAATACATAATAGTGATCGATATTATTCAAACATAAACTGTTCAATCAGCCTGTTTTCCTAGTCTTGAGTCTTCCAGCATCAAACCTTCCAAAGGCTCTTGACTCCAAAAGTTGCTGGAAATTTGAATTATATACTAATTGTCATTTTTAATGATATATAAAACTAATGTTAAATCTTATATATTGAAGCAATTAAATTGTATATATTGAAGCAATCACTCTGGTCAGAGTGAACTTCATGTTTTCCTATCTAAAATAAACTAACATGTACAAGGGTTCAAACCTAGCAATCTTTAGATTACTAACAGTGCCGTCATATATATGTAATTATATATATATTACAAACTATTATAATGAATATTTTATAATTTTTGATTCTGTTATTTTGATATTTTCATACTTATGAATATTTTAAGCTTGTGTTTTTTTTATTTAAAAGAGATTTTTTTTTTATTACAAAGTTTGTCATTTGTAAAAATTATTTGCATTTAATTTCACATTTGTAAAAATATAAAAGAAAGAAGATATAACCAAGATGGCAGGCTCAAATCAGCCCATTGTGAAGTTTTCTTTACTAATTAAATATTTTAAATGCTTGATTTTAATTAATCAAAATATCGTCTCATTATAATTTAAAGACTAATTAAAAGTTTTGCTAATGAAAGAGATTGAACCTTGTCTTCTTATATCTTACTTTTAATTAAAATGGACTGTAATTTGCTCAGGAATTTAATAATTGTCTCATCTGCCTCTGAACAAATGAGCCAAATCATTCCTGTAATAGCTTGGGTGGTAAAAATAGAATAGATTAGAGATAAGAGTCAGTTTTTAGTCTGTCGGACAGTCTAAGTCTGAGTCTTACACTTTGCTTTTACTTTTTTTGTGCTTAGTTTTAAAATGACAGTTGAGTAGGGCCCAAATTGTTTTTCCCTGTGCCTCTCAAGGCTGCCTCTAGTATGATGCCACCATGGAAGAATGTTGCCACTGATGAAAGATTCATAGTGACCAAGAATGTTAATCACCAGGCTGATCCCCGCAACTGAAGTTCAGAGAATGAACCATTTAACCATTCACCCAATTATACCGAGGTAACAGTCCACTAGCTATGTAAAGTTGTCGGTACTTACCTCTAAATACTAACTGGTTTTTTTTTTTATATTTATATTTAATCTTTACTTGTAAGACCTCTCTATATACGTAATATATTTTCTTATAACCTTAACTCCGATTTCACTTTATTCTGGTTTTATAAGTCTGTGCATTCTGTTTAATATTTTTTTCAAAGTTTTCTTTAGTAATATGCCAGTTCAGCTCAACCTCGCAAGTTTGAGATATAATTGTTTTTTTTTTTAAAAAAAAAGAAAAGAAACAAAAGCAAAGGAAATTGTAATGATAAGGATGTATTTGTCATTCGCTCCCTATAAAATTGAATATATATTATGTTAAAATAGACTCGCGGGGTTGATCATTCTAAAACTCTCTTGTTTAATTATTTTTTATTTTTGTTCATGAAAGATTGCAATAAAGAATGAAGTGTTAATTACTGTCATCACCAAATGGGCCAAACAATTAGAAGTTTTAATTTTGTTTGAAGTGTATATGGGAAAGCATAACTGACCAATCAAATAAATATTTAATTAAATGTCTCATTTGATATTTATAACCTGATTCACTATTATACATACCATTATGCTAGGGAATTAAACCATTAACGTTATTATATTAAACACTATTTTTATTCTCATATGTATATTGTACTGCCGGCATAGCCTAACAATTCCTCAGTATTTCAAATGCTTGGTCATTCGGGAATCTTCAAGATTCTGAAGTTTTCCCTTCCTTTTGAAATCATTCGTAATCAGGAATTATACTCCTTGTGAAATGTAAGGTTAAGGTTTTGGATGCTCTATGGAAGAGATCGTACACCAGCTCCCATATCACCAAACCTACCTCAAACTTAGTACCGTTTCGCCGTACGTGCGAACGTACGTCTTCTTCATGACAATACGTTCAATGACGAACTATTTGACCAGCTGGGACTTTCCTACATATATGTTTAACCTTTCTATGTTAGTAGTCACAATATACATTCATTAAATTGTTTTGCTTGTTTTATCCCATTAAGAAATAAGGATATGAGAAGTGTGAATCATGTTAGAAGAAGTATTGTATAGATTCCTGTAGTGCGCTTGATTTAAAGCTGCCTACCCTTTTAAAAATAATGAACCATTCCCATATACGCATATTTTTTCATTCTCTAATAATAGTCAAAAGAAAATATATAAAATATAAAAATAAAATAAATGTTTTTATTTTTGCTATAAATATGGCTCCTACTAATTTAAATCATTCATCGATCTTTCATTTCTTGTGTAAAGAGAGTTTATTTTGTCAAGGTGAATTCGCGCACATGACTTAGAGCAACATATTGTATAACTCCTGTTTACAACAATTAAGAATTATTCATTGTTAACGTAATAAATGTAAACCTGTCTAAAGTGAAATAGCTATATATAGATCAATCGCTATATATAGATATATGTTGTATTCATGCTATTTTGATATTAAAACACATTTAAAATCCTATCCAAGTTTGAATCTTTATTTTGGTTAATTTTTAAATATAAAAAGGTTTTATATGATGATATATTATTTTAGCTCTCTTATCTTAGTCGGGTACAGTGGATTTTTTTTTTCTCCTGATTATGGTGCGTTTTCTTTCTTTATATTTTTTCCTCAGATATAGATTTATTATATATTATGTGTTCATGTATATATATATATATTAACATATGTATACATAAATGTAGTGTACTGTATATATATGACAAATTTAAAGCTAGGAATATTGTAGGTATTTATAGAATACCATTTTGTGAATATTATTAAATATTGTATATGTGTTTATTGTACTGTTGGCTGGCGCCATATAAATGTGCCAACAGGAAGTGTTAAAAGTCATGTCATTCAACCAAATTGTATTCGAACCTGGATAATTGGGATAGAGAGAGTCAATTCTAGTATGTTCATGGACTGTATCTCTGGGTATCATACATATGTTTGTCAAGTAAAATCATATTTTGTTCTAGTCTGTTCAGGTGCGGCAGAGCAACCAATGGAGAATTTAAGGAGCAAATTGAGGGTAATGGAATAAAATTAAGCCGTGGTCAACAGTGAGTAATGGATAGGTGCAGCATAAAGGGGATAGTTTAAATAAAGAAATGGGAGTTTGTGGTTGTGTGGGAATGGAGACAGTTTAAGAGGGGGGGGAGATGTTCATTTCCAATATTATAAATAGAGAAAGTTTCATAATCAAAAGCAAAGTTATTAAATCCAAGTCAGCAAAAAAATTTGATCCACATTTTATTTTAACCAACATTTTGATATATATATATAAAGGGGAAAAAATGGATCAACAGATTGAGAACATGAAGGATCAACAGAATAAGAACATAAAGGATGAAAGTCATCTAAATCTCAGATCATCCTCAACAGCAGAGGCCAGAGAAGAACAAAGTAACCTGGTGACTAAGGACCCCAACAACAACATTCATTACCAGAGATCATCACAGATGGCACGGTTTGTGCATCTGCAGATTTTCAGTTGCGAACCTCATACAAATTCACAGGAACATCTCAAGAGTCTTCAAGTATTGTTTTGTCTTAGCCAAGCCAATAAAGCTGATGGTGTGGCTATTGCCAGCCACTATTTAAAAACCACGGCCAAGGATTGGTGGCATTCGCTGCAAAAGCAGCCTGCCATGTTTGAAGAGTATAAGGCCATTCTATTGCAGAATTTTTGGGGAGAAGACTGTCAGGAGGATATCCTACATGCATTGATGACCGAGAAATACCAGGCTCAACATCCAGAAATGCACACAATTTTTTTTTGCATCAGGTGGCCAAGTTTAAAACCCTCACAGCATTTCCTTATTCTAATTCTCAAATCATTCGTATCATCAGACAAAACATGCCTGCTTGGTTGCAGAGGATGATGCTCTGCAGTCAAATTTCTGATATAACAGAAATGACCAAATTTTTAACATTCATTGACAATGGGATATTGAATCCAAGAACCGCAGCACAGGTCAAAGAAACTGACATTATGAGAAATCAAAAGGCAAGAGAAGACAAGGATCTAGAGCTTCGTCATCAATATGACAACCAAAGAGGAGAAAAATTAATGTCAGGCAGCATCAGCCCGAGGAATATGATTATTCATGAGAAGGATGACCATGAAGAGAGAGAAACGATGAAAGCATGAAGGCTTTATTAGATTCCGGAAGTCAGGTATTAATAGTATCACGGATATGGGTAAATACTCTCAAGGAAGAAAACACCATCATCATGCAACTCCCGACTCGCCCTATTACGTTAATCCTAGCAAACGGAAAAAAAACTGTGAGAATTTTCAGGTGTGGTTAGAGATTGGTTTTGGAAAAACTTATATAAGCCACACATTCCTGATAATGTCAGGACTAATCTATGACATAGTACTAGGATCCGACTTTCTGCAACAGCACCACTGCATCATTGATTATTCCAAAAGGACCTGTCAGATACACAATGAAAGTATCCATTTTGAAATCAATAATCAACATCTGGGGGAGGGGAGTTGCCTCATTGAGCCAGTTGATCCAGCTTTAATCGCAACCAAGGTATGAGAGGCAGATCTTCAAGAACCTGATTCAAGACTCCATATGAATGAAATCTTGGAGAAGTACTCTCATGTATTTTCGAACACTCCCGGTAAGATCAGAGGATATACTCACCGGATACGGATCAAAGAGGAGTCCTATGCTCAATCCAAGATGTATCCAATTCCCTTCCAGTATAAGGAAGAAGTAGAAATGCAAATTAAACAAATGATAGATTGGGACATCATCAAGTGTAGCTCATCCCCATATAATAACCCTCTTGTTGTGGTCAAGAAAAAGAATGGGAACCTTCAGTTATGTCTTGATCCCACCATCTTAATAGTATAACAATTCCTGAGACACACCTCCACCCATACAGGAAATATTCATTCAGCTAGCTGAAAAAACTGTAATTTCCATCTTGGACCTTTCTTCTAGCTACTGGCTGATGGTTTTGGACCCGCACGACTGGAAGTATACTGCTTTCAGATACAATGGTCACACCCATGTATTCAAAAGGGTCCCGTTGGGACTCATCAATAGCGGGGCAGGGTTTATGCGATGTCTGAAACAAGTAATATCTGAGGACATGCAGCAACACATGGTATGCTACATCGATGATATTGTCATTGCCTCAAAGGACATCAAGGAACATTTGGAAATACTTGAAACAGTTCTTCAGAGAATGCCAGAGGGGAAATATCACAATCAACTTGAAAAGAGTAAATTCGCAATTCAAGAGATAACGTTTTTAGGTCACGTAATAAACAAGCACGGGTTAAAAGTCCACCCTGAAAAGGTGGATGCTATTGAGAGTTTTCCAACTCCTCAGAACCATAAACAGCTCAAATCCTTTTTAGGATTATGTAATTTTTATCCACGATTTGCCTGTGAAACTACGAACCTTGTTAACTTGCTAAAAAAGTATCAAAGATGGAAGTGGACAATGATACATAATCAAGACCTCAGTACCATAAAGCAAAATTTCTTGCACGCCATTATGCTACACCACCCCGACTTTGGAAGACCATTCTATGTATAGACAGACTCTAGCAGAAGGGGCCTGGGTGCAGTGTTATTCCAGACTGGTGAGGATGGAGAACATTGTGTACTCTATTTTAGCAGCCAGACTTTGAAAGGAGCAGAGGTGAATTATACTGCCACTGAGCAAGAGATCCTTGCCATTGTTTGGGCCTGCCAAAAATTCCGGCAATTCTTACTGGGCTCCGAGGTAATCATTATCACTGACCACAAATGCTTGGAGTTCGTAAATAAGAGTTTCCTCACAAATGACCATCTCATCAGGTGGAGCTTAACATTGCAAAAATTTAGGTACAGTGTAATGTATTGCCCTGACCCGGAAAATATACTGACTGATATCGCGAGCCGTCACCCTGTACCAATCCAAGCACAAAACCCCCAATTGTTAGACAACACAGTCAGAATCATGGCAATCTGCAAGGGCACATCAATAGAATCCGAACTGAAAAATCTCCGGTATTGGCAGGAGACAGAACCTCAGTACTGTCAGATTATTCACGAATTACAGAATGGTAGCTCTAACCCTATAAACCCTCCTAAGAGGAAACACATGCAATATCGATTAAGGGATGGTGTTCTGCAAACATACATCCCCGGGAAAAGATGACCCATGGAAAATCATGACTCCCCATAAACTAAGAATCCAGCTTATAAATCATGTGCACCAAGCATTAGGGCATTTTGGAGCAAGGAAGACTGAAGAGGCCCTAAAAAGACAGTTTTACTGGCCAGGCATGTATAGCCTTATCCTCCTCACGTTAAGAAAATGCATAAAATGCACAAAATAAATTTCCTAATAAATCATACGCAGGTACTCTTCAACCCATCGCAGCATCCAAACCAAATGAATTACTTGCAATTGGCCATTATGGCCCCCTTCCCACATTCTGGAGGTTCTGTTATCTTCTAGTCACATATGATGTGTTCTCCAAGTATGTGCGGGCATACCCAGTCAGGGCTGCCGACCTCCAAAACAGGCAATTTTTGGAAGTTGGAAAACCTGACACAATTCTCTGATCATGGCTCTGCATTTACATCTAAGGAATGGAGAGTTTGGATGTCTAAACAAAATTTAAAGCACTGTTTACCGTCTATCAGAAACCCCCAGTCTAACCCGTGTGAAAGAGTTATGAGAGAGATCAATCGACTCTTTCACACTGGATCATCATGATTGGGTGAATAAAACTGAGAAGTCATATCTTACATTAACCTCGTTAATGAGTCCACTGGTTTCGTTCCGAGAAGACTCCATTTTGGAGAAACATGTCCGGAAATTTTCAGGACACTTCTCCCAAAGGGCCACCCACCTATCGACCCCAGCCAAGATCAGAGAAATGCACGGACACGATTGATCCAATGGCTCTGTTTCGTATCAAAAGGGGACACATCCAATGACACCAATTTCATGTGGGGAATAGTGTTTGGTTGAGAAAGCAATAGAAAAAATAAGAAGAGGGATAGAGATACCGTTAATAGGTGGCAAGGGAGTATATACTTTGTCGAGTCTTTTTTTTGCAGATGATATCTTTTTGTGTGCAGAAAAAAGAGAAGATATGGAAATTATGTTAAGGACATATGCAAGGGTGGGCAAAGAGATGGGGATTAAATTTAGTGAAGAAAAATCAAATATAATGATGGGGAAAGAGAAGATGTAGAATTCTTATTGGGGGATATAAAGTTAAGTGTGGTGGATAGATATAGGTATTTGGGAATTATCTTATGTAATCAGGAAAATTGCTTGGATGAATGGGAGAAAAAAATTGGTAAATGAAGCAAAGAAAAGAATGGGTTTGGTAAAAAAAATTAACAGTATTTTCATATAATAACTATGATGTAGCTAGAATTGTATGGAAGGGAGTTGCAGTAGTAGGGTTAACGTATGGTAATGATGCATTATGTGTTAGTAAAAGAGTTTTAGATTATTTAGAGAAAGTACAAAGGGAAGTAGGAAGACCTGCATTAGATGCAGAGATGTGGTCAGCAAAGGAGGCAATTCAAGGGGAAATGGGATGGTCAAATTTTTATATGAGAGATGCAAAAAGTAAAATGAAAATGTTTGGTAGGTTGCAGTTTATGGATAGTAAAAGAATAGCAAAATAGTGTTTAATTTTGTTATGAGTAAAGGGCAGGTAACAAGATGGTTAAGAAAGGTAATGTGGTATGCAAAAGATTTGGATAAAGAATTTATATCAGTATACTTGTATAAAAGGTGGGATGATTGTGTTAGGAGAATTATTGAGTGTTATAGTGGTAATGAATGAGATAAAAGAATAGAAGTATTAATAAAAAATAGGAAGTTGGAGAGATGGAGAACTAGTATGGAGGGTAAGAAGAGTTTAAATATATATAGAAGTAAACAGAACATTGGATGCGAGTTAATTTATGATAATAGTAAAGAAAGTAGTTTATTGTTTAAGGCTCGAACGGGATCATTAGCAACCAGAGAATATACATGTAAATGGAGAAATATGGGTGATTTAGTGAGCAAATTGTGTAAGGAAGGTATAGAAAATATTAGGCATCTGTTGATTGAATGTAAATGCTTGAAAGCAGAAAGGGTACAGATAATGAAGTTATGGGAGAATAGATATGAACAAAGTGATTATACAGAAAGTTAGTTATTGGTTTTTATGCTGGGTTTGCGGAAAGATAAGGGGGATTTAGATATAAAGGCTATAGAGTTGACAAAGATTATGTTGTGGAAATGGGATGGGGCAGAATATGGAAAGACTTAGAGTGGGAAATGGAAAATAAAGTGGCTAACAGGTTTATCTGGACATAATTGCTGAGATATTCTTGACTTCGTTTAAGAAGCCAAAATACATCACATCACGTTTCTGTATACTAATGAACAGGATTATTAAATGATAATGGTATATAAGTAAATACTGATTATCTTTGCTAATCTAATGCTTTTGAAAAATATTATTATGGCATTAGGTTCTAATATTAAAAGTCAAAAAAATTTTTGTGCAGTTGTTGATATTTTTGTAAATTAAACATTGCAGTTTTTTCTTAATATTCATTTTGCTTTTAGATTATTTTCTGCTAGCAAATTTTTTTATTCTTTCTTAGGCAATTTCTAGTTAGAAAGGTTTTTTTTTTTTTTTTTTGATGACTGATCTTTAAATTGCTTTTTTAAATCTCAGATTTCATCATGAAATGAATGTTTAATTTATCTGCAAGTTTTTGATTTGGTGCTCAAGAGAAATATCTTTTGTAGAAGATAGCTTGGTAAATTAGATGCTCTTTAATTATATAAATTTAATAAAGGAAATTTTTAGAAATGTGATTGGACAGATACTTAAGATGTATTATTAATGGGTACAACAGTATACTTTTGGTCATTAAAATTTCTTGGTTCTCTAACGATAAATACTGGACTGTCAAAACTATCATACCAGCTACAGATGTTTTGGTGAAGCCTTTGAATTAACAGGAATAATTTGTGGAATATCTATCTTTTATGGAGATTGATATAAATAAAGTTATGTTTGAGCACATTAATGGCAAAATGAGTATTAAACATTTCTATTCAGTTATTAACAAGAATTGATTATGGAATCTGCTATGTCCTGAGGATCTCTAAAGACCAATCAGGGAGCTAAATAAAAAAACAATGTACTTTGAAATATATATATATAACAAGATTTATTTAATAACAAATAATGTGGTAAGAACAACATAAAAAGGTAATAGTCCATTAATATTCATATGCTTTTTCATTTTCCTCAGGTGAAAATAGTCTTCTTCCATACCAGGAATAATCCAGTTATTATATTAGTGCTTTTAAATCAAATATCTCAAAACACAAATAAGCATATATAATTTCACATATAGAATAAATTTATTAAAGTTCACAATATCATTGCTTACTTCGTCACGCACAGTTTATATGCTATATATTAACCATCTCTATTTCCAACTTGTCTCTTGTGGTTAGTTAAGCTTCAATTAATTATTCTTCACTGATAATAACCTTTTCAATATACAAACAAGTAACTGCTTCTTGTTTGCAACTATTCCATTTTAGACTTAATCACTGCTAATCAATCTACTAGTCTACCATTGATCATTCTTCACTGCTGATCTGTTATTATTTCAAATCAACACTAACTTTACCCCAGTCTAATCATTTTAGATGCTTCCTCCCTCTTCTTTATGCAACTAGCTTTATTTGCATACATATTTTAATTTAATCTATAAATCTGGGATGATCTCTCCATTGAATTTCTTCAATAAAGATAATGTTATTAAAGTGAAGAAATCCATGCATATTTACAAAAATAAATATTTTATTTGCATATACAGTTTTATACTTGTAGCCATTTCACTCCTCTCTCTACACCTAGAAATATTGACTTAATTTATTATTATATCTTTAAACTTCACAGGTGGTTTACTTTTATGTTTACATGGAGTTTTAGAAATAACTTTCTTTTCTTTTGAAATAATTCTGCCTTCATTTTCCGTCTGTACAAACATTTGTTAATCATCAATTACTTTAACTTGGTATGAATCAGTAATTAAATCCTCCAATAAAAAATCTTTTTCTCTAATTATTTTTCTAAAGATTTATTTAAATGAATATTTGGCAAGATATTCTCATTATGACATCAAAGGTGTTTAACATGCTTTTTCAATTCCCACCTATTCTTTAATTTTATTATTCTTATATCATTCAATATTACTTTGACTATTTCTTCAGGCATCCATTTACAATTAAGTAAGTCATGTAGTCAAGTCATGTTTTTTCTTCTACTAAGAACTTGAACCAATTTTGACCTTCATTATTTTTACAAATTGGTGGTACTAACTTTGTTAATTCAGCCTGGGGAGTCCTAGATTTTTTCCATACCCAATTTGATATAGCCACACTACCAGAATTTAAAGTTCTGGAATTTAACAACTTAATATTTACATTTATTTGAATACCCAGTGGTTGGAACCAATTTCTTTCTAACAATGGGCTGAAATTTTTATTTACTGAGTAAGGTGACAGCCATTTCACACTAGAAATTAATTTTACAGGCACTACCACTTTTCTTCAAATATCAATTTTATTGCTATTTAAATCTATAGCCATCACATCTGTATCTTGAAATGTTATCTTCCTTTTACATTTTCTGCTAATTTTAATCCAATCTGCACGATATCATTGATAGATCAACTCCGCTGTCTACTTCCATTTTTACTATTTGACCGCAAATAACGGTGTCTATTGCAAGATATTTTTGATAGATCGACTCCATTGTCCACTTTTATTTTTACTATTTGATTGCAACTAACTGCATCTAAAAATATGTGGTCCATTTCTCTGTCATTCAGCCTCTTTATGCTAACGTTCTCAAAATTTAATCTGCCTTCAAATTTATAGTCCGCTTTTACAAAATCAATAGTTCTGCTCTTCCTAAAATGACAGACCACTATTAAATGATTTTTTTTTGTCACAATTTCTGTGTTTATACTTCTATTTAAAATGTCTGGATTTACCATAACCATAGCACTTTTACTCTTTTCTATCATTACAAGGCTCTGTAATAAGTTTTGTTACTTTTTGATTTAGTAGTGAAATTTTTCTCAACTGTTGTTGCTCTAAACTCCAGCGCGTTATTTTGTAAAGCTTTTTATGTGACACATTTTTCCACAGCTCTTTTATAACTTAGGTTGGGGTCACTGAGCAATAAATTTTCATTCTTTATGCCATGTAGGAGTTGTTTCAAGAATATATCATTTATTTCCATATCAAAATCACAGTATTTAGCCAGCTTCCTTAGAGTTAAACTGTAGTTCATGTATTTTTTTTATGGTAGTTGGTTTTGGTTTCTCAATCTTGGCCACGCTACCCATTTTGATACTCTCAAAGTAAAATATCTACAACTTTTTTATATGGAAGTTTTTCTGGTTCTTTGGGATTTGTAAATCTATTTTCAAATTGTATAACATCTTGACCTGAAAAATGTAGATGAGTTGACACTTTGAGATGCTCGTTTTCCATTTTATTTATAAATATGTAGTATTCTACATAACTTTTCCATGAATCCATTGTTGTTTATATCAAATTCATGGATTACAGAACTTAAGTGCTGCCATATTTTATTATTCGCAGTAGAAGTTATTCTGTGATGAATCCTGTAGCAATTCTGTCATTACTGCACCAACTGCTATGTCCTGAGGGTCTCTAAAGACCAGTCAGGGAACTAAATAAAGAAACAATGTACTTCAAAATGTATATATAATAAGATTTATTTAATAACAAATAATGATGTAGTAAAAACAACATAAAAAGGTAATAGTCTATTAATATTCATATATTTTCCTCAGGTGAAAATAGTCTTCTTCCACACTAGGAGTAATCCAGTTGATATATTTGTGCTTTTAAATCAAATGTCTCTTGAAACATAAATAAGCATATATAATTTCACATATAGAATACATTTATTAAAGTTCACAAAAGCAGTACTTAGTTATATATTAACCATTTTTGTTTCCAATTTGTCTCTTGCGGTTTGGTTAAGCTTCAGTTAATTACTCTTCACTGATAATAGCCTTTTCAATGCACAAACAAATAACTGCTTCTTGCTTGCAACTATTCTATTTTAGACTTAATCATTGTTAGTCGATCTACTAATCTAATATTGATTATTCTTTACTGCTAATCTGTTATCACTTCAAATCAGCACTAACTTTACTTTAGTCTAACCATTTTAACTGCTTCCTCTCTCTTTTTATTTACTTGGCGATAAATATATAAGATTTAATTTGTATGCAACTAGCTTTATTTGCATACAAATTCAATTTCTAATTTAATCTATAATTTTGGGGCAATCTCTCCAGCAAATTTTTAGAGTAAATTTCTCCAATAAAGGGAATGTTATTCAAGTGAAGAAATATGTGCACATTTACAAAAATAAAAAATCTTTTATTTACATACCCAGTTTTATATACGTGGACATTTCAGAATCTTAACTCTATGAATCATCCATCACTTTCACTGTATTACTGACTTTGCTCTAGAATTTCAAGATTTGGTAACATTGAAATGATATTTCATTAAAAGTGAATGAAGTTCTAATTTTGTTGCATATTATTGGCCTAGGATTTTCATCCTGTGTTAAATAAATTTTTTTTCTAAAGATTTATTAGAATATTTGACTGTTTTTATAATTAATAGCCAAAAGTTGTTTTGTAGAACTCCAAAGTCATCTTTGCCTATTAGCTGGTATTCTCTAGAAAGACTTGAAAAATATTATTTTCAATTATAATGCAAGGTTATTTTTCTATTGCTAACTTCAGTTCTGAAGGCATTGTACTCATAGTCAATAGTTGATTTATCTCCAATAGCCTCTAAGCTTTGTATAATTTTTTGAAACAAAAAAAAAAAAATCAAACAATGCCCTTTTCTTTTTACTTTTTTAATGCTTATTTTATTAAATTAAAATTAATCCATCTGACAATTAAGAAAGATAAGTTAATAATATATAATTTTTTGGTAATTAAGATCTGCTTTGGCCATAAATGTTTTTAAATTTACATATCATTATAGATAGTGTCAAGATTTTCTTTATAGGAAAAGAATGGACAAGCTACAGTAAAATAACTCTAACATGATCATCAAGATATTACAATCTACTTTTTTTTCTGAATTTATCTGAAATATATTTGTGTTTTATGAATTAAAAGAATTGACAATAAATTAATTTAAAAACATTATTTCTAAAAAAAATTTTTGACTTACAAAATATTTACATATAAGCTTGTATCCTGCCCATGCCTCTTCTATGTATTTAAATGGATAAGGTCCTATACATGAGGGATCAGAGTGACTTCAGGTCAACATGGGCTTGGCAATAATGTTTGCATCAGCATGGGATTTGACTTTTCATCATCAGATTTTCAATAATATGGATGGCTGAAAAGTTGGAGGTTAGAGTGGATTGAAGCATGTCCATTAAAGTGTGAAGATTTGCTATCTTAATATAAACTGAGCACTGATTATATATATGTGTGTGGGAGATGATAATCTGGACCAACTGATAAGTGCTGGTTTAGCATGAAATACGTATATTGGTGATTATTTATCTTTTCTACATGTGTGGTGTGTGTGTTGTATGAGATAGAATGGATAGTTGGTGGGTTTCTGAAAGTCTGAGTTCAAATCCCCTATACGTATGAAAATTGTAAAAGTATTCAAAGATATTTCCTAATAGAAGCTTATCATATTTTATCTGTAATATTTTGCAATTTTCCACTTTTTATTCTGAGGTTACTGTGGTCTTAAAATACTCAAAAGATATTGTGCATTTATTTTCTAATTTATTTATTGTGGTTCACTTTATTTTATTTAAATGACTTTAGTTTAAATTATGAACATTTTAGCATACTTTCGGTTTTCTTGTAGCTGTAGAGTTGCAGTGTAAATATCTTCCATATTAATAAAATTCTTGCTTTTATTATATTTTTTATTAATTTGATTGAAAATAAAATGTTAGTCAAAGAAGTTTTTGTGATGACAGATTTTCAAATAAGAAATGGAATAAAAGCAACTTTCTACTAGTTTTTATTATAAATGGAATTAATTCAATTCATATTATATGCACTTTTTATTACCTAAAGAAAATTTATATTTTTTTTTATATTTCAGAGATTTTGAAGATGATGATATTGTTGAAGGAGATATGGACTATAAACCCGGAGATGATATAGACAACATTCAAAAACTGAAAAGAAGAAAAGGTCCAGGTAATTTGTATCATGAATAATTAGAATATTTTATTGTGCTTTTTTTATTTATGTTGATATATTATTTTACAAAAAATATTTCTTTAACTTTTATTTAGAAAGAATGCAATAGTCATAGAAGCTGATTTATTATCTAAATATGTAGTAAAAAAAAACCATTTTCCTAACACTTTAGAAAAGTCCTAATTATAGGAAAACTTAAAAACCCATATGAGAATAAAAATTTCCTTTATGGAGATGTGCCCATCTGCAATTTTTTTTTTTTCACAAAGTTTTTATTTCATTTTAAATAATACTTATACTATTTATCAATATATAAAGCCAAATTTGTTTAAATTAAGGTAGCATTCAGTCCACTTCTATTTTCTTTAAAAATCAAGATAGTTTTCTATAAATTCATTTCTTATGTCATTCTAAAATAATATTTTTTGATATAAAAAAAAAACATTACATGTCCATTTTAATGGGCATTTGGAAATTTTCTCAAAGCAGAACAGTATGTTAATATATCCCCAATCATTATTCTTTTTATCACTTTTCTTAGTTATCTTAATCTTTAATACCTTCTACTTAATGACTTACAAATATTAATGAATGTTTTCCTTTATATAAATTGACTGCTTTTTCTGTTGAATCTTTTTTTATAAATTTAAAATTTTTACATTGTTTTATAATTTTTTTTTTTTTTTCATGTATTTGTTCTGTTCATATTTTTATTTATTTGATTAATATATTATATCCACAATAAATGAATATATTTTATCACATATAACTCTAAAACTTTATTTATTCTTTGCACATTATTCTCTTACTGAATTAATAAAATTAATATTTTATTATAATAAAATTTTTCACAAAGTCTTATATATATATTGCATGCAATTATATAATTCAATTTTGAACCAACTAGATTTGTTAGTTTACGAATAATTTTCCATTCATATTATTACTCATTTCTGTCTATTTTACAAAAATGTTTTATTTTTGGTGACTTCATTATTTTTTTTGGACTCAGATTCAAAAAAATTTTGCCATTTTAAAAGTATGTAAAAATTATTATTACATGAAATTTAAATGATTTGTTTAATCATAAGTTGAATTTTTTATATTAGTAAAGAAGTCTCAACTAACATAGATATCTATTTTTCAAAAGTTTTAAATTAGTTTTTGATGTGAAATAAATATTTTTATTTTTAATAATATCCATTGAAAACTATCAATGTTTAAAATACCCCAAATCAAATAAAGAAGATAAATTGTTGAATTTGTAACTAGTTATATCAGTATTTACATTTCACCAATAGACATAAACATCAATATTCTTAAAATGACTAAACAGAAATTGGAAAGGAAAAACTTTAATAACCATGAAATTAATAAAACTGGTTAAAGAATTTTTCTTTCCTAGACTCGTCAACAAAAGTTAGAATCTCAGGGATGTTTTTGCTCCTGGCATTTATTGAATCCTTATTAATTATCAATCACTTGTTATGAAAGACTGTAGCTAAGTGGATATTGCATATAAGAAGTCAGACAAGGTGGGATAGGCAAAGATTTCTTATTCTGTTCTGAACATCTTAATGTGATTATACTTAATAGATAGTGATTAAGTTTTTTCAATGATAATTTTTAGATTATTTTGCATAAAAAAAAATAAATAAGGTTTTTAAAGAGTTTTTTCAATAAATATTAGTCACATTTGTAAAAATATTTTTAAAACATTAATTTAAAAATGACAATATCTCTATATTTCACTAACAATCTATATATAGTAGATTACTTTAGCCTCTTTTTTTTAATAACTGAATGTATTCATAATCATTATGCAATAGCTAGTTTTTCCATCAACAATTTGGGGCTCTAAAAAAAAATTAAACTAATTAAAAAAGTATTATTTCATTAATTAATAAAATCTTGCTAGAAAATTACTTTCTAACTTGAATTTAAATATTGAATCATCTATTCTAGCTCATTATAAATCTATAGATTGTTAATTCAAAAACTAATTAAATGTATTTAATTTTTTTAAGATAAAAATAATGTAATTGGTTTGGAAGGTAGCATGTGTTTGTCTATATATACACATATGTGTGAATGCATATGTTTATTCTTTTTATTGATATTATTTTATGAAATTTGTTCTCTATATTGGTAGCCTAATTTATTATTAATATATTATTATTAATTTATTATTAATATGTGAATTTTTAATATATCGTATTTTACTATTTTGTGTAAATTTTTATTTATATAATAAACTTTTAAAAAAAAAATACTTGTACAAAATTATAAATAATAATTAGCTAATAAAATGAATAATTTTGGTTTTTTTTTTAATATTATTATAATTATTTAGTAATCCAATTGTCTTACAGAGTTTTTTATTTTTAAATAGGTCGCCCAAGAAAATATCCACCAATGAAAATAGAGAGTGATCTGCAGCTAAGCAAAGAAATTTCTGAAGCATCAAATCCAGAAACACAAACAGAAGAAATTTCTCTAAGAATTCCAATTAGAAGAGGAAAAAAAACATCAGGTCTTAATTTTCGATGCAATTTATGTGGGAAAAAATTTTCTCAAAAAGGCAATTTAAAAACTCATTTAAGAACTCATACTGATGAACGTCCTTTTATTTGCCAAATTTGCCAAAAAGGATTTAAAAGTAAGGAAACATTACATCGTCATCAACAAGCTCATTCTGGAGTAAAACCATTTTTATGTGAATTTTGTGATCAAAGATTTTCCAGTGCTGTATCTTTAAAAGAACATCAGGCTCGTCATACAAATGAAAAACCATATCAGTGTACAGTATGCAGCCGCTTTTTCCGGCAAACTAGCTGCCTTAGAAGACATTTAATTACTCATAGCAATTCTCAACCATTTTCATGTAATGAATGTGGTCGCACTTTCTCTCAGATGATTTATTTGCGTTCACATATGCGAATTCATACTGGAGAGAAACCATTTAAATGTTCAGTTTGTAATCGCTGTTTTTCTCATCAATCAGATCTAAATAGGCATAAAGTCATTCACTTAGGAATTAAACCGTATTCATGTCCAGTTTGTCAAGTAAGATTTAGTGATCCTTCAAGTCGTCGACGTCACATAAAAGAACATTATGGCTTTAAGACTTTTATTTGCCAGTTATGTGGAGATGGATTCAAACGTGCTGGTCAACTTAAAGCTCACCTTTATAAAAAACATGCATCAGAACTAAATGAAGTGACTATTATAAAAACACCAAATGATAATTCTTTAAAATTTGTTTTTAAATGTGGTATTCGTTATAAAACTGTTCAAAATATTGATCAGTCATTTTTTGATTGTGATGATATTCCAGTACAGCCAAATAATGAAATTCCTGACCCTGGTTCTGATGATTTACTTATCACAGCTGAAAATGAATCTTTACAATTGTCTCTACGAGAAATTAATGATGTTAATAAAGATGACAGCACATCTAATAAAAATATTGATGCAAAACTTAAGGCTGACAATGACATTTCAGAGAATTCTAATCAATTGGTTGATTCTGTGCAAGTTTTAAAAATTCCTATTGACTCTTACTATATTTTAAACCCAGATTTCAGTAGCCAAGAATATTATAATTGGCTATCAAATTTTACTACTTTATGCAAACTTGTACCTGTTCCTATTGAAGCTGATCTTTTTACAAAAATAAGTCAAGTTCATAAAAGCTTGTCAGATGTCCTCGCTTCTCCATGTGGAGTAGTTAGCATAAAAGATAACTTCAAAATTTTAATGAGCATTTCAAAAGACTTGCATGGAATAATAAGTGAACATTTGTCTTTTGTATTAGATAATTTAGATGGTCAAACAAAATAATAGTTTTTTTTAATATTTATATTAAAGTTACTTGTGAAAAAGTAATAACATGACACAGAATTAGATAAAAATTAGTTCAGTTGTTTTTTAAGTTTTATAGTTAATTCTTGTATCAAGGATTTTCTTTTTCTTTAAAAATAAAAAAAACACCTTTAATATTTGTATATATGTTATATGTTCTAGAAGAGACAATGATTTTCTTTTTTCTTGTATTTACTATACATTAAGATGATAACATCACTAAGATAAATGCAGTGCATTTTAAAAATATTTTATAGTTCTTTTTTTTTTTTTCAGATTTTGTGTTGAAAATGTTTTTATAAATTTAATCATAAAAATCATATTAAGAAACATTTATATCCTTTATTCAAATAAATTTTTAATAATATATTTATTGGTATATGAAGTTTGAATAATTTTCTAATACTGTTTGTCTAGATAAATCATTACTAATGCTAATTCTTATCAAACTATTTTCAAAAATGTATTATTTAAATCATTTATTTTATGAACTGTCATTTATACTCAAAGAATATTTTTCTACAACATATCACTAGTTAGAATTTGCCTTTCAGTTATTCTATGAAGCTATTTGTAAATTTTTTAAGTTCATAGCCATATATATATTTGATTCTTTTTTTTTGTTTGTTTTTATACAGAAATTTATTCTATTGTGTGTTTTGGAAATCTATTGTTATCCAAACTTTTTGGATAATTTTTCTTTGTTATTTCATATATTTATATTAGTAACAATGTATAATTCTGTTTCTTTTTTTTTTTTCAACAAGATTATATGCTCTGTGCAGTTTGGCACAGTAAGTAGAGGGTCCGACTTGAGATTGGGAGGTCCCAGAATAGATTCTGGCACTCGTAGGTCTGGCGTTCATATTTCTTATGAACTCCCGAGTAATAAAGCCATATATCCTTATATATAATGCAATCTTTTATTGCTAAGTTTTATTTTTTAAAACATTTAGTAAATAAATTAGAGTTATCATTCTATATAAGACTATAATCATTTCAATACTAATACCCCCTCCCCTCGAATACTTCTTCCTTTTTATACCATTATGAACAATAAAGTAGCATAATTTATTCTGTATGAATATCTTAAAGTAAATGTATTATATCATAGACAAACTTATTTGGATCAAAATATTCTTCTATACTTTTTATATGTTTTATTTATAATTCTTATTTGCATTATCAAGTTTAGGATGGACACTCTTTTTAATATAGATCAATTTAAAATTGCAATAAATATATAATTAATGTTTAATCAAGGGGATTATATTTTGAAGTCTTTTACAAATATAGAATTTTGTATATATACACAATTTGTTAAAAAGTATTTAAAGTCTTTTAAATTAAGAGTCTTCGAAATAATTTTAACTCTTAATAAGTTCAAGGAAGGCACATTGTGACTAGGTATTGAAAAAATACTTGATCATTGTTTTCTCTTAACATTAATCAAAATTATTACAGCATCCAATTTTAACAGAATTTATTGTGTCTATGTAGAATTAGTTACTAATATTAATGTAATGTCAGATATACATTAGGAGAATCATTCAGTGATCAAGATTTATTATAAAATAATTCTGGCATAATATATATATATATTATTGTTGCTATAAAAAATATTTCTATTTTATTTTTCTTACTATTTTATATTTGCACCTGAAATTATTATTTTTCACTCTTAATTCTGACCAAGTTTAATGTGCCATTATCTTAATAACATATCATAAAATTCCACTGTTCTATATGGTTTGCTATAGTGGTAGAGTGATAGATTATAGAGTTCTGGATCTATAGATTAAGTCCCACTTTTATCATTTCCAATCTTTGAACTTATAAATTCCAAAGTAAATGAGATATTTATTTATATAGTGCAATGTATATAAATTGTAATAAACTAAAGATCAGCATTTCAAGCTAATGTACATGCACTTTTTTATGAATGTTAATAATAAATGAATACTTTCATTTCCAACACAAGATAAAGTCTTTGCGAAAGAATAGAATGAATCCACCTATTCTTTCAACCCAAATGCTTAAGTATGGGCAAATCTTAAGCACTGGAAATGAAAGTGTGAAGATAAACCAATCACTTTAAATTACTCTTTACCATGTCTGAATGAATGACACCTACAAAATTTTCTAGAATTTACGACACGTCATTCTTAAATGAAACTAAACATATGTAAATGAGATATTTATTTATATAAGCATTTGGGTTGAAAGAATAGGTGGATTCATTCTATTCTTTCACAAAGACTTTATCTTGTGTTGGAAATGAAAGTATTCATTTATTATTAACATTCATAAAAAAGCACATGTACATTAGCTTGAAATGCTGATCTTTAGTTTATTACAATTTATATACCTCGCGCTATATAAATAAATATCTCATTTACATATGTTTAGTTTCATTTAAGAATGACGTGTCGTAAATTCTAGAAAATTTCATAGGCGTCATTTATTCAGACATGGTAAAGAGTAATTTAAAGTGATTGGTTTATCTTCATGCTTTCATTTCCAGTGCTTAAGATTTGCCCATATTTAAGCATTTGGGTTGAAAGAATAGATGGATTCATTCTATTCTTTCGCAAAGACTTTATTTTATGTTGGAAATGAAAATATTCATTTATTATTAACATTCATAAAAAAGCACATGTACATTAGCTTGAAATGCTGATCTTTAGTTTATTAAACTCCAAAGTAATAAACTATTATTATTATCATCTCTACTATCTTTTGTAAACTATTTTATAAGTTATCAGTTTTATCTTCAATGTGCTGTTTAATATGATATAAATTTATGTTTTTAAAATATTTAATAATCCATATGTCATTTATTCAAAAACAAATTATTACTTGCTATATTTGTTTCTTTCAAAACATATTTTTTTTATTATTTTTATGTACAGATAAAATAAAGCAATATATTTCAGAAATTATGGTTTAAGAGATACAATTTGTCGAATTATTGTAACTGTATAGTAAAAAATGGAGATATTTTGAAGAAGAATTCATTAGTATTGCAACCCAGATCAGCAGCATCAGGGATATGATTCTAGTAACATAAAAAAAAAGAAAAAAGAATTACAATAAATAGTGATGGAATATAATTTAGATTTGAAGATTTCAGTTTTGAGAAAACTAATTAACAATTTATTTTTTATCTCCCATTTTATTTATCTTTCTAAATGAAAGTTTTGTAAACTTTATTAAACTATCTCATTGATCGTATTATATTGAATCATAAAGAAAATGTAAATATTGAAAATGTTTGCACTTTCAAGGAATCATTCATAAAAAATTTTAAAAATCTAATATTAATAATGTATTAATTAGATCTGATATTTTATGAAATACAAATTTTACAATTAAGATGTTAGACATTAAATAAAAACATAATAATAATTTATAATTCAAATATAACAAATATTTAAGATATAACACTAGATATTTCTATAATTGCTGTGTCTGCAAGTATGACTGGGTGGCCAGCAAATGAATATATACAATAAAAGACTCACAATATTTTTAAGTAATCAGAATAGCGAATAATCCGCAACAACTCTATCTCTACAGTTCGCTAATGTTCACTTCCCTCGATGTAGACTCAGGCTGGCTGCTACAAAAATGGTTCACAATGGGCTAGGTTTACATACACCTTAGCCCCAGTCCAGTTTAGCTGCGCACAAATGCTTCGAAAAAATATAGTAACTGTGACTAACCTTAAGCTCCTTACAGTTTCCGTCTCTGCAACAGTCTACCAGTAAACTCCACTTGAAAACCGCTGGAAACTCAACTCTTAATTCAGCTGCTATCCGGACGGTTCCTCAGGCTATGGTCTCCCAATCTCTGTGGGCCCTTTCAGCTATACCCGTGAACTACATTTCCATTGAGTGCTGGACATTAAACGAAACACTGACGCGAGATCTCTCCTACCAGAATTGAACAGAAAAGTCTACTAGAGATGCACTCGAATGACCTGATGTAGTTTTTACATACTCTTTTTATAGCTTTCTGATAACTGCAACAATTAATTACATTGTCCAATAAAGTAAGGTCTCTTATCTAGAAATATTTGCAGTCAGCAAATATTTCTTGGAATTGTTGATCGCCATTACATTAAATTCTTCAGTTATCAGTGCACGATCTAAAAACAATCTCTCGAATAAATTCTAGTTTTTCTGGAGTGCACAAACTTGTATGTAATTTTTACAAAAATACAACAATAATTAATTATTTCAATTTTGAATATAAATTAATTTTTGCTTGATTTCATTTTTTTATTAATATAAAGTCATATAATTTAATAAAAAATATGGCTTTTAAATATTAGATGAAATTAGATTACAGATTATTATTCTAACATCATTTGGCTTTTAAATATTAGATGAAATTAGATTACAGATTATTATTCTAACATCATTTTAGGTAATAATTAATTCACTTTATTTATTCTACTCCATAATTATCTATTATAAGCTTAAATAATAAATGGACAATTAGTACCATAATGTTATATTCAATTCTCCAGACTAGTTTCTGACTGTTGCTCTTCTTCAGCAATGAGTATTGGATTTGTAGCCATCCTATAGCCAAAAATTAACCTGGGATATTGTTATATAGTGTTATGTAGTAATAATATTCATATAATTCAGTGATTACTCAAGCTTACTATAAATAGCTCTGGAGTAGAATAAATAGAATGAATTACTGTTTTTAGACATGTAGATTATTATTGAGATTTATAAGAATGAATAATCTTTACATCATTATAAGTTATAGTAGAATAAAATCTAGTTTCTTGATATTATGTAAATTGATAATGATATATCATTTTGATCATTTAAAATCTATAAATGATAGAAATTTAATTTACCTCTTTGTTGTCATCTAACCCTTGAAGCAATGTATCATTGAAATTCTCTATCTTTTTGCATTTAAATTCAAATGAATAAAATAATAATTGGGTTTATTTTTTCAGAGACCTTTAGCTCCAAAATCCTTTCTCAAATTAAAAGAATATTTGCATATACTTGCAAGAGCATTTTTCTCTTTGGATCTAATCAAATTTTATCAATGAACACTACATGATAATGCTATTTTATCTATATCTCCAGGATTGCTTTTGACTTTTGCTTTTTACAATGAGAATTTTGGATTCAATGCCAAAACAAATTTATTTAAAATGGATACAGCACCCATCTTCAGCTTAATATTGCTATCAATTTAATACAGTGAAATTTTAAAAAAAACTTCTTAGCTAATCTTAGGCCAGGATGTGTATATTTTAACGTAAAGTTTGGATAAATAATGGATTTAGAAAATAATGCTTAGAATTGTTTTTTTAATTATAGGCTATTAATTTATTAGTATAAAAAAATTAAAGCTAGACTAGACTATTAGTTTCAATATCTAGAATCCATTGATTGCTCAAATTTACAGTAAATGGCCCTAGTAAAGTTTTTGGTTCTTAGATTTTAAATTGCCTTTCTGGCTTTTTGAAATGGACTCATCCATTCTAATATTAGCAACTTGTTGTTTTCATGTAAAACAAGTATCGTATGTGTGGCGAACATACTTGCAATATGTATGCACTGTATACTGGTATGAATATTCAGTATGTGCTATGCATCAAATGATCACATCTATAACAACACTTTTCACTCATTGTTGATGTATACGAACAATGATTTTTACTGTCATCTGGGTGTTCGACTGATCTAGTTTTCTGCTCCACAGTTTGAATGCTATAATACATTTTAATCCAATGGATTTGCTTAATTAACTATTGATTCTTCTAGAGTTGCTTGAGAGAGCTGAATCAATGTTATGTCAGGCTCCATTAAAAACTTGACCCTGAGACTACGGTTTCTCATGCTACAAATAAGACGAATTTGAAGAGCTTCTTTAAGGAAATCTTTGAAATTGCATTTTAAAGCTAGTTTTTTTTTTCATTTAATAGCAAAATCTCTAGCTTTTTCCCATCTCCTGGTATCTCTGCATTATTGGTAGGGGGTTTGGAGTGAAAAATTTAGTTAGTAAAGACAATACCTTGTCAAAATCCAGATCAGCTGGCACCTCAGGGATTGCTTGGTGAGCCTTAAGGATCAAATATGTTATGTTTAGTCTGGATTATATGTATGTGGTTTAATAATGACAAAATCACATAAATAAATATAAACACATGTAAATACATTTCTAATATTATATTTATTATGCTTTCATATTCAGTATTTACACGTATTTGTATTTACATGTGTCTGTGATTATTAAATCACATATATATAATCCAGACTAAACACAACAGATTTGATGCAGCTGATGAAACAAAATAAAATCTCCCCCCCCCTCCAGGGCTGGGAAAAAAAAATTAAACAACAAAATCTTGTCCCTGCAGGTCATTACATTTTGGCATTAATCAAAAAATTTGACTGCAAACATTATTGGCATGTTGATAAAAATATTTCTAAATCAAACGAGAGTGGTGGTTATTCTTATTAATAAAGGCAGAACCTCCCCCCAATGGATTATTAGATTTTGTCTCAAATCAAAGATTGACAGTTACGCAGATTAGTAGCTCATCAAATAAGGGCTAAAAATCAATTTGCCTGGTTATTCTCACAAATAAAAGTTGGTTTTTTTTTATCTCTCATGGTATAATGAGGGGAAAAAATAAAATGGCTAAAATTGGTTCAATATTACAGTTCAAATACCTTCCCTGCACATATCGATTGCTCATTGCCACTTACCAATGGCATACTCTGAACAATTCTGCATCGACAGTTCCTGATTTTCTTTTATCCCTTGCATAGACATTCCATGCTGCATGAAGATTATCAGGTGGTTTAAATGTAGAGATATGGCTATTAAACTTCCATGGTCATAGGGTTGTGACAAACAATCGCACTAGCCAAAACACATTGTTCTAGTCCTATGTATATAAGTTTACAGTTGAAAGAAATACTTTTAAGCATGATAAAATATACTTATCTTAATATCTGCTACCGGATATACATATATTTATTCCCCGGTTTTCATTCAGTCAAACGTTGGATCTTGGTCTCCTTTTTTTTTTTTTTTGAAGCTTAAAATGATTTTTTTTTAAAAATTTATCTGGCTACTTGGGTTTATTTGCTTGCTTTATTTATATGCAACATCTCTTATTTGCATCCTTAAATCTCATATTAAACTTATTTTTCTGAGGCTAAAACTTTTCGAATGAAGGTGTCCATTTTGGATGGTTTTCGAAAACTCTTGCTTCAATGGAGTTGACTTCCCATAGCAAGCGTATGATTTTTAAGAGAAAAAAAATGACAATAGCCTTTTCTTTTTATAGTTAATGTCATTTCCTGGCATCCTTTTTATTCACGGTGTATGCCTATTATTGTCAATCTATATGTATCGCGAATGTCGATTCAAGAAATAAAATTATGCATTATCATCTCATTCTTATTTTAGGTTTCTTGGTACAGTACTTGACCTTTGATCATTACCATGGTTAGCTTGTCATCGTTTAGGTCATTGTTTTTTGTTTGTTGGTGACCTACAAAACATTTAACACAAAATGATTGTTATTATACATATATATTTGTACTAATCTATTCAGTGTTTACTTTATCTTGTTTAGCCATTGGAATTTAATTTGTTTTAAATATATAGCTATGTACAGTGTGGTAACATGACTTATTAATGTAACCCAGCATTGATACAGTATGCCTATATAGCTATTCATGTATATTTCCTCAAATTTCTACAGTAGTACTAGATATAAATCTTGACTAAGTATTGTCCAACATCTCAGGTAGCTAAAGGTTGGTGTGGGTACGATTTTAAACTATTCTCACATAGTCTCAGTATGTAGTGTTTTGTCTGTGTGTGAGAGAAAGAAATGTGGATTGTTTATCTATCTGTAAATAGCCATCATTATGATTATCAATATGAATATGAAATTTAATCTTAGTGTATAAATAATTTATTGAGATTGAAATTAAAAATTATTATATTAACATGTTTGACAGTACCAAAACATCCATTTATTGCTGTTAAGTGACATATACCAATTTGGCCAAAAATTGTTAGATTATTATATAAAATCATTGTCAAAAAAAAATTATTATTGGAATATATTCACCACAATCTACATTCACAAAAAAGAAATGCACACTTTGCTCCAAAAAAAGTAATGTCCTTAATAACTAAACAATACACATTTTCACAACCTCAAACTTTTGAATTTTGTAATCCAGTATAGTCTGGAATTCTATTTAAAATAATGAATTATGTTTTCCCCTCTCCCTTTTTTTTATATTGTCTTGGCTATTTCTTTTATAGAGGTTAATTAATTTTTTTTTTTGTTTTTATACTTGGCCTGAACAGGAAAAGCAATAACAAAAGAAAATGTAAATCTTTATTATTGTGCTTTTTTTTTTTTTTTATCAAAAACGGTACTGAATAATTTTTTTTTTTCTAAAATAAAGAAGATTTATTGAGACATTTGAAAAAAAAATTCTACAGAGGTTTGAAATTATTAAAGTTCTGATTTTAAACCGGGATGCGAAACTAACAGGAATGCAAAATCAACTCTGGACCACGATTCCTTGTGTAGCCAGTCAGGAGTTAGTAAGCGATCTCTGATACAAATACTCTTCAATAGTCCTATGAAAGTTTCAGTAACATTGGAGTTTGCTTGACCAAATATATATTTACACTGGTAAGCCAGACTGCAAAGGAGAGAAACATTGAAATTCTGATAATTGAGTAAATGCCAGTCTTGATGGCGTTTTGGATGGAGAGAGTGTCTCTATAGTCGAGAGACACTCTTTCACTAATGAAGGATCTGAGTGGGCTGAGGAAACAACAGATGTGAAATAGGTGAGGGACGGTTTCATCCACTGTTGAACATAATTGACACTGTGGATTGAAGTTAGCGAAGCCTCTCATCCATACCAGAAAGGGGTTCATTGGCAGAGTGGAGAGGTTAAGCTTCAAGAGAAAATCAATGAATTTGGGTTCAATGTACCAATTTTTTGATTTGTAGATTAACTGTTTGTTATTTAGGCCAAGAGTGTTCTGAAGTGCCATAAGATTGGGATGTCTGAGTTTATATGTCTCCCAGTATGTTTTTTTTATTTCTAAAACAAGTTTTGTCAGGTTTGTCATGCTTATTATGTAAGTCCATACGTCTGTCATCCATTTGCTGTGGAAGGGGGGAGGAGTGTCCATAGGAATTACTGGTAAGAATGGATTCTACTCTGGGTATTTGATGTGAGTTACCCTCATGACCCTGATTGCTTTCTGTAGCTAGACTGTAGAAATTGAATGGAGCCCAAGACCATTTAGGTCTTTGGGCATGTGTGCTTTAAAGATGCTTATGCTTACAGTGACCACTTTTCCCTTTCATAGCAACTTCGAGAATAGCAGGTTCAGTGAAGCCTCAAATGATTTGGTCAGTTTTATTATGGGAAGATAATAACTAAGTCTGGAACTAACATATTGAGTAGGGTGGTTTTCCCAGTGAGTGACAGGGAAACTCTAGACAATGAGTTTGTGATCTTTTTAGTCTTCTCAAGTATAGAGCTCTGGATCTCTTTGGACATAGCCGACCTAGACTTGGCTATGGGAAAACCTAAAAATTTTTATGGTTGGGACATGAATATAGATGGAATTGTTAAGCCAAATTTTATGGTCCACATTAAGGATTTGTTATAATTAATGTGTAGATTTAATTTTTTATGTGTTTGTCGATGATTTGCAGGAGTAGTTGTAGATGCTTTTGAGCAGGAAGGAATATTGAGACATTGTCAATGTAAGAGGTGATGTACCTGGTGTTTCAATGCTGGCACATAGATACCAGGCAATTTGCATTCGATTTCAATGAGGAGTGGGTTGGTATATGTAATGAAGCAAAGGGTAGCCATCAGGGATCCCTGTGGAATCGACAGATGTGGTCTGATTCCATCAGTTAGCCTACCATCTAGAGTGGTGAAGCAGGAATGATTAAGCAGGAGATTTCCGATGATGTGTATGTAGACTTCTGGTACTTGAAAGTCTTGAAGTGTTTGGAGTAGGGCTGATGGAATTACAGAGATGAATGCAGAAGAGAAGTCTAATTGGATTACTAAAGGTTTGAACTTTCTATGCAATCGGACATGTTCTGTAATAAACAAGAAGCATTGAACGGCATTTAGAGTGGAAGCCCCTTTCCGAGCAAATTGATATTTAGAGATATGCTGATAAAGTTGATCTTGAATCAAATCTTTGATTAAGGATTCAATAGTTTTGATAAGTAAAGGAATCATGGATATGGGCGGAGGTTATACAGGCTGGATGGATTTTCTTGTTTTTTTAAAAAAGGCACCAATGCCACTGGGTATAGATCGGGAATGAACTGGAAATCTGAAAGAACATCAATCATCCTATGAATGATGGGTGCAGTGAATTGACTAAGGTGAAGGAGCACAAAGCTGGGAATTCCATGAAAGTCCAGGGTGAGTGCTTTCAGGGTAAGACTGCAGTTTTTGAATTATTTGCATCTCTATGATATTATGTTGAAGATTGTCACTTGAGGATTTCCAGATTTTTCCAACTGAAAAATTTTGGTTTTGCAGTTTAGTTATAAAATGTTCGTGAATTCTTGCAAGCATTTCAGGACTACTGTAGCAGTTTTGATCGATTATTATCATAGTAGGTGTGGGCCTCTTTGCAGAACCCAGTGTCCACCTAATGTAACCGAGTCCAGTTGTGATGGTTAGATAAGAATATTTTGGATGTTTTTGTGGCTATATATTGCACCAGCTCCTGTTTATCATGGTATTGAGTTTTGAGATCCATGATATCTTGGATACTAGTGTCTGTTTGCGTAAAAGCACTCAGCCTAGTATTGATGGAGTCAAAGTTCTTCAACAGCTGATTGGGACCTTTTGACGTTCTAGTGTGAACAGCGATAAGTGAGCTCATTATTCCTACTAGTGAAGACCAAGCTTGAAACAGAGGAAGTGTGAGAATATTTAGAAGTATTGAAACAGTTGGCTTTGACAATCCAACTGTTTCACCTACTATATTCTATAGTAGTATTTCTATCTATATAACTATCATCAAATCCTTGTATATCATACTAATATTATCATAAAAACCTGGCTAAATTTAAACCTAAATACGTTAACCATGTATGTGTACGTATATCTACATATAGAGAGAAAATTGCATTTATATACGTAAACCTCTAAATGCACACATATATTTCTAATAATAAATAAATGAAAAACAAGTTCTATATGTAACTTAAGACTACATATATGCTAGAAGAATAATATTCTAAAATATTATTTAATATTCTTAAAAGTAATATTAGAAATTGCTATATAATTTGCATATATCGCTAAATTAAACGGTCAAGTTACATATATAACAAAATGTTTTTCCATATTTTAGATTTGTTTTTCTAGAAAGGATGATGTCAGAAAAAGTTAATCCTTCTCGCTGAAAATTGACCCAATTTCAATTTAAGGTTAAAATTAGATTTAAATTAAAAAAATTGAATAAATTACCGCGAGTCACCGAGGTTAAATTGACCTAAGTGAAAAATAATCACAGCGGGATCCTACTAAATTTTAGAAACAGTGAGTAAGCTAAGAAAATGAATCTAAAAATAATATAATGAAGGAGAGGGGGGTGAGCTAATATAAAAGCTGCTGCAGCCATCTTTGAAACACTATGATTCTATTTTAAAAAAGTATTTACAAAAGCATTGATGGTGATGATGTCGGGGTAGAGGGCTAAAACTCTTGCCTTCTCAACCTCAATGAGAAGCTACCTGATGACGGAAGAGATGAAGTAACAGCTGTCACCACCTAAAGAAGTTCCTTGATGATCAAATAGCCTGTCAGCAGAGAAAGAAGAAAATGGTAATAAATACTTCAATTCTAGAGCTTTCAACTAAAGTCAACTAATTCTAAAATGCTATCTAAATCTATGGCCATAATAATAATGTAAACTAAACTTATTTCTTAAATGTAATTTTTGTTTTATTTCAATCCTAAAATCTTGCCTGATATACGACATTATTATCTGAGTTATAAACTGATTTACTGTTATAATTCATTAACTGATAAATACTGATTTAACTACTTTATGATTTCTTATCAGAATTATTTGCATTAACAACACATTTCATTTATTGATAAGATTTCTTTATGTATTGGTTTACTTGCTGAACTTATTTATTTATGATTGATTTAGTTTTACGTATCCATCCTATTATTGAGTAATTAAATGCTATTTAGTTTTAACTTGCTAAAATCTATATTTTAAATGTTTTAATATAACTTTAGTCACTTATAATGCAAAATGATCTATTTTAAAATAACTATTTAATTTCTAAGTTATTTTGTATATTTTAAATTAATGATAATGTTTGCCATCATTAATTTTATAAACAGTTCATAATTATTGAAACTGAATCAATCAAATTTCAGCTAATGTCGCATAAGTTTCATTTTAAAACAAAGCCAAATTTTAGATTTCACGTACATGAAATCTTATCTTATTTTAAACCTTAGATTTCTTTTAATTAAATCTATGCCAAATCTTATTATTTTCAGTTATGTTATTGTTTATGCTATATGTATTCCAAACTGAGTTTTGTTCATAATTAAATCATTAGTGAGAGGTAATTAGATTCTCACGCATATATATGTAATTTCACATATATATGTAATTCCGCATATATTGACGCACAAACTAAAGCTCTGTTTTAAAATGGATAAAATATCTTAATTAAGATATAATTCCCAGCTTACAGTTGTTCTAAGATAGATTTGCTTAAATATAATATTTAACCAATATTCAGTTGAAGTGATGAAATACAGCATAAATCTATAATCTATATTGTAATTTCCCTTAAGATGCTGTAATCCTCCTTAGAGAAATAAAAGCCTATATAGATAGCTTTATAACTTGGATTCATAAGCTTTCTTTAATAGTATAATTATAAATACTATCATATGAACATCATGATACATGGTAGTTTCATGAAGGAAACTATTGTTTAGCGTCTTAATTTTTATTATATGATAATGTTGTCAGCGGTATGTATGTGTCCTTAAAAAACGGTACAGTGTAATCACTTGTTGCTGTATTCCTTACTGGGTGTATGTGTTAGGGCTACACCAGTACTCTTAGTTCGGGCAATTATCTTCTTCAGATGGTAGACAGGTTCGCACCTCCCCATTCTGCATCCTTAGGAATGGAGCATGAGACTCCCACTTAAATAAATTGCTCGATCATCGGACTAAAGGTCTCTTATTTTCACAGCAATGAGTATGGTAAAAGGGAACCGGTACTTGGTACGAATCCCATGAAAAAGGCACATATATGAGACGCAGGGACTCAGAATTATATGTTTTCTATACGCCTTAGTATGTGAAGTCCGGCTGCCAATAATCAATTCATCCCGCCATTATAATAGTTATTTTCAGCTTTGATCTGAATTCGAATCCAATTTAATATGCATATTAGCTATATAGAGAATATATTGATTATTCGTGCTTAATAAAATATGTTCTTTATAAATGTTTATATTTACTTTTACTAACTAAAGCAAATCTACATCCTATGATATAATATAAACTAGGCATAGATAATCATGAGCAAATTCATTTAGTTATAAAAATAATATTAAAGCTCATGAAAATGTAAATTCAAATGTATTATAATTTCATCACCTGCGAGTGAATCATATATTGAAGCTGTGCATATATATATATAAAAATATATATGCTGGCTTCACCATTCACTGTGGACTAACTAAGACCCTAAGTCCAACCACAGTGAATGTATGTTTCTTTTTCAAACTAAATTTATCGTTTTCTCAAATAGTTGCCTAAATTAAAAGATTTAATAAAATAAAATATAGAAGGTTAAAATTATAATTGCAATTATTTTTAAAATATATTTGTTAGAATTCAATGAATTTCTTAGATAAAAATAGATAATAGGAAAAATTTGAAACAACGGGCATGATTCGCTACTAATTAGCAGATTAAAAACATAATGGAAAAAGGGTATAAATAAAGAACTTTTCTTTTGTTCTTGGTCTTATGCTTGCAGGTAACCAGTGCTGAAGGTCAGAGAGAAAGTCTTAAGAATTTAGTTGGAAGAAATTTTGCTGAAAAATTAGACAATATAGCGAACTCTTGCTTGCTGTACTTACTTCAAGCTGCACTCTATTTTTCGGCATATAAATAAAAATCCAGAAATGTGTTGCTCTGCAAAAATGTGGGAGTAACCTCTTTTGCCTTCGCTCTCCTGAGCTGTTCCTGAGGTCGAAGTCGTAATCATGTAAGCCAGCCAGAGAACAAAAGTATCTACCCTGTATCCGTGAAAAAAATCTGCCCTCAAAAACATGGAAAAACAAATTTGAAGAACCGAGAAGACCTGCGGGGAAACATCAAATGAACTCATTTTGACCCACCCATTTAGTTACCAGTAACGTTTCCATAAATTATTAAAATATCTTTGCAATTTGAAAATTCAATGTATATTTATGCTTTTCTATATATATCTATTTTTTTAAATCTATGTATTCGAGTCTTGTGAAATTATATTTCATTAATTGCTTTCTTTTTTCTTTAAATACTTTAATGGGTGGTAGGGTTATTACATATAATGGGGCAGTAATTCTTATTAATTTAATTGAAAAATACTTTAATTTTCCCCCATTATACTCAAGTAGTTTAAGTTATTTTATATAGATATTTTGGAAAGAAAGGGAAGCAAATTATAGAAGGTGCAAAACTCTAATTTAAAATCAAGATTTAAATTGCTAAATATGCTATTATAAAACTTTCCAAACTTTAACTTAGTTTTTTTTGTATATATATATAAAAGAAAGATCCTTATCAAATGCCATTATATTTTAGTCAATGAAGAGTTACAAATTTAAAGTTATATTTTAAAGAACGTGAAATAAAACGTTCACATTTATATTTTAGTAATAAGAGAGAGTACGTTTTAACAATATAATATGTATTAAGAATTATTAAATCACATTGGCCCTGTGGTGTTGGTTAAACTTCAACTAAATCAATAAAATATCCGCCCTCTTGTTTAGTGATCTGAATTTTATAAAAAGGGAAGTTACTATTTTCTGCGGATTTTCGGTGATAGTTGAGCGTTCGTAATATATATATATATGTTTTGCAGAGGGTTTCTTTTTAAATTTAAAGGTCGTTGACCGTATTTATATGATATCGTGCCTCGGGGGATCTACTGGGCCGCTCCGCATAAATTACAGTGCTTCTTTTTGCCAAGTTCGCTTAGGTTAACATACCTACATTGGGATCTTCCTAAAATAAATAAAATGTTCTGATCTCATGTTGATTTCAGTCCCTTCAATGTACGTAACTGGACATAAGCAATAAAACTCCGATCCTGAATCCGGGTCACGCGTTTAGCGAACAGGTTCCATTTTTCTCTCTAACCTAGCTTAGAGACGGGGAGCTATCCGGACTTGTGTTAACCTCTTGGTAACTGTTATGTCTAGAGCCTCACAGCCCACTATATGCTATCGCCTGTGTGCATGGTCTTATATATTTATATTTATTAGGAAATCTTTCTCAAAATATCATCGAAATGTTTCAATTATAGCTGGAAATTCCTGTTGGGGTCACTTTATCATTCTTCTTAAATCATAAGTAGGGTGGTGATTTAAACCTGTCCAAAGTGTTTAGTTGAGTTTGACCACCTATTTATTTCTATGTTCTCCAACCACAGAGTTAATGAATCATCTCTCTCTCTCTCTCTTGATTTCTTTTATGTAACACTTCCATTGGATGGAATATTTTAAAGAAAGAAATGATAATGTAAAATTTTGTCTATTCTTATCATTACTATCAATGGATCTTTCAAATATGTCTATCCGGTTGCAGTGAAAATAACCTGTGACACTATTAATAAAACGTATGAATTCTTTTAATGTAAATAATAAAAGTTTGTGTTATCTTTCATTCACTATAAATAAAACCACTTAGTATTGTTTTCTTTTGTAACATACATATGTACATCTGATCATTATATATGTAAAAATTCCTTTTCATGGTCTCTTCTCTCCCTGACCACCGGGCATATATTAAGATTAAATTCTAGTGAGGTTTGGGGAGTAAGTCGCTTAGTAGCAATCTAGAGGAGTAGGTGAGGTTCGAACCCCCTCTATCTGCATCTCTAGGTTAGGTTAAAGCAGCTCTACTTTTCTTATCATTACAATGTATAGCTAAGTAAATTAAATATTTGTAACCTAAAAACTACAATCATCTGCGAGTGATTAAAATGCTATATATAAACCGGAAGTGCCTAAATATTAAATTATCACCTATGAGTGATATACGTATGTGTAAGAAACCAGATGATGTGCAACTAGAGATTTGATATCACCTGCGAGTGATTTCACATACCACCTATATATGTAAACCAAGGTATGTATAACTCAGCCATAAAGAATTATATATCTAAAACCATCACTTGCACATGAACCCAACTAAAATGTAAATTATTCCTTAATCACCTGCGAGTGAGACAATGCATATAGACATTTGTAATTACTGTTTTAATTATTATTTCAAAATTTAACTTTATTAAATTTGTTTTAAATTTAACTTTGTCTCATGTCTCAGTCTTGCTCACCGACTCATAATCATTCCACCATTTAGTAATTATTTATTATTAGTTATTAAAAATCATTTCACTGTTTAATAATCATATCCTAGCCACATGATACCTATACAGCTATACTATATAGAATGTCAACTTTCTCCCAGTCTTTTGCTCTACTGATGTTCTACTGCCGGCACATGATGAAGAAAAATACTGCTGTAAACTCAGGTGTGTCATTCGTAAGGTGGTAAATCTCTGAGCAATAGTAAAGGAACTAAGGCTATATCAAACCTATGTTTTCACCACCATATTCTGGTTGCCTTGGGATGATTTACTAAAGTTCTAGATTTTGTTATGCGAATGTACATATTTGACTGTTACAGTATATATGCCTCAGAAAAAATCTACTCTGGAGTAGCAGCTTTGTTTAGCAGTCTAATGGTATGGGTGTGATTTGAGTGGAAGGATATAGCAGGGTCTAACTGGAGTGAGATTAATATTGCAAGATGATCAAAAAAGGGTACTATTTGAAGCTTGGCATTGAGATTATGATGTAGTTTTGAAGTGTAATAAAGGAGATCTATTAATGATCTTTTTCAAAGTGTATAGAACGAAGAGTCAGGAGAGAAAAATCCTTCAAACAGGAAGACACTGTTGAGAAGGTGAAGATATTTGATGTTAAACTGATCGTAGCTCATGTTAAGGTCTCTGAAGCAGATAGTTGATGAGGAATAATTAAACAGTAGGGAATTGATTTTGTAGCTAACTGAAAGAGCAATATTGGGGTCATTCTTGATATAGAGATATACTATGTTGATTGAGTTATTGCCAAAAGTTAGATTTGCAATCAATAACTCTTTACTGAGATATAAAGTTCTGTAATTGTTATAAAACAGGTTCTTGTTGATAAGAAACGCCACTCCAGATGAGGCAGTGGTAGATGGCGCATAATGAAACTCACCAAATTGCTGCATTAGTTCATTAATTTTGAAGTTTGATTGAAAGTGAAGCTTTGTTTCTGAGAAGAATGAAATGTGTAGGTTAGAATGCTTGAGCTATGGAATTGAGACCCTTTACATTGATACCTCCAATTTTTAAAAGCATGATTGGTATGATAACATTATAAGTGAGCAGACTTGAGGTTATTCATTAGTATAAAAATTGTCAGTTAAATCCTGTTGTTCTTCCGGGTATGGGATTCTTTACTCTGGCAGTCAGCAACTTGAGGTAGTGCAGTAAGTTGCAATGTTGTGATTGTTTCATTTGTGATGCGCTGATTTGAGTTGAAGTTGGTGTTGTAGTGAGAATTTGTAGGGTTTGATAATTCCAGAGAAATGCTGTCTTGATTGGATTGTGTTTTGGCTATTCTGGTTCTCTTCTTGTCTTTTTTTCCTTCTGATGTTGGGACCTCTATTTGTTGTATTCTGTGAGTGATTGGGTTCTGGATCTGAGTCCACTGTGGAGTTGCTAGTTTCTTCAGGCTGAGAGCTTGAAGATTCATGATTCTTTCTTTTGTTGTTGGAAGCTATATGATCTCTCTGGGTAGTTTGAGTGGCATGTGGCTGTTTTGATGATTTGTCTGTATTTGCTGTATTCTGTAGTTGTATTTGCTCTTTGGTTTTATTTTGAGTTATGACTTCATGTGAGAGCTGGTGTAAATGGAGTGTTTCTGGCTGCTGAGTGGCAGAGCCAGTGTCTTGAATATTCTTCATGATCTCGGGCAAGGTTTCATGTTCATCTTGGTAAGGTATGTCCATTTTTGATTTATTTGTTGATTGCACTAAACTATTTGCTGCATTGGAAGTGGTGGAGTAGGACGAGTGTGGAATATTTTGAGGTTGGAAAGCATTATGATTCTTTGTTTTCCTGATGTTGCATGTTTTGCAAATTCTGTTTGGACATGATTTAACTAGATGTGTATGATCATCACAAAAGAAGCATTGGGGATGCACACCACAGATTGAAATAAAGATGGGACATTTCCCCTCCTCCAATGTTGAGGGAATGTCAATTGGAGCGTAACCTTTGTTAAGCTTAAAGGTAAATGCAGCATTGTTTGATGGTAGCTCGAGGTCTGCCCTTTTCTCAGATATTTGAAGTTGGTAATTACTCCATATTTGGCTAAAAGTCTTTGCAAGTCAAGTTCTGAGAAGTTAAAGTAATAGTTTCGAGCAAGGCCATATGCTATTCTGGACCTATTCATCTCTATTTTAATTAAGTATCATTGCTTGAGGTAGAGTTGACTTCTTTTGAAAAGCTCTTTTTGCATTAAGTTATGAAATTCCACGATTAGATATCTTCGGTTAGGATGATGATAAATACGTTTTATGGCATCTCCTAGTTGTTGACATTTTAGTAGCTTCATCAGTTGGGAAATGTAAATAGGTTGCAATTATCATTAGTAGTACTGAGGATTAGTGTGTTATCACTATGATAATTCAGAAATGAATTAAAGAGTAGTGGTGGGATTCGTGAATTAAATTCCTAATTTCTTCATAGTTATTTAAAGGATATAGTGAGCTTAGTTGTTTGAGTTGGGAGTTGGTCTCTTTATTAATAGGTGTGTTGTGTTGTTTTCCTCAACAAAATCTAGAATGTTATAATGTTGTGTTATGTCATTTGATTTTACACGTTGGTTGTTTTATTATTAAGTGCTGCAGTGTAACTTCTATCGTTTGTTTGCTTAAGCACGTTCAACTTGGTTTGTGATTGAATATGAGTTGTTATCTTTTGATATGATGCCATGTTGTTGTCAGTCTGTGAGTTCTTAGCTTTATTATTCGAGTTAATACTAGGAAAATCTGATTTGAACAAGTTCTGAACGATTTGTAATTCTAGCATTCTTTGTGCTTTAAAACTTTGCTGCGATTCATATCGCTATTTTCAATGATAGATTCGGAGGCAGAAATTTCAAGGGAGCTTTGTTGGGTGATGTATAACTGTCAGATTGGTGCTGGGATGATGCTTTCTTTTTTATTTCTCCATTATCAAGCTCCAAATCCTGATCTAAATCGGTTTTTTGACCGAAGTAGGTTTCGTTGCAATGTACGATGTGATGTGATGTATTATAGCTTCTTCTTAAACGAAGTAAAGAATCTGTCAGCAATTATACCAAGAGAAACTTGTTAGCTACTTAATTTTACATTCCCCCAGCCTAAGTTTTCCCATATTCTGCTCCATCCCATTTCCACCTGCATTTTTAAAAATTTTTCCGTACCGTATTTTTGTGAACGATTTTCTGTTTGAGGTGAGCTATTTTTAGGATTATTTTGTTTTCATGGGAAAAATTAGCTTTACGTAGATTTTTGGGAGAAATCGTATTTTTTTCCGATTTTTTTCCGTAGTCAGGTCATTCTTAGCGGGGGGGGGGGTAAGTAACTATTGCTACAATTTATTGTTTACTATCTGTGATTTCTTTCTGATTTTGCAAGCAATTACCTGGCATTTTAATAGTAGATAAACTAGTATGATCATTATCAAAGGGTTTGGTATAATTAATAGTGTTTTTCCCTTCTTCAGATTGTGGGCTCGGATTAAGATTGACTAAGGCTTGCCTAACATTAGTGTCACTGCGCGATCTGGTGATTGGGCGTGACCTGAAGTTTTTATGTTCTAGGAAATCAACACCGTTACTCATTTTATATTTTAAGAGGTTAAACACAAATATAAGAGTTTACCTTGTCTGCTTCACAGCTCCGATTGAAGAAATATTTTGGAAAAGATATAATTCTGATTTTTTATGGCTAGATAATGCGCATTTATAATTATGGGAGAAATTTTCCACAAATTTAAACTATTTTAATCTATTGAATCACTCAACTTTCACTTGAATATATATAAGTTTTTGTTTATCAATTGTTTCAAGTAGAAGTGATATGGCAATGTGATAATTGTTTAAAATGTTTTTAGTTTATGATATCCTCCTTCCTTTCATGTTCTTTTCAGGATCATAATCTTTCAGTTTAGTTGTTCCTGGTCAGTTCCATTTTCCTTACTTCATATGTTTGTTTTTTGACAATTTTGAAGTGCCATTTTTATCTTCCAATAGATGAAGTAATAAACTTAAATGGTTTTTATTTTTATTCTCTTGGTTGTCCTGGTTATCACATCAATGTAAAATCTATATATATACATTTAACTTTTTATTATTCTGAATCAACTCATAAATTTTAGTTTTAACTTTTCAATGTCCTATCTCCTATTTGCCCCTAACTTTTGTTGCCAAATATAAGAGAAAAGAAGCTTGAATAAGAAGGGTTTAATAATTTTCTTCATCTCGTTACTCAAATTTACATTTTTGCCCAGAAATAATTAGGACTTTTACTGATATCAATATGCACATATATGAAAATGTAGAAAGCATAAAATGATAAATCATCCTATAGCTTAGAAATTATCTTTTTTTTTTCCTTACATTGCTAGAAAGTGCTTTGATTAATGTTTTGGTTATTATATTTAAATTTAGATCTGTAACTCCAATGAACATATGTTGATTTCCTATTTCTTAAGATCTGATCAGATATGAAAGACATTTTCTAATCAAAAAGTAAATGTCCACAGACAGTCCTGAATTTGGACTGTGTGAGATTTTCTTTTTGCTAATCTTCAGTAATAATAATAAGAAAAAGAATGAAAAGTTTCTGTGCATATGAGAATAGTCCTTTTATCTTTCAAGTATATTGCTGCTATTCTTTTGTCTTAACTCTTTGATAAGTATCACATTTCTCTTTATATACAAGCTTGCACATATTTAATCATATCTTTCCATGTAAAACATCCCTCCACACATTAGAAACAGGGTTTTTTTTTCAGTCCTCACTAAAATATTTTAGTTGTCTTATTTCCGAGCAATATAGACATCCATATTAACAGTGAATTAAGTATATCTTCATTATTAATTATCTCTTCTGAATATAATTTGGCTTTGCTCTCCTGCTTTTATTTCTCCTTTTTATTTTGTTTTAACTCTATCATTTATAAATCAGAATGCAATCTTATATTGTGGAAAGAATTATCAGTGAGCACAGGTTGTGTAAGCAGATTTACAATGACTGGAAAATGCTTTTCAGATCTAATCAATCAACTTAATGAAGAATTAATAAATAAAAACCATATACAACATTTTCCTTCTCTGATTCGTAATCTTTTTTTAAAGTTTTATATATGTGAAGCTTAATTGCCATCTTTTTATTTGGACATTCTGCTTCAAAGCTGATGACCTACTTGCTTAAGAAAAACAATTTGATTTTCTGATTCTTAGAAAATATGGCATAAAAACCTTATGTATTTCAAATTATTACCAGTATTTATCTGTTTGAACAATTCTAATAATAATGAATACCCAAAATGACTTTGAAAAGTGTATAATTTTCCACTTCAATGTAACAAAAATACTTTTATATTTTCTTTGTTAGATTATACAGTGGTTTTCTGATTGTACTCAGCTCAAAAATGATACTATTAGTTATTAACAAAATCCAAAAAGCTCTGACCTTATAAAGATTCCTACCTTATTAGTATTCTGTATATTCAATGCATTTTGGGGGAAAACTTTTTGCCTTTTTCCATTGATAATATGGTTGAAAAAAATTTTGTATTAAAAAAACTGATCTGTGAAAACTTAAGTTTCCAAATTTGCATCATTCATACTAATCAAAATAAAGGATTCAGTTACATAGGTAATCCTTGAAAAATAAAAGAAGCTGTTATGGTCAATATATATTGGAATTATTTGGGGGCATTTAATCTCCAGAGCATGTCTATTTTGGGTATTGAATAATGAATACACTTAATCTGATTAATCTTATCTAAGAATAAAAATCATTCATATTTTGCTTAGGGATTTTAATACCTATCATACAAGGCAGATTAAATTCTGGTGTCCTAATTTTTTTGCGACCATTTTTTTCTGTGGCCCTTTCAACTCCTAAATAAATATTTCTTGATAAATAGCAGCATATTAATGACAAATTTTAAATTATGTGGATTTAACAAGTCTCGTAGAAAACTTCATTATCATTATCATCATAGCCAGTATTTTCCTACATTTTAACTTCATTTGATTATTATTAGTTTTCCTTAATATCATTTTGCTGTTGTTCTAATCTGGATATGTTATGTATTTTTCTTATCCAGTATAATGTTTTCATCATATTTTACTTTTTTAATATGGATTTATTTCTGTTTCAATCCTCAGTATTTTTATGATCCAGAATATATTTTTCAGTGGGAACAAAAATTAACCAATATACATGCTTTTAGTTTTCTTTTAAAATTTTTTGTGTTTGCCCATAATCTTTGTTTATAAAGCATACTTTTGGAAAATTAGATCTATATACTTTTCACAGTTCACTATCTCTTAATATTTTTTTAAGATTGCTGATTTTTCAGTGTGTGTGCTTTCAGTAAACTATTTCTATATTTGCATAATGCAATGGATGGTTACAATTTTCTTTATATTATTATTTTTTCTCTATAATCTTTTCTTCAGAATTACAAAAACTATCTTTATCATTCAAATTAAAAAATTTTTTTTTGTTTTTGACAAAATTACTTTTTTTTTCTTTCTGAATTCTTACTTTTGCCACTTTTTCATAAACTCAGAGTCATAATGACATTATGATTATGAATCTTCATTCAACTCTCTTGGCTTTTTTATTCATTCTTTTTTATATACTGGATGAAAATTTTGCTATTTTTTTTCTGTATCTTTTTTTAATAGGTAAAATGTGTGGAGTTTAACATTTTTCTGTATTCCTGGGAAAAGCATTCCATTCTTCCATATCTAAAGCTTTTGCTTGATTTAACAGCATGCTCCAAAGTTTGAAAACAATTGATATTTTATTATAATTATTTTGTATGCCCTTTTAATTTGACTTTTTTTAATGACTTTTCTCAATTCTTTTTCTCCCAAAATATTTTTATTTTCTTTGTTAATTTTTCATGATGTTAATTTTTTTCAGTGTCATTAAATCCATCTACTTGCTTTTCATTTTATCCTAGTCTTTGTATATATTTAATAACTTTTTCACAATTATTGAATCCCTTTTTTCTGTCTTAATTCCTTGTATGAATTTTTCTAATTTTATACTATTTATTATATCATTATTCTTTATCGGTTTTTCAAGTGTTTTGGGTTTTTTTTTTTCAATTGTTAGTCTCAACATAAATTGATATATTCAATCATGGTGTCAGACTATTTCCCATAATATATTTTGTATCATTTTTTTCTTCAAAAATTTAACCATTTTATTGCCTACGTAAAGTTGTAGTATTTTTCCTAATAACTGATGACACACTTTGATTGAATTTCCCATCAGTTTTCGAAAATACTGCAATCATTTTTCTTAGTTTTGTTTTTTAAAGTGGTCTTCATTTAATTTTTTATGTATATCAATAAGGTTCTTATATTTTGCCAAAAATATTCATTGTGTCACTGATATTTTTATTTATTCTTATCTTTGCAATATTATTGAAAAAAAATTTTTTTTTATCTTATTGTATTTCTATGTTATAAAGAATGGAAGAGATTGCCATGAGTTGAAGAGAAGGGAAAGGAAAAACAAATAATCTGAGTTTCCAAGAAGTCATGATAAATAACTTGGAGACTAGTTGGTATGAAAACTCCATTACAGGAAGAATTAAACATAAAAGAAATAAAAAGAAAAAATTTGTATAAATTTTTAATGCAGCAAATAACTGTTTTAAATTGTGATTTGTTATGTATGAATATGTTCAGAAGGTTCACAATACATTATTTATACTATCTTGCATTTAATAAAGGGCATATTCATGTATTTGTGCACAATTAAATAAATGCCTCATATAAATGTAAGGCTTTAATTAAAAAGAAAATATAACAATTGAACAAACTATTAAATTCAGGGAATGTAGATAATTTTGATACATTAAAATATATGATTTTCATAAATATGATAATAATTATTATATAATAAAAATGTATTATTTAATATTTAAAATAATTTTAAAACAAGATTGATGGCCTTACTTGATAAAGATTATAAAACATCTAAACTAACATTGTAAATCAATTGTTATTCATTTGGGAGTTTCTGGCAATGGGTATAAACAATGAAAGAAAAAAAAGTTAATTCTTAGTTCTAGCTCAATCAAGAGTTAGTTGTAATCAGTGGTAGTATTTGTAATTAATATTTTATCTATCATTAATAACATTTGAATCTAGGAAAATAGAATTTTTCTAGTTACTCATCAATCAGCGGAGAAATATGGAATCTTCTTTGATATTTAAAATTTGTTAAAATTATAGAAATTCCTATATCCTAGACTAATAGTCAAGAAAAGGAAGAAAAAGATAAAGATGAATCTATGCATGCCAATCATTAAATTTACACATATGTTAGCCCCTTTCTAATGCCACTGAAAGATCATAACTGGATAATGGTTCCAGACATTATGAAACTTTGTCCTATTGCTAGGAACTGTAAGTTACTTTTTTTTTTTTTGGAAGATATACAAAATAACTAAAATTCGATGATTAAAAAAAAAAGTCAGAAAACAAAGAGAATGTCTAAATACTTTGTATACACCGAGTATTGAAATGATATGAGTAAGTGTGAAAATTATATTTATATATACATGATTGTAAAAAATTTTAATAGTATTTTATTTATGTAATTAAAGATCATTTTTAATAATGTCAGTAGATGAAGTCTGAATCACAAAAGGCAAGTCTGCATTAATTCATAAATTTCATAACAATTCATTTGCCATTGTCAGACATCACTTGTGATGTACTATTGCATTTCCATGTGCATTTTTGCTAAGAAATATATTTTTAATATGCACCTCTCTTATTTTTAAAAATATTAAAACTGAAATAGCTTAAACAATATTTAAAAGAAGAGAAGCAGGATCTCAAATAAAAGGTATAAAGAGAATTATATCAATATTTCTATAAAATTATAAAACAATAAATAATGAATTCTGATAGATAATGGAGTAAATCCAATTTTACTATTATTATTATTAATCATGATATAAAATTAGGTTGAGCGAATTTAAATACCCAAGATTGTGCATGTATAATGTGATAGTCACAGTGTATATGAGAGACATAGGTTGAGTGAAGAATGATTACTTAATAAAACTAAAAATTAATAGATAATAAATTATATTATTTTAATGTAAGAAAGGCAAAGATAATTTAATTACATTTATAGCTATATAATAAATCTAATTTATTAGAGTTCATGAGATGGATTGTCAGCTGTAAAAGAGAATTATTTGAAAGTCGTAGTAGAGACTTGACATGTTTAAGCCACACAAAAATGAAGGCAGAAGGGTTTCAACTAATATTATTAATAATTTAAAATAAAAGAAGTAACTATGCCTGCAAATGTGATCTATAGCTCCCTAGATAGCATCACATACTTATACGTATATAGAGTTATGAAGCCATGAATGCAAGTATAGCAAAAGTGCTACTCTATGGTAATGAACATAGATGAGATTTCACAACTTTTAATAAAGCCATAAATAGTTTCACCTCTGAAAAAACCTTATTTGCATTTTAATCTTACCATATAGTAAATTCTTTGGTCCATTACATATGAGTTTTCTTAAGTAAAGATTTAGAACTTGTGTCTATATGAAATATCTTAAAAGAGATAACAAATTCTTGATGTATCTTCTAGAATTAGAATTTAAATATTGTAAAAATAATTATAGTCGATACCTAATCTGTTCAAGCTCTCAAAATTGATATGTCAGCATACATACCTCTCTTATATAGATGTGAACAACACGGTACCTATTTACTTTGTTAAAATTTATGCATAGACATACATATCTTAACCTATATCCATTGTTATTATCTAACATATCGATGTATGAGATCCTTACTTCAAATAGCATTATAGTATTACAATATTATAATGCAGAAGCAATATGTTTTCATTATCAAATATAAATTTGAAAGATGCATATTCTATTCAGATTCAATTCAACTGCTAAGACCTTGTAATAAAATGAAGGAAACTAAAATTTTAGTTTCCATCCAAATCTTGAGTTGGTAGAAGCAATAATGGAATCTTCAAATCACACATAAATAATAATATGATAATTAAAAATTCATGTCAAATTTTTGCTAGTAACAGTCTATTGAAGTATTTGAACCTCTGTGATGGAGAAAGAAGAGTTTATTGAATTTTTGTTCATGTTAAATCTTTGTTTAAAATTACGTTTTGTCAATAAATTTTTTATTTCAGTAGTGTGTTTTCCAGTTAATTTGGGATCAGTATTGATTGCGATAACATTCAGCTAAAGGTTTATGAACTTTCAGATTAGGTTGTATTTCTATATTGCCATCGTATGGGGGATGGGAAGAGTATCGGAATTTGGCAGATTTAGCCAAGCAAAATGCCAAATGAAGATGGTGAAATAATTTATGTTAAAGATCGAGTAAATATTTTTCCGTATGCATTTATAAATTATTTATATTGTTGATATTTGCTTTAGAATATATGGACATAAACATGAAAGAAGATTCATGGGTCAAGATGACAACAATAATAAAAACCATCAATGGTAAAACAAATTCATAAACTGGTATGTAGCTATTTACTAGAAGATAAAACAATGAAAAGAAACAACTCAAAACCTTACTATCTGACAATTATTTTAACTTTTACTGTTCATATTGAAGAGAACTTTGCATTGCAATGATATTTTAAAACTATTTTATTTATATACAAATTTATATGTTATGTTTTCTGACCATATAATATAATTATATTTAATTGAATGAAAATATGATAGTCCTGGGTTATATTCTTAGAATAAAATTTATTATATGCTTTAGAAACAATAGAGGGAATAAGAAAGAAAATAACTAACATCAGTTTTTTATTGCGTATCATGCCCTGTATGATTTAGTGGTGGATTATAGAGCTCAAAGTCCATTGGGTTACTGCACAATCTGTCATTTCTGATGCTCAAACTTCTTACGCACTCTTGAATAATAAAATCATTTGATTATTTATTTTATTTATTACCTACCATTCCTTTTAAATTAAAATATAGCTACTGTAAATTATAATGAAATTCCTACCATAGGAAGTAGTAATTATACATAGTGATTTAAATTTCTTAAATATCTGGCAATGTGTTTATTATATTTAAAGTTATAATTTTTATCACCTGATTCACTTATATTCTCATGTTGATCCTCTTCTTCATCATTTTCTTCACTACTATCTTTATTTTGGATTTTGGAAATATTCCTAGGTTTATTATTAGTTGTGATTATTTCATTTTCTAGTAGGCTCTCACATGATTCAGGATTAATGTTCTCTTTCATTACATAATTGCATATAGTCTGTATCATACTGTAAACTGATTCGGGATCTATATCAGTAAAATGAATATCCCTGAGTCCTCTAATGGGACCTTTTGAAAATTGGTGAATAGCAAGAAATAGGATTTTAGCAGCTTTATCCTTTGGAAATCCAGAATAGCCTAAAAAAGACAGGAAAGAATATTTTTTGAGTCTAAATATTGAATTTTTTTTTTGACAGTAATATAATATAAAATCAAGCAATCAATTTTTAATATATTCACTATTAATATTCTAACAATCTTCACATTAACTTATGTAATATGATATATATAAATAATATATCAAAAAATAATATTTCCATTATAAACATATTTAATAATTGTATTATGTAAATATTACATAATTTGTTACACCTATTTTAATTATATTCTATTATCTTGTTTAAGAGAGGGAAAAATTGATAGAAAATATAAACATTACTGTATATATTAATCCAAAAGAATATCATTATCAAAAATATGACTATTAAATAAAACGTTTTGAATGTCATACTTAATGATCTTCATAAAAAATACTAAATATGACCAGTATTTAATAATAGTATTTCTTTTTGATGAAAGTATATATATATCATAATAAAAATAATAAATATAACGATAATATTTCAATCGGTTAATTTCTTAAACCTGCCTCAACTGCCATTAAATTTAAAAAAAAAGATTATAATTTTGTTCTAATTAACGGACATTTTATTTATATTGTATATATATTTAACAGTGCAAAGATTATTATTAAATAGTGGAGTAAGGATTAAAAATATATCTAGCCACACATTGGTGTGCCAAATATTTAATCCTATATAATGTTCGTAAATATGAATATTAAGATGATAATGCATCCATTGATTACTTTGGATTGCACTGAGTGGTGCTACTGTATGGAGAGTTTTGCCTCTGTGTAAGTTAACAATGATTAACAAATTCAAGAAATATCCACACATGCAATAGTAAAAAATATGAAGCATATATGTATCAAATTTGTACTTGGCTTGAAATAACTAAATGGGTCAAACACTACCATTTATCTGGGTAGCCAATTTATAAAAAATAAATACCATAGTGGGTTCTCATATAAACAAATGTGCTCTTTTAAATATATACTGACTAATAAATATTAAATTTACCAAAAAGATTAGTTTGAAATCATCAAGGCATTTCTTGTCAATCAATTCTATTTTTTGTATAGATTTTAAAGTGATTCCCGAAAATGCCTTGCGATGATAAATGGATGCCATCTACATAATTCCCAGAGAGAATTATTAGAATGTATGCATACACAGATTTACTCCATTATCATTCCCAAGTATGTAGCTTCACATAAAGCAATAATATATGAACAAAATACATGCATAAGATGTGTGGGTTAAAACAGATATTAGATATATAAGTCTAAAGAATTTAGTTAAATATATAACAAATTTATTGGACAATAAATAATAATTAAATTAACTCACTAAATAAAAAGTTATTTGCAGATTACATATATATATAAACATGTTTCTGTGCTAAATTTTCAAATATATATAAATGTAGGAGGAATACATTATAATGACAATAAATACTAATCTGGTTTTATGATACAAAAATTAGTTTTAAAATGACAAGATTTGAACTTACACTTGAACTTAATACTATATTAAACAAAGCTTAGCTATTTAGATAGATTTTCTAGTTTAAGGCACTATATTATTATAATATATATTTAATTAACACATGCACTTTTATAATGATGGATATAATATAATAAATATATTTAATGCTGTAATATATATATAATCAACATATCTAGAATTGTTTGTTTGATGTAAACTTCCAGTTAGTTTAATATATCAGAATTGCCAATCAAAATTTAACTTTCTAAAAATGATTTAGAAATAGTCTTGCCTACAAAAATTCTTTAGGTTTAAAAATCTTCAAAATATATGTATGTACAAATTTTTTCCATTGTCAATAGATTTCTTAAGGCAATTACTATCTTTGATAATTTTTTTTACAGTAAGAAATTTTTCTTTTCAATATTATCATTCTTTTGTCTTTAAAATCATTAGTGCTATAAAGTAGATTTATGCAGATTTTACTTTTTTATGAAAATTTTTTTTTTTTTCATAAATTGGTAAACTTTTTTTTACTTCAGTAACATCCTTATTAAACTTTATTTAATTTTAAAGATATGTAATATAATGACAGCTGGCTTTCTCTATCTAAATGTTTATATCTATATATTGTAACCATATGGTTTGGCTCAATTACATTAAGCCTTACTCAAGTGATCCAGTATGAAAATTTTTAAATTTCAATTAGCAATAATTAATATATATGGAAAATCAGTGTATAAAACCAATAGTAGGTTGAAATGCTTATTGGATTATAATTTTTAAATTGAATAAAAGCTCACCAATAAATATCCTGAAAGTGATAAAAACTTAGACTGTTTGAGATACACTAGAAAATCTGAAAGAGTGGATATGAAGTTCATATACATTTTGTCATATGGTCTAGTTGCAATCATATTTAAAATGATAATTAAATAGTATTGAATCAATTTGGAAGTATAAAAGTATTTAGTACTCTATTATCAAAAAACAGGTTTATTCAACTATGTATACAACAAAAGAAAAAAAAAATAGCAAAAACTCACTCCTCCAGAGAGGAATGACCAACATTAACAAGATTCCATGTGGAATTCACCACAAAGTGAGGAGCTAACTTCAAATCTCTTTCTTTGATTTCTTTTAATTTTTGTAGAAAAATTAATTTTTGATCAGGTAAAACTGACTTGAAGATTAGAATGCATCTGACAAACCATAGACAAAAAGTAATGAAAGTGGCACTTCTTATAGTTGCAAAATCCCCAGAGGCAATACCTTCTATGAGTGTGTTGATAATTGGATATTTTGGTATATAAATTTGATTAATCAATATTCTACAGTCCTGAAGAGATGAACAATTGTTGAAAATGTGAAATATGGTATCATCCTCCCTATTATTATTATTAAACAATAATTAAAAGAAGAAAAAAATCAATTTATAATTCTTCTAAATTTTGTAAATAATCTTCAAGTATATTGTATTGTAGTTCAAATTGATATGAAATAGTCTAATTAGTTATCACTAAAGGGAGATCTATTAATTAGTATTCACAATATTATATTATTGGTCCATTATATGTAGCACAATCCATTACAATAAAAAAATAACTGAAGATAGGGGGAGGGGAAGTCTAAAAGGAGAATCAAGAATCAAGACTTCACTTGCAAACTTCAAACAAGAAAAAGTTGAAAAAAAAATCTACAAAACCATTTTGCAATTGAACAAATTTTAATGATATTGTAATTTTTCAAGTATGGAGTAAAAAACTTCTACCCTAGTGTTATGTATGTGTATAATTAAAATACACATACACACAAAATAATAATAGTAAATGTTGTAAATAGGGATTTAATATTTAAACGTATGTGTGTGTATAATTTATCGCAATATACATACGTAAGTTATATGTATTATAATGGACGAAAGCTTTTTATATTCGCATATGGTCTGAAAATCGGAACTATGGCTAACAGGTTTATCTGGGCATAATTGCCGAGATATTATTGACTTCATTTAAGGAGAAGCCAAATACATCCCATCACATCACTAGACATTTATTTTAAGGGTGGACAGGATATGCGAACTGAAATGCACCGAACTAAACTCGGATAAACAAGAGATCTTATGGATTGTTTAGACAATTGAGAAATAAAAGTACCAAGACAAATGTCAGCCAAATAAATGTAAACAATTTGATAATTTTATTAAAAATTGGACAATAGAGTAAAGAAATCTAGTCATGAATACAAAAGTGACTTATATTAACATACGCATATTTATCAGAGAGTGCACAAGAGTATGGCAAACATGAAGGCATTAAACATTTTGGCAGCAAAATTCTCTCACCTAAAAATATAAGAAATGGGTAAGATAATATCTTCCTGCTGGCAATTTATAAAATTACAAAAAAACAGCAACTCTAGCTTCCTGAATCAGCGATATGAAAACAATTACAACCTTGTAGGAAATCAACGAAACCAGCGCAGATGATCGATCAGTAGCATTCTACCTACTGACATTACAACACCACAGGACTGCTGCATGTAATACTACATTTAAAGCAAGTGTGGTTGATTTCACATACAAGGCAACAAAAAGATATTTGATCACGATCTTACGTAATACAGAAAGAAATGACTACTTTCAGACAACCCAAAGAAATAACTTGACAAATAGCCAGCAAAAAGATTTTGTTGTTTGCAAAAAGCGCAAACCAAACGTTTAAAATTTCATTATTTTATAACAACAACTAAGGGCCGGTGAGTAAATAAAAATTATGAAAACTGCCAAAGCATTTTGCAATAGTTAATGAAATAATTGGGCGTATATTAAACATATAAAATACAATCTTCCAATTCACCCCCTGATAAATGAAAACAACTTGGAATCTTAAAACTAAGATTCCAAGACACACTTTAAATACTAGAAAAAGTAAATATAGATAATAAATACTTAAAATAATTAATACAACTTTATAACACAATTATCATTAGATTGAGCAGAGGTTTAATTAAATGCAATTTATTTACCCTGGTTAGAATAAGAAAAAGTTTATCTTACAATAAGGCAGAGTTCTAGTAATTTTCTGACGAGTGTGCACTTTTAATAATAGTTCATCTTTCAGGCGACTTCTCTTTATGACAAAGGCAAGTGTTGAGGCAAATTGGGGATCCAGCTTAGGTTAGAGTTTTATGACATCACAAAAGAACAGCTTAGAGCCTGAGGCTCATCTTTATTTGAATTAGCAATACATCTTATGGATTCCAATACATATGGCAGCGTTTGTTGACATCATGAAGGCAAATTTCAAAAATCTCTTAAATGTTCAAACTGCGATTAATACGAAGTTCTACAGATTCATCAGAATGCCTTTTCCTACTCAGCAGCTGAACCAAGCCTTTTAAACAGCCTGTTAGTCTAGCTAAAAAAAAGCAACCTCCTTCTTTCTTGGCAGGCTATATTTACTTCGCTACATTTCCCATGAAAAACTTTCCTTATTGTCAAATTCTATGCCTCAGGCAAGACAAATATTAATTTTCTGCTCAATCCAATTTAAGAATTCCAACCAGGGATTATTGTAACTAAAATAACACAAAATTAAATATCCACTTTTAGAATTGATAAAATTAAGAGACAGGAATATAATCACATGTTTGCTTGTTTTTTAATTAAATGGATTAAAAGAAAGCTGTGAAAGTAAATTATTTTAAAATCAATTCTATAAACAGTAAAATGATTTATTTTAAATATAAATGTGTATGTGTTTTAAATAATAATAAAAAAAAATTAACATTAGTAATAAAACCATTGAATCGAATATCAATCCGGTTCAATATATACGTGAAGATAAAAATACTTTGTTAATTTAAAATAATATTATACTTTAATTGTTGTGTTATGCTCTAAAACAACATGTAAACAAATTCTTTTAGATAGCAAGATTAATTAATGAAGGAACTTTGCAGATAAACAAGGTGATTAATTAAAAACCAATGAACTTCAAAGGGTAATCAATCAAATCCGGTTCAATATATACGTGAAGATAAAAATACTTTGTTAATTTAAAATAATATTATACTTTAATTGTTGTGTTATGCTCTAAAACAACATGTAAACAAATTCTTTTAGATAGCAAGGTTAATTAACGAAGGAACTTTGCAGATAAACAAGGTGATTAATTAAAAACCAATGAACTTCAAAGGGTAATCAATCAAAGTAAAATTTAAGCCAAAAGATAAACTGGGAGGGATTGATCCTACCAGGACAGACAAGATCTGACCAATCAAATCCAGAAAATCAGGACTGGAAAAATGAGTGAAAGTGTAAAGCATTTGGACATTAAAAACTGGGAGCTCTACTGATGCAGATGAACTGGGAAAGGTGCTGAACATTGCTTATTTAGCACGGTAGCCCCAGAGTGGACAGTTGGCCTCTGAACATCCAAGAGTCAGCATAGGGACTATAAATTAGGTCACACAGATCTTCATTATTATTTTGGTATACCTTCAGGTTTGTTAATAAATAGATTACAATTGTTTTAATGTATTAGTGTAAATATGTATATATTAGTGTATTATAATTAAATCTGTTTTTCTTATTCTACCTGTGTTAGTCTTTGTGATTATAAATTATTGTATGCATATATAGTCAGGGCAAGGGTTAGCTTACTGCATAGATTGTTCACCAGTGAGTATTATAACTGGCGGATATAACATTTGGCACAGTCAAGAATTCGAACCTAATAAAGCTAGAGTAGTGTGTATTAAAATTGCTGTTATTCACCACTTACACAAAGAAATTTTTTTAAGTACAATATTTGGGTATAATGGATAAATTGCATAAGGCCATTGGCGAATTCGACATAAACGAGATGAGCAGTTGGCTGTTGTATGTTGAACACATAGAAAAGCATCTTTTTATTAATAGAGTCGAAGACAATAAATATAAAATAGCCATTGTATTATGTTTCACGGGTAAAGCGGTTATAGAAATCGCAAATCGGTTAGTAGCGCCTTTAACCCCTGAGCAATGCTCATACAGTGATTTCATAGAGCAATTGGGTAATTATTTTAACCCCACTCCTTCGCACCACATTGCTAGACTACAGTTCCGCCATCATCTGCAAGCTAGAAATGAAATGATTAAGGATTTTGATTGTGTACTGCGAGTGTTAGCTAAAGACTGCATGTATGGTTCTTACTTAGACAAAGCTCTCCTTGAACAGTTCCTGACAGGCATAAACAGTGACATCTTATGACAACAGCTACTGTCCGTAACAAATCTCGATTACACAGAGACAATCAAACGTAGTAAAGCCTATGAGCTCATCTTGGAACAGTCCAAAAAATTCACAGAATTCAATAATGGGGGAAATTTCAAGCAGACCAAAGTTTACAAAACTTTCAAAATAGTGGAACAGAAATCCACAAAAAATAATGAAAGTAATGGCAGTAATAGTAGAAATCCTGTTATCTGTTTTTGTTGTGGAAAAAAAGAGCATAAAATCACTAATTTCTATTTTAGATGCAAACAATGTAAATTATGTAATAGGCAAAACATGGGTTGGAGAGAACAAAATGAAACACTACACACAAGAAACAGTCCTAACCATAAATTACAGGGAAAAAGAAAAACAGTTTACAGCAACCAGTCTTAATGAGAAAATAATTATAAAAGTTAAAATATACGATCACCCTATAGACATGGAAATGGACAGTGGGAGCGATATAACCCTAATTTCACTACACAATTGGCAGACCATTACAAAAAATTGTAAGCAAACACCCGAAATAGTAAAAACTGACATGAAAGCGTTAGACATAAATGTCAATGCTATTAAAATAAAGGGCATGGTTAAAACTCCAGTAAATAGAGTAGAGGGTAAAATTGTCAATTTACCGTTATATATAGTGCATGCCCTGATAAATCCATTAATCAGCCATGAGTGGTTTAATAAATTAGGGATTAGATTGACATTCATACAAAATGTCGAGTTGGAAAAAAAAATGGAAAATAAATTTCCAAATTTATTTAATGGGGAGCCGGGAATTATTAAAACTGAGCCAGTATTGTTAGAAATGAACATGTCAGCTCTACCCATAATTTGCAAACCTAGAAAGGTACCGTTTGCTCAGAAAGTAAAAGTAGAAAAAGAAATAGACAATCTCATCAAGAAAGGGGTGTTGAAACCCATGGAAAAGTCAAATTGGGCCACCCCAGTAGTAATCATAAGTAAACCTAATGGTCAGATATGCTTGTGTGGGGATTACAGGGTAACTGTAAATAAAGCATTAAACAAGAGTGCATACCCTGTACCAAACGCTAGAGAAGTTATCGCTTCTTTGCAGAAATCCAATTTCTTTGTGAAGTTAGTCTTTAACGCTGCATTCCATCAAATACAAGTTACAGAGGAAGCTTCCAGAATACTGACAATTACTATGCATCTTGGGCTATACAAATGTAAAAGACTACCATGTGGAATAACATCGGCCCCTAGTATATTTCAGTCGAAAATCGAAACTCTCCTCAATGGATTAGATGGAGTCATACCATATTTTGATGACATCCTTGTAACAGCAACCACAGACAAAGAACTTAGAAACGAAGTAGATAAGATATGTGAATGGCTAAATGAGTTTGGCGCAAAGCTGAATACTGAAAAATGCATTTGGAAAACTAAGGACATTAAATTCCTGTGCCTCATTATATCGAAAAGTGCCACATCCCATTCCCCTGAAAAGGCTAAATCAATAGCAGAAGCACCAAGACCCACAAACATGAAGCAACTACAAGTTTTCCTAGGCTTGGTGAATTTTTTAGAAACTTTTTTTTAAAAAAAAAGCCCATGTGGCCACTTCTTTATATAATCTACTGAGGAAAAACCAGAAATGGAAATGGGACAAGCAAGAAAAAACAGCATTTATTCACACTAAAGCACTGCTTACTTCAGAGAAATTATTAGTACATTATAACAGTGATCTGGAAATTATGTTGACCACCGACACATCTGAATTTGGAGTCGGGGCAGTACTAAGTCACCCAGCCCAGTCAGAAGAGCGACCTATAGCATATGCTTCATGCACATTGTCCAAGGCAGAAAAAAACTATAGCCAATTGGACAAGGAAGCGCTCGCAATTTTGTTCGGAGTGAAAAAATTCCACCAATATCTATATGGGAGGAAATTTACTATTATAACTGATCACAAACCACTGCTGGAAATATTCGAAAATAAACATACACCTGATTATTTAAGCCCCCAAATGTTATGTTGGCTTAATGTTCTTGCAGGCTATGATTACAGTCTGCAATACAAAAAGGGAAAACAAATTGGGCACACAGATGCATTATCACGCATTCCCAATCTTGATGAAGCACCAGTATTAGAAAGAGAAATAAATTATATAGATGTACTTCAAAAGCAAAACCTAAATAGCAAAATTGTAGCTTGATGGACAGAAGAAGATGACAGCTATCAGTGGATCATACATAAGATAAGAGGAGGATGGCCAAACAAACATCCAAGTTTTCTTCACAAACAATTATGGAATGCCTGCTAACAGCTATCCATATGTAAAGGATGCATTTTGAGGAGTGACCAAGTGCTGATACCTGTGGTGGGCAGACAACAAATATTAAACTTGCTTCATGAGGAACATCCGGGCATTGTGAGGGCAAAAGCCTTAGCTTGTAGCGTCATATGGTGGCCAAACATCAATGTAGATATAGAAAGATATGTAAAGAAATGTGAGAACTGCCAACAGTGCACTAAAGCAACCCCATCGACTTTTGAAACATGGCCAAAAGCAGATAACCCATGGCAATGAATCCATATAGACCACTGTGGTCCATTCAAAGGCCATTTATTTCTAGTTGTAGTCAACTTGTATTCAGGATGGGATGAGTATAAAATAGTGAAAAATACCAGCACAGAGGTAACAGTTAGCACTCTGTACAAGATTTTTGCTCATCACGGATTCCCAGAAACTTTAGTCTCAGATAATCGAACAAGTTTCACATCAGAAAAGTTTGCAGGGGCAATTCAAGATTGGGGAACAAAACATGTACTCACCTCCTTTCATACCATCCCCAATCAAATGGACTGGCTGAAAGAGCAGTGCAAAGCCTCAAGTCAGCTATAAAAAAATGGGTGAAATGAAAATCGATGAAGCTCTATTGACTGCTCTTCTCCACCAGCATTCTACCCCAGTGGCCAAATCTGGCAAATCACCGATGGAAATATATTTAGGCAGAAAACTGCGAACAAAACTTGCAAAAATAGTGCCAACAAAACAACGATACAAACAACAGAGTTGTTCATATAAATTCCAGCCACAGGAGAGGGTGTGGGTAAAGAACACACTAAAAAATCAATGGTTTCCAGGCGAAGTTATTCACCATCTGTCAAAAGAAGTCGTGATAGTTCACATGGGCGATGGTAAGATATTAAAAAAACATGTGAACCAGCTATGGAGAAATGAAAGTGACGACTGGATTCTAAATCTCGGCATAAAAGAAACCGACAAGACTCTAAAAAATGATAATAAACCGGAAATTTGCTCCAGTGAAGAAACTGATTTTCAATTAAACATTTTGCCTACAGAGAAGTCACCACTACAAATGGAAAATAATTCACGGCAATGATTAAAAAGGAAAATAAACCCTCCCAAATATTTAAATGACTATATTTTAAGTTCGAAGACTAACAAATAATCTTTGAACTTGGGGGAGGAATTGTTATGTATGTGTATAATTAAAATACACATACACACAAAATAATAATAGTAAATGTTGTAAATAGGGATTTAAAATAATATTATACTTTAATAGTTGTGTTATGTTTTAAAACAACCTGTAAACAAATCCTTTTAGATAGCAAGGTTAATTAACGAAGGAACTTTGCAGATAAACAAGATGATTAATTAAAAAGCAATTGAACTGCAAAGGGTAATCAATCAAAGTAAAACTTAAGCCAAAAGATAAATTGGGAGGGATTGATCCGACTAAGATGGACAAGATCTGACCAATCAAATCCAGAAAATCAGGACTGAAAAAATGAGTGAAAGTGTAAAGCATTTGGACACTAAAAACTGGGAACTCTACCGATGCAGATGAACTGGGAAAGGGGCTGAACATTGCTTATTTAGCATGGTAGCCCCAGAGTGGACAGCTGGCCACCGAATGTCCAAGAGTCAGCATAGGGACTATAAAGTAGTTCGCATAGATCTTCATTATTATTTTGTTTTACCTTCGGGTTTGTTAATAAATAGATTATGATTGTTTTAATGTATTAGTGTAAATATGTATTATAACGGACAGAACGATTCACTTGGATATATTGATCAGATTCAACAATCAGCTGGTTTGATCACAATGTATGACCAACTTACGCAAACTATTTATGTGATGATACATCTATCTATTGAGCCCCAAACGTTGCTGGTGCCAGATATAATGGATGGAATGATGACCACTAGCCCAAAAAGTTGATGATGCCAGATATAATGGACGGAATGATTACAACTAATCCCAAACATTGCTAACACCAGTATAATGGGCAGTACTCTTCATCAACAGTCATAACCAAACAAATTAACAAAATGCTAGATTGGGGGATCATTTCCAAATGCTCTTCACCATAGGTGTAATCCAGTCGTAACTGTGAAGAAGAAAGATGGGTCGATGAGATTTTGTTTGGATGCTAGACAATTAAACAAAATTACTATTTCAGACAAAAATATTCTACTGCCCATACATGAATTATTCGTGAGATTTGGAAACAAGAAGGTGTTTTCCACTTTCGATCTAACCTCTAGTTATTGGCAGATCGAACTCCATCCAAATGATCGCCAATACACTGCTTTCTGATACGAGGGGTATACATACCAATTTAATAGGATGCCATTTGGATTGGTAAATAGTGGTGCTGTTTTTATATGATGTTTAGATCAGACCTTATCTCCTGAGGTGAAGCAGATCATTATGATATATGTGGATGATGTGATTGTCGCATCTACCACTGTTGAAAAGCATTTTCAACACCTGACTATGTTTTTCCAGGAGTACTTCCAGAAAGGCATCAAGATCAACTTCAAGAAGTGTACCCTAGTCTCAAACCAGGTTATCTTCTTAGGTCATATCGTAGGTTGTGATGGGATAAGACCTCATCCAGACAAGATCAGTGCCATTCAGAACTTTCCTAAACTGACTAATAAAAACAAATGTGATCATTTTTAGGCCTATGTAACTTTTACCATCGTTTCTATCAAAAATTCTCTGACCACACAGAACCATTATTAAAATTAATCAGGAAAGACGAGAGATGGAAATGGACTGAGGAGCAGGATCAGGCATTTGAGAAAATTAAAACAGGGTTTTTAGAGCAAATCATGTTAGCCTTCCCTGATTTTAATAAACCATTTATAGTCCAGACAGATAGTAGTGGTTTTGGATTGGTGGTAACATTATCCCAAATCCAGGAGGATGGCCAACCTGGGGTTCTCTACTTTATCAGCCAACTCCTGAAAGGTCCAGAACTAAATTATACAGTAACAGAGAAGGAAGCACTGGCAAGAGTGTGGGCCTTCCAAAAGTTTCGACAGATGCTTCTTGGTGATAGTGTCACAGATCACAAAAGCCTCAAATTCCCAAACCACTGTTATCTGACCAACAGCCATCTAGTTAGATGGAGGTTGCTATTGCAGGAATTTAATTACACCATGCAGTATTGCAAGGGATCCGAGAATGTTGTGGCCAATGTGCTAAGTCGAAACCCATGTGGATCAGAACAGAGCCATTTATCAGTAGAGAATGCCTATATTACAAATGTCAATATGATGACTGATGGTAATGTAGAGAACGATTTGGAAAACCTGCCTGAATTGCAACTTAATCATAATAATTTAAACTTAATCATGAGAGCTTTGAAAGGAGAGAAAGTTTTGAATGTGCCAAAAGATCTTGGATTTTTATAAGATAGAAAATGAGGTCCTGCTATATAAAGTAAATAATATTACAGATGAGTGGAGGGTAGTAATACCAGAAACATTGCATATCCCACTCATAAAATATATTCATTGTTTATATGGACACTACGATGCCCATAAAACAGAGCATACTTTGAGAAATTGGTTTTGCTGGCCTGGTATGTATAAAGACATATTAAGATCACTTCAAGATTGTTTAGTGTGCCTTCAAGCCAAGCCAGTAAATCAAAATTACTATAATGCTGCAAAATCAATATTACCTAAAGCACCAAATGAGATCTTGGCAATCGATTATTATGGGCCCTTACCCCCATTTAATAAACAAAAATATCTATTGGTCACTTATGATCTCTTTATTAAATATGTTTCTGCTTATCCAATACCCCAAGCTAATACCAGATATACCATCAAGGTATTAGATACCCTCCAATTTGTGAGGATAGGAAAACCCAAAACCATTTTAACAGACCATGGTACCCCTTTTCTATCCAAAGAATAAAAAAAAATGGGTGGAAAGATCACAAATAAAACATGTGCTCACATCCATTAGGAATCCACAGTCAAACCCTTGCAAACGTGTAATGCAGGAGCTCGGTCGTTTATTCCGGACTTACCTAAAGGATGAGCATAGAGGGTGGGTAAGACATAGACTAGATAGTTAATTATATCAACTGGAGAGTGAATGAATCCACAGGATTCACACCCATTGAACTACATTTTAATCAATCAATTCCCATGTTGTTCACTAAATAACCTATGACTAGATATAAACAAATGGAGGAAAATGTGCAGAAAGCCTATCTTTGATTGGTAAGTAAGGCCAATAAAAGGAACAAAAATAAGATTGGAACTCCATATACTTTCAAAGTAGGAGATCAAGTTTTAATAAAAAAAAACCTCATGTTAGTAAGCAAATTGAAAATAAGTACAGTAAGTTTTACCATCTATATGAAGGACCTTACACAATAGTTAAACAATCGAGTCCTAATGAATTTTGCTTGGATATGGAAGAACAAGTTAGGGGCACATATAATATCCAAATTATGAAACCATATTATGGACAATCTTACTAATTGTAGAATTGCCATACTCAACTGATGTGTGGAAAAAAAATGAATGTTGATAAGTAAAAAAAATAGATATTATGATGTTAGGTTAAAAATTATGATGAGAGTATTCCCTAATGGATGCCAAAGCAAATATTAGAATACTTTAGGGCCACTTTATTTAAAAGAGTTAAACCACACTAAGTGATGGTTGCTCCAATCTTCTGTTAGTCCTCAAAGGAAATCCAATAATACTCAATAGGAGCAGAATAGAGGATAACAAGAAAAAAATATGTGCTACCTGAAACAGAAACACATTTTTATTAGTGTACTCAAAACATAACCATCATTAGTTTAAAAAAACAACCTATGTTTGAACCCACCTTGAAAAGTATTTCATGAGAGTGATTAGGAAAGAATAGAAAGCAATTTGTGTAGTTGAGTGTAGAAAACAGTAAAATAAGGTTTCACTACCCTTCTTATATTTGTTAAAAAAGAAAAAAAACCCATCAAACTTCAAATGCAAACCTTGTGTAAGTGTTAAAATTTTCATGACAGATTAAAATTCTAACCCTGTGAGGAGATGGGGTTGTAAAGGGTAGCTTAAAATGCACACATGCCTAACAAGATCAAGCCTAGTTATTGAACCCAATCCATTTGGAATTTTATATTAATAATGGGAAGATTATTTGTTTGTTATTTATTGCATATATACATATAATGCACAATAGATTATTTTATTATAAAATAAAATATGATCAGTATTTTACAAAGTAATATTGTATATATATATAAAACTATTTGATTAAATAAACTGTAATGTATATATATATATGTTTTTTTTAATTTAAAATTTAATATTAATTTATAGTTAAATGAATTTGGGATGGCCTGAAGTTAAGTTGTGGTGGGCATGTGTGAAAATAAAACTGATTTTATTTTATTTTTTATTTGTAATAAATGAAATGTATTTAAACAATACATATAAAAATCTAAATGAATTTAAACAAAAAGGCAGTTTAAAATATCAACATTCTCAGCATTTTATATAAAAACAAAAACTTTTTACAAATCTTTCTTCTTATCAAAAGAGATAGCAGCTACAACAATAGACAGTAGTTTAAAGTAAAATTTAGAACACTAATATGGAGTTTTGCTTTTTCTTTTATTTAAATTATAAACATTTTTAAAAGTCAAATGCTGTAATTAAAAGTTTACCAAATTCAGAGGAAAGGAAGTAAAATAAAAAGTAAGTGATAAAATCTTAAATAATTAAATCGTGTTTTAAAAGTTGCTGGAGTAATTTTTTTTTACTATTTAAATTTTTTCAAAAAGATTAACGAAAATTAAGTCTGCTGAAAATTGGAAAAGAAAAAAAAATGAAATAATTTTCTTAATGTATATATAAAGCGCTTCTCTATTATCTGATATAAATTTATGATTACAAATAATTATTAAATTGTACTTTAATATGAAGATGGGCTAGAGCAAAACATGCTATTGTGTGTCATGGTATTTCCTACCAGCTGCATTAAACCTCTATATATCTATATATATTTTTCTACTTTATTGTAAACACACAAGAAGATGTCTGCAGTCCAAAGTAAACAAGGATTGGAATACTTTATGGTGAATCAAATGAGGATCAAGGTGTTTACCATTAAACACAATTACAGGAGACACCATTGTACCTATCTATCTTTGCTAAGGAAAATAATTTACTAAGTGAAACTGCTTTGAAGAACAACTTGCCTAACTATCAACTACTACTACTTCTATTATGATGATTTTTATGAACTTTGTTCCAATTACAATTTTTAATCAAAGAATCAATATTGTAAATTTTTGTTTGTTTATTATTATTTTGTTATTCATGTTATCTGTTGTATTTTCACACTCTGATGCTGAAGCCTCATTTTTTTGAGAATTAGCAAAGAAGAAAGGGGGGATTATTCACTTTGATATTTTTCTATTTTCATTGTAAATAAAATTTGGGTTAACCCACCTACTTCACTTCAGGTTATCCACATAAATATTGAGGTAAGATTCTCTAAATTTATTTTCATAGGTTAAATTACAACACTTATACAGAATACATATTATATGTTTTATTTTGTGATTAACCATGTACATATATTTTCCAGTATGTTTGACTAATCAACTAGTATCTGTCTCTATCATATATATAAATTGGGGAAACTTGTTAAATAGGTTGTTAACATCTGCAAATATATAATTTAGTTAGCCAGCATCTCAATTATATTAAATAACGAAAGTTTATTTTTCTATATAATTATGATTTATAGAGAATGAGTGACATAGGTGGATGTCTACCATGGGGTATAAGGGTTGGATTATAATAATCATTAATTAGTAAAATGGTAGAGGTTCACATGTGACACATGTACATATGATTATTATTATTTTTTATATTTTTTTATCATTTCTATTGTTGTTATACTTGATATTTATTATTGTTAATAAATGTTTGAGAGTTTGTATTATTCCGGTCTCTGGTTTATTGAGTTGTCCTGACATTCCACAGTCTATAAACAATTTAGGCATGCATACACATCTATTTTTCTTATCATATAAAAGCTTGAAAATAAAACAAATATAATAAATGCTAGTTGTAACCTATATATAGGTGCAGGTGTTGCTGTGTACCTGTTCATATCTGCTAAAGGAGATAAAAGCAATATTCTCTCTGGGCTTGAATATTAGGGCATAATGGAATTTAAAAGGGGGAAAAGTGGATGAACTAACCTAAATTGCATTTAATATTATTAAATAGGGATAGAGTTAGTCAATTAAAGAGTATGCAATCATTGGTTAAGCATTTCATCGGGTTCTCATTAGCACTCTATCAGATGATCCACAGTCTGAACATAGTTGGACACAATTTTTTCCCTTCTAAGCCTGGTAGGTCTCTGCAGAATGTTTCATTAGGGGTAATAAATTAGAGCATATTAACTTATCCCACACCATATTGCTACATCTGCATAGTAGTACAGTCTGCAAGTTAGTTGACCATCCATTTCATCTGGTGCACCATCATTGGGCTTGGTAGTTATGACTCTTGATGAAGAGTACTGCCCATTATACTGGTGTTAGCAATGTTTGGGATTAGTTGTGATCATTCTGTCCATTATATCTGGCATCATCAACTTTTGGGGCTAGTGGTCATTGTTCCATCTGTTATATCTGGCACCAGCAACGTTTGGGGCTTGATAGATAGGTGTATCATCACATAAATACTTTGTGTAAGTTGGTCATACATTCTGATCGAACCAGCTGATTGTTGAATCTGATCAATATATCTAAGTGGGAATCTTTCCATCTGTTATAGTATATATTAGTGTATTATAATTAAATCTGTTTTTCTTATTCTACCTGTGTTAGTCTTTGTGATTATAAATTATTGTATGCATATATAGTCAGGGCAAGGATTAGCTTACTGCATAGATTGTTCACCAGTGAGTATTATAACTGGTGGATATAACACCTAGTATACATTTCAATCTACAATTCATTGATTTTTATTTTTATAGCACTATATTTTATAAATTACAATGTAATACATTAAAGATCAGCCTTCTCAAGCTATTGTGCTTGTGCTTTTTTATGAGTGTTAATAATAAATGAATACTTTCATTCCCAATGCAAGATATAGTATTTATGAAAGAATAAAATGAATCCACTTATTCTTTCCAACCCAAATGCTTATATATGGGCAAATCTTAAGTACTGGAAATGAAAGCGTGAGGATAGGCCACTCACTTTAAATGACGTTGGCGAAATCTAGAATTTACTAAATGTCACTCTCAAATGAAACTTAAACATATGTAAATAAGCATTTATTTTTATAGCGCTATGTTTTATAAATTGTAATACATTAACACTCGTAAAAAGTGTGTGCACAATAGCTTGAGAAGGCTGATCTTTAATGTATTACAATTTATAAAACAGCGCTATAAAAATAAATGCTTATTTACATATGTTTAAGTTTCATTTGAGAGTGACATTTAGTAAATTCTAGATAATTTCGCTGATGTCATTCATTCAGACATCATAAACAGTAATTTAAAGTGAGTGGTCTATCCTCACGCTTTCATTTCCAGTACTTAAGATTTGCCCATATATAAGCATTTGGGTTGGAAAGAATAAGTGGATTCATGTTATTCTTTCATAAATACTATATCTTGCATTGGGAATGAAAGTATTCATTTATTATTAACACTCGTAAAAAGCACATGCACAATAGCTTGAGAAGGCTGATCTTTAATGTATTAGAATTTATTGATTGAAAATCTACAAAGCCATACTTGAGGGAAACTGAGAACTACATTAATAAATCCATCTATTACAAGAAGGGACTTCAGGATTAAGCTGGAAAGAAAAATAGTAAGCATAAAGTTTATTTTCCATATAATAACTTTGATCATAAAATATAACTTTGATCATAAAATAACTCTAAAAGTTCTGTGTAAATTAGTTAAATCTAAAAGAAAAATCATAAGCACTCTCTAGAAAAAAGAAATATATATACGATTTGTTTTGAAGTATCATCGTAAAAAAAAATAATAATAATAAATAAATCATTTGAATAGATTTTAAATTGTAATTTAATAAAGTGAATTTTTATTTCAAATAACCCAATATTTGATCAATTTATTTTTGTGATAATATTTGATCAATTTATAAGCATGGAAACTTATATTTAATCTGATTAAAGAAAACAATAATCGTCTGCTTTCATTAAAAGTGCTAAAACTCTTTGCTATGGAAAATCGTAATTCTAAAATGATTATACTACTAATAAATGTGAAGGATGCTTATAATTGTAACTTCAACTCAATTAATATAAAGATTAAAAAAGGAAAATAATAAATCTTCATAGGTTTTTTTAAAAAAAAAAAAAAAAAGATATTATTAAATACACCTGGGTCTCTTTTTACGCGTACTTATTTAACACGATTTTGAAGTTACGCGATTTGTGTTTCACCGGAAGTCGAACTCCGATAATGCGCTATTAATTTAAATAATAAATTTCGCGCACTTACGTTATATTGAAAGTAATAGCACATTATTGGAATTCGACTTTCATCTTAGTAATTTCAATATTTTCAGTGCTTTATAATAGTAAGATTTTATGCAATAATGAAATTAAAATCATGATTTCCACATTTTATATATACACACATTAAAATGTAAATTTGTTCAAACATTGTGCGTGTTAATTTTGCATTTTAAATCACATTCTGTTTTTGCTTTTTAAAAAAGAACATAATCAATTATTAATCATTTAGTGTCAGCAAGTTTATTTTTAAAAGGTGAGTAATAGTAGTGAAATGAAATTTGATTTTTAAATGGAATTGAAAATTAAAGAGAAAAATAAAAGTTTAGATACAGAAGAAAATGTAGAAAAAGATAATGAAACAGAAGTGGAACCTGTTCCATTCACTGCAAAAATGATTCGAGAAGGTCTTCAACTTTCTAATCAGTTGGCAAATTATTTTCTTATAAATGACACTAATCACGAACGTGCTCTTAAATTCCAATGAGAGCTAAATGGTTGTATGTCTGGATATCGCGTTCATAAACAATTAATAAAATCATCATCTCAAAGATTAATTACTAATTACGTTGTTACCAGAAAACAATTAACACAAGATGAGAGTGAAGTTAGCGCTAGTTGTATTTCCTCTTGTGAAGAATCAAAAACCAGTTTGCAAATGAACCTGTTTACCGGTAAATAGCGATAATAATTAAAATGTGTATTAAAAAAATGTATGCATAAAAATACATATTGTTTTGAATAAAATTAAATATTATAGTTAAAAAATAGTTTAAAAAGTTTGTCTTGTATCAATTTTTTTCAAATTTGAAATTTTTTATTAGTCATATTTTATTTCCTTATTTTTTTTTGCGCGAATTTTAAAGTAATTTTACGTTGGTGCTTTGCTCTTAAGCGATTTTTGAAAATTCACAGTCCGAATCCTCCCTTTTTCAAGGTAAGTTACATCTATTTTTGCGCAATTTCGTTTGTGCGTGTTTTCTGAGAAACCTATCTATCGCGTAAAACGAGATCCAGGTGTACTGATAAAATAAAACTATACAAAATCTATCATTTAATAATTGAAATGAAGAAAAATTAATTGTTTGACAAATGTGGGACTTATGCCATATATTATTGTTCTCTCAGGCAAAAGAAAATTGACTAGCTAATCTATTGGAGTGTTATTTTTTTTCCTCAATCAAAAAAAAAAAAAAGAATGATGAAAATTAAAAGAAATATCCTATACCTATAAAGGCAAATAAAATGCTTAACCCACGGGATTAATAGTTAATAGAAATTGTTATATCTCAAATTATAATATTTGGTATTATAGAAATCGGGACATAAAAAATGCAGAAAATGTTTTAAAAGATTCGAACTATTCCAGATTATTGTTATAATAAATTGCTGTGAAAAAAGGAAAAGCAATAAGTGCATTTAAAAAAAAAAGTTATTGCTCTTCTTGGAAAACCGGATACTTATATGATATAGCTTAAACTTTTGGATAAAATGCTATAGAAAGATTTTTAAGCGTTTGTTTGTTCTTTTCAAGATTTTGTTTCTATAAAATTCTTCAAAGGCCTTATTTGTATATCTTGCCAAAATATATACATATAAAAGAAAGGGGAAAAAAACTATGGAAACATTGTTCTTGAATTGTGTGTCCTAAATAACTTCATTTCCCCATTGTTTAGCTCATATTAAAATACTTAAAAGGATGAACTAAGGGAATGGAATAATACATTAATAACATTTTTGTTGTTGTTGTTGTTGTTATTGTTCATGTTATCAAAGGTTTATATATATCATTAAATTCTATGACATAAATTTATAATAGGTCTGTAAACCAAAAATGATACACATAATTGTTTTTACAAATTGGTATAAAATTTAAAATTACACTAAGCTTTATGAGATAGAGATACTCATTTCTTACACATGTGAATAATTTATTACAGACAAACAGACAGTCACTCATTAAAGATGGGATAATAGTTCTTTATGATAATATAGTTATTTTATATTATAGAATTACCATATACACATTTTATATTTATTACAGTTTGCTTATAATAAGTATGTCCAAGTTAGTGTATAATCTACTATATTTCTTTGACTGTCTTGTTATAGGTATATTTTATAATAATTTTAAAATATTTCCAAGTCATTTGGCTTCTAAAATGTTGGCTTGTTTCTTACACTATCAGTTTTGCATTAGAAGTGAGATATTTATCTTTAGCTTTAATGTGAAAATTATGTTTATCTTGCCATTGTAGCAATAAAGATTTGTAAGAGTACCCCTTATGAATATATGAAAATCAAGCTGCTTTAAACACAGTTATGTATAGGATGCATGGGAAGAGAGAGAATAGTCTCACCCATCATTTACTCCATGAGCAGATTATTGTATTGAGGCCAATCAATAAAGCATGCTTAAGTAGCATCGTCAACCCCTAGAGAGAGGGTTATTTTAAGGCACATATTTTATTTCCCTGTGTTGAGACAAGGTCTACACATATATGCCCAGGAAAGAGGTATGGGAATCTGCCATATTATCACACAATGAGGTAATGTTGTTGTGAAGAGCCTCTTTTACTATCTTATCTCTTAGGAGGATGTGGAGTGATTTTCTCACCAGGTATGGTGAAGATATTTTGTGTATTTTAAAATTTTGTATGGCAATGATAAGATAAAGTTAGTCAAGGACACTTATTATCTATAGTATTCAGTTAAATCAGATAGTGTATGAGTTAGGCTGTGACAATTTATGGATAAGCCAATAAAAATTACCAACAAAACTTATTAATAGTTAGAAGACTTAGTTTATATCTAGTATAACAGGGGATACACACGTAGTCATTGATGTTCATCAAGCAGTAATTCGCCGATAGATTGGTAAAGCCTTTTTATAATCAGTATGATTGTTTATGGACATAGGCAGGATTAATATCATGTATAAATATGACTCTTAATATCTGTATCCATATTTAGAATATTCTTTAGGTTAAATAATAAAGATCTAACTGTATGGTTAACTAATTTCATATTAAATAATATTGAACAAATTATACCAAAGAATAATTCTATAATTGTGCTTAGTATGATAATTACCATTAGCATATTCTTATACACAACTAAGAAAGCTATAGTGAAAAATGCTGTTTCAAGCATTGAGTTTAAATATTAAGTTTGTCAATTACCTTTATAATTTAGAAAACAGTCTTGTCTTGGATTGTAATGCTTATTTATGCCAAGCAGTGTAGTATACCTGTTTTATCATAACCAATAGTGTAAACCTAACTAACAATTATGGGGACAATAAGGGTATTATAGTATTTCATTATTTTATTCTCCATACATGTCGTTATAGAAAATACCTTGTTTCATATATGTTTTCTGAAAATAGATATTTAACTGTTTATAATGTTAAGAAACTTTGTAAATAATGTAAATAAATCTTATTTTGAAATTGTTATCTAGTTGTCTATGGTATTATTACTAGCCATCACCTACATTATTATTATCGTTATTGATATTCACATATTACCTTGTTATTTTCAAATTCATCATTAATCAATGTAGTATAATTCACTATACATTAATACCATAATAAATTTAGTATACTTTTATATCTTTTAATAGAATATTCATCACTTTGTGATTTAAATATTGTTCACCTGAAATGCATATATTATTTTAAATAATATAATAAAGATGAAATAAATAATTTTGATATAGCTTATTGATTTGAACCATCAAATACATCATTCACTGATCTATGATCACATAGACCCTAATTATTAAATAAAAGAGATTGTAAGTTATGTGGCTCGATTAAGAGTTTGTGTGTACTTTATAGAGTTAAATTTCATATTCAGTTGGTATTCAGATTGCTAGATATTTTAGTAATTCTAAGTGTTTATCAGCAGTTTTGTCGGATATAGTTGAGTAGTGACAAAATCCCTCTCACTGACTCATGTATATCTAGAAAAAGGATAATCATTAATTTATTTGAACCCTGAGAAGAATAAGTTAGTAGTTCATAGTATGATATTAAATTTATGGTTAAATTTTTATATTTAGAATTGTTTACTGGACTTTGATTTGTGTTATTTTTATTTTCACAATTATTTTATAGTCAGCATAACTTAACATGTAAAGTTCTTCTTCCTTATTTTTGAGTTTATATTTTGTTTTAATTTGACAGTAAATATTCTGGTTTGGTTAAGCTTGGAATCCATATTTTACTTTAGTTTATCTAGATATTCTTTAAAACAATATCTGTTTAGAGTTCAGGATATCACCTACCATCATCATTATTGTTCTCATCTGTCATCTCAATTTCTTTATTTCTTCATTCTTATCTCATCTTAATTCATTATCATAATTAATTCACCATTCACTAGCTCTTATTCCATTACCATCTTAATCAGTCATTAGCTCTTAAGCTATCATTATCTTAACCCTTCAGTATTCTAACACATCTTTCTCTTCTCTTTGCTCTTAGACTCATTTCATTTTATTATTCAATTCTTATTTATCCTCATCATCCAGTTAATTATTTACATCCTGATTTATTTACTACTTAATTTATAATTTCAATCTCATATTCATTTCATAGACTGGATTAATTATTTATTGGTTTGACAAATAGTAAATTTATCTCATAATATTTTGTTTGGGGATTTTAAAGCTAGTTTGACCAGAAATTATTATCTTCATAATCACCTTGTAATCTTCTTTAGATTTATAGTTTCATGCTAATCAGTTCAATAGTCAGAAAATAATATCTTTGTGTCTTTACAATTAAATTTTTGAGTACATAATTTGTATGTTAGGGAAGCATAGGATGGATAGAAAAGGTTACAAAGGAATTCGATGGAAAAGCGTATGAGGAAAGGTTACAATGGGATTTAGCTCCCAAACATGTAGGCAGGATTAGTTAAGTGTATGAAGGAAGGTTACATGTGTTCATAATTGAGGAATTAAATATAAGTGTAAGTGCTAGTGTAGGTAGGAAGGTTATAAAGGGGGGATTTGGCGACCCTAAAATGTCATATTTGATTAGTTTACGATTGTTAGATAAAGCGGAGGAGGAAAGGTTACAATATATACGATTAAACATTTCTTTGCTGTATCTTTTTTCTTTATGTGTACATACATATACATGTCTATTTTACATGTGAATAACTTGGATTATAAAACAGGCAAAACTCTCCATATAATAGTGCCAACCAGAGTAATCAATAAGAGATGGTGATCATGTGATGTTTAGTGGTGTAACTTGGATTATACTTTGTAATTTCGTTGAAATATAGACATTGGCTAGTTTATGGCTAATGTCTTCTTGATCTATTTTGATAAATATATGTTCACACTTTAAGAAATCTAAATGATATGCTCAGTTTTAGCAAGGCATAGTAAAACTGGTGGTCATCAGGACAGTAATTTCAGCATGCATTTTTTAAAGTTACAATTTTCAAATGTAGTGTTAGTATTTATAGTTCATTGATAGGAATTATTCAGACAAATATATTTCGGAAAAACATGATAAAAAAATAAATTTTCTTTAAAATCCAATTTAAATGCCATAGTGTTTTTCTTTTTTATATTCACAAAACAACTTTAAGATTATTTTATTTGGATTAGTGACAGAAATAATTTTTTTAATTAAAATTTAGTCTTAAATTCTCCTTTTTGATAAAACATAAACAATATTAACTTTCAATATATTAATAAAAAAAGCATATTTTTTCATATTTTTAAATTAAATTATTTTTTTTACTGTTAAATAATTTAACACTTGATTTTTATATTAAAATCCTATTAATCTCTTTCATTAAAGCATTCTATTTAAATTTTTTATTTAAAATAAAATAATTACTGGTAAAAGTCAAACTTTTCAATCATTTTAGTCTTTATAAATAATTGCATAATTAGGTAATTGTGTGATTTTTTTTCTTTTCCTTTATAATACCTGTATCCTGTTATTTTTCATTTAAATAGATATGGAAGAGACAATTTTTGTCTATTTATTTATGTATTTGTTTAAATATTTTATTGTATAATATTTATGATTCAATTATTAAACAAGTTTATAAGAATAGTGATTTTGTTTGTTAATATAATACCTATTATGTATTCCAAAATGTATTGACTTTAAAAAAAATCAATCAAACAATTGTTTATAAAATATATATATATAATTCTTTTATATAATCAAAAATATGAGATAGATAATTCAAAAGTTTATAACTGCAAATTCATAAGAAAGTTTATAACTGAATATTCATAAGATTATCTATTTATTTGTTACTATCAAAGAGATAATAATCCAAGAAGGTATAAATTGTATATTATTATAATTTATTCTTTAATAAGCTTTTCTATTGTGTTAAAATAAAAAGTCTAATCAAAGTCATAACACCATTTTACTTTCAAAATAATAAAGTAAACTTTCTGGAAATATATGTAATATCTTTTGGAATACAAGATTTAGGATATTTTTGATTTTTGAAACTTGTCAGGCTATTGCTAATAGAAATTAATAAAAGTAATAATTTAGAACTCATGCAATTAATTATTTATGCTAAAAAAACTAAGATACATTTTTAAAATAAGTAAATAAACAAATATTTTGTTCATTTTTTATACATTAATATCAAAAACAATTTACTAAAGTAAATTTTAAAGTATAATTTAATTTCTTACCAGAACCAATTAAAGGAACTGCAAGACAAGCCATTCCCAATCGATCTGCTTCAATAAGACATTTGTAAAGAGTTTTTTTTAACATAATAATGCAACGTTTTTTGTTATATGTATTCCACTGAGGAATAATTGTATGAAAAATCTTGGAGGAAGGCAACTGAAAACCATCTGAGACTATTATATTGGTTGTTTGGCTAAACTTACCATTTTGGATAAACATTTTACACCACTCAGTAAATCTTTGCCCTGCAGCTTTTGCCACAGCCATAGAAACCCCACTATACTTTTGAAAGCTTTTACTGGTTGAGTTTATTATGGCATCCACTGATTCTTTAGTAATATCTCCCAAGCAAACTTTAATTTGAAGATTTCCTTTCATGTTAAGTATCTGAAGCACATTTGAAGTTTTTTGAACAGGGGATAGACATTTTAATTTAACTTCCTTCATAAGTTGTTTGACAATATGATTAACTACTAAATCACTTCCCAACACAGAATAAGTATTTTCTTCTGCTTTTTCAAACAATCCTAAAAATGTATGTTCCAGATAAGCTAAAGTATATGGTGAAACTTGTTTCAAATCAGCTTGGAAAGATAAAGTCTGAATTTTATTCAAAGTATTTTGGTAAAGCATAATGATTTTTTTCCAGGCTGACTGCATCATTTCTGGTAAAATGGATGACTGTAAGTGTAATTGATAATTGTGTTTTTTGTCTTCTAAAATGAACAACATTGGGTGTGCCAGAATTGTGATCATTTCATTCATTTCAAAACTTTGCATGTAATTCCAAATTGCTTTATTCATAATAAGTATAGGATAACAAAAGTCACAGCTATGAGGTTCGGATTCTTCAAACTGGTAAATATCTTCAAATTTACTTTTATCTATTTTGTGAGTTTTCTTTTTGACAGTTAGTGCCTCAATCATATTTTTAAACATTTGAATGTCACTCCATTTTCCAGAGACTTCCCAACAGTTTGATTGTGGTTTTATTTGAAAATACAAATTAAATTTTTGACTCCAAATGAATAAACAATTATGCAGGCTTTCTTTTTCCTTTGTGGCAAATGTTTCTAACATTTCTGGTTTGAATGTTACACTAATATCCAAATTCACCTAAAATTAAATATGAACTATATTACAATCAAATATCATATATATATATATAAATTATCATATGTCTATAAAATAATAAAATGTTTTATTTATTCATGAATTCATAAAAAATGGTTGAGCACTAGAAGTATCAACTGGAGACATGATCCATGAATATTAAGTTTTAGTTTCATGATTCTATTACTGCACTAAAAATGCAAGGCTATTATCTGCCTACAATGAAGATCAATTGTGATAGGTTTGAATTATATTAAGCAAATGCAATCAACTTTTAAATGAAAATTTTGAAAATCACATTTAGGTCAACAATTTAATAGTTCAGAAATCTAACCTGCAATTGTTAAAATGAGTAAGACAATTTTAAAGGCAGATATACACCATTTATATATTTTAATTCATTATTATTACAATTTCTCATATTTACTTAATATTTTCATATTTACTATATATGTAATTGAGTCTATATGTGATAAATTAAAATGAATAATCATACAATTATTGATTATAGATTTCATTTCTAAATTAAATTGTATTTGTGATCTTTGCACACATTAAACTGAGATGATACCTTGTTTTTTTAGGAATGCTTCTATTTTAAGGATCTTAACCAATGGGTGTCAGGAAATTTAAGGCAAATTTTAATTTAAATATCTTCTAGACAATAATATTATACTATGGTTAATATGCATTATGGACTGAATATAAGTTTATCTTGGATAGAAAAAAAACAATGCTTTAAAAATATAAATACATGAGGTAGTTGTAACTTACGCCCCATGTGGTCGCATGATGTGCTGTTTCTGTGTCAACCACAGAATTATTCAGAGTAGGGACCCAAAAACAACTACCATACATGATTATAATAAATTATTATAAGACTTGAAATATTTATAGCAACTTCTCAAGATATCACAAAGTCCTACCCAATATATTTTTAAAAAAGGTTTTTTTTTTTAAAAAAAAAAAATCATGCACAATTCTGGAAACATTGATCATGAAATAGGAGGAGATGTCAGCAATGAAGTGAATGAACTCTCATTCATCACAAAGATGAATATGCCTTTAAACAGTCAAAGAGACTCTGTAAATAATTGGTCATTTCACACAATAATTTCAACATAATATCAACTAACAATAATTTGATACTATGTACATTTTTTGTAACAAATTGCTGACATTAATTTTGAAAATATGTTCTTTATCTTTTCTAAATATATATTTAAAATTCAAATACTTTTTAAAAAACTTATACTTGTATATATTTTATCTCATGTATATGAATCAATAAAGAACTTTACTTTTTAAAAATATTGGCCTGCTACTTTTCAACATAAATTAACTAATGCCAATTATTTAATTGCAATTACGATTAATTCGTGAATACAATATTAAGAAGATTAATAGCCATAACATTGGTTGGAGTTCCTCACTACTCATTTTACAAAATGCCTATAATTACATTTCACAGTGAACATTCCCTTTGTTTTCTGTGTGCATATTTATCATATTGCTAAAAAATGTGATATTGAAAATGACTGTAAATGTCTAAATTCAATAGAGCAAATTATTATTCTACAATCTTGCCAATCTTTGCCAGCCATTAATTATATTTCTAATCAAAATATGCCACATAACTGCCATAGATGCTTTAAATCCAATATTTTTCACTAGCTAACATCTACAAACTTTTACATTTCATATACTTACTCTGAGTTAAATCCTACTTCATATACCAAATAATGTCATTCTGAGTTCAAACAAATAATTTGAAAATATTGTACTGCCACAGCTGTATTATAAATCATTATTATTTGGAATAAGCTTCATGCCAAATTATGAATTCAAATTTTGAGCGAATACCAGATTCAACAATGAATATAAATTTAAGCAATTTTAGAACCATCAATTATTTTTAGAAAAGCATTAAGACAAGGCATAACAACTGAAAAGTGGTATATCTATATTAAGCACAGAAGATAAATATTATTTATAAAGAAAGTCTGTTTTAATTTTTTAGTAAAATATATAGTAAAGACATATATTTATTGAAACAAAAATGTCAAATGTCCCTTCTTTTATTATAAATAGATTAAATATAGGGATTTGAACTCAGATTTTCAAGCATTTTTCAACTATCCACACTATCTCATATCACCAATATACATGATCACATACATATAGAAAAGATCACTAATCACCAATATATGTATTTCGTGCTGAACCAGCACTCATCAGTTGGTCCAGATTATCATCTCTTACACATATATATAATCAGTGCTCAGTTTATATTAAGATAGCAAATCTTCCTACTTTAGGCTCTAGGTATATGAAGAGTACCTGTATTTCAAATATTATAAATAAATTAAATGAAGATATTCTGTTTTATAAAAATGACAATTACTCATCACAAAGTGTTGCTCTTTTTATTAATATTATTATCTTTAAAATATTAAAAATGTACACTTCTTCAAAAACTTTTGTTTACTCTTCTAAAATTTATAATATTAACAATATTTGTTCGACTGCTAAAACTATAGATATTATATCAGGCTAACATGTTACCCAATGTTAAGACCCTAAGATATTAGGCATTATTATACCTGAAGGCTTAGATATTTATAAAGGAATCTATATCAATTATAAAAATATCTGGAGGTGACTTTAATTTCAACTACAGCAATGTCTCATTAGTAATGCATTAATATCACTTTGATATATCTTACTAATACTATCTCATTTCCCAGATTTTTCATTGTCTCAGTGAATTATTTTTCTTATTTTCAAACTTCTATTTTGTTCATATTATTTTATATTTTGTATTGTTTTATTACCATAGCAATAGTTAAATATCTTTATTTCTTAAGAATAATCTTCTAGTTAATCTGCATTTTGTTTCTAGATTGTTTGCAATTTTCTATTTGACTTTTCCACTTTTTCCATCATCATCTTTTTTGGATCTGTTCTGTCTAATTAGAATTGTAAAAAACCATGTCATTTCAAAATTCTTCTAAATATATCATGATCAACCCTATTAATTCTGATTATTTTCCATTAGAATCAAACTTTGCATAGACTCAGCACTGCAATTTATTAATCATTTTTCAGCTTGCTAATCAAGACTTTTTTAATAATTAGATTTTATAAGGTTATTTTTTATTGCTTAGTGTGCCAGACCGTAAAACGTCCATGCACAATATGGCTGTAGCCTACAATTTGGCAGAGCTAAATTTATTGAATTCATTAAATAAAGTAAAAAGGAATAAACAATGAGAGTTGGTCTATACTAGATTCCCATCTCGCATACACAACTAACACATATATTAGTTATTTTGAAATAATAACCCACTATAAATGTGTCATTTATTGTAAATGTTCTAATATGTATAATAACACACTATAAATGTATCATACTTATTGTAAATATATATGTGTATATGTAATACGTATATGTATAAAGATTTTTTGTATATATTTTTTCTCTTTTTGATAATTTTTAAAATGTTTTTCTTTTATTTTAAAAATATATAAAAATATTTTTTTTGTGTGATTGATAAGAATCTTCCATTTAAAAGGTGAATTTAATTAATTTTTGTTTTCCTAATTTTACTTTTTTGTATGTAATCAGGTAGTTTTTTTTTTAATTAATTAATTTGTAAATCAATTCCAAATTTGTTATCTAAAGAATGTGGGTGGTCTATTACTCCAATATGGAGTTTTGAAATTCCTAAAAAGAGATTTTTGAAATATGATTTTATAAAGAATGTACAAAAGTAAAATTATCTGATGCAATAGCTTGAAGGGGGATGTAAGTAATTGAAATTTGTGGGTGGACAGGGATATACAATAACCTACCTGGGAGGTGAACAAAAAGTTTTCGTTTTTGATTAGATTTGGAATGAAAGAGAGCTACATGAATCTATATGTGGTTAAGTTAAATTATTGATTTTATTTGGAAGGAGAGAAAGCCACATGAATCTATATGTGGTGTAGAATATTAGTGATTAGTATTGAACTGAGAGAAAGCCACATAAATCTATAGGTGGTATACATTATTATTATTGAATGGACAGAGCTACAGAACCTACCTGTACGGTATGGGGAGATTATATTAGACATTTATTCTTTCCGATAAATATGCTGTTGGATTGCTAAATATTTTTTTTAATTCAAGGAGGAATTTAATTCACATCATTTTTTTTGAACAAACCTAAACTCCTGTTGAAGGTCTTTCCCGGTGGTTTGCGCAAATATTAACCAATGCCACCAACACCCATATGATGTGGAAAATCATATAAGCATACGCTGTTTAGTAATCAATCAAAAAGGAAAGAAAAATATTTTGGAGTGCCATGACTAAAATAATAACCAAGTTTCATCTGATAGCCTACAAAATCATGGAGTAGAAAGAACCGTGACAGTACACTTACCAGTTCAGATACGTTGTCGCCAAGATGGATGTGTCAGAGACTCAGTATACCCTGATTGAAGGACTCTACAAGGATGGCGAGGGGTTAAAGTGAACATCACCATCATTTCTGGTAGTTGAGATGGTCAACCCAGAAGTTTGAACCTGGAGGGAAAGCAGATAGAGATGAGTAGAATAAAAATAAAAATAAAGTGTTTATAAATTTTTTTTTTAGTTTGTTATTCGTATTTTTTTTAAAGTGTATATAACCCAGATAATTGTAATATATTTACTAACACATGATAAAATATAATAATTTTTTTTATTATTATATAAAATGTAAAATAATATTGCTTATACACAGATCTCACACCAACCCATTAAATATAAGATTATTATTATTTCTTGTTCTTTTACCCCATTTCACCTTTACACCTTATTTAATGTTAATCATGGTGGCGTCACCTTACATGGAATGATATATATAGCCGGCCTATACATTTTTTTTATATATATAAAAAAGAAAATATATATGTAAATTATTATTTTACATACTAAAATATAAAGGTGTATCTAGTCTTAAGAGTTTATATGAGCACATGGGGAAAGTTCAAGGGGTTAGATCTGTGTATAACTTATTTTAATATTTTGGGAATTTATAAAATGAAACATTTGTTGTTTTGTGCAGGGAGAGGGAGTATAGACCACACACCCATTGGCATCCATATTTAACCATTTATATTCATAGCAATTAAGTTAACTTAGATATAAGTTAGAAAATGGATTTTTTTTTGTTTAATCTAACTGTAGATCTTGAACATAAAGATGGACTCCTAAATCTACTCAATCCGTAAAGTATGAACTCTTGTGTCTATCTAATAAGAACTTTTCTAAAATTGCAATTAATAGCTGAAAATAAGAACTCTTATCTGACTTAAAGAATGCAAATTCAATTATTAATATTTTTTATGCAGAGGTTTAAGCAATCATTTCCATTTCTTTTTTTTTTTTGTGTATTATGTTTTAACTAAAATGTATTAAATTTAAAGTTGGGTGTAGATAGCTGCATGGATAAAGATTAATAACTATGTTTAAATTTGTTTATGTTTAATTTAAGGGATTTTAATTTCAGGCTATTTGTTTCATAGTTAGTGCAATGCTTGTGGAGGGATATATGAGTGTTTATATTAATGTAATGTGTAGCATGTTTAGCATACAGGGCAACGTGCCCAACTGAATGCATGACCCAAAGAGGCAGTCATATCGTTGAAATGATCGCAGATGTATTTCCTGCGCCACTGACCCCTTCTAGCTCTATGGACAGGGATTTATAAGATGGCAGAAAGACCGTTCTCCCCCATATGTAGCACTCTTTAAAAAAATTATATACATGATTCCTTAGTCAGGCAGATGCATTTTCCTGTTCTGGACACGGATCATTTCCTTCAAATAATATCACGCTGTCAGATGCACCTTCCTGTCAGCGTGGTTTTATGCTAGCATCTTCATATTACATTGGTTGCAAATATATATCTGGAAGCTGATATTGAGTTGGCTACGAACTTTTAGTCTGAGATTGAATGAATGTTTTGATAAGTTTTTAAGTGGAAAAAATCTATGTAGATTATCTATACTCAACATGCTAAAGTAAAATATAATTTAAATATTCATCTGTGTGGTCTATTTAAAATAGTAATTTAAATTTTAAAAAAAATTAATGTTAAAATCTAAAATAAATTTATTCCTCAATTTTAAATGTGCGTTAATAAAATCTATTTGTGTGTTAATTACTGGCAGTGGCTTCTTTTATTTTATTGTTTAAATATTAATATATTTTGAGAATCTAAATCTATTAATGTTTAAATCTCTGCTACTCTATGAGCTAGTGATATTGGGCAAACAGTCAGAATAATATATATAAAAAAAAATTTTTGAATCTTAACTTACGTATCTGCCTACTATATAAATTTTTCTGGGTTCAGATGCCTAGATGGCACCCTCATATGGCAGATACATTGAAGACTCTTTCAGTGACCGTTAAAGTGGCACCCAACATGGGGTGCCAAACTTGGGAAAAAACCGCAGCTTCTGTGCCAGTCAAAATCGTGTATTCATTCAACAAGAGCAAAAATCCAAGCAAAAGTACCTTGAATCCAACCATGCACAAGATACATATGTCAGGACAAGGATGAATCCTAACCTATTTGCCTAAACTATTGCCTCTTTGACTAATGGATAATGTTTGTGATGACACTAGCAATGCTTGGTTTTATTCCATCCCAGCTGGAGGTCATGGTTCACATAGAGACTCAAAATAATAAAGGGTTTATATGAAAATTCAATGATTTAATGGATTCTGATGATTGCAGAATGGTACAGATATGATTTGATCGATTACCAATGGTTTGAACCATAATAATGATAATTCTTTATAGCAACATTACAAAGAAGTGAATTTAAATCAAAGAAATATTTAAATAAATAGAGTAATTAACCTTAGAGATTGGGAGTGATGACAAACTAAGCTTATTTAAAATAACCATATTATAGGAATTTATAATGGAATTTAGTACAAAATAAGTTAAGTCTTTGTTTATACAACTTGGTTATTTTCTTTAATTCATTTTGATGTGGCTTTGACAAACAATGTAAAAGTATGCTAATTGGTCAGCCAAAAACCAATCAGCAATAAAATATTATTAGCCCTCTCCAAGATATTACAAATAAATCTGTTTATATATATATTACAAGATGTGAAAGATGTGCATTTAAAACATTTGATATAATGAGTGTGGGAAGCAAAATAATTCTTAAATAAATAATTGACAATTATACAGTCAGATTTAATTAATTACGAAATTTGTTTGTGAAGGTAGTGCCATCATGGCAGAGAGCGTTTCAGGTTTGCTAAATAAAGATATAAAATGATGAAGAAGGCAGTATGCTATTATAGATTACAAGAAAAATAAATGAGGTCTATTATGAATCTCTGGGTGGCTTTACTAAAAGAAATTCCTGATATGTACAGGTAGATAAGAGAAATGTGGCCCTCCAGCCAAAGCATGTCTCTGAATAATAAAAAAATATTTTTGATGTGCTGGACTTTCCATATACATCTTAAATGCAATGCCTGAAAAGAATCCCTTGGTATGAATTATGTCTACTTTGAGGGAGAGTAAAAAGGTTGGACTGGTCAGTTAAATATCTGAAGGTCCTAAGAGGTCATTAGCAAAGCAAAATAATAGATGAATGGTTGTAGCTATAAAAAACATTAATGCCTTAGACATATATATATAGATAGTGTATCACTAACAAAATTAATCAATGAATTCCTGATTAAAATAATCAGCTCCCTGACATCGATAGAAAGTCCCCACAAACCTTAGTCCACTAATGAATGAATCATAAATATCATATATATATATATATATAAAGAAATTAACTAAAATATAAATTGCTTTCCACTTCACAAATATTTCATTTATTAATAAGTTCTTAAATAGTTTATCAAAGATTACAAAATAAGACTGTTTTAATTAACATAGACAGGCATTGAATATCAAACTAATAAATTGTAAATCATAATTTTAATATTTTTCTGACAAATAAAATATATGTATGAAAGATATACTGATAAAATTCTATGATAAATTTTACTTAATTGATTCACTAAAATTATTTATTCTTTCAGAAATAATTACAGGGCTATTTTAAATTGGAGGTAATTGTAAGATACTTTTAAAATAATTTCAATCATTCAAATAAATTTATATATGATATACAAAACTAAATGAGCTTTTTCTATTAATTAATTTACTGGAAGTAAGTCTCCTGTAATAATTTTTAACTGGAGAAAATAAGAGGGAGGGGATTTAAAGTTAGTTTTTCATCGAGTTTTGTACTTGGCAATTTCAGTAAGTCAAATATTATAAATAAACCAACAAAATTTAATTTAAGTTTGCCGCATCAAAATAATGTGAGATTTTTAGAATTGATATTTTAAATTTAAGAAAAATTAAAGACGCATTTAATTTAAAATTACGTTGTATAAACATTACACAGATATATAAAATATAAGTTAGTATTGATTTGGAAAAACAAGTAAAATGGAATTAATGGCTTGCAGTGAATGGGATGTTACCTCAGAATCAATAGGTAGGCATTCCATGGCTTGAAACAGCAGTTACCATCAGATCATTCAGCAGGCTTCCTTGACACAGTATCGTCTTGGGCTAGGTCTTGAGAGCACCGGAAAAGCATGGAGTTGAGGTGATGGAACAGATCTCTGAGAAGCAAACGACCAATCTTTTCATCCCATCATTTCTTTAGGCACGGTGTATATATAGATTAATCACTTCTCTCTAGTAAACTCAATAATAATCCCTCCTATCAAAGATCCACTATTTATCTGATCTGACTTTATCTATATGATTAAATCTACAGTGACAATTGCCAATTGCAATCGCTCTAAGTGTTTCTCTGAGGTAGGAGCCTGCTTTGGAGGGAAAATCTCTCACTCTGCATGAACATGCCCAAGGGTTGATTTGCTAATTAAAAAAAACAACATGCCTATTAAGTTTATCAGTCATTGCACTAACAAAATCTATTTAATTAAGGTTGAGATTAACAAAAATTTAGATTTTATTCAGAAAATTTTTAGGAATTTGGTACAATGACTTTCAAACATATTTGACATAAACTTAAGCAGAAATTTACAAAATATTTCTTAAAATATTACATTGTTTAAATAATTGATTCTCAAGTGTACATTGATTAAAAGATAAATATAAAATGTTACCCACTAATTAATTGAAGAACATGAACTTTAATAAAGAATTTGAAATATTTGTAACATTTTATAGATATCTAGGATTCAATTCAATTTAATAAAATAAACACAATATACATTTTTACAAATATAAAATAAATAAACTAATATAAAAAGGTTAGTTTTAATTATAAAATAAGATTAATGAAATATAAAAGATTATAATATTGATTAAAATATACTACCACCTATTATGAGATGGGTGTCAGTTAATAAAGATTGGGTTCAACCCAGACTAGTGCTGATGACATTGGCACTAGGTGAAGCAGGAATATGTACTATACTTCCAGCTTCAATGTATAATTGTGAAATTGGGATAGAAAGCCCTATAAATTAAATAAATTATATTCTCATACTTTATTTGTTCTTGTATAATTTATTATAAAATAAAGAAAATTAATAATAATAAAAATGTAATCACCTATTTGTGATGTTTGCTTACCATGGCTATAAAAAGTTATAGCAATACTTATTCAAATTATCTGGGATAGAGAATTAGAATTGAGCTAGCCATCGGGATATTATATCGGGGAGTTAAATTAGAATATATTTTCACCCAGTTTTCCTTCACCTAAAGAAAACTTATGTCTAAGGACAGAAAATAAATTTCTCTTTGCATACTCTCTTGACAGATAGGGAAAGGAAAATTATTTAACTTTTTTGCTTTCTTTTATTATGTTGGGGGTGGTGCTAAAGGTTGTCAAATTAGTACAATCTTTTAAAGGTATGTGAAGAGCAAGGGAAAACACCTACCGGGCAAATAGATATTGGGATGGAAATATAAATGGTTTAACAGGGAAAGATTTTGATTTTTAATTGAAATCAAATTTTTTTCTTCTAATAATTAGTAATGTAATACTCGCTTCTATTTAACCCCAGGTATTATCGAAGATTGTTATCGATCTCCCATTTTAAAATGTACATGTCATTTCATGCTCATGACGTACATTGATACAGTTAGAGTATCAATTTTGAAATAGATAAAGGTATGGGATTTTAAACAGGTACATTAATTTAGTGCAGTGGTGGAATGATGGATTTCAAGATCCATGTACACAACTCAATTTTGTCATTTCTGGTGCTCAAAGGTCATACAACCTCTTGAGCAATATGCCATTCAATTATTTTTCATATAAGATTATTTCATTACTTTTCCAATTAATAAGAATCCACAATGAATTATAATAAGCCCTAATTTTTAAAAATCTAATTTTCATTCTTTAGATGTCATAAATATAAAATTTATCATCAGGCCTATTACAAAATGCTCATAATTAAAAATTCAAATTTTAAATAAATAGATTAAAATCTGCTGTGTCCAACAGTGACAAAGTTACAGCACAGCTGGATTGCAATTTTTAAAAAAATGGCATTAATATAATCACAGGTGGCACGGCAAATTTAAATTATAGATACTCAATAATATTTAAATAGTTATTAAAAATTTTCTTCTCTCTTCAACATACGAAGTTGTAACATATTGTAATGGGCACACATGCCATTACATTCTAATAAATAAAATTAAAAATAAAAGTTCGCAGATAAAAACTTTTTTTTTAAGAATTAAAAATTAAAAATCATCTAAACTTTATATATATAAAATTGCACAGAAGAAAAATTATTAAAACAAAACTTTATTAAAGAAAAACAAGTATTTTAAAACTAAATTTTCAGAAAAAAAAAACCTAAAAGATTTAAAGATAAAAATATATCTTTAAGAATGTATATAATTTAATTAATGTTATTGTGTAAAATGAAAATGATTATTTTCAATTAGTAAAAGTAAACTAGTCCTTCAGCATCTCAAAATGTATAATTAACAGTCCAATAGGAGAGAAAACAATATGAACAGAATAGCCAATAAAAGAAATCCCTCAAGAAATGGACCTCAATGAAAGGATCATCATCATCATGACATAATGTCCACTTGATCTGAAAGTTTAATGTAAAAGGAAAAGTTTGGAAATAAAAAAGGAGAAGATAGAGATGTGATAGAGAGAGAGGTGTGATATGTATTTAAGTCAGAGAGTTGAAGGAGAAGGGATTGAAAGATGCACTTTCAATTCCTTCAGTTTTTATATATAAAAAAAGAAATGACATCATTTTCCCATATTGCGGACCACAGGCTATCAGGGCCCAGAAATAAAATACCAGCTAAAGTAACGGACCTCTGGATGAATCAATAAAATGGCCAACAGCATACCGGTCTTCCCCAGGACATTGGGGCAATTAACATCAGACCCAAATGGCAAGCAACTGTTAAGGATGAACTTTTTAAAACCATAAGAACTATATATATATAACTAATGAACATTAATTCAAAAACTTTCCAGTATTTGAAAACAGTAAGAACTCTAAATTCTAAACTTTTCAATATTTAAATAGAAATAGAATTTCCTATCTGACTAAATTATTTATTAATTATTTTTATTGAATATATTATTTTTTAAAAATCATTTCCATTAATTTATTTTTTTTCTGTTAAACTAAACTTTTAATAAATTTAAATTTACGTCAGGCATGAATGGCTGCATAGATTTGTAAAGTTATATTATTTTAATTAAGAGAGGGTTAATCTTGGGTTATTTGTTTCATAGTTAAATTGGGTTAATCGATTGGATATATTGGTGTAATTAGAAAATGTAGTATGAAGATCCGCTACGTGCAAGATCACATTATATGCTGCACTTGGGCAAAATAAGCCTATTTCTTATTGACCATCAGAGACAGACAGTATTACCTGCTCTTTGGATCACCCCTTTAGCATATGGAATGGGATCTAAGTTGGCAAAAAGGACCACAATCCCTTCCTATGGAGTTTTCTTTTTTTATTGTTCTTCTTGCCAGACAGATGTAACATTCCTGTACTGGATGAGAGACAATTTTTTATTTATAACCATGCTGTTCAGATGGGGATTCCTGACAGTATGGTATTTGTGCTGTCGTATTCATGCTGCATTGAATACATCGATATATCAGATAGATTGGTGTTGGTTTGACTGTGAACTTTTGGCCTAAGATTAAATCAGGGATAGAATATTTTCTTTTCAAATGCAATCTATGTAGTCTATTCATACTTGACACTCTAATAAAATATTAATAAATTCATCTAAACGAACATCTAAAATAAAAGTTAAATTGTAAATTAAAACCTAAAGTAAAGTTATAATGTTTTATAAAAAAAAAATAATAATTAAAGTTATACTAAATGATAATTCTAAATTTTATATATGTTTAATAAATGTTTGTGTATGTTATTACTGGCAGTGGCTTCTTTTATTGTTATTTAATATTAAAAATTATCTCTGCTGCTCCGTGAGCTAGTGACTGGGGCTAATGGTCATAATAAAAAATATATGTAAAATTTGGATCTCAACAGTACGTATCTGCCTATTATATAAATTTTCCAGGTTCAAATAGCCTGGTGGTGCCCTGTACAGCAGATACAGGAAGACTTCAGCTTCCAATCCACCCTGACCATTATAATTGGTGCCCAACATGGGGCAGATACGATGTTACTCCAACTATCTGTTACATTCCAACCATTATAATTGGACTCCCAACATGGGCTGATGTTATAATAAACCACGAGTACCCTGAGTAAATTTTTTTAATGAAATATTTTTATCTACCATATACTTTAAATCTTATAAAAGCACTGCCAGAAAAAAATAGCACATATATTAAACACGAAAGAAAATATATTAATAATTTTAAATTGTAATTTGGTAATTTTTTTTAAAAAGAAAAAGTCAAAAGGTTGCAATTAATATAAGTTTTTATTTTATTTATATATATTATGCTTTAATGTGTATAGGCATGCACAGCCACATAAGTTTATGATTGTAAATGTGACACCTTACAATGAGTGTCCTTTGGGAATTTATCTAAGTGTAACCCTATTTAAGCACTTCAATTAATCATAAATAAGTTGGTGGTATATATAATTGTGCTGCAAATATGCAGGTATAAACCCATTGTTTCTTAAAACATTTATTTCATTGCAACCTCCTTAAATAAATAATTTGCTTGTTGTGCCATTTGTTAGAAATGAAATATAGAGAAAATGGGAGGAGGGGGCATAAATATAGATGGTTCACAGAAAAATGATAGTCAACATTTTTTATATAGACATTTTGGAAAATTACTAACTGAATGTCTTTGTAAATTTTCGTTAATTGTGTACTGTAATTATTAACCCTAAATAAAAAAATTTTTTCATTTTTTTCGTATTTTCACCCACTGGACAAGCCACCAGGTGACACTGCAGAACCACCAAGAAGCCTGTAAGTAAAAAATTTCTAAAAACAAAAATGGCTCAAAATTGCTGAAATTGAAATTTGGAAACACCCCCCCCCCCGCATGAAAACAAAAACATCTCAAAATTACTGAAATTGAAATTTCAAACAAAAATTGATTAGAATGTCTGAAGCGAGAAATGGTTAGAACACCCCCCCTATGCACACGAAGATTTCAATGAAAATAAGTAAAGTGCAAATTATGAATGCTATTTTCAAAATCCTATGAAATAAATGGAAAAAAATTATAATAAAAGCCTACGAAATTAAACAAAAACATACTAAATCTCAAAAAAAAAAATTAACAATGACAAATTAATGGCGGTAATACAATACATTTGAAAAAAAAATTACTCTGACTTTCAATACTAAAACGATGGGGAGTGTAATAATCCACATTAAATGTAGATGACATGAGCTCATAGTGATTTAAAAAATAAAAGTAGTTATAAAATGCAAAAACAGCACAAAAAATGGCAGGAAATTTGTTAAAAAAGAATCACTCTCAGTTATCTAACTAACAGATATAATAATAATTCAAACCTTAATAACAGACTAATACATATTAATTAATCAATGTTCATATTAACCTATAATTATTACAGCCTTCGCTCTGAATTTTATTATAGAATATAACAATAGCATCAATAGACTTTAAATTCAGTTAATATGTTACTCTATTACATCACACATATATAAAATCAACAAATTAGAAATAAAATAATCAGAAGAGAAAATAGAATTTCAAAATAATTAAAATAGATTACCAATTTTCCTCAAGAGTTAGTTGATTATTCAGGAGGTTGTTGAATTTTTTCATCCTTGCAAAATGATACTTGGGCATTCTAGATCTCTCCATTAGTGATTTATATATTAAATTTTTTCCGTCTATTGATCGCGTTTTCTTTCACTTAAAGTTTGTTATTTTTAAAATAACTTATACACAATTTTGAAATGTAGATAGAAACTGAAAAATAGCATAAACATTTTTGGTACTATTTCTACTATAAAGAAATTGCTGGAACTCGGATCACATGACATATTGGTGTTACAAGTTTTGCCCCTGAGAAATCAACAAGTGTATTTTTTTTAAAAAGAGAAAGTATTTTTTTTAAAAAGGAAAATAATACATTTTCTCATTTTAAATTATAAGTCAATAATATTAACAAATTAAAAATCCTTTTCCTTTTCAAAAACTTTATTTTCTTATATCAATACTGAACTTATATTTATGTAATACAAAACTCCAACATTTCTCTTATTGGAGAACATATATATTTTGAAAGAAAAAGTGATTGTACATTTGCTGTGTTTTAATATATGATAATAAATCAAATAATTTAGATATATATGCATTTTCTCAAAATATTAATCCATTAAGCTTTCTGTGTGTTTTTGGGAGGGGCTTCCTCCATTATTACTTTTTATTTGGCTTTGGGATGAAAAGAAGTAAAATGAAAACATTACTGTTTGTACTTTAATGAAGACAAAACCTAATACTAAGATGTAATACTTTGTATTTATTGTTTGAAATGTGGCATTTCAAAAAGTTTGAATAAAAAACTGCTGTACACATTACGTTCCATAAGTTTTAAAGTTTGTACAGCTTTTTATGAACACACACACAACAAATAAGAATTAAAACAAAACAACTAATAAACAGCCATTTAATCAAAAATTGACACGCAAACAAATGAAGGCAAAAAACTAGTGATTTCTTTAGGTTATGTGTTTATTTATAATCAATAATAAATAAACAAATAAAAAAAACAAATTCAAGTTAAACTATCAAAGATCTTGGAATGGCCATCTTGGCAAGTATGGCTCTGAACAAGTCCTCCCCTTTGTGGAGGCGCTGCCACATAAATTTGGCCATGTATTAGGCGAGGCATTGGAGGGTTATGCTTGTGTGTCCATAAAAAGCTGTATAAATTTTAAAACTTATGGAATGGAATGTGTACAGCAGTTTTTATTTGAACTTTTTGAAATGTCACATTTCAAACATTAAATATAAAGTATTACATCTTAGGGTTAGGTTTTGTCTTCATTAAAGTACAAACAGTAATGTTTTCATTTTACTTCCTTTCATCCCAAAGCCAAATAAAAAGTAATAACGGAGGAAGCGCCTCTCAAAAACACCCAGAAAGCTTAATGGATTAATATTTTGAGAAAATGCATATATATCTAAATTATTTGATTTATTATCAAATATTATAACACAGCAAATGTACAATCACTTTTTCTTTCAAAATATATATGTTCTCCAATAAGTTGAAATGTTGGAGTTTTGTATTACATAAATATATGTTCAGTATTGATATAAGAAAATAACGTTTTTGAAAAGGAGAAGGATTTTCAATTTGTTAATATTATTAACTTATAATTTAAAATGAGAAAATGTATTATTTTCGTTTTTTAAAAAAAAAATACTTTCACTTTCTAAAAAAATACACTTATTGATTTCTCAGGGGCAAAACTTGTAACACCAATATGTCATGTGACCCGAATTCTGGAAATTTCTTTATAGTATAAATAATACCAAAAATGTTTATGCTATTTTTTCAGTTTCTATCTACATTTCAAAATTGTGCATAAGTTATTTTAAAAATAACAAACTTTAAGTGAAAGAAAACGCAATCGATAGACGGAAAAAATTTAATATATAAATCCCATATTTTATCTAGAATACCCAAGTTTCATTTTGCAAGGATGAAAAAATTCAATGATGTCCTGAATAATCAACTCACTCCCGAGGGAAATTGGTAATCTATTTTAATTATTTTGAAATTCTATTTTCTATTCTGATTATTTTATTTTTATTTTGTTGATTTTATATATGTGCAATGTAATAGAATAACATATTAACTGAATTTAAACTCTAATGACGCTATTGTTATATTCTGTAATAAAATTCAGAGTGAAGGCTGTAATAATTATAGGTTAATATAAACATTGATTACTTAATATGTATTAGTCTGTTATTAAGGTTTGAATTATTATTATATCTGTTAGTTAGATAACTGAGAGTGATTCTTTTTTAACAAATTTCCTGCCATTTTTCATGCTGTTGTTTTTGCATTTTATAACTACTTTTATTTTTTAAATCACTATGAGCTCATTGTTATCTACATTTAATGTGGATTATTACACTCCTCATCTTTATAATATTGAAAATCAAAGTAATTTTTTTTTTCAAATGTACTGTATTACCACCATTAATTTGTCATAGTTAATTTTTTTTTTTTGAGATTTAGTATGTTTTTGTTTAATTTTGTAGGCTTTTATTATAATTTTTTTTCATTTATTTCATAGGATTTTGAAAATAGCATTCATAATTTGCACTTTACTTATTTTTCATTGAAATCTTCGTGCACGGGGGGGGGGGGATTTAACCATTTCTGGCCTCAGATGTTCTAATCAATTTTTGTTTTAAATTTCAATTTCAGCGATTTTGAGAAATTTTTGTTTTCATGTGGAGGGTGGTCCAAATTTCAATTTCAGCAATTTTGAGCCATTTTTGTTTTTAGAAATTTCTCACTTACAGGCTTTTTGGTGGTTCTGCAGTGTCACTGGATGGCTTGTCCAGTGGTGAAAACACTACCATTTTTTTAAGCAAGTTTATTGATATGTAATGGGCACACATGCCATTACATTCTAATAAATAAAATTAAAAATAAAAGTTCGCAGATAAAACTTCTTTTTTTTTAAAATTAAAAATTAAGTCATCTAAATTTTATATATATATAAAATCGCACAGATGAAAAATTATTAAAAGAAAACTTTATAAATTTTCAAAAAAAAAAACTTAAAAGATTTAAAGATAAAAATATATCTTTAAGAATGTATATAACATTTGTCTAAATTGCATGTTGTTTCTCAGACAGCCAATCAGATTTTAAACAACCACTGTTTGGCTGTCTGAGAAACAACTGTAGGTGCATGTGAAAGACTAGCAACCTTTCAATTATTATTAATGCTATTGTGTAAAATGGAAATGATTATTTTCAATTAGTAAAAGTAAACAAGCCCTTGGGCATCTCAAAATGTATAATTAAAGGTCAGATAGGAGAGAAAAACAATGGGAATAGAATAGCCAATAAAAGAAATCCCTCAGGAAACAGACCTCAATGAAAGGATCATCATCATGACATAATGTTCACTCGATCCGAAAGTTTAATATAAAAGGAAAACTTTGGAAATAAAAGAGAAGATAGAGATGTGATAGAGAGAGGTGTGATATGTGTTAAGTTGGAGAGTTGAAGGAGATGGGATTGAAAAACGCACTTTCAATTCCTTCAGTTTTTCTATAAAAAAAGAAATGACATCATTTTCCCATATTGCAGACCACAGGCTATCAGGGCCCAGAAATAAAATACCAGCTAAAGTAATGGACCTCCAGATGAATCCATAAAATGGCCAACAGCATACCAGTCTCCCCCAGGACATTGGGGCAATTAACACTGGATCCAAATGGCAAGCAACTGTTAAGAATGAACTTTTTAAAACCATAAGAACTATATATATATATATATATAACTAATGAACATTAATTCAAAAACTTTCCAGTATTTGAAAACAGTAAGAACTCTAAATTTTTCAATATTTAAATAGAAATAGAATTTCCTATCTGATTAAATTATTTATTAATTATTTTTATTGAATGTATTATTTTTTTAAAATCATTTCTATTAATTTATTTTTTCCGTTCTTTTAAGTTTTTATTATGATTTTTTTTTTTTTGTTAAACTAAACTTTTAATAAATTTAAATTTAAGTCGGGCATGAATGGCTGCATAGATTTGTAAAGTTATATTAGTTTAATTAAGGGAGGGTTAATCTTGGGTTATTTTTTCGTAGTTAAATTGGGTTAATCGATTGGATATATTGGTGTAATTAATAAATGTAGTATGAAGATCCGCTACGTGCAGGATCATACTATATGCTGCACTTGGGCAAAATAAGCCTATTTCTTATTGACCATCGGAGACAGATGGTATTCCCTGCTCTTTGGATCACCCCTTTAGCCTATGGAATGGTATCTAAGTTGGCAAAAAGGACCGCAATCCCTTTCTATGGAGTTTTCTTTTTTTTTATTGTTCTTCTTGCCAGACAGATGTAACATTCCTGTACTGGACAAGAGACAATTTCTTATCTATAACCATGCTGTTCAGATGTTTATTCCTGACAGTATGATATTTGTGCTGTTGTATTCATGCTGCATTGAATACATCAATATATCAGATAGATTGGCATTGGTTTGACTGCGAACTTTTGGCCTAAGGTTAAATCAGGGATAGAATACTTTCTTTTCAAATGCAATCTATGTAGTCCATTCATACTCAACACTAATAAAATATTAATAAATTCATCTGTGTGAACATCTAAAATAAAAATTAAATTGTAAATTAAAATCTAAAGTAAAGTTATAATGTTTTATAAAAAAAAAAAAGAAAAAAAATTAATTAAAGTTATACTAAATGATAATTCTAAATTTTATATATGTTTAATAAATGTTTGTGTGTGTTATTACTAGCAGTGGCTTCTTTTATTTATTTATTTTAATATTAAAAATTATCTCTGCTGCTCCGCGAGCTAGTGACTGGGGCTGACGGTTGTAATAAAATATATATGTAAAATTTGGATCTTAACAGTACATATCTGCCTACTATATAAATTTTTCAGGTTCAAATAGCCTGGTGGCACCCTGTATGGTAGATACAGGAAGACTTCAGCTTCCAATCCACCCTGACCATTATAATATATATTTACAATGGGTTTGAGGGCAGTTAACTTATAAGGGTCCTGTGACTTAATACTGTGGTCCCGGAATATTAATTAAAGTCCAGAGAATAGTTCTCGGAGAGACCATATTGGCAAGACTGACGGTAATTGCCAGAGGAAGAAACATGTCTGTTCTTCAAGGGCTTTAACTAGCTAATCCCATTCTCTTCCCTTTCTGGTGAAGGTCATGGCTTTACATTTTTATTTTAATAATCTAATTGGTTGGAGTACCATGTGGTAGTACCAATGTTATTACATTCCAATCTGCATTTTTACTTAATAAATATATAATACAAGTTCTTGTACATTTAATTAACTAAAGTTTTCTTTTTTCAGATAATTCTTATCAGGAATCCAATCCGTATTTTACAATGGCATTTAATTAAATTTGCTATAGGGCTATTTGATATTTAATCAGAGTTGTGATCTTTAAATTAATTTCACCTAATTAGTTCATAGCATTTTAATATGTCCATTGCATTTATACACACACATACTTAAATTAAACTTTAACATTTTCACGTCTTTTTCTGTTTCAATAAAAATACGCATTTGATCAGATTTTTCTAATATACGCATATTTAGCAAAATCTAATGTTGTGTTGTTAATTTCCTGTAGATATAACACCAGTACCATCCACTGGTTATACAATCAACTTCATTCTCCATAGTTTTATTGATCGATTTTGTTTACATTAATATATACTAATGCCAGTTTTTGTATTTAAAAAAACATTGTTAATCAATATCTAATACCAAATGCATTAAGGACAATAATTCTTCTAAATATTGATTAGAAAATATTCATTCGTGTATTCTTTAAAAAAATCAATTAATTTCCAAATTATCACTGGTGCATCAAACAGAGATTGCCTCATTTCTTATACAAGAAACTATTATTTATACTAAATAAAACAAACTGACAAAGACTGTAAGTCTATCTTTGTCAATTATGATTGACTGACTACCTTGATTTGACTTTAAAACATATTGTACCCCACCATTAGATTCTTGTTTGGCTATTAAAAATATCTTGAACCACATAATTTAAAAAAAAAAAAACATATATGCATCTATTAGAATTATTTATCTTAAATTAGAGGCATTTTATAGGATTCAGTGTCCATGGAAGTCATTCTCAGATGCTTTGAAGTTGCTTTAGATGGTCTTTTCACCCATATCTTATTCCTCACTCAATTTAAATTGTTTCTTTGTCTTTACATTTCTTGATCTTGTTAATCTTAAAAAAGCTATTAATAATTAGTAAGGATTTTCTTCATATTGATTCAGAAATTTTATTTATTAAATTCTTTGTGACAATTTGTCATATATATATATTTTAACAATTAAGATGTCTTCTTAGATTTCCTCAATCTTGATAATATCAAGCTCAGCCATTAAACTGATGCACAAGTTTAAAATAAAATAAAAATTATTTTCTTCTCATAAATTATATCAGATCAAAATAAAATTAATATTTATGTGACTGTACTCGATATTATTTCTATTGATTATACCTTTCTAATTAAACTATAATGCAAATTGTAAACATCTATATCTAAATAGATACCACCACATTTTGGATTAAAACTCTTGAATTTATTTATCATATTGTTATTCTACTCTTTTTTTTTTTCACCATGCTATCATTCACATTGATAATGCAGCCTAACATCATTAATGAACTTTCTGTTCAAACAGATTTAAAAACACAAAATAATCCCCAAATTACACTTTAGATTACTTTTCCAATTATAAAATTATTTAACTCTTTCCAAAAAAAAAAAAAGAGTGGCTCAGTCATCACTAAAAGTTTGATTTGATCTTTTGAATATCATGCTACAAATCAAAAGTTTTTCCATTATCAGATTTGATCAGAGCAATATTAACTGTTAGTTGAGATATTCAGTCACACAATTATTTCTCAAAAATTAAATATCATGTGTTTTCATATTCTTCAATTAATTTTTAAACATGTTCCATTTAGTAATGCAATGGTAATCCATGATACATTAAGGTAAATTGGGATTTGGAAATATGCTTTCATGTTTAATATAAAATATAATATTCTAAGAAAAAAATATGAAGATTGTTAAAAGCTATTTTTCAATGGATTAAAAATTTTATTATGTGCAATTTATCAAAAATATGCAATTATCAATGTTTATGCACTCTACAATCAAATCAATTTTTATAGAAGCTATTTACATTGAATATATGTTATAATAATACTAATTATAATATCCTAACAATGTTCATAATCATTGTGCTTATTTTCAAATTGAAAATATTTTCATCTATTATTGATCCACTGCAGAATTGTGTCTCCAAGTTAATCCAGCTTCTCTGATCCATAATCTCTCTTTTCCACATCACACCAGCAAATTTCCTTTACCCATCTAACATGTGGTCTTTTTCTAGATCTTTCATGTTCTCTTGGCATCCAATATAAAACTTTATCTGTTTATTATTATTTCTTCTAGCAATGTGTTTAGCCCAACTTTATGTCAAACCTTTAATTCTTTAATATCTGTTTGTTCTCTTACCCATGTATTTTATTTGCAATCTCTTATTATTCTAACATTTCTCCATACTTGAGTGAATGGTCTAAAGTTTCTGTATAGCTACTCTGTTAAGTATCCAAGTTTCAGATTCATAAATAAGAACTGACAAAATACACATATTAAAACCTTTCCTTTGCAAACACATAGTATTAAAAAATGCATCAAAAGAATCCATCCAAGAATAATTCTGTGCATAATTCCTTCCATTTGTATTAATAATCTAATGATATTTGTAATTATTAATTTCTAATTCATGATTATCAATTTTTATTTACTTCTTCTGAGAAAATCAAATGAACATTATTTTAATCAGTCTTTTTAGAATCAATCTTTAGTTTTATTTTCTTACTTTCATCTGATAACTCTTGAAATATTTCTGAAGCTTTGAAGTATTACTTGCAAAAACCAATGCATAATTTTCTAACTGTTGATAATTTAAATAACTCTATTTTTTATTCTCTTAGCTTCCCAATTTAGTCCAAAAAATACTTCTTGTAAAACTATTGTAAACAATTTTCAAAATATGAAATCCTCTGTCAGACATATTTATCAATATTAATGTTTTTTAATGTCACTATGTAATCTAATCACCACTGTTCATGGCAATATCCTGGGTCTATATCTTGATGATTGAAAGCTTTAATCACTGTAAATATGCTTATAAAACCAAATATTTTTCCATAATTGACAAATCCAAAGTCTAATGGCAATTCATATTTATAGGTTCTTACTATAACTTTTCTCAATACTTGCACATGATTACATTAAAATCACTTTTAAATCCAGTTTCTTTGTTTTTTGTTGTTGTTAATTAAAATTCAAACTTCATTGTAGATGAATTATAATTATCTTTGGTTAAGATTTTGTATGAAGACTGATAGGTCTATAATTTCTAATATCCTCTTTATTATTGCATTCTTCCAATCATCTGATACATCTTTATTATATATACATTTTCCATATAACTTTGTTAATAATTTGTCTATTTCTTTATATGCTTCTTTTAAAATGTCAGTAATAATACCATATTTCCTGGAGTTTTTCCCTTCTTCGTGAACTTAATTACATATCTCACTTAATTTATAATACTTAAAAATTCATATGCAGTAATTATAAAAGTTCTTTATAACTATAAAAAATTTTATAGAACTTTTCCATTTATTTATGATATCATATTTCTCCTTTTAGTAATAAATCCATCTTTTCTTTTTATTGCTGAAATAATCTTTCTTTTAATATCCGGACACTGTTTTATACTTTTTAAGATGTTTATTCTTTTCTACAGCTTTCCTTTCCAATTCACAATGGTATTTTCTTATATCATTTTAATTCTTTTTATATCATTTTACAAGACTCTAATTCAATTCTCCTTAATATATCTTCTTCTTTTTTTTTATAAAAAAAAAAAAAAAGATTTCTTATTTTCTTTATACATTATCTTGTCTCAGAAAATTTGCTAGTAAATTGTTTTTTGCACCAGCTATCTTTCTTGCAGTTCTCAATAGAGTATCAATAATTCTTATTATTGACTTCAGTTAAGTTTAAACCAATTTCAAAGTCTGTTAATATTTTAAAACAATTTCTAAGTTCTGATTTCATTGGAATGTTTCTGAAGGTTAGAATATCAATTGTTTATACTTCATTTCTTAATAGTTTTCAACTCTTTACTTTTGCATTGACACATCTTACATTTCACTAAAAGATTATCATTTCCTGAGTTAAATCTATAAAGAACATTACAATCTTGAAACAGATATTTTCCTATTGATGAAAATATAATCCAGTTTTGCAATACCTTCATTTGGAAACTTCCATGTCTGTTTTTATTTAGCATTTTCATCAAAGAAAAAAATCATAAAATACAATTGTTTTTTCTTCTGCAAAGTCCATAAATATATGCCCTTCTTTATTTCTGATGTCATGACCAAATTTATCACAGTACTTTTATTCTTCAACAATTTATCAATTCTAGCATTAAAGTCTCTCAGGACAATTTTAAAATATTGTTTGGTCTGATCAAAAATATTTTATACATCCATATAAAAATTCCCTGATTCTTGTTGGGACATAAACCTGAATTATCTCATTTGATATTTTATATTACATTAAATAACTAATTTTGTCAATCCATTTGGTGTAACATCAATCTCCCCAATACTGTTCTCCAATTTTTTATTTATAATGGATCTCAATCCACTTGTGCTTTCAATATTTATGTTTCTGTAATGTATGGAGTGGACATTAAATTTTTCCACTTGTGCTTTCAATATTTATGTCTCTGTAATAAAATACATATCAATTTTTAATCAATTGTCTCTTCATCTTTTATTTTAACTTCCCAAATTTCAACCATCTCATTTAATATTAGACAGTTTTTTCATTTCATGAAATAGTTCTATTGACTTGTGAACTGCATTTTTAGATCTCTAAATAAAACATCTCATTAAATGGTAATCTGCAATCAGGTCACTTTTAGCATTTTCCAGCAGCTGTTTTAGCTGATGATTTTGCAGCTTCCTGGGAATAAGTATCATAATTTAGTTTTATCTATTATAATTGTCATTATTTATAAGAAAACATTCAAGAAAACTGATACTTCACTTAAGAACTATCAGGAAACTGAAAAAAAAAATGCAGAGGTAAAAATCCAGTAAGCTCACCATGATAGCTGATGCATATTAGTGAGCCCATTCATGTTTGTTTACCATATCAAATAATTATATAGTAATAATAGCTACAATGACAAAAATGCATGGAGTGGACATTAAAATTTTTCCCATTTGATTCTTTTAAGGACTTAAAGAAAAAACAAAAAGATCCCCTTCTAGTTATCAGAAAAATTACTTTCTAATAAGATTTTTAAAAAAATAATAATAATATTTTGGGTCTACTATAAAGATATTATGATGCAAATATATATATATTTGAAAATACTCTGTAAAAATATATATATTATTTCTTTTATATAGTTAAACTTTACCTTAAAGAGGGATGTTCTGAAAAACATTGGCTCCAGAAGAAAAAAAAGAATCTAAAAAGTATTCTATACAACAACAAAAAAAGAAATCTCTAAAAAACACTAACTTCAGAAAACAAAAATTTAAAACATTTAAGTAAAATCCTGGTTAAGCTAATCATTCAAAAGTCAGTGAATTCATTTCATTATTACATAGACCTCCTAAAAACACAAAGTGAGCATGAATTTTTTAAGTTAAAAAGCTACAAAAAGATTAGACAGTTATATGACAAAGAAAAGTTGACAGAAAGGCTCAGTTGGTTAGAGTATTACCTTAAAATTAAATATTTAAGATCCTAAGAGTACAGTTTTAATTCCCATGCTAGTACTGTCACTGGCCAGGCTAGCAATATTCACTCCAAACATTCTGTTACATACTATTAATCTATGCACTATTACTAACAGTTGAATGTAATTGGAAAATTAAAATAAAGTTTAAAAAAATTTCTAAAGACATTCAATATTTAATAGTAGGTGATGGAAATAGTCTAACATATAAGTACAATTAAAATGCCATCATCAAAATCTTCAGATAAATATTATTACATATTACTTAAAAGTTAAAAAATTAATACTGATGAAACTAAAAAAAATAATTATGGTCAACATAAATGTTATTATGATCATAAATATATGTGGCAGTGGTAGACAAAGAGTTAACATATCCTAAACAAATTCTCCAATCAAAAAAAAATTAGTTTGGTCAATCAAATAAAATTGTTGTGATTCCATTACCATCTCATAACTTTCAGAACAACTAATCATATGTTAATTATTTAACTGACTTCACTAAACTAAAAAAAAAATCAAAATTATAAAATGCAGAAGACCTTGCTCTGGTAATTTTGCTAAGCATTATCACAGTCTCCAAAGCTATGACTAAAATTATTTACATTTGAAAAGATAGTTATTAGAATCTCCAAATGGATTTAATTTAATTAATTCTTCTCTAGACTTTTTTTCTTAACATCGCGACTTCGTGGTAAATTATCATATTTACTATTCATTGGTTTCTATAAGCATTATTACAGGATTTTTGTTCTTCTATCAATTCAAACATACTAATCTACAGTGCTACAGTTGCTGCCTATCAAGATTAAAACTAAGACTTCAACATCATTACAAAATTTGGCTTATATAAATTTGATATAAATGAGTGAGGGGTGACTTTATTTCAAATAGATTCATTCAAGCCATTCCAATTTTGATTTTTTACACTTTTGTGGCCAATCTAGCAAATGCCCAAATGATTACCACTGTTTAGCCTCAACAATGGGCAAAAATCAACTGTCTATCAGTCATTAATTACTATGTCTCATATAACTAATAAATTATCAATTGAAATACTTGGGCAAATTCTTATTTATACTGTTAGATCAGCAAATTTGCCTCTCCAATGGCAATTACATTATGCAGCAATTATAAATGCATTATTATTTCATTTGACTTTTAAAAATATTTACTACTATTAAATGTATAAAGCAGACATGTAAGTTTTACAATGAAATAGGGTGGGGGGTATAAAACTAATGGATGAGTACAGCAGTTCCATTTAACTGACTGAATTGACTTTTTCTTATCTTAGATAAACTTGTATAGATTTGTCCACACATTTTATTTTAAGCATTCAGATTTACACACATTATATGTGTAACTTAATATTGACTTACATTAAATTATTGCAAGATACATGTATTATTTTTTTTTTATCTAGAGGTAAATTTATTTATTTAACATCTCATTCATCATTACTATTAGCAGACACAAACAAGTATATTCATTTTAATGGCTGAAGATAAAAATAAATAGAAAGATACAGAATAAAAAATTGAATATTGGTTCCATGATGACTATATTAAAATAAGTTACCAATATTGTATAGTATGCACTGTGCTTTTTTTATATATTTGCTTTTTTTATATATCTGATGGGAACCATTGAAGCATATACTAATCAATAAATGGAACATTTTCTAAAAATTTTAAATGTTTTACAGGAAAATTAATTGGATTTTTTTAATGCATGTTTTCCAAAAAGGGAGGTGGGGATGGAGGAGGGGGGACATTGTCAATTTCAAATTTTATATTTACTTTTATCAAAATAATGTTAAAATACAAATTGTAAAAATTTACATAATTTTAATGAAGAAATAAGAGAATACAAAGTTGTGTTTTTCTTTTTTAATTGTTTTTATTTGTTCTGTTTCTATTTAAGAATTGAAGTAAACAACATTAACAAAAATGAGTTTAATGTAATACAAGTGTATAAAGAAAATGAAAGTAATCCAGTATTTCTTTATTATTGAAATTGAAACCAACAAAAAATATAGGTCAAGCAAACTTTTTTTATATATTGTTTATCAGTGACAAGTAGCAAGAACATCCTGAAGGAAGACTAAAAAATGGTCTGGACTGGTGCTGCTGCTATTCTTTTTCCATGACATTTCCTTAGCAGCTATGAAATATCCAGAAGAGACTTTAATAGATCTGAATTTATATTTCTCTCATCATCTTCTGAATTTTGGAATCAACTTTCAAAAGAACATTTAATCACTTGAGCTCTGGTCACTGACTCAACATCAGGTGATCGACTGTGAAAAGGGGGAACAACCCCTGACGTCATCATAGGGCATGACATTTTTCAGAGTGGATGACTAAGCCAAATGAATTTTGTCTCTATTGATGAGGAGCTATTCAGAGATAACCTGACTGTTATTAAGGCTATAGAATTATTTCAGATTGAGCACCCGGAGATTTAACTAAAAGAATTTATCCTGGCAAGAATAAAAGAAAATATTTACCTTACGGTAAAGTAAAGTTTGCGTATTTTCAAGGAATGCGCACTTTTATTTGAGTTCATATTTCAGGTGTTCCATTTTGACAGAGGCAAGTGTTGAGACATATTGGGGATCCGGCTTATCTTAGACTTTTACAGCATGACTGAAGGAGAGTCAGCAGGCGTGGGTTCGTCTTTTGGGTTAAGCTAGCAAGACATATTGATGATGACAAAACGTAGAGTAGTCGATTTTGACATCCTGTAAAGCAACAAAGTCTGTTAACAATTGCAAGTTTTTAAAAGGAATTAAATGCCCGAACTGCAACCAAAACGCTATGAATCTAGCATGCTATAATCAAAGTGTGTAAAAGAATACTGAATCTCACTTTGAAGCAGCGTATCAGCCAGGAATAAAAACTATATTCCTAAATTTGCGGAGTTATTTATACCACGCTACATTTCCCGTGAAAACTTTTCCAATTGTCGAATTCTACGCCTTAGGGGAGGGCAAATCTCAATCTTCCACTCAATCTAATGAGGAATTCTTAACTAGGGATTATTTTAAACAGAAACAACACAAAATTAAATCTCCACTTTTAGAATGAACTTAGAAATGATTAGAATGTAATTAACAAGCTTGCTTGTTTTTAGTCAAATTGATTAAAACAAGCGGTGAAAGAAAACTATTTTAAAATCAATTCTATAAAAAAAATTAAAATGACATTTTAAATATAAATGAGTATGTATTTTAATACACTACTCTTTTTAAATAATTAAAAAAAAAATTTACATTAGAAATTTAACGAAAATTAAAAGTTTTTAAATAATTTTTGGTAATAAAGCCATTGAATCGGATATCTTCCGGTTCAATATATTGAAAATAGATTTAGTAATCAAAAATGCTATATTCCAAAATATTGAGATATTTCATCACTATTGGTGACAATAAGTCATTGCTTATCATTCTCATTACTTACTTTATGTTAATATTTCATGTTTAAAACTAAAATTCTATTTAGATCTAATGCTTGAAGTTTTCGTCAAAAAAGTTTCTTTTAACATTAAGCAAATGAAAAAGAATTAAATGTATAAGATGGATATAAACAGATAATATAAAGTTATTATAAACTATCTTTAAATTTATATCGTATAATTATTATTTTTTAATAAATAAATGATAAATATTATATAATGAAATAATTACTACCTCTTGAGAATCCATACTAAATAAAAATGTGCAAAATATTTTTTAAATCTTTACATTTTTATACTACATTAAATTCCATTATTGCACTTTGAATTAATAAAGAAAGATTAATTGTTAAAAATTGTAATAATTGAATTCTTTTATTATTATTTAAAGAGAATTGTTTTAAATGATAGGTATCTAATATACTTTGTTTTCATAAGTTTCGTAGCAAACGTTTTTTACAAAGTCAAATAAATTTAAAACATTCGTCTTTTCTTCTGAATTGGGATAATCAAAAAGAAGTAAATATTAAATATAAAACGGACAAATTAAAACTGGTATCAATAACTTCTATAAATATTGTAAAATGAAATGCATTGTATAATAGTAATTCTATAAATATATATAAACTTTTTCCACATCTACAATTATAGCTCCTAATATTCAGGATTTAGCTTTCATATCTCAGTATGCAGGTCTTGGATCGATCAATTTTTAACTGGGTAAAGTAAAAAAAAAAAAAAAATTCAATCTGGCCAATGAATGGAATTGTGCACAGCCTACAACAAAACATTCCCCATCTATCAAAAATTAACATTCAATAAAAATATCAGTCAAAATAAGACCGTGTTATTGTTTTTTTAAATAAAAATAATATAATCACTTACTTGGAATATCGTGTAACATTTTATCTATCAATATCAAATGGCAGGTTGAGCTTAAAATTTCCATTTAATAGATAACAAATTATTTGCAACTAAGAATCAATATATGAATGTTTAATTTTTTTTTTCTCCGCTACTGTGCTACAATGCTCAGATCAATTTTTCTTTAATTATGACAATAATTTATGCAGGCACAGTGTATAGAAATATTTATATACATTTAGTACCTTATTAGATAACTATGATATATATTATAGTGGTCAGATAATGCTTTATCAATCAAATCTATCAATAAAGGGGTCAGGAATGCCCACCCTCTGATGTATCATCAGATTTATTTATAGAGAATGCTACAGCAAAATTAACTGATGGTTTAAGGTTAAGATAATCAATTTCACACCTACATTCTTCATAAAAACAAAACACACGAAACTCCTATATTTATATAGTCTCATGGTTTGCTTGAAATATTACTCTACTACTAAAAATAATAGGGAGCCTAATTCTTCTCATTTACTACGTTATAATGGAAGAAGCATATATTGATCAAATCTTGTCTCTTGTTTATTGCGAAAAAAAGCCATTGCTGCAAGTAATTTCAGGATTAAACAAAATTTATTAAACGCGCGATAAAATAGTAGTATAATAACCAGAACAATACTGATTATTATGGAACAAAGCAAAGAACAAAGTTCTCTCCTCTTAAAATGATCCAGTTTAAAAGTATACATATAGTCAATGCCTGTTTGTTATCACATAATAATTATTTGGTGTTTTTCCCAAATCAAATGGCCTCTTATTGCTGGGAAATCTAAAATAAAACTAATCATGCTTCACTCATGTGTTATATTTTTAATCTGTAGAATAAAATGCTAGAATGGTATAATCATATTTTTAATCTGTTCCAGAATGAATAATATTTTAACAGTGAAATGAAAAGTTCCATAAATTAGGTGGATTATTTGACACATTTTTTTACTTTCTACTTTATTAATTAAGTCATATTATACTGCTTTACAAATGTAAATAAAGAAGTTTCTCAAATATTTTATTATTTAAGCTAAACTCTCCATGTAGTAATGCCACTCAGTGCAAGCCAGAACAATCAATGGATGCAGGAAGATTTGTGCATAAAATCCCTATAGTTTCTATCTTGTGGCTTCCACCAATGAGGAGTTTTGGATCTGAGAGCACTGCACCTAGATCCAAGGCTCCTCAGTGATGAAAGTCACAAGCTAAGAAACTAGTCTAGGAATATTGAATAAGTAGGCACTAGATAGAAATTTTATGCACTAATCTTCCTGCATCCATTGAATACTCTGGCTTGCACTGAGTGGTGCTATTGTGTGGAGAGTTTAGCCTCTGTGTAAACAGCTTGTATATGCATAAGAATGGTGATCATATGATGTGATATTTTTTATTCAGATAAATATTATTTTATTTAAAATTATGATTAGTGAAAGATTGAAAGGGATTAAATGTAATTTATATGAAGATTGGGTTGTATAGACGTTAGTAGTTAATTAAGTTATATTAAATAGTTTTATCTAAAAATAATAATGCTTATAAATTCATGATATTCGATCTCAAAATTAAGTAGAGTTACCCTTATGTAGACATGTAAGTCTATAAGGCATCTTTTGTATATCACTCATACTTGTTAGTATTAATTTTATTTGTTATCTAGGGTGTAATAAAGCAGCCTAATGGTTTAAGTGTACTTTGGGTTGATGAAGTAGCACCTTAAAGTTAAAGCCTGAATTTGAATTCAGAAAAACATGTAAAGGAAAAAATAAATAAGCCCGATAGTAAATTATTATTTAAGTCTGCTTCACAGAACTAAATAATAAAAAATAATTATTATAATAATTTGTAAATTATTTGTAAATGAGGTTTATAAATAATTGATTGGTTGGTAAAATAAATCGATTAAGAACATTTATGAGACTTAACTTGTATTTTTATATAATCTTTATCCTCCAATATTAAATTGAGATTTTTTTAAATGAAATATTAATACAACCTATTCTTATAAATGTGATTGTCTTCAAAACACCATATGATAATACATCTGACAAATTCCGAGTTTGAATTAGTTTAGGAAATAGTAATATTTTATTTAAACGCGTTATATAATTTTTATTATTTTTATTGCTATTGGTTTTTATGTTATGCAATAAAATAATTATTAATTTTAAATATTTCTCTTTGTCATTATTGAATAAACATCGCCATTTCATTTACGATATTAAAGGTCATATTTGAAAGGCAAACTTACTTGTAAAACTTTATTAGATCGAATATATCATTGTTGTAGTATTATTTGAAACGTAAAATAATATTGGATAAGATATTGTAAATAAAATCCCTTTTATACTATCGTATCCGAAAATGCATAAACATATTTTATATTCATGTATTTATTAGCTTGACCCTGAGATAAATTATTATTCAACTTTTTATATAATTTTTGTTAGCCATATTTTATCACAACGATTATATTATTATTAGTTAAAATTTGAAATAAGAAACCATAGTTATAAAGATTTTGTTGTTAGAAGAAACAAGAATAAGAGTATAGAGATTATTATTATAAAATCCTGAGAAATCATTTTATAAGAGTCTAGAATAACTGCAAGTCGAAATAAAATATATATAGTAGAAGGACTTTCCTTGCCTCAACCGCAAATCACAATTGCGAGTGCATTTTATTCTTTTCTAGTGCTATTTCAAGATGGATGATTTTGTTAGTTTCAATTTTTGGCTGTCCAACTTTTCGGGGCCACAATGATGATTGGTGATAATTGAGGGTCTTATTGTTTTCAATTTTGAAACCTACAGAGTATTGGCCTGATAATAATTATTTCAATTTAAGTTGCCTTAGTGATCAATTTGGTGATTAAATGCGTTGTAATTTTTTTTTTTGATTTTGTTAAATTAAAATTTTAGATGGCAGATGATGTATTAAAGTGATGAATACATAAGTACCATTATTGAGTTGTGGATATTAAAATATTTTTTTTCGCGTGTATGCCCTTGACGATGTTAATTGCATAATCTATACCAGTGGTCTTTAACCACCGGGCCGCGGAAGTTTTCTGCCGGGTCACGCTAGACTGGCAAGATAGTTAGTAATAACAAAGTAATAAGATTTTAAACTTTTAATTAATATAAAGTTTTTATTTTTTCATCGCATTTTTACCCTGTTAAAAAATAAGAAACAGAACAGAAACGAAATCTAATCAATCATACATAAATTAATTTGTTTTCCTATTTATCACAGATGTTTACGGAGAGATAGAATTAAATTTATTATTTTTCTAAAAAAACTCAAAATTAAAATAAAAAAGGTTTTTTATTAAACAAACTCCAGTTGTCTTTTGATAGCCAATCACGGTCGCTTGTCGGCATTGTTTATGTGTTAAAACAAGATCAAAACTTTTGACTTTTTCAAGTTTCGTTTTCTTTTTTTTGTTTAAAAATACGCCCACTTTTTTTTTTGGCCTATAAGGCGATATTTTTTGGTTTTATTTGTATACTGTTAATATACTAAAACTTTTATTTTTAATCTTTTATTGTTAATCTTTTTTAAAAAATAAAAACAAACAAAAAATAACTTTGCGATTTTTTTTTTTTTTGGCTTTATTTCTATTACGCGATATCTATTTTACCATTTTTTTAAAAAAAACTTTTCCTATTAATTACATTTTTTGATCCTTTCAACACACCAGCACACACACAAAAAAAATTACAATAACATCAAAACTTCAGACTTTTACACATTTCGTTTTATTTTTTCATATTTAAAATACGGTGAATTTTTTTTTGACTGTACAGTGATTAATTACGCGATTTCTATTTTGCCCTTACTACTATCAAAAGACAACCTCCATATATATATAATCATCTTGTATATTTAGCATTAAATACAGATATTACATTTATCATAATCATTGCCATGTAATTACACTAGCTATGATATTTCCCAATATTAAGGTGAATAACATTTTATTCTTGAATGTTTTAACAATGAAATAATAAACATAGAAATGCAAGCACATTAATGAGAATGATTGGTATTGTACTGTTTTCTGTGTCCAGCATGTGAAGGTAAGCAATACCATTACAATACACAATAACTAGTGTGCTGTTTTGGTCAGTTATAACAATTATGTTTATCTAAGGCTAAGCAGGTTACATCTTTACGAAAATTTATCTGTAAACTTCTGCTGGTCTGCGAAATCTTATCCTTATTTTTGCCGGGCCGCAGGTGTGAAAAGGTTGAAGACCACTGATCTATACAATATTGAAGCGATTTTTTTTTACTATCAAACTTAAATAATATTATGGTCAATCTTTCGATATATGAAGAGACTATCTTCCCAAAATAAATGAGAGGAAAATAATAATGATGGTTTAATTTTAAAATCATTTTTTAAAATTTAATATTTTTTTTATGGAACTGATGAGTGAGTTCTAGAATACCAGCAGGCAAATGCCTAGGTAATTCCTATATAATAATATTTTTTTATATATTTCAATATTTGTTGATGCGTATTAAATATAAATTTTATGTGTGTGTTATATTATAATCTTAGTCTTTAAGAATGGAAAAAAAAAACTAACGAAACTGTATTGGGAGGACCTGAAAATGCATCCTTAAGTGAGTTTTGTCAAGTCTTCTCTATGATGAGAGAAATGCAACAAAATTTAGTTAGAAAAATAGATAAATCTAAAGATGAAATGCGAAAGGATTTAAGTAGCAAAATAGATAAATTTAAAGAAGAGGTGCAAAAAGAATCAAAAGAAGATTTAGTTACTATGGAAAAGATTTAGTTAGTAAAATAATTACAACCAAAGAGGAAATGTGAGAGAATCTAATTAGTTTAATAAATGAATCTCAAAACAAAATAAGAGATGAAATTAAAAAGGAACCTAAAGAGAAATATGATCCATCCCGGATGGATGTCATCGAAAAATTGAATAAAAGAAATGGAATATTCTAAATTAATTGTAAAGAAGCTAAAAAAGACTCGGACAAAAGGCTGGAAGACAAATAAATCAAATTTAGTTGATTATAAAAATGAGACAAATATTAGGTTTGGGAAAAAGAAAAGTTAGGTGAGGTACGTCCAATAGTAACCATTCAATTAATGGTAATTACCGAATGCATTATACAAATAGAAGCGTAGTCTAATCAAACTGGAGAAATTTAACAATGAATTAAAAGACAAATTTATTAAGTCTGTTAACAAGTATGTGATATTAGATAATAAAATCACTTTAGGTCAGGAGAGTTTAAAAACAGAGGTACAAAAAGTAAATGATGACTTTCCAGCACTTGATAAAACTGAATTCGATAACATTAAAAAAGAGTTGAAAGAAAGTCGAAAAATTCAATTTAAATTCGGAGGGAATATAAAAAAATTTCAAAGAGACATTTCTGAAAGTTCAAAGGGATGGCCAGAACAATTTTGTGATGACTCTACTGAGTTAAAAAATTTTAAAAAAGAAATGGAAGATAGATAAACTAACTCTAAGGAAGAGAATAAAATTAATACTAAAGATTTGATTGAGCAGCTGAACATAAATGCTCAAGTGTATGACTTCAATAAAAAAATGGATGATATGCAAGCTATTGCTGAGAAAAATGTATCAGTATCTGACACTATGGTTAAACAAGTAGTAGAAAAAGATCTGAATTTTATATATGTAATGCAGTGAAATGTGAAAATGATCCATTGTATTCGTATTGTACCAAGATCGTAGTTGGTACATAATAATTTTATCTAAAAAATTAGTAAAACAAAAATCTTTCGTTAAAAGAGAAATAATAGGTAAAAGTTTAAGAGTTTTATTGCAGTTTGTTTTCATAAAAATAAGATTAAAAGTCAAATAGTTTTCTATTATTAGTTTTTGAAATAAAAATTACAAATAATTAAAAGAGAGGAAGGGGAGTCTTGGTTAGAAAAGTTAAACTAAAAGTTTTATAAAAAGAAGTAAAGGGTTTATTATTATTAGTTGAAAGGTGATTTTCAAGTTTAAAATATAAATCTCTTTTTATTTAAGCTAGAGAAAAAGGTAATCTTAAAACTAGTATTGAGTCTAGTAAAATATATATGTGCGATGGTAAATAATGGATGCGTAATAAATGTTAAAAAAATAAATGAAAATCAAAAATATAAAACAACAAGTTCAGCGGTGGCTACTAATTAAAATTATAAAAACAACATGTTTGCATGGCTACTAATTAAACGATCTCAAAAACATGTAGTTAAAGGATTAAGAAAGGAATTTCGACAACAGATATTGCCGGCGGACATGAAAACAAAAACACGTCTCATGTATAAATAGTAAAATTTTATCGGACATTCAGTTCAGAAAACAGTCAAGTTAATTGTATCAGAGATAACAGTTTAGGTCAGTTCAGAGTATAATATAGATTGTGCAGTTTATTATGAATCAATCAAGAATGCAGTGTTAAAACCACGGGAAACATGCCACTGTTCTCCAGCCTAAGTCCGATGAAAACAGCCAATAATACCTGATCTTAAGTGATGTCTGTGTAACAGCTTGAAGAATCTCCATCAATATCTAATTGCCTCCAGGAATAATACCAACTAATAATCATCAAATCTCCACAGGAAAACTTCAAATCTAACCGGTTAGATATACTTCATCAAGAGCAGCAAACAGCAAGATGCATCCACATCTTAAATCCTAGGTAAAAACATTTTCTTATCATTTATAAAGTAGCCATCGCATTTATAAAAATTTGTGTGAATCCTCCAAGAGTCAAGGATATGAACTCTATAGCACATAAAAAAATGAACTATTAATTTGTGTGTTCTAAATGTCAAATACTATTTAATGCTTTTTATTATATATGTGAGTGTGTGAGTTAATATGTGTGTAATCTAAAAATATCAGTGTTATTAGTTAAATGAGATTTATAAAATATTTAAATTTAGTAGAATTAATGTTAATTAAAATAAATTGTCTTTAAACTTAAACTTTATTTGTCGGTCATTTCTTTTTACCAATCTTTTATCAATTCTTTTCACCACTATTATGAAACAATAATTTGTTATTGATTAAAAAAAAAGACTGAGCTACTTAAGGGATTTTTCAAGCGCTGGATTATGAGCCTACTGTCCGAACATGTGAGTCTTAGACTAGCTGGCGCCTGGGGTTTACTCCAAAACAAATAAAGTGTTTGGGTAATAGGGGTTTGAATCTAGCAGCAGAGGTGGGCCATGATCTGATCGTGGGTATTGTTGATAGTTAAAGCTATCAATAATATTTTCCACTTTGCTCGAACGTGCCGGTTTGTTCACGTAATATTTATAATTAAATAAGATTATAAATGTATTATAAAGAAGTTTGTAACCAGCCAAAACATTTGCAGTGTAAGATCTTCTGTGGATCGAACCCAGTACAGTATCAAAATATAACTAATATCACTCCTTTAGAACATAATCTAAGTCCATTAGCTAGTCTTGAACAAGCTGAAGGGATGGCTAAAAATTCTACTATATTAAAATAAAACTCTTTAAAGGAGATTATTTTGAAAATCCTTTAGAATATTTCATAATCTAGAACTTATTGCATTAAGCAATTTAAATGAAAAACTAACTTATTGCTATTAATCATTTGTGTTATGCAATCAGACTGATGGCAATTGTTATTTATAAAGTCCCACACTTATGGTAATTATAAACAACTAATTTTAACAAGTTTTTGGGGAGAGAATCAACAAGATAATGTCAATTATCAGGTCTCAAGAAAAATAACTGCTAATAAAGGCAGATAGCTATATGCAGATTTTTAGGAAACAAACCATAAAACTTAAAAAATTTAATAATGTTGACATTAACTGAATATCAGATAGTACATATATTGCATCATAATTTGCCAAGATATATTGAACAGACTCTAATAGTCTCAGATCGTAACATTATTGAGGATGTAGCAGAGATCCTCAATTCTTTAGAAACAAGCGAGAGATCATATAAAAGTAGATATAGGCTTCATAAAAATCAGATTAATTATACACTCTCAAATAGTAATATGCCTTTTCAAAATAAATATAATTATAAAAATAAAAATCATAGAACAAGTAGGCAAGATTGACAAATATTCTCATTATAATAGGGATAGAGGAAAAGAATTTGTGTGTAATGCAGAAGATTATGATAGCATACACTAGAGATAAATTTAGGGATATTTCTGTTGGTGTAGTTCATGCTAAACCAAGTAGTAGTACTGAAAACAATAATAATTATAAAAAATATTAAATTAGACAAAAAGATTTAGAAAAATTGAGACTGATAAATTTTTAAAAAAATCAGAAGATGATTATTAATTTTAAATGAGTAAAAAATATTTTATTAATCTTTAAAAAACACTTATATTTCCAATACCAGTACTTCAATTTAATAAATGTGTTCTAATAATAATAATTATAACTTTAAAATTAAATACTAGCAATTTAGTCATTTTATGCTTTGTAAATTCCAAGCCAAAAAAAGTTTTCCTTGAGGGGTAATTGTAGCATTACAGTTGACTATTTTAAATTTTAAGACTATAAAAATTGTATTGGCTTTGAATAATTTGGCTTTTATAGTTAAGCAAATGTATTTATCACTTTTTTTTTTGTTTAAAGAGTATAAAATGTAGTCATTATTATATTCAAAAAGTCTCTCATATTAATGTTTGTAAGAAATATAATGATTATTGCTTTGTATTCACATGTAACAAATTAAATAAATAAAAAGATTTTTACTACAAATAGAATACAGCAATTTATTTATATTTTAGTTTATAACAATTTTGAGTTCATAACACATATAAGAAATTATATACATAATCGCGTGTCCGATTTCCCCACTAACAGTTCTATTCTAAGATGGCCGGTTTGCCAAAACCTCTTCTTAAAGTCTATTAATATTTTAATTATTCCGTATTCTAAAATTAGCCATTTTAGGCGTATAAAAATAATAAGATCGAGAAGATCTGTAATTACCTATACGGATCTTGGAACCTTCAGACTCCGCTAGTTCTGGATTATACCTCCGTTGTTCATATATCCCTTTCTCTATATAAAGAGTCCCACTCCGGTCACACAGCAATCTGGAAATATTGTGTTTTAAAATTACCCGGCTTCGCTTTCTTTTTCTCCTTTGTTCTGCTTTCGCTTGATCCTTATCAGTCCTTTTAATTAATTAATTGTACTTTCGTTTTTAATTAGAAATCATTACTTTACTTCAATTAGTAAATCCTTATTTTAGACTTTAATTAGTGAATGTTTGATTTAGATTTTAATTAATGAATGTTATCATATAAAACAATCTATCTTATTTCCGTATTTTAATCAAAACCCCCATAATGTTTTTTACTTGTATTTTTAAAATCTGCCTTTTTATTTTTACTTCTGGAGTACACTATTATTATTATTATTATTCCAAATACTATAATTCCTCCTCTTACTCCAGAAATATAAATGTCACTTACACATAATCTTTAAACCTTTCCGGTTTCCTTTTAATTCTAAGCGGCCTGGGTGATTTGCTCTTCCGTGCTTCTGGTCGAAGTTCTTCCATTATAATGTCTTTGTGTTCCTCCCCTGCATATTGTTTTTCTGATTTCTTTTCTATATTTCTTTCATTTTCCTCTGTCTCGTTGCTGTTCAAATTCTGCCAAAACTCAAATGGGACTTGATCTAATTCTCGTTTTCTTAAGTGGTTGATGTGCCTTCTATATTTGTTACCATTTTCCCCTTCCACTACATATATTTGTGTCGATATATTTTGTCCAATCATTCCTTTAATCCATGTTTTCTGTATGACATCTTGAACCCAGACTGGTTCTCCCATTTTAAAGTTTTTATACGATTGCACATCTCGTGTATATTTCATTTCAGTTGGTTTCAGAACTGCTAATTGTATTCATAATTTCCATCCAAACATCAATTCTGCTGGCATTTTCCCCGTAATCATCGATGGAGTAGTATGCTGGGTTAACATAAATCCCTGTAATTTTTCCTGTAAATCAATATTAGTAGTGTTCATTTTCTTCAGAAACGTCTTCACTTGCCAAACTGCATTCTCCGCCAATCCATTTGATTGCGGGTCATATGCTGGTGAGTATAAGTGACGGATCCCCCAGCATCAAAAAACTGTCTAAGTTCATTGCTTGCAAAACCAGCTCCTTTATCCGTTACGATAACTTCTGGCAGGCCATGAATTGAACATGTTGACTTAAGACATTTAATTGTCTCAGCTGCATTGGTATTCCTTACTATATGGCACTCAATCCATTTTGAGAATGCATCAGCTAATATCAGTAGCATCTTGTTGTTCACTGGCCCTGCATGATCCATATGCACTCTTTCCCATGGCTTAGTTGCTTCCTTCCATTGCGACAATATTTTACTTGGCAACTGCACTTCAGTTTGACATGCATCACAGCGCTTTATGTAATTTTCAATATCTTCATTTATTTTAGGCCACCAGACATAGCTACGTGCCAAAGCTTTCGCTCGCACTATGCCCGGATGCCCTTCATGTATAAGTTTTAATGTGTTTTTTCTCCCTTCCGGAGGTATCACTACTCTATCACCCATAATAATACACTTATTACTAACTGAAAGATTAAACCTGTTTGTCCAAAACCCCATGGCTAAGTAATTCGGTTTGGATTTAGGCCAGCCATTCTTAATCCACTGAATCAGGCATTCGTATCTTTTTTCATTCTCTGTCCATTTTCTGACCATGTTAGAATTTAATACGCCTGAGTTCATATAATCTATGTAATTTATTTCTATTTCCATTTTGCTTTTTCCCCTCCTATCTGGAAAACATGATAATGTGTTAGCGTGTGGTATTTCCTTCCCCTTTTTATAAACTAGTTTATAATCATACGTGGCGAGTATATTTCTCCACTGCAGCATACGCGGGCTTAAATGCTCTGGAGTGGCCCGATCGTTACTTAATATTCCCAATAATGGTTTGTGATCTGTAACAATTTCAAAACTACGACCAAACACATATTGATGATATTTTTTTATTGCAAAAATGATTGCAAGCGCCTCTTTATCTATTTGACTATAGTTGACTTCTGCTTTCGACATAACTCTGGATGCAAATGCCACTGGCCATTCTTTATCTCCTATGGGATGGGCTAATACCGCTCCCACTCCCCAATCTGATGCATCCATAGTAATCCTTACCTCCAGGTTACTATCAAAATTCATTAATAGAATATCTGATGTTAATAATTCTTTTATTTCATGAAATGCTTTATCTTGGATTTCTGTCCAGATCCATTTTTTTTTCTTTCTTAATAACTCGTACATAGGTTTCGCTACCATCACTTTATTTTTCAAGAATGGTTCAAAAAAATTCACGAGTCCTAGAAACGCCTGAAGTTGTTTTACGTTTCTAGGTTTTTCTGCATTTCTGACTGCTCTGATTTTATTTTCCAGTGGTCTTTTTCCTTTATCACTTATAGTATGGCCTAAAAATTCTAATTCCTGAGTTATCCACACACATTTTTCTTTATTCAACTTCACTCCTGCTTGATTTAGTTTAAAATATACGTCGGCAATTTTTTCCCGTAAAGTTTCACTAGACATTGCCGTTACTAAGATATCATCGTAGTATGGGATTACTCCTTTTAACCCTTGCAACAATAAGTTTAATTTAGCCTGAAAAATGTTTGGCGCTGTTGTTATCCCAAAAAGAAGCCTATTGCATTTGTACAGCCCAAAAGGCGTGGTTAACGTTAATATACGTGCTGTATTTTCGGTAACTTTCAACTGGTGAAATGCCGAATTAAGACCAAGCTTCGCGAAATATTTTGCATTAGCTAAATTCGCCAAAACTTCTCTCACATTAGGAACTGGATACGCTCCTTTATTTAAAACTTATTAACTGTGCAACGATAATCCCCACACATTCTGATCTGTCCATCAGGCTTCATTATTATAACTATGGGCGTAGCCCATTCTGCATCTTCTGCTGCCGTTAAAACACCTTTATTTACTAGTTTTTTCAATTTCTCCTCAACTTTATCTCTCTGGGCAAAAGGAATCTTTCTAGGTTTACATACTATTGGACGAGCGTTGTCCAATAGTTCTACATCTACTGGATTAGTTTTAATCAAGCCTAACTCTTCCTAAAATAAGTCTGGATATTTTTCCATTATTTCTTTTTCCACCGTAACTTTTTTAACTATATTTATTGAGATTACTAATTCTCGAAACCATTCTTTCCTGATTATCGGGGTTAGTTCATTTTTTACAATATATAATGGTAATTCACACTTTTTTTCCGTAACTAACTGGGACTTTAGTCACTCCCACTAGTTCTATTGACTGCCCATTTATACCTTTTATTTTTATGTTTGACTTTTTTATTTCTAGTGACTGGTCTTTTATATGTATTTCTTTCCAATTTTTTTCTGAAATTAAAGAAATATCAGAGCCACTGTCGACTTCCATTACTACTTCCTTCTTCCCTATTATAACTGTTAGTACGTACTGGCTTTTGTCTTGCCATGTATTGTCCGATGTGCTATTAACTTGCTCGTACTTCACTTTCTTCGGTTTTCTGTATCTAGTTTCTCTTTTTGTTTTGGTTTCTTACAAACTTTCACTAAGTGACCTTTATTCCCACAGTTATAACAATTTTTGTTCCACCATCGATAGTACTTGGCTATGTGCCCTGTTTTTCCACAACAATAACATTTCCATACATCATTTTTTTCTCTGTCTGCCTTCAGTGTTATACGCATAAAACTATTTTCTGTTTTATATATAGTCGCTCTATTTTCTACTTCGGTCTTATTTCTAAATGTTGCAGCCTGTTCTAAAACTGCTTCAAAAGTGTTACCCTTTTTGATCGCCAATTCATAAGTCAAATCTGATTCTGTTAATAGGTTTTGTCTTAACCTTTCATCTGCCATTCCCCAAAGCAATTGATCTAATAAAGCTTGGTCACCATAATTTCCATATTTATAGTCTTTTATCAACTGCCTAATGCTATGTCATACTCTTTTATTTTTTCACCGTTTGCTTGCCTTCTGTTACGCAATGCCAATCTTGCTATGAATTTAGACGGTTGCGGGCTGAAATAATCTGTTATTTTCTGTACTATTTCTTCATATTCCACTGAGTCCAAAATAGGTCCCTCAAATAACTTATTTACTATTCCTATTAATCTCATCCCTGACAAACATAATAAAGCTGCCACTTTTCTACTATTGTCCGTAATTTCGTTCAACTTAAAAAAATTCTGCAACTGAATTCTATACAATGGCCATTCCCCTGGATTTTCTATATTAAATTCAGATATTGATCCCTATCCAATCGACATTTTCTTATCTACAAGTTCGTTCAACCGACTGCGCCAATTTGCTTTGTATTCACATGTAACAAATTAAATAAATAAAAAGATTTTTACTACAAATAGAATACAGCAATTTATTTATATTTTACTTTATAACAATTTTGAGTTCATAACACATATAAGAAATTATATACATAATCGCGTGTCCGATTTCCCCACTAACAGTTCTATTCTAAGATGGCCAGTTTGCCAAAACCTCTTCTTAAAGTCTATTAATATTTTAATTATTCCGTATTCTAAAATTAGCCATTTTAGGTGTACAAAAATAATAATATCGGGAAGATCTGTAATTACCTATACGGATCTTGGAACCTTCAGACTCCGCTAGTTCTGGGTTATACCTCCATTGTTCATATATCCCTTTCTCTATATAAAGATTCCCACTCCAGTCACACAGCAAGCTGGAAATATTCTGTGTTTTAAAATTACCCGGCTTCGCTTTCTTTTTCTCCTTTGTTCTGCTTTCGCTTGATCCTTATCAGTCCTTTTAATTAATTAATTGTACTTTCGTTTTTAATTAGAAATCGTTACTTTACTTCAATTAGTAAATCCTTATTTTAGACTTTAATTAGTGAATGTTTGATTTAGATTTTAATTAATGAATGTTATCATATAAAACAATCTATCTTATTTCCGTATTTTAATCAAACACCCCATAACGTTTTTTACTTGTATTTTTAAAATCTGCCTTTTTATTTTTACTTCTGGAGTACACTATTATTATTATTATTATTCCAAATACTATAATTATAAAGTATTTTGAATAGCTTTACAAGCTTATTTTTATGGTAGACATCTATAAATTTTTGTATGAAGAAAATGTTGTTTTTAAGAAATAAAGTTGTCAGTTATATAGATCAAAAGAAATACTACACAAAATAATAATTCAAAGATAGAAATAAAATAAAAGTATAAATACCTTAACTACAGATAAAATAAGCAGTCATTATATATTGTGAGCATATGTGTGTAGATGCTTGTGTGTTTAAATGTAATAAAAATTAATTTTAGATTTTTATTTAACAAAGACTGATTTTAGTTTGTTAAAAATATATTTAAGTAATAAATTATTTATTAAAAGTCAATTTAAATTTTGAGTAATGATATCTGAGAAATTTAAGGTTTGTAATTTATTTATTTGAATAAAATATTTGAAATATTATTTTGTTATGAATCCAGAAATGAAAGTCTTTATCACTTTTGTTTAAAAATAGTAACTCTAATATTTTTGAGCACCAGAAACTATACCAACTTCTTCCAATATTTGATTGACAATGAAGGAAATCCCAGTATATGATGGAGAATATTGTCAAGATACCATGTGACCATCAGTATAAAAAAGAAATCGTGAGAAAATTACTCTACAAAAATTTTCATTGCTTGTAGAACCTCAACCAGTCCTAATTTTTAAATAGCTATTTTGTTTTTCATCAACTTGATTGCAAGACTGAGCAGGTGTCAGGCATTTGATTTCTTCATCATCATTCCAGAGGAGAGATAAACCATAACAGAATAACCAAAAATAACCATAGATTTAATCCATAAAATTTTTATTTCAATAAATCTCATTTATTATAGTCAACTGCTAATATAAAAATAGACAAATTGACTGGTGGAATTGCTGGCACATCATTAACAAATTGCTGAATTTTCATCAATGGAATAACAATAATTAATAATTGATAAATTTTGGAAGAATTGTATTTCGAAATTTTAAAACAACTTGCTGGTCATATTTTTCATGTTATAAAAATAATTATTCTTTTTACTATGCTTAAAGGATGTTTGTAAATTCATGAAAATGAATTTGATCTCATCTTCAATTATAAAAGAAAAGATATTTTAAATAATAGTATTTTTAAAATCAAATATTCTTCATACAAACTTGTTACTGCAGAAACAAATTTTTGATTTTAAAAATGAAAGATCATTCTTGCTAATGGATAATAAACTGCTCTATCAGCAATCAATCATAATTATTAAATTATTGGATTTAAAGATCAAAAATGAATGAATTAACTTTATATTTGGAATTAATAAAGTGCTGAATGCCAAGATTTTTGGATAAGATAAAATCTGCTACAGGAATTGTCATATCTGACTCTGCCTTCAGAAGTGGACTATTCCAGATTCCTTGCCTTTGCTATCCAATGGAATTAAAACCTTCTCTGGGGTTTGCACACTGAATCCACATGTTTCCAGTAAGGTAGGGGATCTGCATTTAAATAGTCAGCCTTTTGGAGGCAAGGCAGAGAGCAATTACTTCTGTTAACCTGAACGACAGAACGTGCTCCCCATTAAACCTTCTGCCATCAGCAAAGGTATTTATCTAGTCATTATTGAAACATCTATGCAGTGAGGCAAGTCCACCTATGGACTGGAAACTGCTATATCTGAACTAGAGCTGACTCGAGGCAAGCTAACTATATAGCTGGAAGAGTCATACCAGAACTCACGGCGCAGGCTAATCATTAGCTGGAAGCAAGTTCCTTACTCCGCATGATATCTCAGCATTGAAGCATATCAACTGTATTTGTACATTTGTTTAACTAACGTGTGTATATATTTTATACTAATAAATTGTACATATTAATTGCTGAATAGTTGTTCATTTTGTATCTGTTGGTTTGGAAATGAACCTGCAAGCCTAACCAAACACAACAGGAATTAAAATCGTTAATTATGACAAAACTACGAATGTGTGTTCAATGGTAAAATAATTGCAAATTTAAGGATTATCCGTACAAAATATGTGAATATTCAAAAGGATAATGGATCGTAAAGAAATATGTAAATGCTACTTATAAATTACAGATCCTTCAAGCAAATATAGAATATAATGAATGACAAAGTTATCAGTGAGTTGAAAAATGGATTCTCTTGGATTAATTAAATCATTTTAAATGTAGTTTCATATTTTTATGCTGTTCCAGAATGGATATTTTAACAGTGAAATGAAAAGTTCTATAAATTAGATGGATTATTTGACATACTTTTTACTTTATTAATTAAGTCATATTATACTGCTTTGCAAATGTAAATAAAGAATTTTCTTAGATATTTTATTTTTCGTGTAAAAGGCATTATTTTATTTGATATTATGAGTAGTGAAAGATTGAAAGGAATTAAATGTAATTTATATGAAGATTGGTTTGTATAGATGTTAGTAGTTATTTAACTTATATTAAATGGCTGTCACCTAATAAATAATAATGTTTACGACTACTTAATATTTCATTTCTCAAATGGAGTTACCCTAATGTAGATGTGTAAGTCTGTAAGGAATCTTTTATATATCACTCATACTTGTTAATATTAATTTATATTATTATTTAAGATATAATAACGCAGCCTAATGATTTAATTGTACTTTGTGTTGATTACGTAGCATCTTCTTGAAGTTAAAAACCTGAAATTGAATCCAAGAACGGATCTAAGGGCAAAAATAAATAAGCCCACTGTGGTAAATTATCACTTAGGTCTGAAAGCAGTGATTTATACTTGCTTATTTTAAAGGAGTGAAAAATTTCTCCCTTATTTGTAAATGAGGTTTATAAATAATTGGTAAAATAAACCAGTTAATAATGTTCACAAGATATTTAACTTTATTATAATAATCTTTATCCTACAATATTAAATTGAGTTTTTTTAATGAAATATTGATACAACCTATTCCTATAAATGTGATTGTCTTCATAACCCAGTATGATAAAACATCCGACAGATCCAGAGTTCGAATCAGTTTAGAAAATAGTAATGATTTATTTAAATACGTTATATAATTTTTACTATTATTATTGTTCTTGATTTTTATGTTATGCAATAAAATAAGTATTAATTTTAAATATTTCTCTTTGTCATTATTAAATAATCATCCTCATTTCATTTATGATATTAAAGGTCATATTTAAAACAAACTTACTTGTAAAACTGCTGGATTGAATACTTAATTGTCATAATAATGCTATTTGAAACGAAAAATATCATTAGATAAGATGGTGTAAATAAAACCCTTTTTATACTATCGTATCCGAGAATGCATAAACATATTTTAGATTCATGTATTTATTAGTTTAACCCTAAAATAAATCATTATTCAATCCTTTTATATAATTTTTGTTAGCCATATTTTATCACAAAAATTAAATTATTCTTAGTTAAAATTTGAAATAAGAAACAATAGTTGTAAACATTTTGTTGTTAAAAAAACCAAGAATAAGAGTATACAGATTATTATTATTATAAAACCCTGAGAAAACATTTTATTGAATATTTATAATTTTATAAAAATCTAAAATAATTGCAAGTCGAAATAAAAGAAATATAGAGTAGACACACTTCCCTTGTCTCAACCAGAAATCACAACCATATGTTGTTGTTTTTTTCTAGTGCTATTTCAAGATGGATGATTTTGTTAGTTTCAATTTTTGGCACGTCAACTTTTTGGGGCCGCAATGTTAATTGATAATGATTGAGGTCTTATTGACGACTCAAAAAACTAATAGCATTCAAATTAGTTTAAAATGAGTTTTCAGCTTTAACAATGATATGTTATTTTGATGCTAACGCTTTAAGAATAAGTTTGGTTTTTTAATTTTGTACTTTATTCTGTTATAGTATCATTTACAATAATGGCACTGGTAGTATATGGCATATTAAAACAGTATATAAGGTACGAAAAGATATACTACTTTGAGTTACATTGTAATTTTTGTAAGAAATGCTTTTCTTATAGTATATTTTCAAATTGTTTGAACAGTTATAATATTTTTAAAAATCAGGACATTAAAAGAAATTTGAATGTCATTTTTTCATTGCATGATAAATTTAATATGAGGAACTTAATGCTTCAGGAAAAATCTGTTAATTAAATAATAAATTTTCAAATAATTCAAATTTTTGGTTGTTAAGTAAAAAGACTTAAACTTCTTATCTGATAGCAATGTTGACAATCTTTCAACTTTTAAAGCAGCATTTAGTCATATGTCAATTTTTTATTATGGGCTAAGATATGTGAGAAGGGTCAGTAGTCTGATTCTCATTTGTAAATATTAGCTGAATGAAAAGTTGCTTATGAAGAATAAAAACTTAAAGATAAATTATTTAATAAAGAAACTAGAGTTTTACAAAACTGTATAAAAAAAAAATCACAATTCATCTTGATTGAAGAGTTAAGATTTTTAAATAAGTCTTAAAGAACAATAGAGTAATATATATATATATTAAAGAGGATAAAAGAAATAGTTTGTTTTATTAGATAATAACCTTTTTGAATGAAAATTGTTTTCATAAATTTCTTCCACAAAGCATAATAAATTGATTGTGTTTTCCAGAAATATCTGCATAAATTACATAAAAGGAAGCCATATTTGTGCATATGTTTATCTAGTGCTATTTTACAAAGATTATTTGTGAATATTAAAATATATAAGAACCAGTATCTTTTAAGAGTAATGATAGACTATGGCAGTGCATATTATTATATCAAAATATCACACGACCACCATCTCTTATGCTTGTGTATAACTGTTGCTAAAACAGGCAAAACTCACCATACACCTTGCCACACACAGCAAGCCAGAAACTAATCTGGGGATATTGGATGAGTAGGCACTAGATGGGGATTTTATGCACAAGCCTTCTGGCATCCATTGATTGCTCTGGCTTGCTATGTGTGGCAATGCGTATGGTGAGTTTTGCCTGTTTTAGCAAGTTATACACAAGCATAAGAGGTGGTGGTTGTGTGGTGTTTGTTGGCTTGAAACCAATCCTGCCTAATGGGATAGTGGTGGCTATGGTTGTTGGAGAACCAGGGTCACCAAGATGTATGAGTACTGAACTGGGTTCAGACCCATATGACTATATGAGCTAATGGGTTTGGATTGAAGACATTGAGGTGTTTTCAGTTTAAGACTCATAGTTTTGTAGTTAAGTGGAGATAGAAGGTGGTTTCTGGAGGGTTGCATTAGATCCTAAGATCTAGGTGCAGTGCTCTCAGATCCAAGGCTCCTCACTGATGAAAGCCACAAGCCAGAAACTAGTCTGGGGATATTGGATGAGTAGGCACTAGATGGTGATTTTATGCACAAGCCTTCTGGCATCCATTGATTGCTCTGGCTTGCTGTGTGTGGCAATGCATATGGTGAGTTTTGCCTGTTTTATATCAAAACATATAGTACAAATGTTAAAAGATGGATTAGGGTTTTTATAAAGTTTATAATTAAATCATTTGAATTTGTAGATTTTATTAATTAAATAATAATTCTGAATGATAGAATGGCATAGCTAGACATAATGGAATAATATAGTTCAGTAAATAAAAAAGAATCTATTAAAATAATTGTTAAATTACTGATTAATAAATATTTTAATAAACACAAACATGAAACTAGCATGGATTGATAATATTATATTTATATTTAACAAAAGCTTGACTTGCAGGATTGTCTGTTAGCATAATTGTTTGTAGTTTAGCATTATCAGACAAAGAGAATAATATAATCGTTTTCATATTAAATCAATATAAAAACTGCATATATGTACTGTAAGTAAACCTATTCAAGGATCAATCAAATATAAAAATCTTATTATGATATTGTAACGGTCAAATATATGTACATTTGCATAACCAAATCTAGAGTTTTAGTAAATCATCCCAAGGCTGATCAGAATATGGTGGTGGCGACCACAGGTCTGACATAGCCCTAGTTCCTTTACTATTGCTCTGAGATTTACCACCTTACGGATGACACATATGAGGCCACAGCAGTATTCTCCTTCATCACATGCCAGCAGTAGAACATCAGTAAAGTAGAGACTATGGGGAAAGTAGATATTCTAACTAATATAGCTTTATAGATATCATGTGGCTAGGATATAAATATTAAACAAGGAAGTGATTCTTAAGAACTAACACATTAATAATAAATAATGACTTAATGATGAGCAATATCGAGACATGACACAGTAGTTAAATTTAAAGTTAATTTAATAAAAGTTAAATATTGAAATAATAATTACAATGACTATATGCATTGTCTCACTCGCAGGTGATTAAGGGATACAATTGACATTTAAGTTTGGGTTCACATGCAGGTGATGGTTTTGGATATATAATCATTTATGGCTGAGTTAAACATAGCTTGGTTTACATATATATATGACGGGTAAAATCACTCGCAGGTGATATTAAATTTTCTAGTTACAAATTATTTGATTTGTCATATATATGTATATCACTCACAGGTGATGATCTTAGGGATAAGCACTTCCGGTTTATATATAGCGGCTCTAATCACTCGCAAGTGATTGTAGTTTTTAGGTTACAAATACTTTAATTTATTTAGCTATATATATCTATCACTCACAGGTGATCAAGCAATTTTATGTTGGAAATTATATTTTCATGATCCTTAATATTAATTGATAAATTTAGTGAATTTGCTCATGACTATCTATGCCTAGTTTATGCTATATAACAGGATCTAGATTTGCTTTAGAGCTAGTAGAAGTGAGTATAAACATTTATAAGGAACATAATATTTTATTAAGCCTGAATAATCAATATATTCTTTATATAGCTAATATGCCTATGAAATTAGATTTAAATTCAGATAAAAGCTGAAAAATACAATTATTATGGTGGGATGAACTGATGATTGGCAGTCAGACTTCAGATACCAGGGCATATAGAAAATATACAATTCTGAGTCCCTGTGTCTCATATGTGTGCCTTTTTCATGGGATTTGTACCAAGTACTGGTTTCCTTTTACTGAACTCACTGCTGTGGAAATAAGAGACATTTAGTCTGGATGATTGAACAACTAATTTAAGTGGGGAGTCTCATGCTCTGCTCCTGAGGATGCAGAATGGGGAGGTGCGAACCCGTCTGCCATCTGGAGAAGGTAGTTGTCCAAATTAAGAGTAATGGTGTAGTCCTAACACATATGCCCATTAAAGAATACAGCAGCAAGTGAGTATGCCATAGTGTTTTTAAGGAACATATGCGCCACTGGCAACATTATTATATAATAAAAATTAAAACGATAAACAATAGTTTCCTTCATGAAATTACCGTGTATCAGTTCATTAGATAGCATCTATAATTATGCTATTAAGGAAAGCTTAGGAATCTAATTTGTAAAGCTATCTATATAGGCATTTATAATTCTAGGGTGGATTACAGCATATTATGGAAAATTACGATATAGAATTATAGATTTATGCTGTATTTTAACACTTCAACTGAATATTATTTAAATATTATATTTAAAGCAAATCTATCTTAGAATAGCTGTAAGCTTGTAATTATATCTTAAATAAGACATTTTATCCATTTCAAAACAGAGTTTTGGTTTGTGTGTTAATATACGCTAAATTACATATATACGCATGAGGTTATATAATGATTTCTCATTAATGATTTAACTAAGAGTAAAACTCCATTTTGAATAAATATAGCATAAACTAATACATAATTGAAAAATAATAAGATTTGGCATAGATTTAACTAAAAGAAATGTAGATTTAAAATAAGATTTCACATAAGTGAAATCGGAAATTTGGTTTGAACTTATACGACATTTAGCTGAGATTTGATTGATATAGTTTAAGATAATTTTAAGTTGTTTAAGAGAATTAATTGGGGCAAATATTATCATTAACTTAAAATATACAAAATAACTTAGAAACTTAATTATTATTTTAAAATAGATCATTTTGAATTATACGTAATACAACTTATACTAAAACATTTAAAATATGGATTTTAGCAAGTTAAGACTAAATAAGCAAATATTTTATCTAGTGCCATGCTTGCATAGATACTATATCTTGGATTGAAGAGGAGAGTATTCATTTATTTAACACTCTCAAAAGGCGCGTGCTCAATTAGCTTGAAAGGCTGATATTGGAATGAAACAAGTTAAGACTAAATAACTTTTAATAACTCAAAATAGGATAAATACGTAAAACTAAATCAATCATAAATAAGTTCAGCAAGTAAAACAATAAATACAGAAATCATATCAACAAATGAAATGTGTTATCAATGCAAATAATAACTCAGGTAAGAAATTATAAAGCAGTTAAATCAGTAAATCACTTAACAAATCAGGTATTAATAAACGAAGTACTAATAATAAATCAGTTAACGAATTATAATAGTAAATCATAAATCAGTGCATCAGGCAAGATTTTAGGATTAAAATAAAATTACATTTAAAAGATGAGTTTAAATTACATTATTATTATGGCCATAGATTTTAGATTAAGCTAGCATATAAGAATTAGTGGACTTTAGTTGAAAGGCTTTAAAATTGAAGGAGTTTGTTTATCATTATCTTCTTTTCTGCTGGCAAGCTGTTTCATCATCGAGGGACTTCTTTTAGGGAGTAGTGGCTCTCACTGCATCTCTTCCTGCATCAGGTAGCTTTTACTGAGGTCCAGAAGGCAAAGAATTTAGCCTTCTACCCGACTTCATCATCATCACTCTTTTTGCAAGTACTTTGTTAAAATATAATGATAGACTGCCTCAAAGATGGATGCCAATGCTTATATATTAGCTCCCCCCTCTCCTTCATTACATTATTTTTAGACTCGCTTTTCCAGCCTTCTCGCTACCTCTAAAAAAATCGTGGAATACTGCTGTGATTGTTTTTCTTTTAGGTCAATTTTAACCTCGGTCACTCACGGTAATTTATTCATATTTCTAATTTTAAATCTAATTTTACCCTTAAATTGAAACTGGGTCATTTTATAGCGAGAAGGATTAACTTTTATGGAGCCATCCTTTCTAGAAAAACAAATCTAAAAGATGAAAAACATTTTGTTATATATGTAACTCAACCATTTAATTTAATGATATATGCAGAATTATATAATAATTTCAAATATTACTTTTTAGAATTAATATTTTAAATAAAGAAATTATAATGTTTTAATCCTGTTAACATCATTCATTCCCGCATATATGTAGTCTTATGTTACACATACAATGCACTTTCCATTTATTTATTACCAGAAATATATGTGTGTATTTATGGAGATTTACACATATAGATGCAATTTTTATACTATATGTTCAGATATATGCACACATACATGATTAACATATTTAGTTTTAAATTTAGCCTGTTTTTAACATAATATTAACATGATATACGAGGATTTGGTGATAGTTATATATGTAGAAATACTACTATAGAATATAGTAGGTGAAACAGTTGTTTCTCAATATTCATAAATACAATTCCTAAAGGATCATTTAAATGAATTTGAAAATAATGCCCATCTTTTCTTATATCGATAAGAATCTTTTTGTTATTTGGCAGTTCATTTAAAGGATTTTTTTTAGAAAACTGTTTTGTGAATTATCATAGTAAAATTTTTAGATTTGATTGTTCTATGAGTAGGTTTATATTATCATCATTCCATAATTGATATGCTGTAATTATTTATGGGCTTGTTAAAATTGTTAGAATGTAAGATGACATTTTTGTTGAGTAATACAGGATATTATTAGTAATGTATTTAAATAAGAGATCAGGATTAAATTGGACTAAAGAGCTTTAAAAAGATAATGAAATTTATTATTTAGATTTGTAAATAAAGCAGACTGACAATTTTTTTTTATTATAAAGTGATAATTAAACCATTTAGTATTAGAAATGACTTAATATAATGTCTCAAATGTCAAAATCATATAAATATACAGGTTTGAGAGCATTTTTGCATTTAAACTATTTATCTAAGTTTGAATCTGACAAAATTGAAAATATGGAAATTTATATTTCTAATGTGGTCGTTTTTAATAAAACTGATGGATATAAGTATAATATTATATATATATGAAAAGTTCAAATTAGTAAAAAAATGAATGTCACTAGCATATGCATTGAGTATTGGAAATAAAATTGAGAATAATATTTGAAGATAAAGTTCAATGTGAGCTTTAGAATATCTATGAATAAGATGGACTGAATGGAATCAAGTAAGATGAATTTGAATATTAGAATGATACAACAATCACACATATACAAAAAAGCAAAGCTAATTTTATTAATGCATTAGTATTTTATAATCATAAAACAAAATATGGGTATGAATTCAATCTAGATATTGTTGAGATGATTTGTAAAGAAAGAAATGACAAAAAAAAAATCATAGAAACTCATTATATTGCACAAAATGAATTTGTATGTATAATATTCAAATAAATAAATAAATAAATGGATTTTTGAAATGTTTTAAAGCCTATGAGTGTGAAGCTAAGGCATTGAAAGTATACTTCATTTTTTAAAATTAATTTTATACTTTATGTAAAACTCTGTTATAGTGTGTTTATATTATAAGTATATAAAATCAAATTTTTTCACAGCATTCTCAATAATTTGAGCTCTATTACTTCATACAATTGTCAATTAAAAATTAATGTAATAAATGTACAACAATCTTGTATTGATGTCAGTACTATAAAGGAGTTCAAATTTGATAAAATTGAGGAAGCATAGCTCTATTACAAAGTTAATGCAATAGTCTGTGTCAGAGATTTGTATGGATAAAGACACTATAGAAAAAAACCTAAAAATGATATTGCTACTATGAAGGAATTAAATATTATAAAGGAACTCAAAACTGATTTAGACACTTAAATTGATTCAATGGTGGTTGAAGATTATACATTTATTTCAAAAATTGAAGAAGAGATTAAAATAAATGTAGATCATGGAAAAATCCAAATAGATGTAGTAATTATGAATTAATATAAAGTGCATAAATGCTATTAAAGAATTGGAAACAGTGTAGAAATTATGGAGGAGTTTAAAATTAAGAAAAAAAAGTCAATAAATTAGATGAGATGGAAGTAAAATTTGTGTAGACTAATCAGAGAATATTGAAAGATATAGAAAAGTCAATCTATAATAACCTTTATAAAACTGTGTCAGACTCAGAATATTTGCCAAGTAATTAAATGTGGAAAAGTTTTGTAAAAGGTAATATAACATCCAAGATATTGGTGATTTGTTGTGTATAAAAAGTATGTTTTTGGAATTCTTAAAAATTCATACAATCCTAAGAGTCCTATAAATAAAATATAGGAAATATTGCAAAGTATCAGATAACTCATAAAAATTTCTATGCAATGAAATATTATTCTGTCACAAGAGAAAGTGTTTGAGATTCATAAAGTTTCATTCAATGATCTCATGTTAGTTATACAGATAATTGCAAAAAAATAGTCAAATTTCATATAATATTCAAATTATGTGTTGTAATTAAAAACTATTATTAAATTTTTGATTGGGAAAAATGAGATGAATAATATTTCAGTCACCTATGTGTATATAGTTGTAAAAAATTACAAAAAAATCTGGCCAAAATAATATCTGATTAAGATTTTGGCAAAATTAAAACATCAAGAAATAAAATTATATTTGCTTATGTTTAAATTTTGTATTTTACTAAACATAATTTTTTAATCAAACCCTAGTTTAATTGAAAAATAAAAGAATTTGTAATTCGCTTGATAGATATAAAATGAAATTTAATTTGGAGAAAAAGTTATTCTCATGTTACCATATTTCATTTTATTTATTTCATTTTTTTTTCTTGCTTTGATAATTCATGCAATGTTTTGTTTTTATAATAGTATAATTAACAGTATTCCATAAAAAATAAAAAAATTTCTTAAAAAAAAAAGTTTACTAATTTTTTTTAGTTGATATTTTAGAGGAAAAGAACAAATCTCTTCAGAATTTTTCAATCAAAAAAATTCAAGATGTAAGTATATTTTTTATTTATTAAAAAAAAAAAAAAGCAAATATTACCTTAAGAGAAGCAGAAAAATAAATCTTGCAATATAATGTCAACAGAAATTTATTTTTAAACACGCAACTTTTCCAACATAAATAAAAATATCAGAAAACAAACTTCAATAAAATAAAGTCTTTGATAAACAGCCTTCTGTAGTATTTATTAAAATGAAGTAAAACCTGGAAAAAAAATCAAGATCTAATAAACTTAGCTTAAATCTATAGTGGTTCACACTTGACAAAAATCAATAAAGCATAGCTTTAATAGCCATTGTGATTCATCTGATTCTATCTGCTATGAATTGAACCAAAAATCCCCTTATGAAATTTGAACTCATAAATATAAACAAGAAAGAAATAACTACTAAAAAGATTAATGTCCTCTTACCAAAATTACTGTTAATAAAAGTTGAAGTAATGTTGGATTGATGCATAATTCAGAGTGCTAGTAATAAAAAACAATCGCATGGGTTCAGCTTGAAAAGTCACGTGACATGCAAGCAGGTGAAGTGATGGGTTAAATTCAATTATTTTTTTTACAATTGATGGAGTTGAATTTTTTTAAACATGTTCTTCAAAAGAATAATCTATAATCTATGAATCTTTTATCTGGAGTCCACCATTGTGTTAAACTATAGAGCATGATACTACTTTTAAAGTGATAATGAAAATTGATATGCAAATTGGATTTCATTTTTACTAAATTCATTGCTTAAAACATGATCTGTGTTAAAGTGATTATCTCATAAAATCAGAATTGTTTTAAAAAATTGTGATGCTGGAATACTGTTACTTGCATTGTTATGCAAAGTTGTGTATTTATAAAAGTTTAAAGCCAAAACATTAATTTGATCAAAGGTTGAATTGCCTTGCATTTTGTTAACTTTTTCTTTTCAGCTTTATATTAGTTGTTCAGAAATTAATTTATGTGGTGATATGCAAAATAAAAGGCCTAAAGATCCTACTGGAAATATTATTTATTAATTAGTCAATAAATTTATAAGAATTGAATTAATGCATGTGGAAAGATGAGCCATATACCTAGAAACTGTTCAAGAATGGGATTTTATAACTATCCATTTTAACTCATACTCTACATATTATAGAATTCTACATTATCATTTAAATAAAATGCTATATCATATTTCAGGTCTTGGATAACTTATAAAATTATTCACAAAAAGAAGCAATATGTGTTAAGATTTGTAATCAAATTCAATGTGTGTGTGTGGATTAAAAAAATTGAAATTATTAAATGGAAATGAGACAAAAGTCAAAAAGGGATTTGATTTATTAAATTTTCTATATTTCACAGCTCTTAATCACAGAAACAGTATTTTCTGATAAGCTCAAACAATTCCACAAAACTCAACTTCACTAGGATAGTATTCTTGATACTCTCAATATAAAAAAGCACCATGCCATGCAAAAATTGTTTAGTGTTATCTCAGTAGTTATTGACTTGGTTATAGAGAATCTCAACCATGGTCAACACATTTAACAACTTGATAAAATTCCATAGAGAGGAAAATCAAAAGTTTAGGATTTACCTAAGTCTGAAAAATACAGTTCAGAAACAGTTCAAAATACAGCACCCAAAATGTTTGAGCCAACACTTCATGAAAGAGTTGGATACCATTTACAAATTGATTAAATTAGACCCATATAATATATGAAATAAGTTTATTTTCATGTTATTAAGAGTTTTTTATACAACTCCTATAATTTAGATCTATTTTTCATCTTCTTAAATTCAGAACCTATATTGAGTTTATGACTGTTAAACACAGAACAGCATATTAAGCATTCATGATAGTGTTTTCATGATATAACTGCTATTAAAACATAAAAAAGTGTGATATTAATAATAGTGGTTTACATAGTTGTCTGGATTGATAATGGAATTGCTTCCTCTATTTTGTATATATATTAAGAAAAATTCAATTTATGATACATATATTATCAGTCATGAAAATAATATTAGGGTGAATGCTAACTAACCATCCAAAGAAGATTAAACTAATGTTTGTAATTTTTAAAATTATATGAAAACAGTTTTGTACATACAATCTGGATTTAAAAATTTTTGTAAATTGCTTAAAAATTAAAAATCTTATTATGTTCTCACTTATAAACAATTACGGCTAACTTCAGAAAAACAGGTGATAAAAAAACAAGAACTTAAAATTTGCATATTGTGATAACAATCCATGAAATCGTGGTTTCCTTTATTCAGGTTGCTTGATATTAATTTCTACAACAAACTTTTTTTTTTGAATGACCTAATGCAGCTCTCATTTAAATTTTAATCTTAAATATATCCTTCTAATGTTTTTCTATTTCCATCATCTAATATGTGTGTTGAATGTCTTTAGAAAAGTTTAATTTTTAGTTAAATATTCCAAATGCATTCAACTGTTAGTAATATCACAGCAAACAGGATTAGTATATGCACCAACTGTTAGTAATATCACAGCAAACAAATGTTAGTAATATCACAGCAAACAGATTAGTATATGCACTAACTGTTAGTAATATCATAGCAAACAGGTTAGTATATACACAACATTTCGAGAGGTATTTTTCTTCCCTCTTCTTTAGGTGTTGCTGGCCTGACCAGTGACAGTACTAGCATGGGATTTGAACCTGGGCCCTTAAAATCTTGATAATTGGATTTTAAGGTAACGCTCTAACCAACTGAGCCATCCTGCCAAAGGCAACAGTATGTAGTAATTTCATATACTTATCTATGAGGTGGAGACATCAGGAGGAACCTCATAGATAAGTATATGAAATTACTACATACTGTTGCCTTTGGCAGGATGGCTCAGATGGTTACAGTGTTACCTTAAAATTCAATTATCAAGATTCTAAGGGCCCAGGTTCAAATCCTATGCTAGTACTGTCATTGGTCAGGCCAGCAACATCTGAAGAAGAGGGGAGAAAAATACCTCTCGAAATGCTGTGTATATACTAACCTGTTTGCTGTGATATTACTAACATTTGTTTGCTGGGATATTACTAACAGTTGGTGCATATACTAACCTGCTTGCTGTCATATTACTAACAGTTGAATACATTTGGAATATTTAACTAAAAGTTAAACTTTTCTAAAGACATTCAACACACATATTAGATGATGAAAATAGTCCAACATAAAAATACAGATATCCTTCTAATGTTAGTAATTAATATTGTGTTACTTTAAATGTCTTTCAGATATTTATAGCATAAATAGAATTCACATTTTTAATGAAACCAATGTATGTTCATCATAAAATACTTTTATATGAAATTTCTTACTTATTATTCATTTCACGTGTTTTATCCAATAAAAATATGACTTTACCAATATCATCACTTCTTGCAAGTTCAAAAACATATCGATCTTATCAAGTTATTTTTTAGAATATTATAAAGTATCCTTAAATGAAATGTTTAAAACATTTTTATATTATATTAATACGAAAATCACTCATTTCCATACAGTAAACTTGCTAAATAAAACAGCTACTTGCAGAATTTTTGCCTTTCTACCTAAAAATTAAGAAGTTCCTTCAATTGATATATTGACTAACTGATAAAACAAAATATTAGAAATATCCTAGAAAAATTTATATTATCAAGAACTGCATAATGATTAGCATACTGTAAATCCTTATAACTTATCATTCAATCTATACTGCATCTGCTCATAAAAGTAAAACACAAAGTTATAGTTGTTATAAATTCCTGTGTAACACTAATTTTATTTCAAATTACTGTATAATATTGCACTATCACAATCTCACTTGAATAAAATGCATTGATCAAATTGAAAGCAATATATAAAATACACCTTTTCTTAAGACACTTTTCTTTGCATGTGACTGGCAGAAACAGCAACAATAAAAAAGATTCTATGATATTTTCTGATTTCCTGAAAAGGTTTGACTTTCTTTAAAACTTTCAACTATATAACTGCCTAAATAAACATCTATGGCTGGGAGATATTTTAGATATAGATTTCAATTCTAAAAAATTAGGAATATATTTATATTCATGTAGTTAGGATAAAGAAATAATCCATATCTTGATTTAATTTCATATGTAAAATAAACCATACATCTAACAATAAAAACTAAAAATCATGAGCATTAGGATCTTTATAAAGAGAAATTTATGCAATTATAAAATCAGTTGTACCATACTTGAGTATATTCTTTTAAAAATTCAAAAAATGTTCTACCAAGTATTAAGATAACTTATTCTCATTACAAACTAATATATATACACAAATACTTTAAATGATCAAATTTCCATGTTAAAAATTTTGTCCATAAGATGTCTTTTTTATATAAAATTTAAAATAATCAATTTAAAACAAAATTAAAACAATTAAATATAAATAAAAAATTTATTTACTATGTCAATCTGGCTTTCATTTCCTATTGCAGGGTTGGGTAACTTCCAGCCCTCAAAAGCTCTCAATATGGCCCTGACATTTTCACAAACAAATATAAAATGGCCCTGTATAAAACAATGAATTTTTTTATTTTGATGAATCTTAATACTTTAACATTACAGTTAAGTAAAATTAAGCTACTTTAAGCTAAATTTAACAAAATCAGAAAAAAAATTTATTACCAAGAGTGTATGGGATACTACATGTCTTATAATGGAAATGTAAGCTTGGGAATGCAGGCAGGGAAAACATTTTTTATTTTATTTTCTGAACTACACCAACCTTTATAATAATTCTAGTTCTTTCTATCAAAGGTGCAATATTTCAACAAACTATTTACATTGTACAGTCTATCTGACTAGGTTTTAATCTAAAACACTAAAAGCATTGTTCTTAAAATGATTTTTGCTGATGAACATTATTAGCAAAAATAAACACTAATTTTACTTCATTTTATTAGTTATTTTGCATTTAATTTTTTTTGTTAGGCTGGCTACACAGAGTAAAGTGACACAGAAAATCATGCATTTGATAAGAAATAAACCAAAGTATTCTTAACAGCAAGTTAGTTTTTTTAAAAAAGAAGAAAATTTGAAATCATTTTCTGAAAGTTTTATAAAAGATTGCATCGTACTTGCTGTACAGAATATAAAAATAAATTTGAGAATATGTCATGAAAATAGTTTCAAGGAGATTTAGAAAAATTGTCATTAACGTCATTAATAATAATGATGTTATTTTTAATTCACACAAAAAAGTATGGCCTTGTTTAAAAGAGGAAAGTTGAAATTGGCCTACAAGTCGAAAAGACTGCCCACTCTTAATGATTAGAGATAAATTACCTGAATTTTTGAACAAATATAGTAGGCTAAATTTATAAATGATAATTTTGGGTGTCTCAGGAATGAGATTATAAATATCCAAATAATTTTTATCGTAGAAAAAAAAATCCAAATGGCCCTTGGCACAAAAAAGTTCCCAACCCCTGCCTTATTGGAACCTTATCAAAATGTTTCTTTTTATAAATCACAAGACTCTACAACAATTCTACCCAAATAACATTATTTACATTACAATAAATATAATTTGTAAAATAAATGCATGTCCATATTACAATCCTTATATATATATATTGTAACCTCTACCTTCTTCACCTATATTACTTTATGTACAAAAATACCCAGGTGCCAATTCTATATAAGATAGAATAAATTTATAATTAAATTGCATCTCTGCTTGTTGATAAGACTCTTATGATACTACTACTCTATAGCTTAGCTCAGTTGCGAGTTATAGGGTATTGTGGTCATCTAGAATGCAAATGGGGATGAGAGAAGCATTTATAAACAACAATTATTTGATGTTGATTTAATTATATTATAAGCATTTACTGAGTTATTAAAATAAAGCAATTTGTGAATTAACTCTATTACAAGAAAACATTATTTTACAACACATTGATTAAGATTTTTAACATTACCTTTACATTAAACACAATTTGATTAAATAACATTAAATTATATAATTTTGTACACTTAATATTTGAAGACACCCCCCCCTATTATTATCCTAATTACATTTATCACTCTATTTGCTCATTTACCAACAATAAACAATAATAAAAAATTAAACCTTTGCATTCCAATGTTAATACGTCTATTCTCACTTGTGCTCTTAGTAAGCTAAGACCAACAGTACCAAAGAATCAACGGATGCTATAAAATTATTTCTGAATATCAGTAGGTTAATATTTGCTATATAAATCTAAGTGAAAGTTTTATGACGGTTTGCACTAGATAAAGTAAAATTTCCTAATTTAATACTCATATTGGGAGGATGAATTAATAATAATAATAATGAAAAAATGATATGTAATATGCTCTGACAAGTTACTCAGAATTCACAATTCTAGTGATGGTTTCTTTCTATATCTCTAATTTAATCATATTTCCGAATGTGTGCCCATTTACAAGATCACAAACACAAAGCATTTATTAATTATGTTTCCATCAGAATACAGATGGTGCAATATGCTAATCATTAGATTAATAATCTTATTTCAAGCATATTATAGAAATCCATAAAACATTTATCTGATATAACCAACATATATTACCTGACGATAATTACACCAGAATGAAGGAGAGAAAAATAACAATAAATAAATATTCACATATACGCGTGTGATGGTTAATCAAAACTCCAAATTCAAATTTAATTCTTCAATAAATATTTACCAACTTTTAGGACCCAAATGTTGCGGAACTCAGCCAACTTATCATCAATAAATGGGGCATTTGCCACTTCATTTAGAAATACAACTATCTCCTCTTATGCTATCAAACAAGAAAATATGCTACCACCCACGGTTTAACAAGTAATCAAGGAGTGTATTAATCAATCCACATAGCAAAATTCATCCCTTCGATTGCTTCTTCATCCAAATATACTCAACGCATTTCATATATAAACAAATCTAAAAGCAGACAAACTATTAATTCTTCATCTTCCATTAACATATGCACCAAACCGAAATTGACAGAAAAACAAAATACAAATTTGGTAAAATAGTTTACGACAGTGCACACACATGCGAATACACGATCATATATAAAATGATTTCTAAATCATACGAACAATAAAATGTTATATTAACAATAATTAAATTTAAACGAATCTATTACTTGTGAGAATTATGAATATTGAATTTCAACTTAAAGTCAATACCGTCAAGTAAGTTTAACTATTCTACATACTGGCATAAATATCTCCATGCGTCTATCTATTATTATTAACCAATGCATAATATTAAAGTAATTAATTTGAACTAATAATATGAGCATGAGAATATCCATTTTCTTTTAACATAATATCAAAAAAGAATATTACCAACTTGGTATAATTTATACCAAGATCTCCGAGACATTCTAGAGGAGATTAGATATATAAATAAATAACAATAATAATAAATTAAACAAAAAAAATCTACCTATCTATTATAGGCAATAAAAAGAAATACATGTCAACATTTAATCATTAAAATAAGTTTTTTTTTAGTTCAGACTTGAAAGTTTAAACGGAAATATACGTGTAGCTCACAATGATAACGACGAATTAACATTAACAAAAACATACAAACATTGCTCCTGCAGGCTAAGCATAATTTGACAAAAACAGTAATAATTTTCAATGTTCTTAGAATTTTCTAAAGGGTATTATAAACAGCTTTTGCATGTATTAAAATTTTATTTGTCATAAAATAAAATATCTCCAATTTGGTAAGATAATTCAAGTAAAAGTTTATGACTTTATTTCTTTCTAGGTCTCTAGCATTCAATAGAATTTTCATAACAAATAAATCCATTGTCAGTGATTTATCTATGCTTGTATATGTTATTTGTAACTAATTATCAAATATTATTAAGTCACACAATCTATCACTCATTTTTAGAGGTGCAAATGGTAAGGTTATTTGGTAGATATAACTATCCTATTAATGTAGGGTTAGAATAAACAAATTCTCCATTTTAATTTTATTTTGCATAGCAAAAACAGAAAATTTATTAACTGAGAGTCCATAAAATGTTTCATTAAAGAGTTCAGCATACTTTTTCTAGTTAACTTCATTGTTAGTAATTTATACAACTCCGACATCATTTATTCATTATAAATACGTTATAATAAATTATAATTAACAATTTTATATATCCATGCATTTTTGAACAAAGTAAATTAAATTATTAGCCGATAAAAGCCAGAGCTGGGTACTTTTAAAATTTAGCCTTCCATGTAAACAGTCCTATTCTGAGTAGTATGAGAGAACTTTATCCATAAAGGAATAGTAGAGAATTTTCACAATATTTAGTTCACCTGTTTTCTTATTTTTTTTAGAATATTATTCCACTTTCCATAACTATTCTGTCTTTTTTCTCTCTTTTCTGTTCTTTTTTTGAATCTGCTGTAAAACTGAGCCACGCCTCTTTTTTTTTTTTGTTATAATGAGCTTAGCAATATGCAAGAATTTTCTTGCTTGTAAAATGTTAGTAATAGAATATTGAAAATATATATATATTAAATTTACAAATGCTAACTAATAACAAATGAATAGATAACCTTTACAATTTTAAATGTAAGATTTTATGTAATTAATAAATAATAAAATCATATTAATTAATGGTATATGTGTGTATCTCTCTTTCCACTAATACAGAGATTTATTAATGACTGAGTTATTGAGTTTCTATGGCAATTACATACTGTTATTACAAACTGGATATTATAAGTAATAATTAGAAATATGAATGAAAGTGTGAGATGATGTAAAATGGATATGCACCCAAGTTGGATCTTGGAATGGGAATAGACAATGAGTTAGAAAATCAATGAACAAACACCTGTTATGGCCTTACAGACAAACATTCCTACTAATTTAGCTCTCATACCAACAATTCCTGATATTGTCCATCTTCCTCTCCCACTATTAGACACACATAAAATAAAAAATTTAATGGTTAGCACACCTTAACTAAGGTCTTGCTAAATTTAAAATACAAAGTTATATCACAATTCATTTTTCTCTTAATAATTATCTCTGGTCACTATTGACACAATGTGAACCTCCTACATTTCTTCCACAATTCATTTTTCTCTTAATAGTTATCTCTGGTTACTATTGGCACAATGTGAACCTCCCACATTTCTTCATGGTGCCAACCAGGAAGGTCACAGTCCCCTTTCCTTATGAAAAAAAATGAATTGGACAAACAACAAATATTATTAGCATATCAAACTTCACACTAAGATTAGTCTACAATTAGAAAATTACACTTATGGAACAAACATTCATGCTCATTAATCTCTTATTACTTATTGTGTTTTTGCAGGGTATGGAATTAAACTGCAAGCAATATAAGTATCTTTTACATTTCATGTTTGTATTCTTTACTTCTCTTCTGATAACTTCCTCTCTAAGAGATTTCATCTTCACTTTCTTGGGTTTGACTCTAGCCCTTTCACTATTTTTTATTTTCTTAACTCTCTTAAAATGATCCCAATTAACTAAGTCTCCTTTGGCTCTTTTAAGTTTAATCTTAGCCTTTCCTATGTCTCTTTCTGGACTAATAGCTTTCTTGAGAAAATTTATGCCAAATTTCTTCATAATCTTAATTTTATATTTGACCATCTTACCAACTTTTCTAGCATGAATAACACCTTTTAGCATACGCTCTACACTAGATATTACACATGTAATACCTTCCCACAGTAGTTTTCTGTGAATATTCATCTTCATGTTACTTTCTAAGTAATTAAAAGCACATTCCGAAACTATACTTTTACCTTTATTTTTGAATTTATTGCCTGAAATCATTACTTTTAATAATTTATTCTTCAAAATTTCTGGACACTTCATGCCTAAAGAAATTACTTGTCTACAAATTCCCTAATCCCTTCATTCCCATCAAGATTTTCCTTGAAATCTCTGAGCATATCTACAATCTTATTTTTATCTAATTCTGGTTCTTGGTCCACTATTTCTCTGAGTTTTTCATATGCCTTTAGCTCAACACTGGCTAAACTAACATTTCTATCAACTGTTTTATCAATCTGCTGATTTTCAACATTTATTTCCACCATCTCTAATTCAGATAGTTGACTTTTAATATTCTCCTGCACTTCTAATCTCACTTCTGACACTGGTTGAACATCGTCTGTTTCTTTTCTTAAACTCAGACATTTCTCATCCATCTCATCTAGCTTTAGCCCATGGCTTATAGTTTCTTCTCCTATTGTCAAATTATCTATTCTCTAAACAATCTTAATGACCTGATCATTTAGGTTTTGATCAATACCATATTGGTCTTGGGTCTTCAGAATATTGTCATCAACTTTGTTCCGATACTTTTCTACAACCTGCCTGACAACCCCAAATTCTTCCTCAAATGATTGAGGCTTCAAACTCATAACTGTTTTTTGGATCTCTCATGATTCTCTAATTTTCTCTATTTCCTTTTGCTACAACTCTAATTTTTGGTTACAATCTTCAATTTCTAACACTGTTTCCTTCATTTCTCTTATATGTTTTGACAATCTGCCTTCATTGCCCTTATTTTTTGCAATGTAACTTGAAAATCTGATTTCATTGCTACACAATTCTGTTCTTTATTCCGTACTTCATTTTCATAGTTCATTTTGCTCTATTCCTTCTAATTTAGTACTAGCCAATTCCAAGGTCTAGATTAATTGCTTTAGTAATTTTTTCCTGATCTCCCACTTCTCTACCAACCAATATACTACATTGATTAACTAGTGCAACAACTACCTGAGCATACTCACTAACAGAATCAACAAATATTTTATCATCCTTTTTTGTTTGATTTAATTTAACTTCTGGGTTTCCTCTACTGATGTTTGAGTTCTCTTCTTTTTGTCCCTTCTTGAAATCCTCCATCATTCCCATATAAATATACTTCCATTCGCCTTCCCTAGATAAAGCTTTTCTGAACTCCCTTCCCTCCTTTGAATCTATATCAAGATGCGATGAATGCCTCCAAAGTAACTCTATTCTCTTGAAATCCTCCTCTTCCTTAAACTTCTCAAAATCTTCCATTATATACAGTCCTCTAAAATCTATTAATATACTACTCAAAGAAAATAAGGTCCACCAGTCCCAACTTCCACCAAACCAACAATCCAAACTCACCACCATCCTTCAAAACTACAGAGTTTTCTAGAATTTGTTCAATTTTATTCCCCCATATAACATTCTACTTCCACATGCACAGACAATAAAATATTGAATTTTTAATCAAATAACATTGATCCAAATATAGCTAGGACTATCAACTAGATTTTGCATGATCTGCTATGGTTGTATTCTAAATCACATCAATTTAAATGATTAATAGAGATAAAATAATTCATATAACTCTATGCTGAACTGGATGCATTCAAATATTATAACCAGCATCCACAGCATTATGCCAATTTCATTCATAAGGTTTCAAATAATGACAATGCCTAAACAAGTATTGCCATCTCCGCAACTAGATAGTTACAATCACTTATAGCGTTCACAGTAAACAATTAAGTTTCTCCACAGTTGTTTGTGCTAAAACCTAATCCACATGGTCACTAATCATCAATCAAGCTTAACATACTGAGAATCCAAACTACTACAACAATCATCAATCCATCAAGTCCAATACATTGCATGCCAAAATCAATTCTATCGTGAACCAATCATTAACTAATTGAGCCACCACATTGTGCCAACAATACTCTACAATAATCATCAATCAAGCTTAACATGCTGGATGCCATTCCACCCTTACAATCAAATAAAATTGATGGGCTTTGCAGTAACAAAGGTGAACCACATCACATTAGCAAATTAAAATCTGATTACTCTAATGTATTCAATACAAATCTTGAGTCCATACTTAGGACAATCAATTCATTTACCACTAAATAAAGAGATAAAACCAATTGGTTGTCAGTGCAGATCACTACCTCTGACCTTGAGAACTAGAGTTTAGGCAGAGCACAAAAAATGGTAGACAGCAGGAGCTATAGAGCCCATAACAAACTCGGAATGAACCACTCCAATAGTGCCAAGCATCAAATAAAATGATTTGCATCTGTGGGGATTATCAGTGTACAATTAACAAAAAATTGGCATCGAATTATTCATCACTACCAGTTAAACAAATCCTATCCACAGTGATAGGTGGCTTTTTACAAAGATTGATTTAAATCATGCATACTTGCAACTACCAGTGAATGATCAGGCTGTAAAAGCAGTCAATAAGAAATTATAAAGGCTTAAGTAGTCCTTTTTTGGGACTCATAAATTATTGTGAAGGGTTTTCATATCATAAAACTAAGGCTGCTGAACCACTATACAGACTGCTGGACAAAGAGAGTCAGGAAGTGGAATAGTAAGCATGATAAAGCCTTTGAGAAAATGAAAAATCTAACTATATCAATCAACATGGTTGATGTGAAATTAAATACACTCCTGAACAGTAAGATAGTGGAAGAATGAACCACTAATAACTTTGGATTCTAAAAAGTACAAACATGGATCTAATAGGATTGGCCAAGTAAAAACCAGATAAGTTGCATTCAGCCTTCTGGACATAAAGACTGGATCTCTCAACTAAACATGGCTGCATTGTCTGGGGATCTAGAGTAGTGATTTCCCCAGCTGAATGATCTCAGATGCTCAGTGGAGATGCTAATAAGATCATATTGTAGTGGCCTACTTTGGATGCTGATATTGAGGCTAAAGATCACCACTGCTGGCAATGTAAAATGAATCAAAACATACTAGCAAAGGACAGCAGTTCAGTGGCCCAAACCTAAAGGGGCTTGGTCTTCACTTCATGTGAATCATGCAGGCCCATGGAAAGGCAAACTGTTATTGATAATAGTTGACACATACTCCAAGTGGCTGGAAGTAACACTTTTGTACCAATGATGACATTGAGTTAGTGTACAGCCCACCATTTCATCCACAAAGCAATGGCCAGACTAAGATTAGTTCACAAGACAAAAACATTAATAACGATAGATACATGAAACTAGAACACTCAGATTGCCAAAATGTTGCTAGCACAGTATTCCACACCAAGTACATCAACAGAAAAGATGTCAGTGGAACAGCTATTCAATAGATATTTGTGAACCAATCTGTCAGCCCTAAAATCGGATCCAAACTATGGAAAAAAGAAAATAATATAAAAGTGCAAATAGGCAATCGAGTGCTATGCAGAATGTACAATGGATCCACAAAATTGATCCCAGTGGTGGTGATGCAACTGAAATAACTTTACACAGGAGTAATAAAAATGGCAGGTGGTTGTCAACATCATCGCCACTTAAACCAATTGAGACTAAATCATACACAAATTAAAGATAGCAGCAAACAAAACAAACATCCAGGGACAAGCATCTCAAGCAAAAATGATGATAACCAAAGCAAGCTGTAAACCAAAAAACCAACAGCACATCTGTATGACTATATTCTCCAGGGATAATTTTAGCCAGGAAGAATGTCATATCTCATCTTGCCTTCAAAAGTGGACTAGTCCAGACTCCTTTCTCTGGTCAGAATAAGCATTTATTGCTGCTAACCAATGAACACACATAGATAAAAACACAGGCATTGGTTATTATGGGCGAATAGGCAATGACACTGTGAATCTGATTGCTTCCAGTAAGGTTGGGGAACTATCAATAGCCTTTTTGGAGGTAAGGAAAGAACATCTGTTTACCTAAGCGACAGTATGTGTATTCCATTAAAACTACTAACAGTGAGGGTTTCACTTGTACCCATTACACTATAGATCTATACAGTGAAGCAAGTCCACAAGAGGACTAGAACTTGCTAAGACCAGAGCCAATTGAAGGCAAAATGTCTGGTATAACTGGAAGTGACTGGACAAACTCACGAAGCAGACTAGTACATACTGATGGAAGTGATTTGAGTCTTTTGGGCATGATATAATTATTATATACATGACAGTATATTCATTGATATTGTATATTATGTAAATATATTTAATCCTAATAAATGAACTTCAGTTGGTCACATTTTTTATTACTGTTGATTTGACTCTATACCAGAATTGTGAAGTGTTACCAAAAAACTCCTAGACAAATTCAAAGTTTCTGGCATAAAAATAAACATGGATAAGTGTATATTTGAAGCCAATAAACTGAAGTTCTTGGATCGCAAGTGGCATTCATTTAACTCAAAAGAAGACTATGGCAATTAAAAAAGCCAAAAGACCTGAAAATAAAAAAGGAACTAGTCCTTTTTGGGACTCATAAATTATTGAGTTTTTATATCATAAAACCAAGGCTGCTGAAACACTATACAAGCTGCTGGACAAAAAATCTGGAAGTGGGACAGTAAGCATGATAAAGCCCTAGAACTAACATGTGATGTTATCAGTCAAATTTATGTTATCAGTCAAAACAGGGATGATGTTATCCCATAGGAATGATGATGGTTACCACAGCCCTATTGCCTTTTCATTAGTCTCTCAAAGGCTGAAAAAAATTATGCTCAAATTGTTAGAAGCACGTGATTTGATTAACAGCATTAAGAATATCATGACTACCTATATGGTAGATCATTCATCCTGACAAGGGAATCTTCTCTGCATGCCACACCACGAAGGTTGTGGAGGTCAATTTTTTGTCAGGCTATAATTTTACACTACAGTACATGGAGGAAAAACATATTCCCCATGTTGATGCATTAAGTCAATTGCCTGAAGAGGCTGCAAGCAATCTAACTACATCAAGTCAATCAATTAACATGATTGACTTGGAATCAAATACATCCCTGAACACTAAGACAGTGGCAAATGACCACTAATGACCTAGAATTCCAAAAGGTTCAAACATGAATCTGACAAGCTTGTCCAAATAAAAAAACCAGATGAATGGCATTCAGCCTACTAGACACAAAGGCTGGGTTTCTCAACTGAACATGGCTGCATTATCTGGAAATCCAGAGTAGTGATTCCCCCACCTGCATGATCCCAGGTGCTCAGTCTGTTACATAATGGGCATTCAGGAATAATTCAAATGAAGATGCTGGCAAGATCATGTGTGGTGACCTACTTTGGATGCTGATAATGAGACTAAAGTCCACAACTGCTGGCAGCGCAACCTTATCAAGATTTTTCTTTTTAGAAAATCACATGACTCTACAACTCCACCCAATTGACATTTACATTGCAATAATCATAATTTGTAATATATATAAAAATCATTACAATCCTTTTTTATGTAAATGAGATATTTATTTATATAGTGTGATGTATATAAATTGTAATAAACTAAAGATCAATATTTCAAGCTGATGTTTAGTTTATTACAATCCTTATATATATATATAGAATCTATAAAAATAAGGTTTTAATTATAACTAAATTTTCTAATAATCTAATAATGCCTTAATTGTGCTAAATCTTTAACCATGTTTACACATTTTTAAAAACTTCCTTGAACTGCTATTGATAGGAGTTGATTCATACTCCAAGTAACTGGAAGTAACAAAAGTCTCATCACTTCAGTTCACAGCAACAATACCTCTTAGAAGGCTGTTTGCAACACATGGTCTAACTAATGACACAGAATTTACAGCAAGTGCATTCAAAAACCTTTGTACCAACAATAGCATTGAGCTTGTGTACAGCCAACCATTTCATCCAGAAAGCAATGGTCAGGCTGAAAAAACTAGTTTGAGAAAAAGTTGATAACAAAGATGAATACAGGAAACTGGAACACTCAGATTGCCAGAATGTTTCTAGCACAGCCTTCCTCACCAAGTACATCAACATGAAAGACCCCAGCAGAACTGCTATTCAACAGACATTTGTGAACCAACCTGTCAGCCCTGAAACCTGATCCAAACTATGGGAAAAAAGGAAATGACAATATAAAAGTGCAAATAGGCTCTCAAGTGGCATGCCCAATGTATAATGGATCCACAAAATGAATCCCAGTGGTGGTGATGCAATTGAAAAAACTTTACACAATAATAGAAATGGTAGATGATTATCAACATCATCACCATCTAAGTCAACTGAGACTAAATCATACACAAATTAAAGACAGTGGCAAACCAAACATCCAGGGATATGTACATCAAGCAAAGATGATGACAACCAAACTGAAGCTAGCTGTAAACCAACAAAGCAGACAAGATGTCACTCAGCATATCTGTATAACCACATTCTCCAGCACTAATTTTAGCCAGGAAGAGAGATATCATATCTCACCCTACTTGCAGAAGTGGATTAGTTCAGATTCCTTCTTATCTGATCAGATTGAGCATTCATTGCTGTTAACCAATGGGTAACATAGATAAAACACCGCCATTGCTATGTATGGGCCAATAGGCAATGATGCTCTCTGAATCTGATTGCTTCCAGTAAGATTGGAAATCTGACAATAAATAATCAGTCTTTTTGGAGGTAAGAAGAGAATGTCTGCCTAACCTACGTGACAATGAGCAACAGGAATGACACAAACTGAATACAGCAGCAAACTAAAGTAATCAACAAAGTGGACAAGATATTGACTAGTACATTTATGACATTCTACAGGGCTAATTATAACCAGGTGAAGGGGTGTCATACCTTGCCTAGCCTTCAGAAGTGGACTAGGCCAGATTCCTTATCTGATTGGACTACGCATTCATTGCTGCTATCCAATGGATATAGATACAATACAGCCATTGGTTAGTATGGGCTAATGCTCTCTGAATCCAATTACTTTCAGCAAGGTTGGAGATCTGACAATAAATAGTCCACCATTTTGGAGGTAAAAAGAGAATGTCTAACCTAAGTGATAGTATACATTGTCCATTGAAACAACTGCTAACAGTGAGCATTTCCATTATAGCCATTACACTATAGATCTATACAGTGAGGCAAGTCCATGATAGGACTGGAAGCTGCTAAGACCAATGAATTGTGAGAAAAATATTGAAGTAATAAAGTATGTTAAAAATTGCAAGGAAAGGAAATGTTATGAAACTTTGTATATTCAAGAAAATTTTTTAAAATGTGTAAACATAGTTAAAAATCTAGCACAATTAGGGCATTGTTAGATTATTGAAAAATCCAGTTATAATTAAAATATTATTTTTCTAGATTGTATATATAAAAGAATTGTTATATTCATTTTTATGAACATATATGTATTTTACAAATTATATTTATTGTAATGTAAATAATGTCAATTGGGTGGACTTGTTCTAGTCATGTGATATCAACATGCTTCTTTTTATAAGATGACATGACTCTACAACTCCACCCAATTGTCATTTACATTAAAATACATATAATTTGTAAAATACATATATGTTCATAAAAGTTATATATAGAGCCCGCAAATAAGCTCTTAACAAGCTTTACAGAATATCCCCAACCTTGGACTGGTTTCTGCTACTGGCTTCCTCAGTGAGATGCTAGGATATCATAAAAATGAATAAATCATTACAATCCTTTTATATATGTACAATCTATAAAAATATTTTAATTATAACTAAATTTTCCAATAATCTAACAATGCCCTAGAACTTTAATCATGTTTATATATTTTAAAAATTTTTCATGAATATACAGTTTCATAACATTTCCTTTCCTTGTAATCTTTAATATACTTTATTTCTTGATTTTTCTCACAATTCATTCTGTCCAGCATCCAAAAAAATGTATATATGGCTCTGATTTTATCCCTTCTCTTAATTTCCTATCTCTTTGTCTTTTCTGTAAATCCTACTCCATTTTTAATATTATTCATCTTTTTTCCATTACAAATCCTTTCCCTAAAGATTTACTATTTTTCGATTCTATTTTAATATCATGAATTAACTTTTATCAATGTTTTATATAAATGCTCTAAATATGGAATTGAAACCTACTTCATATTTTCATACACAGGCTTTACACTATCTTTTGTATCATTATTTTATTGAAAGTCTTTTTCATATCTTTTCTTTTATAAACCATACTAACATAATCATTCTCAACTTCCAATTTATATTTAAATGCTTCTTCTGCATTTAATATTAGTCTTTCATTTTTTAATGTAACTCCCTTTCAAAATTGCTAATTTTTGAGACCATGGTTGATATGAATTTGAGTCAGTTATACCTAATTTTTCTTTATCTTTAATATAATGTGTAATAAGTATTTCACCATTAATTCCTTTTCTTAAAAAAAATATTTAAATACTTTAACCCCTTCTCATCTTTTTCTGTTGTAAACTTAATATTGTATTTATTATAAGTCATTTTAAATATGCAGGTGCTGTAAACTAATAAATACTTTTAAGAAATACTCTCCTTTTCAAACACAAGATAAAGTTTATTGAAAGGATAGAATGAATCCACTCTACCTTTTTATCCTAATGTATAGGCAACTCTTAAGGATTTAGAAATGGATGTGAAGATATTAATTAATCACTTTTAATTCCATTTATTGTTTTAATTATTGATGCCTGTAAAATTTTTACAATTTATGGCACATCAGTATTAGATCAATTTAATATTAAGCACATATATATTTATTTATAGTGTTGTTTTAATCAGATGTCAATAATTAAAACATAGCAAATGGAATTAAAAATGATTAATCAATATCTTCACACTCTCATTTCCAAATGCTTAAGATTTGCCTATGCACATACATTTAGGTTAAAAAGGTAGTGGATTCATTCTATTTTTTCAAACAACTTTATCTTGTAAACAATGGGGATTGCCAATTCCTCTACAAGCTTTATGATAAATGCTTAGCCAGAGCCAGCACTTAAAATATGTCAGGAACACCCCCCCCCTGACCATGGTTTTGTGCTTTGGCACTCCTCAGAGAGGTGTCAGTGTAGGTTCAGATGTGTTTGGAAAGGAGTATTCCTTAAAAGTGTTAGTTTATAGTGCATGTGTAGTGGAGTGATCCCTAATGATTGCTACGAATTAAAACAGTGCTATATAAATATATAACTCATTAATTATATCAATATATCTATGATATTATTTTTTATATACTTAACAATTATATTTTCTGCTATATAATCAATCACAATTATTGATAAAAATCCCATTAATAGAGCAACTCATCTCTTTATTATATAACGAAAGTCTTCCTTATATATAAAATATAAAGCATCATTTATCAGTAATAATGCTTCTATAACATATAACCATTCTTCTAAAATTATGCTACACATTTTTATTTTATATCTTCCTAGGTACACTCCGATGCATTTTTTTCAATATCAAATGAAACAGTCATTCCATTTCCATTTAACTTTACATTATTTAATTTATAAGTTCTGAATTCCTAATACAATATTTGCCAAAACTTATAGCAATGATTTTATATATCACATAAATCTTTAAGAATTATTAAAGTCTAATCTCTTACTGATATATCATCCTTAAGTGTTTTAACCTTTCCAAATATAAATGGAAGTTCAAAAGCTGTAGGATATAAAAATCTATATTCTTTTTCATTCATTGTTTCATTTTCATATAATTTAATAAAACTTTATATTTTATTGTAATTCTATTTTCTGGATCTTTATTTATCTTTTGGTAAGATTGCTTTACAATATCTTTAATTTTTCTATCATGGTATGTTTCATTTAAAACAAGAAATCTTGACCCTTCATCTTCATTACTATTAATAAAACTTTATATTTTATTGTAATTCTATTTTCTGGATCTTTATCTTTTGGTAAGACTGCTTTACAATATCTTTAATTTTTCTATCATGGTATGTTTCATTTAAAACAAGAAATCTTGACCCTTCATCTTCATTACTATTAATTCATCCTTATTTATCTTTTCTATAATGTCTTATAGTAGAATTCTCCTTCCATTTTTTAAAACTACATTTGTTTTTTATTAATAACTTTTGATTGTAATTCTGCTTTCAAACTATTTTCAATATTTGCAGCTTTCATATACTTGTTTTTTGAATATCTCTATCTGCAAATGGTATATATTTAATCCTTTTATTTAAAATCTGTAACTGTTCATTTGTAAAATTAACGTTATAATATATTTACAAAATTATTAACTTTTTTCCCCTTATTACAATGTTTTACCGTAAAACAATTAATTATTTTTTCTTGATCCCATTTAAAATACAGCCATCTCAATTTATTATCATAATTCTCATAAAGCTTATTTATAATTTACTATTACAAATCAATAAGCTCCAATAATTCCATAAATATGTGCTTCTAGAAGACTTTCTATTATATTTCCTAATATTGCAATCCCCTTCTGTATATTTTGCCTCCAAAAACCATTCCAAAACTGTTCTCATTACACAAACTTTTATTCCTATTAATTTTCTCATTATTAAGTTTAAATCTACATGATGTGGGCACAATTCCTTGTTTTTACATTTAAAAATATCTTAGTTAAATTCTTGTTTATATATTCTATAACTTTTTAAACCTAATAAAATTAATATTATCCAAATTTTTATATAAAAATGTCCATGTTATTAACATTTATAATGTTCCATGCTTAAACTTTTTTAAAAAATTGGTTTTTTTTCTCTATCAATCCTTGTAGTAGAATAGTATCTATTATTAGTTATGATGCAAACGATCAAACCAATAAATACTTTAAATGATTAAATTCAAATGTTAAAAAATTTGTCCATAATGTTATCTTTCTTAAATAAAATTTAATTTAATTTAAAACAAAAATTGAACTAAATATAAATAAAAAATTTATTTAATACATCAATCTGGCTTTCATTTCTTATTCAAACCTTATCAAGATGTTTCATTTTATAAAATCACAAGACCAACTAACTGCTCTACAACTCCATTCAATGGATATTATTTACATTACAATAAATATAATTTGTTAAATTACATATATGTACATAAAAATAAATAAATCATTACAATCCTTATATATATTGTAAACCTCTCCCAACACCTATCCTACATTTCCTATCAAAAAATACCTGGGATGCCAATTCTATTGATAATAGAATAAACTACAAGTCTGATCTTGCTTTAAATTATTAATGAGACTCTTATAATGTTGTACTACCATAGCTTAACTCAGTTAGGAGCTACAGAGATCTATAAGGTGTTAAATGCATACTAAATATGGGAGGAAACATTATTTAATACGAATAAAATGTCTATTACGTTTTAAAATAAATAAATAATTGAAATTGGTAAAATTTCACCATTTAAATTTACAAGTTATAATTTAACCTCATCTCCTCCCATTACCTAAATGCATCAAACAACCTTTACTAATGATAGGTCTAAATTAATAAAATAAAAATGCAGTACTAATTAACTCTATGGTATGGTAAGTTAAAATTAAATAAAAAATATAGCACTACTTAACTTTTATTGTACAGTAATTTAAAATAAATAACTAAATTAATGTCTAATCTAAAATAATGAGGGAATCTCTCAGGGAATTTATTATATGGCTTAATTTTGAATTTATACTTTACAATGACTACTAATTACCATAATAAAAGTAATGACATAAATTAAGCATTATTCTAATAAAATAGTAGTAGTTAGACAATGAAAGGAATAGGGTACATTTTGATTTTAATTTATCATCTAAATAATAACTGAGTAATAAAATTTCCAGAGAAACATCAATTAGTCAAGCATTTCATATAGTGTTTGGATCAAGAAAACAACATCATCAGATCTGAACATGTTCATCATTAAATTATAAAATAGTGCAATCATGTCATATTGAATATGTAAGTGTGTGTGGAAACAGAACATGAATGCATGCCAAAGAATAACTCTGAACAAAATTAAATAGATAAAACATTCATGACAAGATATAACTAAATAAACATTTAGCATTTCTAATTTACACATATACATGTTTTGGATAATTCCAATATCAGTGATTGAATAGATTACACAAGAATAACTAACTTTAAAATAAACTTCCTTGTATTTTATTCCAAACATATACCAGCTCTCAGTCAATTCTGATAAGCTTATGAAAAGAAAGATTATAGACACTACACCAGAATAATTAAATATGTAATTAAACTCTTTTTTGTATTTTATTTCAAATATAAACAAGCTTATGGAACAGAAATATTTATAAACACTAGGCACTAAAATAGTAAAATATGAAATTAATCTTCTTGGTATTTTATTTCAAATATACGCAAGCTATTAGTCAATTCTGATATGCTTATGGAAAAGAAACGTTTATAAACACTAGCACTAAAATAGTAAAATATGAAATTAAACTTCTTGATATTTTTATTTAAAATACACATATGCTATTAGCTAACTCCAACATTCTGCTAACTAAATCAGCATTGGGGTAGTTAAACATCAAAATAATACAATACGGGTTTAAATATATGAGTAAGAGGTCAAGCTATCCTTCATAAATCAATTAAATATTTCTATTAATTAGCTGCACTTTCTTTCCTTTTTCTTGTTCATTCAAAATGAGGATGAATCATTCTGAGAATTGATGATATAAAATTTAAAATAATTAGTATGATATATTTTCTCCATAACTTCAGAATAGTATTTTATGCGTGCATCTAAATTGTGCTACCTGTTATAAAATAAGTAACATAACTGTATTCGATCAGCTTACTTATAAAATTGAGGTACAATACTATAATACGGATGAAGCCATAACCAACCAAGCTTTAACACTAATTCTACTTTAGATGTTCTGAGAAAAAATCAATTGTACCTTTATTTTCTTTTTTATCAGCAAACTACATTACACTTGGCTATGAATAAATGATGGGAAAACATTTCACATGGATACATGAGGGATAAGAAAACTTTCTTAATTCTAATCATTTAAATAACAAAACACAGTGACTCCTTAGCCTAATTCAGAGGCTTAAATACTTGTGTGGACATTGTCTCATCACTGAAAAACAAGGGAAATATACTACCTTACTTCACATAATATAATCATCATAACACACAATTACATAATCTGAAAAATATAATCCACTCATGACAAATATTTCAAACTGGGGAGAGTTCTCTCAATCCCTATAACACAATATATATCACAAACACTTTCTTTCTCTATAGCCACAAAATACATTTCAAGCTAAGCATAAAAAATAATAAATTAACTCTTAACTAAATCCCTAATCCTTCCACTTCTTTTGGCACATCACACCATCCAAAACCGATTGGAAAGCAAGTCATTCTACTTTTAATTCAACAATTATATAAATGGATTAAACAACAAACAGGCACACATGCATAATAATGCACAAAATAATTTCAAATCACATTCGATAAACAAATATTGTAACGACATTAATTAATAAGTTAAAAAAATGAATCTCTCATTCCTGAGAATTATATTTTAAATTTGAAATATAATAATTACTACTAAATAATCCTCACCATTTCTAGCAAAGCAATAATAAAATAACTATTTAGTGTATTTAACATTAGCTAAAAAATTGAAATAAGTTTCATTTGTGACGAACTACAAATCTTTAAATTTGAAGCAAAACAATTATTAAGAAATGGGCCTCACAATTTCTGAAAACGCAAGATAAAATAATTTTTATGCATTTATCCCTTCTTAAAATTAGCTGTTAGATTCCTAATAGCAAACAGATATTTCTATCACGAGCACACACGTATAGAAACACAGGTATACAATAAAATTATATTAAAATAATAATTAGTTACCCAGTACAATTTTTCCCCATATTATACTTTTTCTGAGATGTTCTTGAAGAAAGACATAATAATTAAATAAAAATATAAGACAAATAATTGGTCTACATATCTATCATATGCTAGCAAAAAAAATAATCATTAATCTTCTTTAGCGGGAACATAAGAGTTCATTGGCACAGTCTGTAAAGAACATATCTTGGTCATGTATGAAAATTATGATGATAACTGTATAACAATAGATATTAGTAAACACATAACAATTTCCTGCAGGACAACAATATATATTGGATCCAATTAAAGTGCATTTCAAAAGTTCTTAGCAATAGCTAACTGAAACTGCTGGCAATGTCACATGTGAAGCATTTAATAATGGGAAATAAATATTTATTATTGCATATGTTTAGTAATAATTTACAGATTAATTCATTACATTGAAGGCAGTTGTGCTAAATTCTCAAAGATCATCCATCAGGCAAATAGCATATTTGTTCATATCCACTTAAGTCTACATAAGTTTATTGATATTTTAGTAGCAAATCAAATACAAATGAGAACAATAAAATAGAAATACTCACATCTAGTATTCATGCTCTTCCACTCATTCAGTTATAAGCACATTTAGAGACAAGTGAGTGATTCATCAATTATATGTGTCATGCATTCCATTGCTTAATCCTAGTGATGTGAATGATTAAGTATATTTCTTGTCAATAATAATAATAAAGCATATTATAATAAGTTATACACACACAGCCTTTCATTTAAACTTTACTTCTTTATAGCTAGTAGAAATTGTTAATACAGAGTCTTTGAAATGTTTTATAAAAAAGTTCAGCATAAATTTTCCAGAATAGTAAAATTCACACATTCCAATTATTTCTTTAATGTTAGAGATTAAAATTAAGCAAATCAAACTTGAAATATAGATACACATTTCAATTGTTTCTTTTAAGATTAGATTAAATTTAGGCAAATCAAATTTAAAATATAGACACACATATGCATCCCAAATGATGATTTTAAATCTAAATTAGTCAATTGAAATATAGAAAGATATAGCTCGTCTTCAAAGTTGTTTATGTCTCCATCCTAATCTTAACCTTCCCAAGAAGAATTTCTTAACTATTTTCATCCAGAAAATTAACAGATGTACTTTTGAGTTTGAATTGAATTTTAACCACGTGATTATGGAAGAACCAACTTGTAGAGAGAAAAATGTAGTAATAAAAACCCTTTGTGGAGAGAGAATTGTTGTAATAATAGAAGTCAACTTTTTGTAAAAGTTTTAGATCAATGTTATAAAGGTAATTTAAGCACACTAATTTTAGTGAATTCAACTAACTATAATTACATTTGGCTTTTTAGCAAAAAAAAATACTGATCAAAGTATGTGACTTCAAACAAAAGGTTAAACATATCTGTATAGTTTTCTAACTACTGATCTTCAGTGAAAACCCTGCTTTTATTAACTAATTCTATGTTAATCAAGAAAATGATTGAAAATCTCAAATATCATAATGTTTTAACTCATAGCACCTTACTTGGATAATTATATTTGATACTAAATCAGTAGCATGTGTCACACATTCTGGCTATATTATTTCTCTGATTGTTTGCACAGTTAGACAGTAGAAATAATTGCATTATCAGTAATGTTAATAATGGCAAAGTAAATAGTAGAGAAGGCAGTACATACAAGTATGAACTTCAATTGATATTTATATAAGCTTTCTGCACAAAGAAAACTTATAGCTAAAACACAATCATGGTTTAAGATTGTTATAGCTGCTTTTAGTGAAATTAGTCTTGCAGAGAAAGGAAAGCTTAAGTCAACAGAAAGATGACTACAAATTGTTTTTTTTTTTTTTTGAAACATGGTTTGAATAAAAGATAATTTAACTTTTGTGTCTTATATTATTTGAATTTATCAATGAAAAGCTAATAATATCAAAAATTGTTTTGGGTAATGATCTTTGCATATTTTATCAGTGCTTTCTTTTTTTGATTTATGTGAATCTAATACTTGAACACAAGCACTGATAAAATAATCATAACCATTGTCAAAATAATTTTTGAAATCATTGCAAGTAAATAAGAAAATGTATCGGTAGATATACATTTGTAGAGTTAAAAAAGAAAGTTGAGGTAATTAGGTTTATAAAAAATTAATGAGAGCACAAAATCAAGAGGCTAATTAATACTGGGATTCAACATCATATGTCTGAAAGTGGAATATTATCATTATCAAAGTTTATATCATTTATGCTGGAAATATTCATTTTTCTGTTTCCAATCAAAAATATGTGATAAATGAGAATTAAAACCAAAAATATAATCCATTGTTTTTGTATGTTTTTACATTTCCTGAAATCATCTGGAGATCCAGTTTGAAATTTATTTTTTACCATATCTATTTACAAGTATTGAAGTTTCAACAACTTAATTCCCTATAGTTTTACAAATGTGATATTTTTTTAAGATTCAAAAATATTTTACATAAAAATATTTCCAAAAATATATATGTAAAAATATTGATGAGTTTAGATTTTCTTTGCCGAAATATATCCATAATCTTACGAGTGGATTCAATATTTATTTATAAAAAAAATGTCACATCTTCAAATATAAACACATCATATTTTTTTACAAATATGTATAAATATATGTTTCATCACCAATGATTAAAACTATTTTCATCTTCAAATATAAATACAATATACTTTTACATGTATGCACAACAAACATTAGCATATACCTCATCATAATTGAATAAAACTTTCCTTATCATCAATGATGCAAAATATTTATTTTGTAATGTATGAGTGTTGCATGAAAATAAATCACCTTCATTCATATACTTAAAGAATAAAAAAATATGCTCCTTTGATGAAATGGACATGATTAAAAATACATTAGTAAAATTGTGCACATTTGTGGTAATAATATTATTGCTGATATTCTCTCTAGATATACAAGAATTATAATTATATGAACGTCTACTTCCTTCATCCAGAATTGTTAAATATCTTTAAAAAAATTCAAACTTTATTTAAACTTTTCAAATACATTCAACCATTAGTAGTAGCACATAACAATTTCTGAGTGGTATTATTCTCTCTTCTTTAGGTGTATAATAACAAGAATACAGTAATATACTTAAAAGCATTGATTATATATGCTAAATAATGAGCTATTATTAACAGTTTATGTATTTTCAAAGTTTAAATAAAACTTGAATTTTTCGAAAAACATATATTCCAACATACAATTACAGTAAAATGCCCCCACTATCTTTGCAGTCAGAAGGAATTTAACTTAAATGAATTAAAGAATATAAAAAAAAGAGAGAAGTATTAAACCAGGAAGGATGATGATATATAAATTAAACAATATAGGAATAGATTTTACCATTGATGATGATAATGGGTACAGAAGGGGAAAAATGGACAAAACCATTAGGGCACTTTTTTATACATAAAAAGTTCAAAAAGTGAAGATTAATTATATTTGGAAGAGAATATGAAAAGATATAGAAAATAATATGCTAGTAGTTTATTAAAGAGATCACAGGCTTAGGACCAATGAGAAAATAGCTTTCATCATATAAGTGTAAATATTATTAAGTTTTTTGCCAATACTTCAAGGGCAATCAAACCCTGCATGGTTTAGTACGGTGGTAAAAAAACTCTAGGGCACTTAAGTGCTCTACTTCTTCAGAATTTCCAAGCAATAAAGCCATATGATTTTTTTTATTAAGGGAAAACAATACTTCTTGACCTATGTAGAATGATATTAATGAAATTTTCCATATCCATACCTCTCTAAAATATTAAATTAGTGACATATAAAAACCAAACAGTTAGTAACAATGCCATTAAAAGAAAACTAAAAAAAAATTATTTTTTTTACTTTTAGAAATGCATGACATCCATAATATAGACTTTAAATTCAATAGACAGCATAATCCATACTTTTATTAACAATAGTAACCTGTAGAAAATTTTATTTTAATTTGGCAGCTAATAGATTTTCATATTTTTTTATGTATACTTATTAAATTGCAAATAGGAAATATAACAAAGTAAAAAAATACATTTGTAAATTATTATTTTTAGTAAATAACAAATTTGTAGTTGCTGATGGATCTACTTCGGCTTTTATTATTATTTATTAATATCTTTAACAAACAAAATAATCTTCAGTAATTTTAATTAATATATATATATTGTACAAATATCGTATTAGTACATATAATAATTTTGTCTAAATATTATTAAAATTATAAATTTCCCATAAAAACAACGTAACGTTTCAATGTGATAATAAATAGTTAAAAGTTTAATAAAAGGAAATTTAATATAAAAGTTTAGAGTTCTTAAAAATAAAGAAAGAAGAAAATACTGTAGCCCAGGGGAAAATTAAACCCTGTGTCATTCATAAAGTTTTACGAATTAATTTAAAAGTAATTTGGGGGAGAGAGTTTGGCTTGGAAAAGGTTAAAGCTATAGATGTTTAAATGAATCTTTTACAAATAATTAAAAAAAAATCTTTCATTTAAAATAGTAAAGAAAAATAAAAGCTTAAAATGTAAATCTTTTATACGAAATAAAAATATCTCTTTAAGTTAAAGAAAGAAAAAAGAAATCCCTTTCATTTAAAAGAGTTGTTGGAATAAAATATATATGTGCGATTGTAAATATAATAAATGTGTGCGTGTTAAAATGAAATAAATGAAAGTTAAAAAATTAATAACACTCAGCGATGGCTACTAATTAAAAATGTAAAAAACAAAACATGCAATGGCTGCTAATTAAAAGATCTCTAAAAACACGTAATTAAAAGCTTATCAGAGGAATGTAATTAAAAACAAGGAAGAAATTTCAACAACAGATATTGCTGGCAGACATCAAAATGACAACAGGTCTTATTAATAAATAGCCCAGTTTGTCATCGGACAATCAGTTGAGAAAGAGTGCACTTCAGTTCAGTGAGATCACCTCAGATTAAATCAATCAATCGATCGGTTGACAAATGTAGTGTTAGAAATTTCGGAAACATACAACTTTGCTCTAGCCTGAGTCCGAATGAAACAGCTAACCTGCCCATGAAAATAATGCCTGCATAACAACTTGAAAATCCATTGTCAACATCTAAATGTCTTAAAGAAAATACTTTGGAATACTAAGCATTAAACTCCTCAAGAAACCTCACATCCGGCCGGATAGAAATATTCTCACTTGAAGCAGCAACCAGGAAGAAAACAAAGTCCTACTGAAAATAAAGTACACAGCAAACAACAAAAAGTATCCATGTTCTAAAATCCTAGGTAATAACATTTTTCTTATTCTCATTTCTAAAGTAGCCATCGCATTAGTTTGAAGCCTCCCAGAGTCAAGTAATAATGAACTCTATAGCATACATAAATGAACTATTGATGTATGTGTTTTTAAATGTCAAATATTATTTAATGCGTTGTTATATATTCTAGTGTGGGAATTAAGAATGTGCGTGATCATTATATAAAAATACCAGTGTTATGTTAGTTAAGATTTATAAAAGTATTTAAAATCACTATAATAAATGTTAATTAAAATAAATTGTGTTTTAAACTTAAAGTTTAATTTTGTTGGTCAATTCTTTTTACCACTAATTAAAGCAATAATTTATGAATGTATTACAACAGACTGAGCTAGTCATGGGTGTATCTTAGGCATTGGATTAGTGGCCATTGTTCAAAATGCATTATTTATCCTCTGGATAAGTAACTGGCGCCCATGTTTCTACAAAACAAAAAAGCGCTTTGAATGTGGTGTTGAATTCAACAATTGAGAATTGTTTACTTCAAATGTGGTCAGTTAGATATATTTTACGTATATATCTGCTGGCTTGGTTTCAGGTGCTCTTTGAGTACTCTCTTCTCTGCCTAAGGGGCCGTGGAGGAGCAATACATTAATTGCAAGGGATTAATAATAAATATTGCATCATATTTTGTACAAAAGTTAGCATATTATATTTCAAGTTATAATTTTATTAAAGAGCGAAAGTATATAGATTGTGTTAACTCCATCTGGGATTTTATTTGTCTTTTAATTTTGTTCTGGCAAACCATCCACCCCAGTTCAATATATTGTAACTTATTGTACTTTACTTTTTAAAACTTTTATTTATTTGTGTTAACATGAGCTTGATTCAGTTTATTGATTGGCTTATTATTACATTGACGTTGAGTTAATTAGTCTGCTTGCATTAATGTAACTTAATTCCAAATCCATACTTCAAATCTTTTATTTATTATAAACATTGTAAATTCAAAAACAATTATACACTAACAAATTAACAGTAATATATATATATATAAATGACATAATTAGTGATCAAAATAAAATTTTATTTTCAGTTGTCACTATCTTCACAAGCGTTAAAACTTTCTGAAGCAGAGTGCTCTTTTTTATTTGCAGATTCTTCTGTAGAAAAAAATATTTTGCTAACCTTGCTAATATCTTCTTTCATGCTACTTGATGTTCTGTAATTTGTTAGCCTATGTGGTTGCTTGTCTTTTAGAGTTTCTTCTGCTAATTTATTTTCTATTTTGGGATCTGATACAAACATTGGATCAAAAGTATCATAACTTAAAGGTCTGCCCTTTTCCTTTAGTGTGTCAAATGGAATATTAGATATGTTATCAGCTGAATGGAAGTACATGCTTTTAGAAATAGGTTGACTTTTAAACATTTGATTTGTGGAAAAAGTATTTTCGTTCTTCTCATTATCCATTACAGAATCTAAAAAATCATTATTTTTACCATCATTGAATACACCTGTAACAAATTCCACTAATTTTTCATCTGGATCAATGAATCTGATATCTTTCAATGTTTTGACATTGCCTTTACTGAAATCATCTATGGCTTCCATCAAACATCGAGCAACAACTTTTTTAGGAACTCCATAAACTCCTAAAATATACAATTACAATCATTAAAACATGAATATTAAAAAATAAGGTTAATAACAAAATTTAAAAACATATTTATACATAAGAGTTTGTCTGAAAGTTTGTGATGTATTTAGTAGTAATTACATGTTGGAGTATTTCCATAATCTAATATTAATTGTTAAATATTTTAGAAAAATTCAAACTTTTCAAATGAATTAAAGTATTAATAATAGCACACAGGTTTATATATAACACAATGCTTCAAGTGCTATTATTCTCATCTCATTTCAGATGTTACTGGCCTGACCAGTGACAATACTAGTATGGAAAACAAACTTGGATCTTTAGATTCATGAATATTGAATTTATATTGTAACCAATTAGGCTATTTGATCAAAGGCAATAGTAAATAGAAATTTCTTATATTTATCAATGAGGGTCTTCATGATGTATCCATAATAGTTTAATATATTTTAAAAGTTACAATTTTTCTAAAGAGATTTAATAATTAATTAACAGATGATGAAAATAATCCAACATAAAATTACAACATTTATATATCTTTGAACATCTAAAACTTTTTTTTTCACTTTAAAAAAAAATCACATTTTCTGTGAAATTTTATATAGAGTTTCTATAATTCAGTTATATATAAATTTACATTTATAAAAGTTATACAGAGCATTTTAATAAGACCTTTACAGAACTATTACTTAATAATATATAATTTTTAATAGAGATGTTATAACTGCTCAAAATGAAATGTATGATTTTGACAAAAGAGTCTAAAAATTATTAAACAACTATTTAGTTAATAATATACATAAAATATTGTTAAGATAAGTGATATTTAAACAAAGGTAGAGAATATAATATGAATATTACCATTGAGCTATATTTTATTAAAAGCGCATATATATTAGTCTAAAATAACATTTTTTGAAATATTATTTTAAAAGTTTTTATTTATTTATATGGAAGGAATCAGAATTGCTTCAGTGTAATTATTTAGTTAAAACCGAATCTTGAGATTTCTGTCTAATAAAAGTTTTTATTTTAAATTAAAATTCTTAGAAAGGGACATGAAAGAAAAAAGTATAGATTTTTTTTTTCTGTAATTAGCTCTATTGTTGAAACTTCAGATAGTTAAAGTATTTCGTTACCTATTTTGCTAATGGTTCCAGAATTTTTTCTAATAATTAAAAGAAAAATATGACCAAAAAAAGGACAAAAATTGGAGTACTAAAATATGCCTAAAAATAAATTAAAAGTGTGAATCCAGTTCTTGAAAAGACACTAAACATATAAATTGCAGAGTTCTCTATTGTTTGAGTCAGTCAGGACCATTTTGCTTAGCAAGTATTGTAGATCCAGAACTGTTGCCAGAAAATATTGTTCAACAGTGCCAAGAAAATGTTCTCCAGCTAAAGAAACCATTTAAGAAACTTTCTTCTCGGGAAATTCATCTCCCTGACTCATCTGCAGCCACCTGAGCGACAGAAGGAAGTTTAACCAGCTAGCCGAGGACGTCAAGAAAAGCCAATGGACAACACACAAAATTCATGCCAGCATATAAGAACTTCGCTTACCTGGAAAAAGCTGAATCTCCAATCGATCAGAGTAACTATGAACTATTATTTAGTAAACTTTTATTCCATCTTGCATAATAGAGTATTAATTTCTCGATCTAAAAAGCCAAACCAGGAAGGTGGGATAAAAGTTTAATTACCAAGTCCATCCATAAATTAACAAAAAAACCTTATAGCAGAACCTAATGTTAGAAAAAAATCAATACCCCAACAGCTGTAAGCAAATGGACACTTAAGCCATCCATTAAGATTTAAATTATAATATTTAATGTTAGAAAGAGGGTGTTTGAGTGTCGTTATTCGGCACATTCTTATTAGTAAGCCGCCCTAGAGTTTCACTCCAACTTGATCAGGGTTGCCATAATCAACTGGGACTTCTGTTGTACATGGGGTGACGGCACATTTCTTTGAGAAAAGAAGGCTTGTTAAATAATTTGGATCACATTTTAAAAAGATATAGGTTTGCCTTTAAATTTATGTTAATGTTTTGCTTTTATAATAGATAGAGTCAGTTTGGGTTCGTAAAAAAAAAAAAGAATTAGGGAAAGATCCCCAATAAGAAAAGAAATATAATAAATAATTTAATTTTATTTAAGTGTCTATTTGATAGAAATAAAGTCCATATAAGATTACATTTTAAAAATATATTTGGTGAACGTCGTTTGTAAATAAATAATCATGATTGTCGAACATTCTTCGCAATTTGGATGATGTGATGCACTATGATTTCTCCTTAAACAGAGTCAAGAATTTCTCAGTGACTATGCCCAGAAAAACCTGTTAGCCACTTTACCTTCCCTTTCCATTCCTCACCCTAAGTTTTCCCATAATCTGCTCCATCCCATTTCCACAATATAATCTTTGTCAACTCTATGGCCTTTATATCTAAATTCCCCTTATCTTTTTCCAAACCCAGCATAAAAAACCCAATAACCCACTTTCTGTATAATCACTTTGTTCATATTTATTCTTCTATAACTTCATTATTTGTACCCTTTCTGCTTTCAAGCATTTACATTCAATTAACAGATGCCTAATATTCTCTACGCCTTCTTTACAGAATTTGCAGACTAAATCACCCATATTTTTCCACTTAAGTGTATATTCTCTTGTTGCTAAAGATCCCATTCGAGTCTTAAACAATAAACTACTGCCCTTGCTATTATCATAAATTAACTCGCACCCAATGTTCCGTTTACTTCTATATATATTTAAACTCTTTTTACTCTCCATATTAGTTCTCCATCTCTCCAACTCCCTATTCTTTATTAATGCATCTATCCTTTTATCCCATTCCTTACCACTATAACATCAACAATCCTCCTAACACAATCATCCCATCTTTTGTACAAGTATACTGATATAAATTCTTTATCCAAATCTTCTGCATACCGCATTACCTTTCTCACCCATCTTGTTGCCTGCCCTTTACTCATAACCCAATTAAATATTATTTTGGCTATTCTTTTATTATCCATAAACTGCAACCTACCAAACATTTTCATTTTACTTTTTGCATCTCTCATATAAAAACTTGACCATCCCATTTCTCCTTGAATTGCCTCCTTTGCTGTCCACACATCTGCATCTATTGCATGTCTTCCTACTTCCCTTTGTACTTTTTCTAAGTAATTTAATACTCCTTTACTAACACAACGCATCATTAACCCTGCTACTGCAACTCCCTTCCATACAATTCTAGCTACATCATATTTATTATATGAAAACACTATTAATTTCTTTATCAATCCCTTTCTTTTCTTTGCTTCATTTATCATTTTTTTCTCCAATTCATCCAAGCAACTTTTCTGATTACTTAAGATGATTCCCAAATAACTACATCTATTCACCACCCTTAACTAAATTTAATCCCCATCTCTTTACCCACCCTTGTGCATATCGTCAGCATAACTTCCACATCTTCTCTTCTTTCTACACACAAAAAGACATCATCCATAAAAAAAAAAGACCTGACAAAATATATGCTCCCTTGTCACCTATTAATGGTATCTCTATCCCTCTTTCTCGTCTTTCTATTGCTCTCTCCATTTCACTCAAATACAACAAAAATAAAATAGGTGATATAGGGCATCCTTGCCTTAGTCCCACACCATTTTTAACTTTAACTGATACTATATCCCCTAATTGATACGTATAGTAATTATTTTCATATAATTTCTTAATAATATCCACTAAAGCTTCATCCATTCCCAAATTTGCTAAACTTACCCATAGTCTATTTCTATTTACTCTATCACATGCCTTCTCTATATCTATAAAACTCATACATAACTGTCAACCTGAATTCCTACTCATATCCATAAGTTGTGTAACTACAAATAATCTATCTCCTATACACCTATCTGATATAAAATCTCCTTGCATTTCCTCCATTACATTATTTTCTTCCATCCATTTTGCAACCCTTCCAGCGACCATCTATGAAAAACCATTGTGATGTGATGCACTGTGACTTCTCCTTATATGGAGTCAGGAATCCCTCAGCAACTATTCCCAGAGAAACCTGATAGTCACTTTACCTTCCCTTTCCATTCTCCACCCTAAGTTTTCCATAATCTGCTCCATCCCATTTCCACAACATAATCTCTATCAACTCCATGGCTTTCATATCTAAATCACCTTTATCTTTTCCCAAACCAAACATAAAAACCAATAACTCACTTCCTGTATAATCACTTTGTTCATATTTAATTCTTCCATAATTTCATTATTTGTACCGTTTCTCCTTCCAAGCATTTACATTGAAGTATCCTTATTTTTCCATTTACGAGTATATTCCCTTGTTGCTAAAGATCCCATTCGAGCCTTCCTTACTATTATCATAAATTAACTCACACTCAATGTTCCATTTACATCTATATATATTTAAACTCATTTCACTCTTCATATTATGTTCTCCATTTCTCCAATTCCCTATTCTTTATTAATACATCTATTTTTCTATCCCACTCCTTACCACTATAACACTCAACAACCTCCTAATACAATCATCCCACCTTTTGTACAAGTATACTGATATAAACTCTTTATCCAAATCTTCTGCATACCACATTACCTTTCTCACCCATCTTGTTGCCTGCCCTTTACTTGTAACCCAATTAAATACTATTGTGGCTATTCTTTTATTATCCATAAACTGCAATCTACTGAACATTTTCATTTTGCTTTTTTCATCTCTCATATAAAAACTTGACCATCCCATTTCTCCTTGAATTGCCTCCTTTGCTGTCCACTCCTCTGCATCTAATGCATGATTTCCTACTTCCCTTTGTACTTTTTCTAAGTAATCTAATATCCCTTTACTAACACATAACGCATCATTGCCATATGTTAACCCTGCTACTACCACTCCCTTCCATACAATTCTAGCTACATCATATTATATGAAAACACTGTTAATTTCTTTATCAATCCCATTCTTTTCTTTGTTTCATTTATCAATTTTTTTCCCCATTCATCCAAGGAATTTTTCTGATTACTCAAGATGACTCCCAAATAACTATATCTATTCACCACACAACTTTATATCCCCCACTAAGAAATCTTTGTCTCATCTTTCCCCAGTATTCACCATCATTATATTTGATTTTTCTTCACTAAATTTAATCCCCATATCTTTACCCACCCTTGCGCATGTCCTCAGCATAACTTCCATATCTTCTCTTCTTTCTGCACACAAAAAAGACATCATCTGCAAAAAAAAAAGACCCGGCAATGTATATACTCCCTTGCCAGCTATTAACGGTATCTCTATCCCTCTTCCTAGTCTTTCTATTGCTCTCTCCATTTCACGCAAATACAACAAAAACAAAATACATTATTTTCTTCCATCCATTTTGCAACTCATCCAGCCACCATATATAAAAAAACTTTATATAAAACTGATGTTACTGCTATCAGTCTATAATTGTTTAACTTTCTATGATCCTTACCCTTTCCTTTAAATAATAATCTTACTCTCATATTACTCCAACTACCAGAAAAAACTATCTTCTGTGCCATCTTATTAAAGCATGATAATAGCTTTACCTTACGCCCTAAATTCATTACCATCTCTGCTACCCATCCATCTAAACCTCTTGCCTTACCATTTTTCAAATTTCTTCCCTGCCTCGTTTAGTTTTCTGTAAACCTAATATTACTATATGCTTTCATATTTTCTATCCCTCTATCCTTCACATCTAACATCTTTTCTATATCCATTACTTACCTATTCAAGATTCTCTCTAATTCTTCTCTAGAGCTACACTCTATTCCCTCCTCATCCCATCCAGTAATATTATCTCTCTCCCCCTACATTTCTCCTTTTAATGTAATTCCAAAATTTTTTACTCCCATTTCTTCCACTTTTATTAATATCGTCCAATAATTTACTATTCAGTTTCATTCTCTCTATAATTATCTATTTTAGCTAACTTCTTTTCTAAGTACTTTTCCCATTTAGCATTAATATCTTTTTCACTTTCTTTGTTCTTAATAGCACACTTATATTCTCTGCATGCTTTTTTCCTCTCTTTTACTAACTCTCATTTTATTACTTTTATTCTTCTGAATATTCTCACCTAAAACCCTATTTGTCACTTTTTCTATTTCATCACCCCAGTCCTCATACTAATTTCCAACCAACTCTTCCATGGTTTCGTCAACTTATATTTTATACTCTTCCAACTTATTCTTATCATTCACTCTCCATCCACATCTTTCACTACTGTTTCTACTTTTATTTCTATTCTCCATCACATTACTAACCATTTCAATTACAAAGAAATTATGATCACTATTACATACTCTCTCTTCATTATCAAACACCTTAATTTTCTATACTTTATTCATTCCCTCTTTCTCTACAAATACATAATCTATTGTATGGGATATATTATTTCTATGCCATGTGTATTGTCCCTCATAAATATTTGATAAGTTTCCAATGCTCAAATTCACTCTCTGACAAAATTTCTTCAAAAGCTGCCCATTCTTATTATCTATATCATCAATTTCTTCAATATGCTCATTCATATCTTCTATAACCATTATTCTCTTCCCCTTTTCTTTAAAACCGTATATCCTTAACGAGGCACTCATATATGCTGTTGTTCCACTCCATTATAGTTTGACTATCTCCAGTAGCTATATAAACTATAGCCACTATCCATTCTTGTCTTCCCAACCTTATTTCAAACCATAAATGTTCTTGGCATTTAACAGTATTTAAATATTTTTTAGATATAACACCTATAACACCACCCTTTTTCTTCTCTTTTCTATTTATACCCTGCCATACCAAATCTTCCAAAACAGGTTCTTCTTCTCTTAGATGTGTTTCCACTACTGCTAATACCTCAAGCTCTTCATTTTCAATTGCTTTAATTCCTGCCACTCTTCTGGTTTCCTACCACCTTGCATATTCAAATACCCAATTTTTTTCTTTCCTAACTACTCTTTTATAATTTTTTTTTTTTGATTCTTTTTTCTCCATTACGTTTATAAATAACTTGCTTACTATTAATTTTACAGACCCATTCTCTCTCCACATCTATTTATATCTAAATCAGCTACTCTTTGTTTATTCCTCAATAACACTGCAATTTAAAATGCCACCCCCACTCCCTTTACAAGTTTCCTGAACTATATTCTTTATAAATAAGACTCTCTATATTTATATCTAAATCAGCTACTCTTTGTTTATTCCTCAATAACACTGCAATTTAAAATGCCACCCCCACTCCCTTTACAAGTTTCCTGAACTATATTCTTTATAAATAAGACTCTCTAAAATGTCACTTTCTTGTTTCCCTAAGTGCAACCCATCTTTATAACTCCCTCTTCCCAATAAAAAAATCCCGCACATCCACAAATGTAACATCATTTCTCTCGCACAATTTTTTCAATCTCTCATTTATAGAACATGCCCTATCTAACATATACCTTTTATCAAATCTTGGTAATAATCCAACTATTCTTACTCTTCCTTTAATCATACTCTATATACTCACACATTACTCTCTCTGATGACTCTGATAAATTATTAGTCCCTACCATAAGATACACATCTTTATTCCCTTGCTTCTTTACTTTACCTGTAACATCTCTGATTCTAGCTCCAGGCAAACACTCTTACATACCTGTTTCTATTTTCCCTTGCAATTATATCTCCACATTTTCTTATTAATGAATCGCCTATCAGTACTGTCTCAGTCTACTTTGTCTGTTTCATTCACAACCTTCTCTACGACCTTCTGGACTTCCTTATCTACTTCTTCCTTATCATTCCTACTCAATAATTCCTTTATCTGTTCACACTTCGTCTCTAATGATTTTGATTTTGCTTCTATATCCTTTACCTCTTACTCTATCTTTCTTATTCTTTGGCCAATTATCTCCGATGCACTATCTATTTTTCCATCCATCTCTCTTGTCACTCCACTATAAACACACTCTATCCTGCCTCCCTCAACTACGTTTTGCTCCATTTCTCCTTTCTCTTTACACTATCTACACTTTGAAACCACTTTTTTACCTCTTTTGATCACATTCACACACTGTCTATATAACCACAAACCTGTTACATTCTTCCTAGTCTTATTTAAGCATTTCAAGTGGAAAACCTCATCACATACAGTACACTCTACCACAGCACGCCTAATTTCTTTCTGAAGATTATATATGCATTAGAGAACACAAATGCAATCCATATTATTTATTTTCCAAGTCACCTATTCTAAATTTGACTTTATACTTCCTCTCCTACTCTTCAAACCCCAAACTTTCAAAAACGATCGATCAATAACCACGTGTACCTTAGGCCTCTAAAACGTTATCTTTTTCCTCAAAATAACTGTTCTTAAATTAAAATTAAAAAAACTTTATTAGCAAATTTAAAACAACTAATCTTACATACAACTTAGTTACAGAAATCCTTACATTAACACACATTCAACAAAAATATTTTTTTTATAATTTATATTTTTTAAATGGTGATCGAAACTTTTTTTTTAATAATAAAATTCAAAAAAATCTCTCTCTCTTGATCACAATTTACTCCTCACTTTCATACCAGAAGATTTCAGATGATTAATCATGTAAAAAAGACAGAAAACTTAAAACTTAGTTTGGTGGCACTCTCATCTCGCCACCTCATTTTTGTAATCTTCATAAAATTATGGGCTGCGTCAAAATGTAGTGGCACACCATATACAAAAATAAGTGCAGTTAGTTATATAAAACCCATTCAGGATGTTTATAATTACTTACAGGATCTTATGGTATAATATATCCACCTGACATTCTTATGATCTGGATTCCAATGAGGCTTAGAATTTTTTATTAGGTAGCTTAGGTTATGACTGAATATTAGTCAGCAAATGGATATCTACTTAGATTATGGAATATTGCTCAAATCCTCAATACTTAGCACTGGGAAAAGTCTGATGAGTAATGCCTTCTTTACTGTACCAATATCACTTTTGGAGAGGCCTTTGATCTGTAGTGGGCTATTTAAAGGCTATTCCACCTGTATAATGCTTACATTTTATAATCATTATCAATCATTTGAAATGTAACCACAAAAACTTGCAATAGCAGGAATTTGTAATGTAAGTTGGACTTTCAAAATAAACGTTAATCTTTAACAATGATCAAACATAAATTTGTCCATAAATAATAAAGAAAATATTTATTTTTATATAGTTGGTTTATTTCAATTGTGTTGGAATAATTATCTGTTAATCTTTATAAAAAAATGTAGTAACATTGGGGAAGAATTTATTATAGCAGATTCATTGTCATATAGTATTTATAAATAATGAGGATGTAATAAAATATTATTTAAGATTAATAAAATTTGTAGATTTGAAATCAGAATTAGTACAACTAATATTAAAGCAAAAAAAATAAATGGAGAATAAGATTAATATTATTTGGATAAAAATATATAGAGATAATTGCTGCTTTTGAATATTAGATTTTTAAAATATATAAATAATATTAGCAGTAGCCAAAATGCATTTTGAACAGGAGTAAAAAAAACTATTTTGTGACTATTAAAGGCTTATTATGTGTTTTGATGTGAGTAAAGCTTTATATGGAACAAAAAAAGACAAAAGGTTGGAAGCTCTATAGATGTAGATTTACAATAGAGAGAGTGAAAAAAAAAGCATTAAAAGAGAAATTAAATAGGGAATGTATTTAGGTAAAAGAATTATAAATAATATTTTAGAAAGAACTGTAAAAAAAAAAAGTTGATAGATGATTTTAAAAAAAGGCTGCAGACATTTGAAAAATAGATCAAAATATATGAGAAGGATTTGAAGATTATCTAATATATTGAAATATGTTTTATCTCATAATTTCATGGTAATCAGATTGTCGTAAAACTTCTGAAAAAAAAACCCACCTCTTCACCAATCATTTTCCCCCTCATCCAAATTATGCAATTTGAAATATACTTTCTTTTTACTGTTAAATCATATTATAATAAATAAATATCTACCAAAAATTAAATTAACAAGAGTAAACTATATAAAATATGCACTCTGTGTTAATAAAAAGTAAAATCTTTAAAAATATATTCAGAGATGATAATCTAAATCTATTATGCTTTAGAAACCTGTACTAAAAAGAACAATTAAGTTACATGCTTCGCCAACATGTTCTTACTCATGTTTTGCCAAATAATCTAGCAAAAAAAAAAAAATTATTAGAATTATCATAGAAGTATAGATTTTGTATGAGTAATATTATTTGGGTGTTTTTTCCATTTGTTCAGACACAACAATCTCATGTAATGATATATCACTAAGCCTATAAAAATAATAACTGAATGGTTATTGCTAAGAAATTTATAAAATATCTGAGAACTAAAGTATCAAGTGAAGATTCTACTAGAATTTTCAGTTCTCAAGTCCATTTGGTTATTACTGCACTAAATTTACAGCATATAGGTTAATTCTACAATCTCTCATTTATAATAAAGTATCACCCTGTAATATATCAATTACATAATTACTTATGTCATATTCAAAATGATATTAAAATATTTAAATTTTCAGCAAAAATATTTACTTAAATTTTCAGCAATATGCAGTTGTTTTAAAAACACAGATAAAGTTTATGATGAGGGAATAAAAGATGTAATGTAAAAGAACCCCCAAAAAACTGAATAGTCCTATAATCTGTATTTAAAATATCTAATGTAAGTACTTATTTATAGCAAGTAATAACTTATATATGTAGATGTGGGAATATATGTGTATATGTAATACATATTGTAACAGTTGCGGGGATCTCTATTATTTTTATTTTAATATTTTGAAACCTTTATTGATCTTATGCTTACTTTCCTGATCTTAATAACTTCCATTAAATATCACATTGAATTGGTCTAAATGATTAGCTTAACAGATTTAGTCTTGCATATTTTTTAAGTATTTGTAAACTTAAAACTGTTTTGATAACACTTATCCATACATCCAAGCCGAGGGGCAGACCTATAATCAGATCGAGATTGCACGAACATACAAATATCATTTTTCCTGATCACAGCACCTTCCATAACTGCTGGGACTACGCCAATCCTCCAAAAGCAATTTTTTTTTTTCGAGATAAATCTCAAGGCACCATCCGGCAATGTAAATTTATATAACCAAAATGCCCCCGACAAATGGCATAGCAGAATCCAGTGCTTGGAAAATAACCCAGGCTAACTTGAATACTATCACACAGGGCCAGTGCATAAATCAAAAACACATATCAATCTTGCCCAATTTTCTAATCATAGAGCAAATCCTTTTTATTCATATACACATACACACAATGTTTCAATTTCACATGTACTTAACACAATATATATATATAATAATAATAATTAATAAATAAAAATGGTTTAGTAAGATCTAATTTATTGCATACTCCTTCAATTATATATTATTTTGTCCAATAATTTGGATTGGCTGAACCTTTTGGTCAAAGAGAATTGGCTGATTTACATTGTGTACTTTAATACTTTATTGATGCACCCATGTTTCATCACCAGTGATAACAATGCTCAAAACAACACCTTCTATCTCCAAAAGGTTTTGGCAAATTTTGATTCTCCTTTCCTTTTGTTCATAGATGAGTTCCTTTAGAACCATTTTTACATACACTTTTCTTTGTGCCAAGATTTTCAGTTAAAATTTTCCTATTTCTTTTTTAATGTCTACTTAGTCTGCTATGCTTCTCATAGTCTGCAGATAATTTTAACACATAATTTAATGTTTTTGCAATGTTTTCATCAGTTCATCTTGTTACTGGTCACCCTGATTTCTCTTCATCAGTGATCCACTTGTACATTATCATTTTATTCATGACTTTATCCCTATAAACTTTGACTAATGTCCCTGATTTCACTTCTACTCTTGCTAAATTTAGTAAGAAATTTAATGTTTGTTCATTGCTCTAATTCAAACTCTGATATTCTCATGATGACACACAAAAAATACAAAAATAATAATGAATGCTACTCAGCAAAAAAGGACTACATGTTGACATGAACCCAACCATGAGACATTTCTATACCAAGATTATGAAACCTTAAGGCAGTGGTCTTCAACCCTTGGTCCGAGGACCAGTGCCTGGCTGCAGAAGTTTTCTTTCAGTCTGCAGTAGACTGGTAGGAAAGTTTGTAATAACAAAATAATAAGAGTTTAAACTTTTAATTAATATAAACAATTTTATTTATTTTTTCATCTCATTTTTACCCAATTAAAAAAAAAGAAACAGAACGAAAACAAAATCTAATCAATCATACATAAATTAATTTGTTTTTCTGGTTCTCACGGATGTTTATGGGCAGGGGAAGAATTAAATTTTTTATTATTTTTCTAAAAAAACTCAAAATGAAAAAAAAAAAGTTTTTTATTATACAAACTCCATATATATATAACTTCATCTTGTATATTTAACATTAAATACAGATATTACATTTATCATAATCATTGTCATATAATTTACACTAGCTGTGATATTTTCCAACGTTCAGGTGAATAACATTTTATTCTTGCATGTTTTAACAATGGAATAATAAATGCAGCAATGCAGGCACATTAATGAGAACGATTGTTATTGTACTGTTTTCTGTAACAGTATGACTATGTAACTCGAGAAAGAGTGTTCAACATGTGAAGATAACCAACACCATTACTATACACAGTAACTAGTGTGTTTTTTGGTCAGTTATAACAATTATGCTCATCTAAGGCTAAGCAGTTTACATCTTTAAGAAAATTTATCTATAGACTTCTGCTGGTCCGCGAAAACTTATCATTATTTTTGTCAGTCCGCAGGTGTGAAAAGGTTGAAGACCACTGCCTTAAGGAGCTGCTTATATAGTACTGTTTAATTGTCAAATCTTGTAGTATAAAGATTAAATTTTTATATTTTCTCAAAATCGTAGATAATTTTAATAAAAATAAATATTTTACAATAAAGTTTTCTAAAATAGTAGCCCATTTTCTTGATGTCAATATTATAATCATAGTACTTCTCAGTAAATTTAAGATTCAAATTGGTCCATAAAAATATTAGCATATGATACTATTGTTGTGCCAATTGTAGTACCTTGTAAATAAGTTGTAGAATTGAAAATAAAAATATTTTTTTCAAAATATATCAGCGACAAAGCGTGACTTTTTTAGGAACGAAAGTACACTACATAATCTTTTTATTTTACTTGCCACAACAATTTTTACATACTTTTCTTTCATAGTTCAAAATTTCATATAAAATAAATTAATATAAATAAAACAAGATAATCATATCAACAAATCTGTTATATTTCATTGGTTAATTAATAAAGTATATTATCTTATAATTAAATTTTGAAAATATTAATTTTTATATTTTAATTCAATCTTCTGTTCTTTCATAGCAAAATGATCTATTACTTTATCATAATAATCATTTTTATGTTTAATATCTTGAAGCAATTGCTTCTCAATAGATATCAGGGCTAAATTTGATAACCTTGATTGTGAATATCTATTTCTTAAAAAAGTTTTGATCCTTTTTAAACAGGAAAAGGATCTTTCCACTAATATTGTTGCAACAGGGAATGTTAGCGTTAGTTTAATTTAAAATATTCACTAAAACAGTTTTCGAGCTCCGTTTCAATCAAAACTGCACAATTTCTTGAGTGTTTTTCTTGCTTTTGAAGTTATAGTCTCTGAACACTACTTTTAGTTCAGTTTTTAATGCTGATATGTCAAAAAAGCCCATATTTTGATGTGTCCGACAACTTTAGAAATTCAAAATTTGGTAAAGAATTGAATTTGTTGTCTAATTCAGAAATTATTTTTTAATAATAGAATTTAATAAAATCATAAAATATTCTTTATTTGATACACTTGAATCAGTTCATTTAATTTTAAAATTTTGTAAATTTTCCTTTTCATCAACATTATCCAGAAAACATGATAATTTGCAGCTATTGTTTCTGTATTACTTTTAAAATTATTTATTGCTATTAGACAGAATTGCATAACAGATGATTGAGTTTAAAGAATTTTAAATAAAATATCAGTTTCTGAGAAATATCCATTAAAAAATAAAGCAGAACTATGAATTTTTTGTCATTTAAATTATATAATACACCCTTAGATTGTAAAATAGCTTCGTTAATCCAATTACTTTCATTGTCAATTATGTGTTCAAAAAAAGTCATTAAATGTTTTTTTGACTCAAATATTGTTTGAACAGCTAGTCCATTATATTCTCATCATGTTAGAGCAGCTGCAGAAATTTTTTTTCTGTACAATTTTATTAAAAGCAGCTAATCTTTTGGAAGAATGACTTAAAAAACTGATGAAACTCTATAAACTTTTAAAAAAACCAGCACATTCTTTCATTTTCGATATAGATTGAAAAAGAACAAGATTTAATTTATGGGCAAAACAATGAATACAATGTGCATAAGATATTACTTCTTTTATTTTTATTGTAAACCATTAGAATTTCCAGACATGATGGTGGCACTATCATAACTTTTAGAAACTAATTTATCAGAAACTTTTTTTTGGAAACAGAATAATAAAATCAAATAAATCTTGAGCTGATCTATCAAGGAGAAACATCAGTGAAGAAAGAAATCTTTCTACTAAAAGACCTTTTTTTTTAATATATTGAAAAATTATTGATAATTGTGATTTATTAGACCCATTGCTTGTTTCATTTAACATTAATCCCACATAAAAATCCAAATTTTCATATTCGGTATGGATTTCTTCTAATAAAATACAAGCAATAGATGAAATTTTATCATTTTATATATCGCTGGACAATCCAGAAAAAGCAGTAGAATTATCAAGATGATTTTTCAAAAGTGGATTATAGGCTACTAATAAATTAATGGTTTCTAAATAATTACCTCTATTTAGAAAATTTTGAGATTCATCAACACATCTGAAAGGTAATTCCTGACATGCTAAAAACAAGTTACATCAATAAAGTATTTAAATATATCTCGATTTTTCCATATCTTCTCATTAAAATTTCTAATAGAAATTGAACGAATAGAATCAAATAAATTTTCAGTATGAATTTAACCAAACATTTTAATTGAAATCATGGCATTTAAATGCGAACTAGACCCTTTTTCATGCTTTTTTGCTGCCTTTCCTAAATTATTCATATCGCAAAATCCAGTAGTATTCCAAACAGATTTTTCATTTGTGAATAGAAAACACGGCCGACAATGTAATGTATTAGTTATTGCAACCTATTAACCAGGAACAGTTTTCATAAAATTGAATAGAAAAATGTCTTCTACATCGTTTGATAATAGTTTTGATTAGAATTAGTCTACCAAGATCTTTAATATGTTTTTTTTTTGAAACCTCTTGAAGAAAATGGTCTTTCCAAAATATCTTCTATTATGCAATTGCAAGTATTCATCTTGAATATTCTAAGAGTATATATATAAAATTAAATGAAAATTAACCTTAAAAGAAAATTTCTAATTTAAAGTGCTATGAGTGAATACTATTCACCCACAATAATTTGCAGTTGTGACAAGGGTGGAATGACAGACAGAATAAATATAACACTATTAAATTAATAACTATTGAGGTTTATGTTATATAGTCATTTACATAATCTAGCCTTACAGCGTAAAAAATAATAAGGTGGCAATGGTCTGCATTTCACTTTGGTACCTTCAGTGGTGGAGATCACTAGGTCATGAAGTCCATCTAGAAGTTCAGCATGTTTTTATTTTACTTGCAGCAATCATTTTTAAGTAATAGCTAATATATACATATTACATCCATCTAAAAAAATCTGGAACTCTCTTATCTATAAATCAAACTCATTATTTACCTTATATAAAAACAATTCAACTGTTGGTAAAAAAATTGAAAGTCAACAGAAATTCCATACAAAAAATAATGAGTATGAATTGTTCATTCTTCTTTTTTGTTTGGAAAAATAGAAAATCTGAAACTCTCTTATTTTAATCAGACCGTGACTAGTTTAAGTATAGATACTATATTATCAAGACATTTTTATCTTCCAAATGCTTTTAACATTCTCAAGTTTTAACTATAAATAACATTTTAGCATTGTTTGAACTTCTTATAATCAATGAATAATGTGATGGTCAAATTCATTATTTGCCTTATATAAAATAATTCAACTGATGTTAAAAAAAATTGAACCAAAATCCCACACAAAAAATAATGAGTTTGAATAGTTCATTTGTTTTTTACGTTTAGCAAAATAGTTTAGAGAATTTTTTTTTTTACTTTTGGCAAAATAGTTTATATACACTAATTTGTATGTGCAATTTGTTGGATTGATTTGTGAGGTTTTTCTATGGAAGCATTCATTCTGTTCAATATATGAAGTCTTTATTCCTGAGATATATATATCAATCGTGTAATAGTATTCATATTCTTTATCCTGGACAGCATATTTTTATAATCTCTACACCTAACATAAAGAATGCTAGTATCATCATCATCATCATCAACCATTATCAATCCACTGCAGGATGAAGGTCTCTCCAAGTTTAATCCATCTTCTCCGATCTTTAGCTTCTCTTTTCCACAACACCCCTGCACATTTTCTTATTTCATCCATCCATCTCACATGTGGTCTCTTTCTGGGTCTTTTACAATCTTTTGGAATCCAGTTTAAAATTTAAATTGTCCATCTGTTATCATTTCTTCTAGCAATATGTCCAGCCCAACTCCACTTCAATCTTTTAATTTTTTCAATAAGGTCAGTAACACCTGTTTGTTGTCTTACCCATACATTGCGTTTTCGATCTCTTCTTGTTACTCCCAACATACATCTCTCCATACTCCTTTGAGTGGTCTGAAGTCCCTGTATTGCTCTTCTATTAAGTGTCCAAGTCTCAGATCCATAAGTAAGAACTGGTAAAACACATTTGTTAAAAACCATTCTTTTCAAACACATAGGCATATTTCCTTTTAGTATCAAGTTATTTCTACCAAAAGCACTCCAACCAAGTTTAATTCTATGATTAATTTCCTCCATTATGTTTCCATCTGTATTAATAATCTGACCTAGGTATTTGTAACTGTTAACTTCTTCTAATTCTTCATAATCAATCTTTATTTTCATATTTTGAGCAAATCGATTAAACATTACTTTAGTCTTTTTAACATTTATCTTTAGTCCTACTTTTCTACTTTCATCTGCTAACTCCTGCAACATTTCCTGCAGCTCTGAAGCATTATTTGCAAAAACAACTACATCATCTGCAAAATCTAAATGACTTAAATACTCTCCATTTACTTTCATTCCTTTAGTTTCCCATTTTAATCCACAAAATACTTCTTGCAGCACTGCTGTAAAAAGTTTTGGAGATATGGAGTCACCTTGCCTTACACCTTTCTCAATGTTGATTTTTCCAGTATCATTATGTAATCTAATTGTTGCTGTTGCATTTTTATAAATATTCTTTAAAATACGACAATATCCTGGATCTATACCTTGATGATCCAATGCTTTAATCACTGAAGAAATGTGTATAGAATCGAATGCCTTTTCATAATCTACAAATCCAAAACATAATGACAACTCATATTCATTTGTCCTTTCTATGACTTCTCTCAATATCTGGATATGATCTATGGTACTAAAACCACTTTTAAATCCAGCTTGTTCTCTTAGTTGGTGGAAATCCAAAGTTCTCTGTAGACGAGTTGTAATTATCTTGGTAAAAATTTTATATAAAACTGATAAAAGGCTGACAGGTCTGTAATTTCTAATATCTTCTTTATCACCTTTTTTAAATATTAATATTATTACTGCATTCTTCCAATCTTCCGGTACATCTTTATCATTTAGACATTTGGTATATAACTTTGCTAAAATTGTTTCTATTTCTTCACCTCCTTCTTTTAATATATCAATTATAATTCCATCATTTCCTGGAGCCTTTCCTTTCTTCATACATTTAATTGCATGTCTCACTTCTTCATTTAAAATTCTGGGCAATTCAGAAGATGTAATAGATATAGGAGGTACTTGTTCTTTATTACTATATAATTCTTGATAAAAATCTTCTACCAATTTCATGATGTCATCTCTCTTTTTAGTAATAATTCCATCTTTTTTTCTTATTGCAGATATAAATTTCCTACCAATACCAAAATGTTGTTTAACATTCTTGAGACTTTTATTTTCTTCTACAGCTTTCCTTGCTATTTCACAGTTATACTTTCTTATATCATTTTCAACTTTTTTCCGTACCATTTTACAAAATTCGAGATATTCAATTCTTTTTAATACATCATTTTTGTATATCTTCATATTCCTTCTTTTCTTCATAAATTCTCTAGTCTCAGTAGAAATTTTATTAGTCAATTGCTGCTTTTTTCTACCAGCTATCTTTGTTGCACTTTTTAAAAGTGTATCAGTTATTTTCATATTAATTTCATTCAAATCTGAATCATGTTCAAAATCTCCTAACACTTGAAACCTATTTGTAAGTTCTAATTTAAATTCATTAGAATGTTTCTGAAGATTAGGAACATCAACTGTAAATATTATTTTTCTCAATAATTTTTGTCTATCTAGTTTTACATTAACACGTAGCTTACACCTTACTAATCGATGATCACTTCCTGTGTTAAATTTATTAAGAACATTACAATCTTAAAATATGTATTTCCTGTTAGTCAAAATATAATCCAATTCTGCTGTACCTTCATTTGGATGCTTCCATGTCCATTTCCTTTTAACATTTTTCTCAAAAAATGAATTCATAATATAAAGTTTTTCTTTTTCTGCAAACTCCACAAGTCTACGTCCTCTCTCATTTCTATTACCATAACCAAAATTACCTACAGCAATTTCATCTTTCATTTGTCTACCAATTCTAGCATTAAAGTCTCCCATAACAATTTTAAAATGTTGTTTACTCTGATCAAAAGCCTTTTGTACATCCATATAAAAATCTTCTACTACTTCATCACTATGAGAACTTGTTGGGGCATAAACCTGAATTATCTGCATTTGGTATCTGCTATTAAGTTGTATAACTAATCTTGCAACTCTGTCCGATACATCATCAATCTCCACAATATTGTTCTTCCACTTTTTATTTATAATGAATCCTACTCCAAAGTAATGTAATTTGGTAATTTAGATTTGATGTCTCCCAATAGTGGAAAAAAAAAAAAAGAAACATAGTTGATATGTTGAAATTTTTTCAGTAGGCTAATACCAATATAATTTAAAAGTATCAAAATCTTTTCTTATGAAATAATTTTTATTCATAATTACTAGTGTTAACTTTTATTATCTCGTTTTTATAATAATGTTTTCTATTTCTAAGACATGTGATATTGAATTTCTTTTATGTTTATAATTCCATTTACTATACCTGATTTTCTTATTGACATCATGATAGATATTATAAACATATATATGTCAAAAAATTCTTTCAATCTAAGTTGCTAAAAAAATTAACTAAATCTTAATGAATATTAAATTCATTTTTTAGTGCTATCCTTGGTTTATTTGACAAAAAATAATCCTTAATAATTAACAATCTACATCACTAAGTTGCCCAATGAATAAATTAATAATATTGTTTTTCTTACTTCAAATATCAAGAACAGATTAAAATTCAGATGTAAATATATGTTCAGAGATTGGAATATTACAATCTACACAAACAGAATAAATTAGCATATGAATTTCAGATACTCCAATCATGTTAAATAAATTTAAAGCTTATTTATCAATTTTACCTGATGTATCAGAAGATGTTGGATAATTACAAGTGACAAAAAAAAAAAAAGACCAAACAATCAATTAATATCAGTTAATAAATTACTAACAACTTGAATGGTAAGCATTATATACATATCAGAAAGTTTATTGGGCTTCTCAAATAGTTTATAATTAACTTGTGCTAACATATTAGAAAAATTATTTCCATTCTTAAAACAATGACTAAATGTTCTTGACTGCCTCTTGGATCAATTTATTGTTGTAATCAAATGTATTCATCAGTTTGTATTAAATCACAGTGACTAAATCCTATAATTATTATTTGATTTTATTTTTTTTCTTTCTAAAAATGTATCTGTAATAATATGTAACATTGTCATAGATACTTGTTTTAATGTATTATTCCATTTAACTGCATCTTTTCTAGATAGTTAATCTATGTTGGGTATATGATCAAATAAAAAGATAAAATCAATTTTAATTTAAAGATTAAAAACATTTTTGATTATTATTTGAAAAAGTAAATAAATAAGTTTTGATTATATGGTTTTAATTACTACCTATAATTTGAAAAAGTAATCACATTTTCCTTTTATGTATTAAAAACTTATTTCCTCCCCATAATACTTAAAAATATATGGATAAATATACATGAAAATTTTTTAAAGATTCCCAAAATGCATTTTGTTACAATGGCTTTCACCAGTTGACCCAGACAATCTTTTATTTTTATTTCAGGTTTACACTTATTAGTCAAAAACATTCTATTGAGGATTAATGGCGATTAAACTAGAAAACCTAGGAAACCAATAGCAAGTCATTTGTAATTATTTGTTAGATCATAATATATATAGTGTAGCATAGAATGCAATGTTTTGAATAGTATTAGGTCCCTGATTCAATCACTAGTCAGACTGGCAATACCCGAAGAAGAAAGGATAATAATATCACTTGAAATCTTGTATTACATACATATCTGTGTACTATTACCAACAGGCAAATATCTTTGAAAGGTTTAAATAAAATATGAATTTCTTTAAAAGTATTAAACAACTAATAACAGATGATGGAAATAATCCAACATATAATTACAAATAAAATGCTATCACCACAAACTTTCAGACAAACAATAACAGATCAATACTAATAAAATTATAATAAATAAGGCAAAATAACAATAATGAATAATCTATAATATTAATAAGCCAAAAAGCTAATACACATGTGCTTTGCAGATGTCACTATATAAATGAATACTCCCACTTTTTCAAACACAAGATAAAGTCTTTAAGAAAATATAGAATGAATCCATGAATCCATCTATATTTTCGACCCAACCATATATGTAAGGGCAAATGTGAAGTGTTTGAAATGAAGAGCGAAGTTATTAACTGATCACTTTAAATTATTTTTTTACTACGTAAATGAATGACGCCAATGAAATTTCTAGAATTTACGATACGTCATTTTTATAATTAAACATATGTAAACAAGACATTTATTTTTTTATATAGCGCGATGTTTTATAATCTATAATATTAACAAGCCAATAAGCTAATACACATGCGCTTTGCAGATCTCACTATATAAATAGTGACATCTGCAAAGCGCATGTGTATTAGCTTATTGGCTTATTAATATTATAGATTATAAAACATCGCGCTATATAAAAAAATAAATGTCTTGTTTAATAATGGATAATATAAAAGGAGCAGTAAATGTGTTTTTAGCATTATAGAATGAAATAAACATTAAATTGGTCTGTTGATAAAATAAAAGAAAAAGTAACATAAAAATGAAGTTGTCATTAATGCTATATGTTACACTGAATAAAAATAAAAAGCAATTATAGATCCTAATAAATACAACATGTTTTAAAAAGATGGCTAAAAATTACAATTGTGTATAATCCATTTATGTTAATTTAATTATTAGGCCAAGTATAAAATCAAAACTGAAAAAAAAAAAAAAACTATAATAGTTCTGAGAAGAAAAACTGTTAAAAGAATGCATATGGATAACAATTATATGTAATTAAGTTGTGGCTGCTTTCATGAAAATATTAATGAAGTTTTTGTGCGAAACAAATGCTGATACTGAATCAAACCGTGTTTGTTAACATGAACAAAAAAAAGTTAATGTGATATGAGAATTAAGTTGTTGTTTTTTATGTCTTGTTTTGATAAAGCATCTATAGTTAAGATTTTTAAAAACAATTTGTCTGATATTAATACTTATATATATGCCTTATAAAATTTGTTAATTATATATATAATATAATTTTGTTTAATAGTCCAGTTAAAAAATAATAATTTTTTTTTAATTATAAAGAAAATATTGTGGTTAATTAAAAAGCATGTATTATTAAAAGTCAACTAAAATAAGTCTCATAACATTTAATGCAAATTAAATTAGAATAAATATTGCATTGGCCAAACAATTACTTCAACTGGAGATCTTTTTATATTAATTCTAAAATAGTAGAATTATATGTGCATAGATATGAATTTTAGATAGTTCAATTCAATTTTTTGAATTGAAGATATATATAAATCAACAAAGGCAACACATATGGCATATCTAAAAAAAAAATTACATGTGCAAAAAACATTATATAACATATATATGTAACATTTGAAACTATTTACATATATTTCTAAAATAAGACAATTTAAGTCATAATGATGCCGATCCAAGATAATTAATTCAAACTCATTTTTTTGTTTGAAAATAACAAGCAACTAAAAATATTATTTGATTAATTAATGCATAATAAATAGTGATTCTCTGAAGATATATATAAATATCAAATTCTAATTTTAAAATACCTGAACTAACAAGTGGAAGGGCTAAAGAAGGTGTGGTGCCATCACAATGCTTGAAGATATTATAAAATAATATTTTCAATAAATGAGACGACTGCATTCCATATTTATACCATTGGGGACCAACAGCATGTACAATTTTTGAACATGGAAGATTTCCAGGAGGCGAAATTATAAAATTACCAGTACTAACTTTTCCGTGACTTTTTATGTAAGACTGACAAAACTCTTTTATTATATTTCCACCTGCTTTAACAATTGCTGCAGCAACACCTCCAATGTGATCTAAGTCTTCATTAGCAGCATTTACTATAGTATGAACAGATTCTTTAGTAATGTCTCCATGACAAAATGAAACTTTGACTGAATCTGAAAAATACATTGTATTTTTAATAATATTAGTGGACTTCTTATTGAAACTAGTAACCCTTGAAAAATCATTAATATTTTTGAGATTTGAGGAATCAATCACTTCTGGAGAAATGGAGCCACCACAATTCTTAATACTATTTTTCAACAATGATATACCTTTATTACAAGCACTTATATTCAACATATTATTAATTTCTTTAATATTTAAAAATGTTTCTATAAAAATTTTGAGAAGATGTGAAGCTTTTTCAGATACAAGCATATCCCAATATGTTTTTGATACTTCGATTGAGTCTTCCTCAAATGAAACCAAAACATTAATGGGTGGTGGCAGTTTTAAAGCTTCGTCTATTCTATGTTTTAAAAGTTTTAAATGCTGCCATTCTCCTATAATGGTCCATTCCTTTGAATCACTTTCTAAAATAAAAGAAAAACGATGGCTTTTGCATAACTTTAAGAGACACATGTTAAATGATTCATTATTATACTCTGCAAACCTCTGTAATGTGTCATTAGAAATTTTCACTCTGGCTTCAGAAAAAATCTATAAATAAAAAACAAAACAAAATTATAAATGTTCAACTATGAAAAAATAATATACTGTATTACTTCAAATATACGATGCCCTTTTTTATTCAAATTTTGGACCTGTAAAAGTGGGGGTGCATCTTAAATTCAAAGCAAAAATTTTATTAACTTTTTTATAATTTTCTAAGCTTAAAATTCTACTGCATCTTAAATTTGGAGGCATCTTATATTCAAAGTATTACAGCATATGTGTGTGCTAAAAATAATATTCATATAAAAAATGTATCAATAAGCATAGACATATACATAATCTAATGATATTAGCAAATCCATAAATAATATCAAATATATAACCATGATAATATAAACCTATCCAATCCCAAAATTTTATTAAGATAATTCGCAAATCAGATCCCCAAAGATTTATTTAAAGGTTAATCTATTTGTCAGACAAAAAATGACAAGATCACTTTTATCTGACCTCCAGATTTTATCTAATAAATATATTGGCATTGCTATAAAAAAGATATTATTTACAAGTTCATTTAAATAATGAAGATCTGACTTGTGAATTATCATAGTAATGTTTTTAGAATTAGTTATTCTGTGAATAAGTTTACACATGCATAATAAATATTTAATTTAAAAATTGTTTATTTATTAATATATTAACAGCAAAAACACATATATAGTAATGGTATAGAGGGAATAGCTTAGTAGTCATGAAAATCATCATAATTTGAAGCACTAATGAATAATCATCTACAAAAGCATCAGTTTTTACTAAACACAGAAAATGAGCAAAGATTCAGTATTTAAAGCCAATAATATAAACAATACATAAGTGATAAAAATGAACTATAAAATTAATTCTACAACAATACTACTAGAATTACTGTATCAATACTCTGGGCCATCTGGGACTTTGAATATATTGGCAATGAATAAAATAGTAACCACCATAACTTCTATAAAATAAATGTGTACCTTAAGGGTAATTTTTATTTTTGTGCCATCCAAATAATTTTATAGAGAACCATCCGGAAGACCACACACATATATGAAGCAAATAGTGTTATGTCTGAACTAGCTTTGGGATTATAAGAACCCTAGAGATTGTGAATAACAGAAAATATACACCATTCATTCTATTATTAAATATTTTTACTGGAATAATCTAAAAATCTCTTATCCTTTAGGTCCAAATTCTCTTACTTTTATTTGAAAAATGCAAGTGATAACTTCAGTTGTATTTGCAACATTTTATTTTTAATATTAAACCATTGTTCTATATTATATGTTGATAATCTTTACATTTATTTATTATAAATATAAGCTTATAAGTTAATATTTAAACTTTCCAAAATAGAAAAATAAATAACTGAAGTAAATATATAATCATAACAATGGTTCTTTTCACAACAGATACTAACTTCGCCTATTGATAAAAATTACTGAATAAAATATTTATTATTTGAATTCCATTTTAAAAACGGAAATGAATTTTAGCTGAGACATTATAAAAGAATGAAAATGTTTTAAAATCCAAAATTACACTTATTAAAATTTAAAAAAAAATTTTTTTCTCTGGCATTTATGAAAGCAATTCTTTTTAATTAGTAGAAACAATTTCTGTTTTATCGCAACTACATTTTTACTTCTCTTCTTAAAAACAAATATTTCTCCAATAAAATCTAATTTGTAGTCACATATTGTTTTGGTTTAAAATAAATATTTTGAAAATTTATTGCGTAAATAAACTTAAATATGTAAATAAATAATTAAAAAATACAATTTCTCTTTCTGAAATACTAAAAAGAAAAAGCATGTTTGGAACTGCCTGAGGTTAAATAATATACCTATCAGTAATTCTGTTGAATTCTCTATATTATGATACAACCAATTAGTGCATTGTTTGATTTCTTTCAGTTTGAAAATTTTTATGAGATCTGTACAATACTGACATCTTCAGATTTTTTAAAAAATTAATTATTTCAGTTCCAATTTCTACTGTAAAAAAAATGGAACTGGAAAATATTGTAGATAATTGCAAAAAGCTAAAAAAAATCAGAACAATAGCAGCACCATTATAATACTCCAAAATGTCTCAAAATTAGCAACTCTGTAGTACACAATTCTATGATGAAATTAGACACACATGGTGGTAATTAACAAGCAGATAGCTAGAAGAATAAAGATATAAAAAATAAATTCAGAAATCCCTTTATTTTTTAACAACACAAAAGAAAAATAATTTAGAAAATGATAATATGATACACCCAAATTTAATACATACTGATCAAGCCTATCCATATGCAGAATACATATAAATTTCATATAACACATGTAAATATTATTTCTCATTTTTCTTAATTAACATTTAAACAAAATGAGTTATTCCCTTACAATAAACAAATTCTAAACAAGTATCCCACAACAAAGAAAGAAAATAATTTTAATCTGAACCCTTCTCCCTTTTTATTTTGAAAATTGAGTATGTCTCCTTACAATTTTAATCTAGTAACAAAAAAAAACCCTTTCAATAGTAATACTACTAAAAAAATATTTTCAACTATTCATTTTTTCTTTTATAAACTAATATAGATGTATATATTAAAATATTTGATCTAACTATTAATATTTTTTAATCCTTTTGTAATTGGCTAGTTGAATGTCTCTTCTTGTAAATTCTTGCAAGTAGTATTCTAGACAATGTCTTGACTTTGGCTTTTTTACAGCTATCTCAATAGTTATTTTAATCCATTTAGCTTTTTTTCCTTTTGTGGTTCCAGGTTTCCAGTTTTAATATATTTTCTGTTTGGCTAGCTTTTTTTTTTTTTTTTTTGCAACTCCAGGTTTCTAATTTAATAATTATTTTCATTTTAGATTATCTTTTCTTCTTTTTCCTTTTTTTTTTTTTACAGTTCTACATTTCCAGTTTAATAATAATTTTCATCTCAGGTTAGCATTTTCTTTTTGTAGCTACAGACATCTAAATTAATAATTATCTTAATTTCAGAATAACATAACTTCAAACAGTCATGATTTTGGATGGATCAATACATAAGGCTTGATGAAAGTTTCTCCCAGGAGTATTTTCTTTCCCCTACATTCCTTTTAGTGAAATTTATTACATGATTGGATCAGTAATGATCAGTTTTTAGCAAGAGCTTAGCACAAGGTTCTTGTAAACCCCATATTATTATATTGCTTTAAAACATTTTCATTTTTTAATTGAGTGAGTCAATCTATCATCAGATTTCCAAGATGAGCTTCTTCATGCTGAAGCTACCACTATTGAATTCCACTGCTCACATTTCTTTTTAAAAAAAACAACCTAATATCAATCTTCCTTTCAATTACATGACTATATGAGAAATTATTGCATTAAGTCTTGATCAATTGATTTTCTTTTTACAAAAAAAAAAATTTTTTTCCAAAAAAATATTACATTAATAAATCAACTGATAAAAAAATTTTCAGTTCTTCAGAGATAAAGAAAAATATGGTTGGTTTTTTTTACAGATATATCTAATTAACATTCTCCATTTTATTATGATTAAAATATCTTAAATTTTGTCATATAATCATTTCATGTATGCGAACCTTTTAATGTTTGACCTAATTAAATTTCTATTTAATAACCAGTTATACTACAGCTAACATTACAAGAAATAATTCTCAATATTGAAGTGGTTGCTTCATTTCCAGTAACAGCAGATGATCAGGGTCAAGTCAAAAGAGATCATGAAACGTAATTTATATTGTTGGTCTTAATATATCTTAAAAATATAACATAAGTTAAAATTAAAAATATAGGAAGTTAGTACACATTTATAAACACAGACATTTACTTGTGTGTGTATACATGTTAGTGCGTATGTGCAATTAAAAATTTAAATAGTGATTAAAATAATATAGAAGACTCATAGCAATTTAAAATTATAAATATTTTAAAGTAGACTATTTTCTTATAGTTAAATCTGTTTTCTTTTGTTTTTTCTCGTTAAAGGAATTTAATTAAGGAAAATTTAAAATCAAGGTTTCATTAATTAATTTATAGATTTTCAAAAAACATTATTATTTCTCTTGAATTCAAATTGCAAAGGCGTGAGGATAATATTATTTTAATTATACTTAATCCATGTCCAAATGTGTAGTTAATAGATAATCTCTGCTTATTTGTAAAGACATACAGTTGAAGGTGAAGGATCAAAAATAATTTTTATTCATTCTGCTTCCCATGTTGGTGCTGATTTTTACTAAGCTATATTGTTTTTCCAAACATGTGCTACCACAGAGCTTTGAAGAGAAATTTGAAGAAAAAAAACACAGACAAAGTAATATGCTATCCAAAAACTATTTTGCCACGAAAGAGTAAACAAAATCTTTAGGATCTCTCTTTTTGGGATTTTCTGTGTCAGTTGAAGTAAGATAACCTTCCATATTTGAATTCCTTTCAAATTCATCTAATTATGTCTTTTATAAATACCAAACCTGGCACAAGAATCACCTGAGTACTGACAATACATTCAGTAATTCAAATTAGAGTACTCTCATCCATGGGGAAAAAAAGAGGCAAAAACTGCAAGTTATTTTTAAAAAAGTCTATATTTAATGTCACACAGATTTCATGTGAATGAAAAAAAAAAACTTTAGAAAAAAAAAAAGAATATATAATTAAAGAGGTCACACATACATTTACATCATTTGAATTTAATTTTTTTATTTAATGAAATAATGTTATATATTTAATTTTATGCATTTCAATTGAAATTATTATTATATTTTTGTATTTTATGTATAAAAAACATTGTTAGATTTTTAAGTCACAATGGAATGAGAAAAAGAAATTTTAAAAAAATGAATAATTGTTTTGCTAACCTCCATAATAAAGCAAGAGTTGAATAACCTAATAATAATATTAAAAAAAAAGATCTTGGAATGGGCTCATCACTTTATGCTACTTCGATAAAGGTATTATTTTCTATTAATAGCCTGCTTAGGAAAGCTAATTATTTTCTCTAGTCTTAACCGTAATCTAAATACAAAAAAAGAGTAAATATATATATATAGGGTAAAATTGAAATGAGTTTTTTATAGATATATTTAATTTAAGAGACATATATGAATGTCTGTTGGCGGGTGGGAGAATGTGAGTTAACAGAATATATTGGATATATTAAGGTATATATTTATGGAAGTAGATCATTTCGAACATTTTAATAATTTTATGGAAATAGATAATTTCAGTCACTTTAATAATTTTACATAAATAATTGCATGTCAATTAAAGAATAATAGAATTAAAGAGAGAGGTGTTAAATAATAAAGATCATCCTAATAAATAATCCTTTATTGCTAGTTCAGAATGGCTTGGAAATAAAGTAGTATTGAATAACTTCGGAATTATTGTTGAGAAGTGAATTCAAGGTTGCATATGCCTTTATGTCATACACTGAGTGTGAATTAATATCTAAACAATAATATGCATAATTTGGAAAATTATAAATTTGTGGCAGAAGCATTCTTATGACTTAAGAAATAAGAATCAAAGATTTAAATTTTATTTACATGTATAGTTGTAATATTATATCTATACCTTTAACCTGTTCGTGTTTAAGCCCACATAATGCGGGCAATGATTTTCAAATTATAAACATCCGAGTTGAGATTAAGATTAACGGAAATCTACACAGGCTACGCATGCACTTTTTACACCTTCATTTCCATCTTTGTCTCTACTTTCCGGAAAGGTAAATCTTATTTTTCTATGATAAAAAATAAAAATTTTATGATAATTTTTGTGATCAAAGAGATTGAATTTTTTTGATACTAGAAAACATTTCAGTGTGAAAAATCCATTGGTAAAAAGTTTTACTTTTTCCGACTGATTTTGAAGACAATGTTATGGGGGGCCTAGTGGAATTTTTATTTTTCTATATATTTTTTAATTATTATTTTATTATATGTTTTTTAATTATTATTTTATTATATATTTTTTAATTATTATTTTTTTATATATATTTGATAAAAAATATACAAAAAAATTATTATTGAAACTAATATAAAAAAAAAATAGATCGTGATTATCTGCATTTTTTCTATGATGTGAGCTTGGGTAGAGTATTGGAATTGATATGACCCAAAGATAAACATATTTTGGAAATATAATGACCTGATTTAGATTTTTCTATAATTTGTTGTCTGCATTTTAGTAATAGTAAAAATGTGCAAATGCTAAAAGTAACGATTTTGACAGTACATAAACTTAGGTCGATTATAGATTATTGCAATATAAATTTCAAAGCTGCATATTTTTTAATTATTATTTTATTCATATACATATATGATAAAAAATATACGAAAAAATTATTATTGAAACTAACATTAAAAAAAAAGCTTGTGATTGTGTATCGCGAATTATCTGCATTTTTTGATATGATGTGAATTTGAGTCAATTATCTGAATTAATTGATATGAGACAAAGATAAACATATTTTGGAAATATAATGACCTGATTTAGATTTTTCTATAATTTTTCATCTGCATTTTAATAATATTAAAAATATGCAAATGCTAAAGGTAATGATTTTGACAGTATATATATATAAACAAAAAATTTATATACCTCAAGCTTAATTCTATAATGAATTTAGTATTTCATTCACTTTTTATTTTATTTTATTTTCTATATACTGACTATTTTAGTAATACTTTTAAATAAATTATAAACTGTATTGAATTTCTTTATTATAATATTCAAATTACACTAATTATTGATCAATATTAACTACTTGTTATAAGGAATGATTTTAGGAATGACTTATACATTGCAAACCTCTGTATGAAAATACATTTTGAAGGGCTACTGAGAAAACTGAAAGATACTAATGTCTTTATTCTAAGGCAAAAATCTCCATACAGTAGTGCCACCCTGTGCCAAACAGAGTAATCAATGGATGCCAGAAGGCTTGTGCATAAAATCCCTATCTAGTGCCTACTCATCCAATATCCCCAGACTAGTTTCTGGCTTGTGGCCATCATCAGTGAGGAGCCTTGGATCTGAGAGCATTGCACCCAGATCTTAGGATCTAATGCAACCCTCCAGTAGCCCCCTTTTAACTCTACTTTACTAGAAAATTATGAGAATTAAATTGAAAACACAATAATATTTTCAATCTAAGCTCAATAGCTTATATAGTCATATGCGTCTGAACTCAATTCAGCACCCATACATTTTGGTGTCTTTGGCTCTTAAACAACCATAGCCACCACTAACCTATTAGGCAGGATTGGTGTTAAACCACTAAACATCACATGATCACCATCTCTATACTAGCACATAATTGTTGTAAACAAAGGCAAAACTCTCCATACAGTAGTGCCACCCTGTGCCAAACAGAGTAATCAATGGATGCTAGAAGGCTTGTGCATAAAATCCCTATCTAGTGCCTATTCATCCAATATCCCCAGACTAGTTTCTGGCTTGTGGCCATCATCAGTGAGGAGCTTTGGATCTGAGAGCACACTGCACCTAGATCTTAGGATCTAATGCAACCCTCCAGCAGCTACCTTTTAACTCTACTTTACTACAAAACTATGAGAATTAAATTGAAAACACAAGTGCTTAGGCTCCTCACTGATGATAACCACAAGCCAGAAACTAGTCTGGGGATATTGGATGATTAGGCCCTAGATAGGGATTACATGCACAAGCCTTCTGGCATCCATTGATTACTCTGTTTGGCACAGGGTGGCACTACTATATGGAGAGTTCTGCCGACTCAAAGCAAGCTGTCCAGTACAGCCAAAAGTCATTCTCCCTACCTGTGAAGCAAGCTATCAGGTGTACTTGGAAGTGGTAGATTGTGAAAACTCAGATCCAAAATTTCACACTAGAAATATTACTCTATGTTATATATATTTGTAAATATAATAAATATTATATTAATTATAATAATGGTGCTAGTATTATTTTCTGTAGGTTGGTCTGTATTCCCGACCAAACACAACAGCCAGATACATAGTTTTACTAGAAAAGGTAAAGAACCAGTAAAACATCACATGAACACCATTTCCTGTGCTTACACAAGTTATATTAATCAATGAATGCAAGAATGTTTGTGCATAAAATCCCTATCTAGTGACTACTTAGCCAATATCCTCAGACTAGTTTCTAGCTCACGACTTTCATCAGTGAGGAGCCTTTGATCTGAGAGCACTGCACCTAGATCTTAGGATCTGATACAACCTTCTAGAAGTGACTGATTACCTATTTATTTAACTATAAAGCTATGAGTCCAAGATGAAACCAATGTTTTCTATCCAGGCTCATTAGCTTGTATAGTCATATAGATCTAGTTCAGTATCTATATATTTAAAAACTACAGTCACCATAATCCTATCGGCAGGATTGATATGAAACCATTAAAACAGCACATAATCATCATGAATGCAAGAAGATTTGTGCATAAACAGCTTGGATTGAAAAGATTATTTTGTATTCATCTTACAGCTTTGTAATTATAAATTTATTAAACGCACATTACGTAAGTAATATTTACTGAGGCTATAACCTCGATAATATGCGTATAAAATGCGATAGTAGGGACCTCTACAGGTGTTTTTCTTCCATAGCGTAAGCTTGTGGTTAAAAACACCTGTAGAGGTCCCTACTATCGCATTTTATACGCATATTATCGAGGTTATAGCCTCAGTAAATATTACTTACAGCTTTATGGTTAACTAAATATGTAATAGGCACTAGACAGGGATTTTATGCACAAACCTTCTTATATCCATTAATAACTAAGGCTTGCACTGGGTGGCACTGCTGTATAGTTTGCTACTGTTTTAACAGTTTAAGTATAGGAAATGGTGATCATGTGATCTTTTACTGATTTTATACCAATCCTCCCCATGGGATTATAATGATTGCGGTTTTTAAAAAGTCAAAGACACCAAAATGTAGTTACTGAACTGGGTTCAGATCTATATAGCTATACAAGTGAATGAGCTTGGATTGAAAACATTAGTGTTTCATCTTGAGGTCATAACTTTATAGTTAACTAAATAGGTAAAAGATAGTGGCTGGAGGGTTGCATTGGATCCTAAGATCTAGATGCAGTGCTCTCAGATCCAAGGTTCCTCACTGATGAAAATCATGATATAACCTAGTCTGGGGATATTGGATGAGAAGGCACTAGATAGGGATTTTATATGCAAATCTTCTCCCATCCATTAATTATTCAAGCTTGCATTGGTGGCAGTACTGTAGGGAGAGTTTGCTACTGTTTTAAAAAATAAAGAATGGTTAAAATATTCTATTCATTACTATTAAACATGATTCAAAAAAACAAAGGTAGTCAAGCGTTGTTAGCCGAGAGGTCATTGCACCCGCCTTGCAAGCAAGTAGTTGGTTGCAGACGGTTGTGGGTTCGCGTCCCGGCCGATGCTATGACATATGAAAAAAAACAAACAAAGGTAAATAATAATAATTGTAATGTTATATATCAAATCTACATAAATATAAGATTTACAAAAAAAAAAAGGATGATTTTTATCTGTTATTATAAGAAAAAATTTAGGCAAACAGTTTTTGTTCTAAGACTTTTTTTGTTAATATAATTATGGATAAAATATATAAACTAATCTTTAATGATAAAGTACTTCTGAATGGTATTACAATAGTTATCTGCTAAAGCAGTGGATTTTAATCTTTACAGATGTATGAGCTATTTTTTTTAATATGAACCCTCAGCTATTTACTTTCTACAGAAATGCATTTTAATTTTTAAAAAAGACCCCAAAATCAATGTATGTATATTTTCTGATCAACATCTGGTAGAGATAATGAAAAAATAATTGCTAGGATTGAGCAATAAACTTTATCAGCATTAATCATACTTTGCCATTGATTATCAAGCTTTTAACACAATTTATTTTAGCATCTCAATATTAATTATATTATAAACTTTAAAGAGATCTTTTATATCATTAAAGCAAAATATTTTATTGCAAAATAATTACAAATATATACAAAAGCAAATATTTGCATTTTTAACATTAAATTGAAATTTAATAATGCTTAGATCTAACAATGTTTTCAAATTTTGAATATGAAGATAATGACAACCACAAGCATTAGACCAAATGCTCATTGGTTATTTTATTTCTCAGTTTTGATTGCATAACAATCACATCCGAATATGCAGAGTATGATAAGATTTCACATTCAAAACAACATAAAATTTCTTGAATAACATTTGTTTTAATTTATAATTTCAAATATAAATCATTTCTATTTCAATATTATCTTGGAAATGCCTCAAATATATGTGTAATGTGTTTTAAAATAATCTATATTTACACATAAATTTTTAAATATCATTAATAAGTCCAGAATTTTTTCTCCATTTTTTTTTTTTGTCAATAAATGTTTGAAATATACTGAATCTGCATTTATGATTATTTATAATTGATTTTCAAGTGAATAGGTCCTTAAAAAGTGTGGATATTTGTTATTATTTTTTCACAAATAAATAAAAGTCTTTACATGATTTTTTGTGATGAAAACTATCCATTTTATGAGAACAAATAAATTAAATTTAATTGTTAGTTGCTTGTATTCGGATCAATAAGGAAATGAGTGGTTAATTAAAAAAATATTTTATTTACAGGTAAATACATATATACAGATATTAAGTTGCCTTACAGCTATCATACATGTAAGACAAAAATTCACTCATTTGATGAGAATAAGTGAACATAGATTATTATTAAGTATACAAGATCTATAGCTAAATATACATAACTTACATTAGTTAAACATGAGCTTTTATGGACTTTTTCCATTTTAGTCTTACATATAGATATTAGCAGTGATGATATCCAACCAGTTCGTGTGAACCGGTTCTTAAAATTAAAAAAAATTAGTGAACCAGTAGTTAAATTATACGAAAATAAATTTTATTATTATCCTAAAAAAGGGTTGAATTAACAAATTACTTAATTATTTCCAACAATAATCTAGAACATTATTTGTATTTGTATTTTTTTTTGTTATATCTAATGTAAATGAACAGATTGGGATCAAAATGCTTTCCCCAGAATAATTCGACTATACGATATTGCACTTGGAACATGTGATATTCACGATGAAATTTGAGTGATTAAGAATTATTCTGCAAGAAATAATTCACAACAGTTTTGTTTTAAGTAATTAAATTCATTATATAATGCATTTCAAATTAGTTTCTTTAAAAGTATACAAATAAAAAGTGTTATTTTATTAGTGATAAAGGAACCCATATTTAATTTTTACACAAAATAAGTAAGAAATTAATTAACTATTAGTTTACTTACATTTAACAGAGGCGTTATTAAAATTAAAAATTAGAAAAAAATTTGGCACAAATGTATTTATGTATTACCATAATTTTTTTAATGAAATTTACTCTTGCTGAAATTATTTTACTTTAAAGATAAAATAACTTCATTTAAAAGGACCTATCATTGCGAAAACAAACAATAACATAAAAACATTGTTCAAATGATTTTGTTATGCTGACATTGTTTTAAATATTTATTTAACTTTTATTTTTTATTTAAATACTTTATTTCTTCACTTATATATTTATCATGCAAGATTTGTTTTTATTTGATTAGTAAATTTAATGGATTTTCATTTAGTTTGCTATATCTGATGTAACAATGTGACTTTTTTTTAACAATGAGTTCATCATATTTTTTCTAGAATAACTTGGAAAGATGATATATATAACAAAAATTTTGGTTCATCAAGTGGCATGACTCGTATTCAAATATTTTTTTTCTTTTTTTTAATTTTAATATTTTATTTCAGTTTTATGATTTGTTACAACTCATTTGTATTAAAAATCAATTAATTAGATGTTTTTTTTTTCTAAGGTGAATGTAATAGGAGAATATAATAAAAATAAACTCTTCACAAGAAATGAAACAAAAATGCCAAACAATATCAGATTCCTTCATAAAAGACCCAAAAACTGATATAGAATCAAAAACGATAGTAAAGGATGATATTATGAATCAAGTTTTGTTTTCTGTTTCTTCTGATGCAACAGAAAATAATGTTGACAACACAAATAAGCTGTCCAGTTCCAAAAGTACAAAAGATGCATATAAAATAAATGTAGACAGTGACCTTCCTGGCTGCTGGAATATGAAATAAGCCAATGAATTCAAAGAAAAATATTGTGGTTTACTTATTATTGGAAAAAAACTTAAGTGTGATAACTATATCAAAATCGAATCAATAAAAGTGAAGGCAGCTCATATGTCAAAAGAATGGAGAAGTAATATTGTTCCAAGTGGAAAAAATAAAATGGTTCAACAAGCCTCTCTTCAAAAAAAAAATAAAGGATCACTTTCCATCAAAAGCACATCAGATATGTGTGATGCAATTGAAAAAAAGTGCAAAAATTGCAATTTTCAAATTCATAGACAAAGTTCATGAAAAGTTTGTGAGCTCCATCTGTAAAATTTTCAGTACAGTTTGCACTTTAGCAAAACGAAACTGACTGTTTTCTGATATTGAACATTTGATATAATTATAAAATAAAAGAATGGATTAGATGTGGGAGTAAGACTTCATTCTCAATTCCTGGCTGTCAAAATTGTCGAACACATTGAAAAATACATTAAAAAGAAAGTGTTTAGAAAAATAATAGATCAGAATTTAAAGATATGTTTATAATTAGTGAGGCATCAACAATATCACGCAAACCATTCCTTATCATTTTTATTAAGGTTAAAGATGCAGATTTCTCATCAACAATTTTTGTAGATTTAGTGGAATTACAAAACAAAGATACTGAAACCATTTACATTGCTCTACTACAAAGTTTGCAATCAGTAGGATTTGATAATCCATATTTGAAGAATAATTTGATTGGATTTTGTTCAGATGAAGTAATTGTGATCCTGGGAAGATGGTCAGAAGTGAATGTTAAAATAAAAAACCACTATCCTGAGATTATTATTTGGCATTGTTTGAGTCATCACCTTCAGCTTGTGCTGGAGGATTTTATCAAAGACATAAAGCAAATGAATCACTTTACAGCATTTATTAATGAAATATGTAAAATCTTCCACAAGTCTAATAAAAACCAAATGGTATTGAATAAAATTTCAACCAATTCGGGAATTGGAAATTTTAAAAATTGTAGAGTTTTTGACCCAAGATGGGCAGCATGCCATCATAGAACAGCAGTTGCAACATGATGAGCCTATGCAACACTATATGATTTTTTTTCTACTAATAAAAATTTTTCTGGAATGGCTAAACATCTTGCCAACAAATATTTTACGAGATCTAGCTTTAAGAATCAATATTCTAGAAGAAATTCCTTAGTTGGCAGATGCTATTCAAGGAAGAAGTGTAAATATATTGCATGCTGAACAATTGATTAAGAAAACAATTAAAGCATTTGAATATCTCAGAGAAAAGAGTGATAGTTATGAAAAAATAATAAATGAAACTATCTCTTCTAAGGAATTCCTGCATATTAATTTTGTTGAAGACAACAAATGAGTGAGTCTTCCCCATCAAAAATTACTGAATGTAGTGATAACAAATATGGAATTAAGATTAATGGATTATAATAGCATAAGTAATAATATTCATCAATTTGTTAAAATTGTGAACCCAGATGCTTGGAATCTGGAAGAAGCTGTAGTTCTCTGGAAAGAATTTGAAGAGAAATTATCAGATTTTTACAAAGCATTTCACCATTAGATTTCAGTTAATGATTTCCGTGATTATGTTGAAAATGATTTGAGAAATCACCAGAAACATGTTGTACATTAAACTATCCAAAGAGCTAAAAATACAATTAAAACCAAGGCTGAATGAAGGTTTTCTGTGGTGAACACAATTTATTCAGATAAAAGAAATCACCTTGAAGTGAAAAATGTTGCAAATTCTTTTAGTAATAAATTGGATAGGTCTTCCATTAGATCACTGAGATTGCAGTGACTCAGTTCAAGTTTGGCTAAGAAATCACAATACAGCTGATGATACTATAGTCAAAAAGCATCATCAACCTGAAGAGACATATGATGTGACTAGAATGTCAATATCTTGCCAAATAAATAAGTTTTTTTTTTCCAATTATAAAAAGGGTTTAATTCTTTTTTAATTCCATAAGTGAGATTGCAAAGTACATCATAGTGTGCATGTGCACTGCAGCACTTTTTTTTGTAAGGGGAGGGGGATCATGTAAAATTTCTGAGAAGTCGCCAAAAAAATTTAGGTATGAAACCAAGAAGTGATTTGCTTCCATGCTTAGGAAAAAAAAAATAAACAGAATAGGTTCTTAAATGCAACCTACTTTTAGAGAACCAGTTTTTGGAAATTTGGGATATCATCACTGGATATTAGCCTAAAAAAAGTTGAATTACTACATGATTATTAAGCCATCTAGTGCATATAAGTTAGCTGCTAGTGTTGAGAGAAGACACAATTGATAAGAATGCAATAAGGATAATGACAAAGATTTAATGTGAATTTGTATTGAAATGAATTCACTTTCAAATTTTTTTCAATAAAGAACTTCTTTTAAATATTTATATTTTTAAAGAGAGCCACTAAAAGTTTATGTACAACTTTTAAGTGAAAATCTACTATAAGATTTGCTTATGATGTTCAATATGAATTGAAATCATATATGAATTTAAATACGGTATAATAAACAGACTTTTTAAAGATCTGAAATGAATTTGTCTTAAGATTCTCATATATGAATTTAAATAGAGTATAGTAACAGATTTTAAAGATTTGAAAGAATTTGTCTTGATTTTAGATTCTCATATGGATTTACATAGAATAGATTTTATCTTAATATTTATTTAGAACTTTGAATGTAAGATCAGTTAAAATAATACACAATTTATTTCTAGGAAATCATTACTAGTTGTAATTGACAGCTCTAATTAAATATTTAAACTATCTTATGAACTTCAATAACATATATTAAAGTTCTTACTTTTAATAATATGTCATCTTATTCTGGACATTTATTCATGGCTGCTTTAACACTTTTCAAAATCTGTTTTTCTGCTAGTGCTTTAATAATACATTTTGCAATAAAACTGAGATGGTGTTCAATCTTATAATTAAAGAAAACAATTTTCTTTAGACTTTTTTCTGTTGTTTTTGAAATAAATAATTCCATATGAAATAATACATATAAAGTCATATGATATGTAATACTCAAATATTTTACGCTAATATTTCAAACAATTAGTTATAACATGCCAATAATTCTCAAAATATTATATTTATTTATTTGCTTAGTACTTTCGAAGGGTGAAGCCTTCATTTTCAAAGCTATGAAAGACATTGGTGCAGAATGTTCAGCCTGAGAAATGCAAAATTATGCAAATCAAGTTTGCCATTTCTTGGAAATGGCATAGAACGTGTCTCTTTTATTCATGGAATTAATGTCCGAAACAATAAAATGAGCTTCCTTAATTTTCCTTCTTAACTCATGTCACTCTCTGCACAACACCCAAGGATTATCTGGAATGCAAGGGTGTCCTGTTGTAGATCTGTGCTGTGTAAAAATGGATGGGTGGGAGGGGTCTTCCAGCGCCTGTTATATGCATACTTATGTTGTGATAGTCTTGTATAAACCCAAGCCCTCGTCTCCCTGTAATATGATGCATGGCAATTATTTTCAGAGCAAGCTATATTATACCCAGCCTGCTGCGTATATGTTGGGGGGAGTTGATCCTTGGTATTGTTAATGAGTCTGTTGAAGTTGGATGGGGTTCGATAGCTTAAACTAAAATCATTGTAAAAAATTGTATGTAAATTCGTATGTATATTTCTTACATATGGCAGCAAAATTCTGGTTCGGTTCTGTATGTTAGCTGTGTTGGGTTGACGTTTAAAATTTTTGATGATATTGTCAATTGATTTTTATTACATTTTGCTTTTAGTAATTCAGCTCTAAATCTTTCAATGTTCGATTTTTATCAGCTTTGAAGCTACACAATCTGTTGGGTGTATTTGATAGATGGTGGATGTGGTCTCTTATGTTTATCGGTTTAATAAGCATTTTATGATGGAAGGGTTGGGTTTTGCCCTTTGAAAGTACTAAGCAAATAAATAAATATAAATATAATATTTTATTTGACAATTATTTGCATGTTATAACTAATTGTGTGAAATATTAGCATAAAATATTTGAGTATTACATACTGTAACGACATATAAATATGTCGTTACATTAAATTAAAATAAAATCTTAAAGTTCGCAAATAAAAATAAATGTATTTTAAAAAAAAAAAAACTAAACGCTAAAATTAAAATGTTCGTTAAACGTATATATTCGCACAGATACTAAACTTTAAAAATATTTTTTTTTTTATAAATAAAAAAAGGTATTTGAACGTACTTTTTTTTATATAAAAAAAAGATTTAAATATAAAAATAGTTTAAAAAAAGAAATAACGTAAGTAAAAATAAAAACAGGTATTAATTAATTCCTGTAATCTGTAAATGGAAATGATTGTTTATTAATTATCCAAAAGCTGTGTAATTAAAAAGTCAGATGAAAAATAGAAAAGAGAAGAAAGATTTTAGCTTGACCAATGGAAGCAAATAAAGGCCCGGACCATAACGAAAAAAATGGAACAGTGACGTTTTTGTTCATGGAATGCATAAGAGGACTATAAAAAGAAAAACAATTGAGTTCCAGTCAGTTTTTCCAGCTTGTTTTTTTTGAGGGTCGTGATAGGATGCACATATCACACTCTCTCTCTATTTTAAAAATGAACTGACTGTGATACCAAAATGAACCAGCTAATGCTACCTCCGGAACATCTGACCGGGTTTTCAAATAAAGACTCCGTGGAAATATTTATCAAGAGCAGTGATTCTTCTACTGTAAGCTATTGACATGAACTCTAAAATTTAAAAATAAGTAAGAACTTTCGTTCAAGCTTATGAACTTATATCTGACTTTTAAGTTTAAAATCAATTGAAAATGTTTAAATTTATATGTTTTGCGTTGATAAACATCATTTCCATTTTTTTTCTTATTGTATAAATTATTTATTGTATTAATACTTATCGTATAAATTATTTAAATGCATGAAATTTAAAGTTGGGTATAGACGTTGCATAGATTCGTTAGCGGTTAATTATGTTGCTGTTTCATAGTCGACTGGAATATATAAGTCATCATGTCACTGCGGTGTTTTATGATGAACACCATTGGTTTTTTTTTTGTATTCCCTATGCAATTGACATTAGCGATGACTTTGTATTTTGATCGGTTATGTTTATTTTGGAATGTTTTTAACTGTGGAATCTGTGCAGCCGATCTATACTCAACATTTTAAAACAAATTTTATAATATTCATCTGTGCGAACATAATAAATGTTAAATTTAAGTCGGGCGTGAATGGCTGTATAGATTTGTAAAGTTATATATAGTTTAAGGGAGGGTAATCTTGGGTTATTCGTTTCGTAGTTGAATTGGCTCAATGGATTGGATATATTTGTGTAATTAGTAGATGTAGTATGAGATCCGCTACGGGCAGGATTGCACATATACACCACACACCTTCTGTTTGCCTATGGATGGGTTTGTAAGACGGCAAAGGACCGCAATCCATTCCTATGGAGTTTTATGTTTATTGTTCTACTCGCCAACAGATGCAGCATTCCTGTTGGTGGAGAGACAATGTCTTCTCTAACTCTACTTACTGTTCAGACGTACATTCCTGACAGTATAGTATTTTGTGTTGTCGTATTTTCATGCTACATTGAATACATAAATGTATCAGATGGATTGACGCCAGTTTGACTGCGAACTTTTTGGCCTAAGGTTAAATAAGGGATAGAATATTTTCTTTTCAAATGCAGATCTATGTAGTCTATTCATACTCGACCATCTAAATAAAATATTAAACTCATTGAAATTTATTTAAATGTAAAATTAAAGATTAATATAAAAATCTAAAATGTTAAACTTATTCCTCAAATTTAGAATGATTTTATATGTGCGTAAATAAATATTTTTATGTGTTAATTTCTGGCAGTGGTTTTTATTTATTTGTATTTAAGATATAAATTAAAGTTATATTTTATCATCTCTGCTACTCCCTAAGCTAGTGACTTGGGCTAACGATATGAATATTTAAATAAAGTGGAATCTTAACAGCGCGTATCTGCCTACTTTATAAATTTTTCCAGGCTCAAATGCCTAGATGGCGCCCTGGTAGTTGCAGATATCGTAGTTGCGGTTAAATTCGATCTTCACTTTCTTTTCGATCGTTATAATATATATATCAACACAGATTTGACAATTTTCATATGATATTTAAAATACAATAACAACTAATACTAACATTAAAATTTTACATTTTTATTTATTACTATAAATCTTACTTCAACTTTCCAAAAGCTGACATCTAATTTATTGTTATTAATAACTTGTGGTTGTTTTAACACATTTTCAGCATCTTAAAATATATATATATAAAAAAATACACATAGTAAAATAATATATTAAATTTATTACAAAGGAACAAAAAGTACAAATGATTATAATTAATGAAGATTACAAATCAACAAACAAGATTTTAATTATTATAAATAATTATATTTATCTCTTACTTCAATTAAAAATCTGTAATTTTTAAGGAAAGCAAAATAGGAATCATTATCAATTATAATAATAAGAAAAAAATGTAAAGAATTATTTTCAAAAATTTTTCCACTTTCAATTTACTTTTAAAATATTGTTGCTAGTATATTTTCAATATCAAAATACCATCATAATTTTCCTAATAAATAGTTTTACATGTTGTTAAAAAGAATCTTGCTTTAATCTGGATTATGTGTGTTAATATTAGTATAAATATTGCACATATATAAAAAAGTAAATAATTATGTTTATAATCTAAAAAATATATACATAAATATAAAACACATACTATTATTATAAATATCTGTTATATAATATTAGGTGAACATTAAACTGAGAAGCAGCAGATCTTGGAAGTGCAAATTTTTTTTTTTACTTTATCAAAAAACTAATACCAAAATGGTGATAATTTTCTATGAGCAATAAAAATGGCTACCAAAAAAATAAAAATAAAAAAAATATTTTTCCCTCTGGATTTATATTGTTATCAATAGCAGCCATTATGATTCAACTTAAAAATTCTAAATTTTTCTTCACTGACAGAGAAAGTATCTGAAAATTTTGTACATTAATTATTAAATCAAAGCTTTTGTAGAATGCAATCAAAACATTAAAAGCATTTTGAGATTTTTTTTTTTTTAAATTGATAAGACTAATACAACATGAGCATAGTGTAAATCCAAAAAACAAAAGACAAAGTTCTTGGCAACTTGTACTACACATTGATATCTGTTTTATAAAGAAGACGATAAAAAAAATGAATAAGTTGGAAATAATCTGTTTTTAATATCAGTTTTCATTTGAAATGTCCCAGATATTTTCTTTTTGTAGAAACAGGTTACAAATCTTTTTGATTAACTAAAACAAATAATTTTACCCAATTGATAAATGAAATATATAAATCATATCTTTATTTGTTAACATTCATCTTGCAATTGTCTGCTAATGTCAGCAGTGCTTTTTGATTCTCTAAAACCACACTAATTCTTTGGTGGTAATAATTTATCTATGATTAAAATCACTCTACTTTATAATATCATTGTAAGTATTTTTAACTTTAGTCATTATCAGCAGCTACTTATAAAAGAATAAAGCTATTTCAACTCAAAAAAAAAAAAAAAATACAGAAGAGCAGAACAATAATATATTAAAGATGAATTTTGCAATGACTATACAAATCCTATATAACATGTTGGTCTATTAATCTGTTATTTGATATTCTGTGATGCTGCCTTTTAGCTTTTTCTGCAACAAACTTTTCTTTCTAATTGTAGCTCTCCATTGTATTCTATATTCAACTCTACCTCCCCAATAAAAGCAATGAAAATTGTTTTGTTTTAGAATATCATTGAGGTAATCATTACTATATAAAAAGGATCTGCCCTCCCATAAAAGCCATGGTTAAGGTTTTAGAAAATCAGTTTATCATTCATTTTACATATCCATTTCATAATATTCTTTGGTCTTTTCAGATCATCAAAGTTTTTTAATGAATTCATGTTATGTTGACAGGGATCCAACTCTCATTTCTATACAATAAATTTAATAAAATAATAGTTTACATATAACTAATTTAGTTGCAGTAGTTATGATATTATAATAAAATAATATATCTTTTAAAGTGTTACATGCAACAGCAGCACAATGCAACTATATTGAATGTCAACATCTAAACTGTCTTTATATTTAAAAGCTATCAAGATATTTAAATTAGAGTAACTTCTCAAATTGATAAACAATCAAACTAACAGTTGATGAAGGTTTTTCTCCTATCACTGGCTGCTAAACAATTTGGTCTTTTTTTTTAAAATATTAATTAATAAAATAAAGTCTTTACATTTTGCATTCAAAACATTAAGAACATTCTGTAAATTGTCTTTTGAATTGGTAGGAATAATACAATTACAAACATACTTTAAATCCAAAAATCAAAATTCTGGAGTTCTTGTTTTGTTTTTAATATTCAAATTAAAAATTCCACCATCAAATGTGTATCATGTCTTGACACCTGCTTCATGAAAGTCACTTATAAGCAATATCAACAACTACTATCATAAAAATTGATATGTATGTAAAAGGCTTAAATACACATACATATATTGGTATAAATTACTAATGAAAATAAGTAATAAGTTTAAATAAATTAAAGAATTTTAAAAGACTAATTCTTTTAAAATAAGAAATAAAAGTTATTTATAACTTATAAGATTAGAAAAAAGATTATTTTTTAAATGTAAAAACAGTTTAATAAATGAGAGTGGAATTCAATATGATAATAAAATATAAAACAATTAAAGGAATTAGAGTTTAGATTTCCTGCACGAGATAAATTATAAGCTAAAAAATAACTCAATAATTAAAGATAGAGAGATACTGATTTAAATTTTTGTATCAGCATGGAGCAGTAAAAGAAAGAATCACCTGAGCAGATGGACGGGAACATAAGCTAATCAACTTCAGGAATTGAAACAATGAATGAACACAGTGCAAATTGGATCAAAAAAAGAACACTTGATTCTTGGAATTTCAGCTGTATCCACAGACATTAGACTGGAACAGAATGTCTCCCTTGGCACAGTGACTTCAAATGCAGAGAACTGGCCTCAGAACATGGGAACAGCTAGCTAGGACTCTTACAGGTCCTATTGATCTACATTATTATTTATATACGTCTTCGGGCCTTATTATATAAAATAATCATATATAATAAATAGTTAAAATGTTATTATCGTTCATTAAATTATCTAAATATTAAATGTGTAGTGGTGATTTGTACTTGAGGGAAGTGCTCTCTTAAATCAGCTAGACGTAGACATTCGCGCAGTCACAGTCTTGATTTGAACTCTTAATCAACTTATATTAAATGGATAAATTTAGGTAAAGGAACGATTAGGCAATGCAAGTAACAATTGGTGAATTTGACGTCAGTGAGGCAAATACACCTGGGTCTCGTTTTACGCGATAGATAGGCTCCTCAGAAAACACGCGCAAATGAAATCGCGCAAAAATAGACGTAACTTACATTGAAAAAGAGGGGATGCGGTCTGTGATTTTTCAAAATTTGTATAAAAGCAAAGCACCAACATAAAATTACTTTAAAATTCGCGCAAAAAAAAAATAAGGAAATAAAATATGACTAATAAAAAATTTCAAATTTAAAAAAAATTGATACAAGACAAACTTTTTTTAACTATAATATATAATTTTATTCAAAATAATATATTTTTATGCATAATTTACATTTTTTTTATACACATTTTAATTATTATTGATATTTGCCGAAAAACACACGTTCGTTTGCAAACAACTAGCGCCAAATTCACACTCATGTTGTAACAGTGGTTTTCTGGTGACAACGTAATTAGTAATAAATCTTTGAGACGATTTTATTAATTGTTTATGAAACTAACAACTAAAAATTAAATTCTTATTTTTGTCTTTAATTTTCACTTCGGTTTGAAAATCAAATTTCACATTAATTTCAACTCGCAGTAAGTAATTTTTAAATTGTTAATTACAACTATAAACCGGTTTTTTAATTTTTAATTGTCAAATTTAATTATGCCCACTGCTATTACTGACCTTTTAAAAATAAACTTGTGGACACTAAATGATTAATAATTGATTACGTTCTTTTTTAAAAAGCAAAAACAGAATGTGATTTAAAATGCAAAATTAACACGTACAATGTTTGAACAAATTTACATTATAATCTTGTAAAATTTAAGGTGTGTATACATAAAGTGTGGAAATTATGATTTTAATTTCATTATTGCATAAAATCTTACTATTATAAAGTACTGAAAATATTGAAATTACTAAGATGAAAGTCGAATTCCAATAATGTGCTATTACTTTCAATATAACGTAAGTGCACGAAATTTATTATTTAAAGTAATAGCGCATTATCGGAGTTCATACACGTGGGTCTCTTTTTACCAGACTTATTTAACACACTTCCGGTGAAATACGAATCGCGTAACTTCAAAATCGCGTTAAATAAGTCCGCGTAAAAAGAGACCCAGGTGTAGTTGGTACCTGTATGTTTAACATGTGGAAAAATACTTATTCGTTAATAAAGTTAAAGACGATAAGATTGCTTCATTATTATGCTTTATTAATAAAGTTAAAGATGATAATTATAAGATTGCTTCATTATTATGCTTTGCTGGATAAGGAGTTATTAAGATAGCTAAAAGGCTTGCAGAACCTCTAACTCCTGAAGATGGTTCATAAGATCAGATTAAAAATCGTTTGTCAAATCATTTAATCCCCAACCCTCTAAGCAAGTTGCTAGACTGCAATTCTGAGTACAGTACTAAGGTTGGAATGAAAGTTTAAAAGATTATGATAGTGCTCTTTGTAATTTAGCAAAGAATTGTGTCTATGGATCTTTCCTAGATGAAGCCCTTCTGGAACAATTTCTTACTGGTATGTTTAACGATGGTTTACAAGAACAATTTGGCTATTATTGATTTAAATTATATAGAGGCTATAAAATGTGGGATAGCTTATGAACTCGTGCTGAGCAATCTCGAAAATTCACCGAATTCAATAATAATAGCAAATTGCAAACAGATATTTGTAAAACCATAAAGAATTGTTGAAAAATAATGATAATAGTGCTAACAGGAAAAACCTGTTTATAAGTTTTTGCTGTGGGGAAAAGGGCCACAAAGCCAGAAACTGTCTTCATAAAAGAGAACACTGCAAAAATTGTAAAAAAGAGGGCACATGGAAATAATGTGTAAAGAAAAACTTAACGATCCCAACAAGGAAAGTAATAGTTATAAATGTTCATATCACGGCTAGGCAATTCAGCATACCAACATTAAAAAAATATCCACCAATGATGACAAAATAATGTTAAAACTAAAACTGTATGACCAGCCCATATTTCTGGAGGTCAACAGTGGTAGCGGAGTATCATTGATATCAGTCCACAATTGGTATACTGTTACTTCCAAGTGTAGGAAAAGACCCATTATACAAAAAACTGACCTAAAGGTGTTAGATATGAACAGTAATGCCATTAGAATAAAGGGTGTAGTTGAAGTGCCAATACATGAAAGTTAGAGCAAAATTACTGTATTACCACTATATGTAGTACATGCTCCATAACAATTGCAAAAAAAATTAATAGCCCCGACAGAAAAAAACTATTCGAGGGGATCAAGATAAATTTGGGTAAAATATACTCAGAGAGAAAAAACTTTTCCAGCAGCCAGTAATTAAAAAAAATCAAGTCAGAGAAGCTCCGTGATGACCAGAAATATAAGGAAACAAAGAACAAAGACATACTGAAATCAAGAGTAAAACATAAAATTGTAGCTCATTGGGCAGCCGAAGACAAAGGCTACCAATGGATTATGAAGCAGATTCGAGAAAGCTAACCATAACAATGTCCTTGTTTCCTTTACAAAGAACCATGGAATGCATGGAAACAATTCTTGGTACACAAAGGCTGCATTATAAAAGAGATTTTATGCCAACATCAGTCAAGGGTGAGCAGCGTGTAGTAAAGTGGCTGGATCGGCAGAGCAAAAGCTCTTGCCCTTAGTGATATCTGATGGCCAGATATTAGCATAGACATGATGAAAAATAAAAATGTTTATGATTTTCAAACAACTACATTTCCAGAGAATGCACCTAGTGAGTTGAAACATAATTCACAACAGTGTGCTAAAAGGAAGATAAAAAAATCCCATGTATCTTAATAACTCGTAGTAAGGTGAGAGATAAAACCTCATCTATGAACTTGGGGGGAGTAATGATATATATGCGTATGCTTAAATGCACATATATAGGTATAAATTACTAATGAAAATAAGTAGTAAGTTTAAATAAAATAAAGAATTTTAAAAGACTGATTCTTTTAAATAGGAAATAAAAGTTATTTATAACTTTTAACATTAGAAAAATGATTATTTTCTAAATGTAAAAACAGTTTAATTAATGAGTGGAATTCAATACAATAATGAGATATAAAACAATTAAAGGAACTAGAGTTTAAATTATAAGCTAAAAAATAACTCATTAATTAAAGATAGAGAGATAATGATTTAAATTCTTGTATCCAGCATGGAGCAGTGAAAGGAAGAATCACCCGAGTGGATGGACGAGAATACAAGCCAATCAACTTCAGGGATTAAAACAACGAATGAACTCAGTGCAAAGTGAATCAAGAAAAGGACACTTGATTCTTGGAACTGTGCACACAGACATTAAGCTGGAGCATAATGTCTCCCTTGGCACAGTGACTTCAAGTGCAGAGAGCTAGCCTCTGAATGTAGGAATAGCCAGCTAGGACTCTTACAGGTCATATTGATCTACATTATTATTTATGTATGCCTTCGTGCCTTATTATATAAAATAACTGTATGTAGATAAATAATTTAAATACTATTAATCATAAATTAAATTATCTAAATATTAACTGTGTAGTGGTGATCTGTATTTATGGTAAGTGCCCTCTTAGATCACCCTGGACAAAGCAAAAATCAAAATCAAAGATAAAGAATATATATTCTTGTTTATCATGAATTTTCAGTTCAAATGCCTGATTTTCGATCTGAAATAATAATACTTTTTCTCATTCCATCAAGTAGCAGCTATATAAAAAATAAATTTGGGTGCAAATCAATTAATTTTGAACAGAACCACAGATTTGTTCAATTAATAAAATTGATGTTCTAACTAAATCAATAAAAACAAGATATAAATTACTCTTTTATTCCTGGCACTTTCTTTACATTTGCCTAGTAACAAAAACTATTTATAGTGCTTCTAAATTTTCTAAAATTCATCCATGACTGGAAGCAACCCATTCAACAAAATCAATTTCAAAATTTTTTCAGATACTACGTCTGAACTTGCACTCTTTATATTTTTAAGATTATAGAGAATTGTTTTAACTTTTCAATATATTAAATATCTATTCAAATAATATTAAAAACAAACATTTGAATTTTTGTATTATTATTCAAATGTTGTTCAGAATACTACTATAATATTATAAAAAAATATTACCCACCAAATTCATAACATGTTTTTTTAATTTCCTTTCCCCTTCTTTGCTTAAAATTTGATCTATGAGAATCTTTCTGATTTCTCCACATTTTCTTAAGAGCAGAGTTAATTAGTGGCTGCCATATATTATGTATTGCCACCATGGCTTGACTTATGAGATTATTTCCATTGTCATGTGAACATTTTTTTTTGAATTTTCAAAAGAAAAAAAACTATTATTAATACTATAGGGTATCCATATATACCAGGAATAGCAGACAAACCAAAAAAAAATCTACAATCAATTTAATATCAGAACAAATTTTCAAAGTCGTTCCACATTAAGAGAAATTCTAACATCCAGAAAGTCCAAACTTAAAATACTGAAAACAAAAACTGCATCTATGAAATATGATATGAATGTGGAAGGATTTACATTAATGAGATTAGTCGCCCCATTGAAAAGTGATCGGAAGAGCACAAACTGATGATTAAAAAAGTGATGATTAGGTACGAGAAAACTGATATATCTAAAGTAACAAACCATGTATATACCAATAAACATATGTTCCATTGGAAAAATGCACAAATATTGGATAGAAAGGAAAAGATATAAAAAAGAAAATTCAAAGAAGCTGTTCACTTGACAATGACAAATAATCCCAGAAGTAAACCTAGTGTGACAATACATAATATATGGAAGCCACTAATTAACTTTGCTCTTAGGAAAAAATAGAAAAATCAGGAGAACTCTCATAAATAAATATATAAAATTTCTACCAACTGCTACATTTGATAGAGTAGTTCAGTTAGTTAGAACATTTATCTTAAAATTCAATATTCAAGAATCTAAAGGTCCAGGATTTGATCCCATGCTAGTATAGTCATTGGTCAAACCAGCAACACCTGAAAAAGAGAGAGAAATATCATTCAAAATGTTGTGTAATATACTAACTTGTGTGCTATTACTAACAGTTGAATGTAATTGGAAAGTTTAAATAAAATTTAAACTTTTTTCTAAAGTACTGTATTAAATATTTAATGATAGATGATGGAAATAGTCCAACACATAATAAATACTAAAATACTATTATCAGAAACTTTCAGGCAAACACTGAATATAACTGATTATGATAAAGTACAAGAGCTCCTCACAATAGGCCAATACAATAAAATGACAAAAATCTGATGCCCAAAATAGAAATACAGTTACAAGTATTGCTCAGAAAGCATTGCAGATATTTAAGAGATTCAGAAAAAAGCAAAATATCACATTTCAATTAAATCCCTCATTCTTATGGTCTATCTAAAATCCATAAAGAAAATGTTTCATTAAGATCTATTATTAGTTCTAGAAATTCACTTTGCCAAAACATGACAAGATTTTTTCTTTAAGTTCTTAGATCTTTGGCAAACAAGACACAGTCCTTTGTCAGGGAGTCTAAACACTTTGTAGAATTAGTCAAGAACAGAACAATTGAAGCAATTGACATATGTTTGATGTGGAAAGTTTTTTACAAATGTACAATGTGATGAAGAATTATCTATTGTAAAGAAAAAAATAAATGATGATAACAGCTTATATACCAGAATAATTATTTGTATTAAGAGTATAGTGGAACTATTAACATTCTGCATAACAATATATTTTCAATTTAAGATAAAATGCTTCCAAAAAAAATCAACCATAAATACTATACCAATTCTACCTAAAGTTTGCTGATACATTTGTTGTGTTACCATATTGTAATGGTATGGATTAACCTCCAGGAAATCAAGATGGTCGCATCTAACAATAATCGGAGTTAGGGTCTTCATATAGGATGCTATGGATGATCTGATCTAATCACAATCCAAAATTGAATGTCTTAAACAAGATAATTTAGTATTAACTTATCTAATACAGACACAACCTAGATAAATTCATCCAATTTTCACCTTTGTTGATTGTTCCGCTATGCTCAGAATTCAACTCAGGGACGACTTCACAATTAACTCTCTTCAGGGATTACCATCTATGTACTACAATCATAATATTAATTAATATAATCTATGGAATTTTGTAAATAACTTCAATCAAATATCAGGATTTTAAGTTAATGTGGCATATATGTATGGCTATGCATATTCAATATTATTTTAATTCGAAAAATAACTTAAATAAATCAGAGAACTCCTTGAGATTAGAATAAAATTTAACATATTTATTACCAAATAACAATTTAATTGGATTTCAGGTGACAAGAAAAAAAAATTATTATTACAGGTTTGCAGATATTTCTACTATTTATGATAAATTAAATAATACCTTCCCATATTCTATAGTAGATATATATATCATAACACAAACACATTTTAATAATTTAGTAAATACAATTTTTTTTTTTTTTAAATTATAATCATACTAACTAAATTTCATTTTAACAATATATATAACAATGATGATTTAGATTATACAATCGTTGCGAAGGAATTCCAATTTATAAATACCCCCTTTATGTATGGTCATGATTATGAAATAAAGATCTTTCATTCAAGGATGTTAATTATACATACAAAATAATAAACAAATATTATCACATTATTTGAGTTAGTAATAAACAAAATTCTGTTCTGTCATGACATAAATAAGTTCAATATAAAGAATAATAAAATCTTACTTTCATATTGAATTTGTTTTAAATTGACATCAGTCAATATCATTTTTACAAAAAAAAAAAATGAGAAGATCTAAATTTTATTAAATAAAAAAAACGTGTAAAGCAATGATTTTTCCATTCCTTTTCATCTAATAATTTTGTTGAATGGAGTATTCCAACATAAACGGGTCTTGGAAACAAAGGAAATAAATTTTAGATATCAAAGGCATATAGCACATAAATATTATAAGATGTATTAAGTTCGATGGAATTGTCCTATTCCTTTTCATAATGAGATTCAAAATATTCCTTAATGATATGTTCTTTGGTTATCAACTATTGAAGAGGCAATCAGAATATTCTGTTGTTTAGGATTCGTTCTATTGTGTGAAGTTGACATCAAGTTATTTTGCTACCAATTGAAATTGTATTTTGAATTATATAGATGCAATACACATATTCTTTAGGCATTTAGTAGGAATATAAAATTACATTGATTTCAGTTAAACAATAGCATTTTATCCTATGACAAGTGGTGTTTACCCATGATGCATTCTTATTATTTTATCTTCTTAAAATATTTAATATGCAAATGTTTTTTATTGACTAAATTTGTCTTCTTAGAATACTGGTTTAGAATGATCTTACAAGTTTCTTTAATTAATAAATGAAAAATAGCTATAATTTCATTCTGAAGTTATGATTAATAATAATTAAGAGTAATTTATTTACTATTTTTATTGAGTGACGTTAAAAGTTCTTTATAATGAAAATTTTATATCAATAAGAAAGTTTGTTCAAACTATTGATCCATCTTTTAGTATGTTCTGATTTTGAACACAGCAAAATGATTAAGCATAGTATCTAGAGTACATTGACAAAAGATAGGATTAATTTTTAAATTATTTGATCCTGTATTTATAGTAGAATCGACTTCTAGTAGCATATATTGAATATACTATATGCTTTTCATAATTTCTTATTCTATTATTAATTATTATAATTAATAATTGGATTCTAAAAAATTATTTCCTTTGTGTTTAGTTGCTAGGATATGATATTGACCTAAGATTGTTTCCATATTAATAAAAATAATTAGTTAAACAATTATTTTATATAAATGAATAAAAAAAAATCATTTTAATGTTTTAATTTTATTAAAACAAGTATTTATTTAATATAGTATTAAAAAAATATGATGTATCTATTAATCATGGATACGTATGTGAAAAGTTTATGTATTATCATAATCTAAACATTACAAGCATAAAGCTAAACTAGTCAATATATAATTAAAATTACACCAAATCCAAAATTCAACCAGACCAGCAAAAAAATAATATTAAAACACAACCAAAGGTTTCACTGCTACAAGAAGACTTCTCAAGTGTAAAGAACTACAAAAACTACACAATATATATAATATTAAACATTACCCACAAATCCATTCACTTCCCATCCACCTTTAATATTAAAAGAACTCTTAAATAAGTTAATTGCTTCAGAATAATATATTTTCAATAATAAAGATTCTTTAATTTTCTTTTAATTTCATTTCTCTCAAAGAAGACAACCTTAGCTCCATCAAAATTAATAGTGTGGCCTGTATCTTTTTCATGGACATACAAAGTAGAATTAAGATATCTATTTTTAACTCTACTTTTATGAATCTTTATTCTTTCATTTAAACTCAAACTACTCTGACTTATGTAGACCTTCTTACTACACCAGGAATAGTCTTTCTATCAAAAATTTCCTTAGCATGCTCTTAATTTTACATATTTGTAAGTGCAAACTATATATAAGTCACGTGGCATCTGACTTTTTATTATTACTATTTGTATTAGTTAATAAATTATTCAATGTAACATCCCTTTTCCAAGCAATTTTAAATAATACAAAGAAAATTTTTGATAGAAAGACTATTCCTGGTGTAGTATATTTTATCCCTTGTTTTTTTTGTAAGAAGGTCTACATAGGTCAGAGTAGTTTGAGTTTAAATGAAAGAATAAAGGTTCATAAAAGTAGAGTTAAAAATAGATATCTTAGATCTGCTTTGTATGTCCATGAAAAAGATACAGGCCACACTATTAATTTTGATGGAGCTAAGGTTGTCTTCTTTGAGAGAAATGAAATCAAAAGAAGAATTAAAGAATCTTTATTATTGCAAATATATTATTCCGAAGCAATTAACTTATTTAAGAGTTCTTTTAATATTAAGGGTGGATGGGAAGTGAATGGATTTGTGGGTAATGTTTAATATTATATATATTGTGTAGTTTTTGTAGTTCTTTACACTTGAGAAGTCTGCTTGTAGCAGTGAAACCTTTGGTTGTGTTTTAATATTATTTTTTTGCTGGTCTGGTTGAATTTTGGATTTGGTGTAATTTTAATTATCACAATCTGTATGTGAGAAGTTTACATACTCTCACAATATGTTGAAGAAAAACATTCTGGACACCCATCAACAACATATTCCCATCAATTAAATACGCAACATAATCAGAACAAAAACTTCCATTAATAAAATTCCCTCATGGCAAAATTAAAACTATAGTTTACAGAAACACCCCACACACAGAAAAATACTTAGCATATACATCTAATCATACCAGAAACACAAAATTATACTATCACTATGGAACAAAACAAAAGAAGTTTGTTCAGAAACCTGTGATTTGGAACAAGAATAGTCAACCATCAGTTGTCATTAAGAAAATAAGAAAAAGTACCATAAAAAAGACAAAAAAATTATTGGTACTGTAGTGTATCTATATAGACCAGGAATAGTAGACAAACTAAAAGAATCTGCAATCAATATATTATTAGAACTACTTTACAAAGCCATACTATATTGCAGAAATTCTAACATTTACAAAGCCAAATTTGAAATGCTGAAAAACAAAAACTGCATTTATGAAATACCATGAGAATGTGAAAGTGCATTAAAAGTGACTGAAAGAGCACAAACTGATGATTAGAAATAAAAAAATAGATGTGATTAAAGTAGCAGACCATATATATACTAATGAGCACATGTGCGATTGAAAAAATACAAAAATATTGGATAGAGAGGTAAAAGTAGAAAGAAAAAAATTCAAAGAAGCTGTTCACATGACAATAGCAAATAATCTCATAAGTTAACCTAGTGTTACAATACATAATATCTGGAAGTTACCAATTAACTTTGTTTTTATGAAAAAGTATAGAAATCAGGGAGACCATCATAGATAAGTATATGAAATTTCTTTTGGAAAATAATAGTTCAGTTAGTTAGAGGGTTACCTTAAGATTCCTATGCTAATACTGGACCTGAAGAAGAGGGGAGAATAATATCACTTGAAACATATTACATGTTAATAATAACAGTTGAATGCAATTGGAAAGTTTAAATAAAGTTAAAAAACTTTTGTAAATACATTCAATATTTAATGTTAAATATATAAAATACACATTACAATTTACTTGTATGTCAAAAAAAAAAACATACACACAAATAATAATAATAATAATTTAAGTAATAAATCACCTATTATGTCTTCAAATTGTATAATAGCTCTTTTTTTACCACTTTTCTTTTGGTCTTTCAAAAATTTTAGGCTGAAAATGTCTCCCCCACCATTCTTCTTCTTTTGAAAATGAATAGTAAGAGTTTCCTTGGTGATAGACTTAGGAATATTTTCAACCAATACAAAAGGTGAATCCTAAATAAGTTAAATATATATGTACATTACACACATGCATATATGCAAATTTATATTTTAATAGAAATTTAATAATCATAAAAACATATTAATTGAAAGATAAAACTTGAAATCATCAATATATAATTATTATTCTTGATTATGATTTTTAAATCAAGTTCTAAATATGAAACTAAAAGTAATCTGTTAAAAAAAAGATTATATAATTTTCCTAAATAAATACACATTGTATGTAAAGAGCAGAGTTTTTCAAATCTCTAGAGTGAAGTTACATTTCTTTTTTCAGGTAGAATAAAAATTGTCAGCTAAGCTATGAATAAAATATCCCAGATGGATTGGTCTGGCAAATGCTGATGTCTTGATTATAGAAAAAAAACAAAAATTAAATATTATAATTTTCAGTACTATCTGAAATGGATGTTATATACCAAAAAGTGCACTTAACATTTATATTAAAAAGTAGAAAATAACAGCTTACAATATATATACCAAACAAAAGAACTATTGCCAATTAAAAGTAATTGGTAATTTATTGGTAACATCAAAAGTTAAAGATTATTTCTACTTCTCTTCTTTATTATATATATATATTGTCACTATATTAAATATAAATTTAATTACTTGCATTATTTTTTAATAGAATTACTTATAATAGTAATTTATAATAAATCCATAACATATTTATATAATAATGCATATCCTTTTTTAGAATATTGTATTTTAACTTTTTTTAAAATTCTAATGTGAAAGTTTATACAACAGATATGATTTGAAATGATAGATATAATATCTAAATGATGTATATTAAAATCAATATCTTAGATGAATGAAACTTTAATTACTTAGAATTTTAGTGCAAATGAAAAATTAATTAAAATGAAAAAATCTTAATTTTCCAAAAAAAAAAAAAACCTGCAGAAATCCTTGAACTAATTTGAATCATCTCAGTCATCACAGGTAAAACAAAAAATAATAGCTGCCTCCTAAAATAAGAAAGCAGATATAGGAAACTAAAAATCATCCCAACCTTATTATTTTTCTAAATCTTTGGGTTAACTGTGCATTCAAATATTGTAATAAGTTTCCAATAAGGAAATGTATTCATTTGTACATACATAAAAAGGAAAATGTATTCATACTAAGTATATGATTATAACTTAATGCATGTCATTAAATTTATATATTAGTGTGTATTAACACTGCTTTACATTAAATATTTGTGTTAGAAAACTATTCAGCTGCAAACTTATTACTGATCAAATTATTGCTAGCTTGACCCACAATGAAAGTTTACACCCTATTTCTTGTTGTGAATGGCATAATTGATATTTGATCTTAAATTCCAGCTTAATAATAGTAATCAGAAAATTCATATAAAATTTACAAAGACAGCACAGACTGTAATTAGAGAATTTGATTTTGAAAATTCAACAAGATGGATGTTATTCACATATCATAAAGGAAAATACTTTCACATAAACAATACTAAGGAAAATAAAATCAAGATAACAATGCTACTGACAGTATTTTTCAAGATAAAAAGTTATCAAAATCACTTTTTGTGCGAAATGAGTAAACCAGAAAATGTGAAATGATTAATTCAGATGATTTTTCTCGTAAAGAAATAATTAGTAAATAAAATGATTTCAACTCTTTACCTTCATATAGCTAGATTATACTTTATGACTATGATATAGCACTTAAGAAATAGTTAGAGACTACATACTCAAAGAATTTCATTAAAAAAAGTTCTCAAACATTTTCTCTGATGACAATAACTACTAGCTGAGAAAGATCTGTCACGTAAAAAAGGCAGATAAAAAAAAGCCATAGGTTATAAAGTAGTAGTATATCAATCTAGAGAATTCTAAACTTGCAATCCAAAACAGAGAAAATTAATATAAGAAAAATTATTAAAATTGCAAACTCATAAGGAGAAAATTCCATGTTTCTGTGATAGAAAAAATGGCCACACACATGAAATTGCAAATATAACTTTAATGTACTAAATGTAATTTAAAAGAGCATATTGCATTTACATTTTTGAAAAGCAAAAATTAGTCATATATTAAAATATGGAAGTAGATGTCCCTGAATAAATAATGCTGTCTGCCCAAATCTCTGGGAGAAACATAAATACAAGTATTGGTAATGGCTCAGATAAGATTGATGAAAGGATTGAAGCTATTTGACATGTAAAAAAAATAGAAAAAGTATGTATTATAGAAGACAAATGGAAAATAAAAATTTTTTTAAAAGGTTTTGACAATTATAAAACTGTTAGTGAGATGAGAATGTTAATATCATGTAACTGCAATGCATTGACTGGTTTATGAAATAAATAATGTTAAATGTATGTATGTGTGTTCATAACTAGTCAATACAAAAAATATTATAGTCATTCTAGAAATAATGAAATGCAGAATAAGTAAAATTATGCAAAAGGCAAGTTAATACTCTGGATATTCTAATTTGCATAAGGACAATAATGAAATATTTATACAGATTAGCAGTCATTAAAAATGTCCACAGAACAGTAATGAAGAGAAGAAAAAAAGGTGCAGTCAAAGCCAGATAGACTGAGTCAGTGATAGTTGAGTGAGCAGTAAAGTGTTTACTAAACTCGATGATGGTGAACCATAAATGCAGATGAAAACGCTGGTGAAAAACTAATATAGAAAGTTAATAGACTGAAATGAAGTTTTAAAAAAATGTAATAATAGTCAAACTCTATAAAGAACTGTTTCATGTAAAATTAAGACTGATAAATATATTAAGGAGTGCAATATTAAAGAATGTTTAAACTTAAATAAATCGTCGAAAAGAAATGTTTTCAATTAAACGTAGTTTAAAGAAACATAGAAGTACTTATATATTGATTAATGGAGCCGAGCTTATAAATTACCTTAGATGGGAAGGAATTCCTAAAACATTAAATTAATTGTAAAACCTTAAAGATACGGAAATAAATTCCTAAGATTAATTAATATTATAGACCTTATAAACTTACCACATATGGAAATAAATTCCTAAGTGAATGATTAATTATATAATTAAAAAGCTAAAAAATTTTGTTGTATAATAACAAACTAAATAATACGAACTGATTAAAGCCAAAGAAATTACTCCAGAAAAGATAAGAGAAACAAAGTAAGAGATGATGGTTTTTTTTTTTGTGGTAGCTGCTACTGTTAGTGCATCCGCGAGTTGAATAGCAGTACATCATCATCAGAGGATCTCTTTTCCCAGGAAGTTGGCTACTATAGATCACTAAGCCAACTAGTGCTTTTAACAGACTGTATCAGTCTTATTATTATTTTGAAATGCCTCAAGAGGCTCATCGAGGGTTGTATTATAAAGCCTATAGATAGTAGTGAAAGTAAAGTTAATTAATGGTTTTTCCTTAATAGTATAAACAGTATTCGCTATTCAATAATTAACCAGTGAATTAAGCTCACTCAAATGCAGACTTTATATTAGTGTTAAAGATCAGTACAGTAATTATTTTTCCAAATTGTTAATAAATTACTATTGCTAAATATATTTGCTGTTACTCTGTTAAGTTTTTATTATATATTTGTTTGCTGGTCGCCCAATCATAGTTGGGGACACAGCAAGGAGTTTCTCAGTAAAACCTTTTTGTGTTCTTTTCAAAAGTATAATTAATAATTGCACAGCTGCTTAGATTAAAGTCTCGCTTCATACATATCAATAACATATAAACCAGACATCAATAATTGCATAATTAAAAAGTCAATAGTGAATGATAAATCAAAAACAGATTCTTGGGCCTGTTTAAGACAAATCAGGGGAAACAAAAGGCAAAGCCTATTCATTTGCTTAAAGAGAGAAAGGTGAGAAAATCCTTAATATAATTAAAAAATAAGTATTATCACCCACAATAGAATTCAACTGGGCTACATTCATTATCAGAATTATGAAGATAGATGAGATATGAAGAATTTGAAATGATTATTGTTAAAAGATAAGCAAAAATTTAAATAAAAATTCTACCATTTATTTAAAGGAAATATTTTTATTTTTACAATATTTATTGCATTTTATAAAATTAGATTTAAACAAGTATTTCATCAGATTATCAAAACTAATTATACATTAGGATGATATACTATAATTATTTATCTTTTAATATAACAATTACAACAAATGATTTTCGTTCCAAAATTGACACCATACTGCATGGAAAAGACAATTATTCCTTACTTTGATTATGCTTATCACTGCAATCTCAGAAATGTAAATTGAGTCAATGGGTAAATGAGATTTGATGTAGGTTAGATAAATTTGGAGTAGAATTAAATGAGAAAAAATACATTTGGATGACCACAAGCTAAAATAAGTTTCTTAGTCATATAATTAATAATAATAAAAAAATTAAATGTTTGCTCCCAAAAAAATGTGAGCAGTGTTAAATGCTCATAAATTAACCCGTAATAGAATTTCAAGCCTTTTTGATGAGTATGAACTATTTTAAAACTTGTTTAGGAGAAAATACTCAAGCTTTTGGACGATTGTGTGATTTATTAAGAAAAAAAAAATCAGAAATAGGTCTAGAGCAAAAGCCAAAAAATGCATTTGATCAAAGTAAAGCTTTGTTAATCCCAAAAAAAACTGATTGTTCACTATAATAGCAACTGAAAGGTAATACTCATTGCAGCTGTTTCTGAATATTGCTGAAGAACTATATTAATTCATCCAACTTATGCATTCTGAACATTATCCAGTACTAAAAAAAAAAGTAGTCAGATGAATAAAAGGAAGCCCTGGATTATAATATTCAAAATAAAGAAGTTCCACCAGTACCTGTATCATCATGGACAATAAACCACTTTTCAGCATATTTAGAAATTCAAAAGCAATTCCTGATCACTTAATAAGTTCACAAATGTTGGACTAGCATATGACTATGAATTGAGTTATAGGAAGAGAAAATTAATTGAGTGCATAGAAATGTTTTCATTTCATAAACTGTCATTCAGGATAATGGATCAAATAAAATTATATTTGTACATTTGGATCAAATGAACTGAACAGTAAAACGGTATTAAAATGGACCAAAAGTGACAAAGGATATCAAGATTTATTTAAGTGGAGGTTAGCTAGCAAAGTGCCCAAAAAGATTACCAGCTATTCAGAATCCAAAATATGGTCTGAAGAAATCACATTAAATAAAATATTTATCTGACAAATATTGATGGAAGATAGTTAAAGAGATATCATGTGATGATTGGAAAAATATCAATATGACAAACAATCCTTTAAATGATAACATAGCAACCTACCTAAGTCTAACCAATATGTATGTAACAGACATTAGCCAAGAATTTTAAAAAATCAGAAGGTTCAGAATATTTAAAGAATTATGTAAATTGATAACTTCTTTGAAATAGGAAAGAGATTGATATGTATTGAAATTATCATTAGAGAATAGATTAAAAAATAATTTAAAAATAAGAAAGTGTTTTTAAAACTTTAGAAGCTAATCTTAATCTTCTAAAAAACATGGTAACCCTTTTACTAGTAATTCTTGTTTTAAAAACACTGTTTCTTTTAAATGATTGGTAACTCCAGAGAAGAATAATTGAAAAACTTATAAAAACAAGATATAATTAAAATTGACACCTTGTCTTTTGCTTTGAAATTGTATCATAATCGATTTCAGGATCATGGGCAAAATGAAAAAAAGAAATTGAAAATAGGTTTTCTAAAGTGAGAAAATATATATATAAATTTTTAAAGATCATCCTGGCCTTCTAAGCCTTCGGATGAATTTGGTATTCAATAATAACAAAATATCCATTCATTTATATAAAATAACATATTCATTTGATTACACACGTAAATGATTTGCTCTTTTATATAAGATATATTCATATATATAAATATTTATGTTTAAAATATGATAATAGATTTAATTTTGCCTATTTCCCAACTCCTCTTGCCTTTTCACTTTTTAACTTTTTCCTTGCTTCATTCAATTCATTTTCTATAAAACTAATATTTTCCATTACTATGTGCTTTTATGTTTATTATCACTCCATCCTTTACATCTAACATCTTTTCTATATCCACTATATACTTTTTTAAGACTGTATCTAATTCTTCTCTAGAGCTGCACTCTTTTTCCTCATCACTTGTAATACTATTTCTTTTTCCCCTACATTCCTTTTAATATATTTCCAAAATTTTTTACTTCCATTTCTTTCACTTTTATTGATATCCTCCAATAATTTACTATTTAATTTCATTCTCTCTATACAATTATCTATTTTAGACGCTTTTTAGAATAGTTTTCTCATTTAATATTAACATCCTTTTCATTTTCTTTGTTTTTAATAGTACATTTATATTTTCTGCATGCTTTCTCCCATTCTTTTTAATTCTTACTTTTCTATTACTTTTATTCTTTTGAATATTCTCATCTAAAACTCTATTTGCCACTTTTTCTACTTCACCACACCAATCCTTATATTCATTTCAAACAAAATCTTCCATGATTTCTTTTACTTTTATTAATGTTATATATACAGCACACAAAATAAAAAATAAAACTAGGTCATGTGACATCTGACCTGATTTTTTTTTTAATTCTACTTTTATTTTATATTCTTCTAACTTATTCTTATCATTCATTCTCCATCCATGTCTTTCGCTATCCTTTCTACTTTTATTACTATTTTCCATCACATTAGTAACCATTTCTATTATAAAGAAATTATGATTACTATTACAGATACTGAATCAATAGAAGGATCATTAAGAGAGAATGGTTGAAATTAATTAAGAATAGATTTGAGATTTTTTGGCATTTCATGAAATTCAAAAGAGGTTGTGTCATTTTAACATAATGCACAGAGATTTTTTAAGAATAGTATTAACAATTAAATCTTTACTTACAGATACAAATATAATTAAAATGGTTGAGTTTTTAGTAATTTTTCACTCGTGCTTTATTCTTCAGTTAAGAATAACTAGATACTCATTTGTAGTGCAAAACTGATGAGCTACCAAAAAAAAAAAAAACTGAAACTTATTTGAAATCTTAAAAAAAAAAATTTCCAAGTTTTACTAAGCTGGATATTCCAGGTTAAGGGCATAGCAGATATGTTAGCCAATAACTTCAAAACTTTTATATAAATAAACATAAAATAGTTTTAAGTAGCTCATTGCACAGCAAAGGCTTTTCAAATACTGAACTATATTATTTGTTCTATTTTAAATGTGTTGCTTTTTTTATTGGCAATAAACATGATCATTCAGCTATCTATCTATTTATAATAAAAAAGAGAAAACCTTACTCACCAGACTGTTAACAGCTAATTGGTAATGGCTTGAGTAGATTTCCATAGATTTTTTTAAAATTCAGCTTTAATAAATAAACAGTTTTTAAAACCGCTCACTGCAGAACAAATCCCTCTCTGACAGTTTCTCATAAAAAAAAAACAATGAAGCTGAAGATATTATCAGATTTTCCAAATATCAAGTGGTGAAGATTTAAACAACTTTTTTATTTGTTTTACTCTCTAATAATACCAGTTTATTCTACTAATAAACTATCACACTAGTTTTGGTATGGGCATCTGTTTGAAAGAAAAATCCTAATTCTAAGAACCTGAAAATGAAATTATGCTTCTAATCAAATGTATAATCTTTTTTATTTTTGCGTTTGAACCCAGATCTTGGGGCAAAGCTGGTAAAAACCCTACCACTGTACCATAAAATCCTTCGTATACATATACATAAACACACACCCATATACTGAGCATGTATTTTGACTGACATTGATAACTCATTCATAACATATAAGCAATTGAAAATATATCCATTTATAAATTTAATTACACATAAGCGATATTTTTTGTATACATATTAATAAATATATACGCTTTAGATAATAGATTTCAAATATGTTTGGAAAGGTGAAAATGATTATTTAGAAAAGTTAGTGATTCTATTAATAATAAAATATTTGGTAAATTAGCATGTTATTATTCAATTTTTTTAATACATTACAGACTAATTAATAAAATACTGCAAATTAATGAAAAAATATGATTTACCAAATATTAAACAATAAACAAAGTTAACAAAAAGGAGAATGTTGTCTAATAATATTACATCAAAAAGGTAGTTCATGCTATTTTACATATTAATGCTACAAAATTAGAACTTTTGGAGAACAATAATACCTAATATAAAAAACTTAAATGTGATCTATAAGAATTTTGAGCAAACATATTCCTGCAAAAAAATATGAAGATTCGTCATTTAGAAATGAAATTTTATGATAAAAGATTCCTTTAACAATTTTACATTAATATGTATCTAGTATCAAAGTTGTATGATTTAATTTCATAAAAGGATAACAGTTAAAGTAATTTAAAGTTCAATATCTTATCATTTAATTATAGTTTGCAAATGACGTTTTAAGTTTTGTCTTTTTTAATATTGTCAGTGAAAAAAAATTTTTTTTTGCTCACAAACTGTGAAGAAAACTGTTTAAATGTGGATTGATTTTGACAAGAATTAAAAACATGTGAAGTCCAACATCTTCAATCTTTAATGTATATATATATATACATATTCAGCACCTGTACAAAAGATCAGAGCTGCTTGTGCAGGTTGTGTGGGGCACAAAGATGCTTCACAACTGGGGTGCCAAGACACCAAAATAATTAATAAAATTTATATGTAAATAAAATTGTTTACATTTTCAAATCATTTCATTGTTAGAAACACGATAAGAGTGTAAATATTTTTTAGTTAAATATATGAAGAATACTTCTTTACTTAAAACTTAATTGTGCCAATTACCTGGGCTTCAAATTTCTAGGTATGAGCTTGAAATGTACTACATATATACTCTTATCATTATACTAAACCAAACAGACTGACACCATTTTGTAGTGATAATTAATAAAACTTATAAATGTTTACATTTCTGAATCACTTTATTCCTAGAAGCACATTCTGATTGTAAATATTTATTATTTAAATTATAAAAATATTTATTTATTTAAATTTATTGCGGTAGTTGCTCTAGCCTCGAAATATATTTCATATATACTTTAATATTGCATAAAACCGAACAGGCCAATGCCCTTTCGTCACTATAATTAATAAAATTTATATGAAAATAAAAATGTTTAGATTTCCCAATCATTTTTATTTAAATATCCTAATTTATATAGAAAGTAATACATTATTATTAATAATTTACTTAAAAATAAAATTTTTATTTTAAAAATATTGCCTCATAATTACATAATTCTGCATGTGATGAAATTATCTTTATCAATAACGTTTTACAACTTTTCAACATGTTGTTTACTTGGGAATACTGGTAGAATATCTACCTCCGAAATATCAGGTCTGAGTCTGATGCTGTGTTATGCTGACATTTTTGAAAGGGTGTTATCTTTCTTTTTTTTTGTTATTATTATCCCATATTATCTTTTTACATGTTTTACTAAATAGCTTTTTTTATTTTAAATAACAATGCTATGTTTTTTAGATGGCATATTATCTTTTTACACATTTTACTTAACAACTTTTTCTTGGATGGGTTCTTTAGCTAAAAACTCCCAATTGATTCATATTCCACACTATGGTTAAAATCTAAGAAAAACAGAATAAGTAAAAAAACAATTTTTAAAAAAATATTATTGTATGCTAAATTACTTAATTTTTAATAAAGTTCATGGGAAATTTTTATTATTGAATGAAAACAAATATTTTTACTATAATAAATAGTTTATTTATATATTTATAAACAAGAGATTCATTCCCTTCTTAATAGAAAACATAACTTTGTGTCAGTGAGATTCCGATTTAAAAATAATGAATGGATTTGGAAAACAAAGAACTTTCTTTTTAACAAGGTGTTAATGCAATATAAGTTATATCAGCTACATTATTTAAATTGACGTAGTTCAGTGGTCCTAATAAAATATAAACAATGTAAGTAAGAAAATTTAACATATCGGGCTATATATGTAAAAGATCCAGAAAGACACATGTGAGATGGATGGATGAAATAAGAAAGTGTGCAAAGGTGATGTGGCGAAGAGAGGCTAGAAATAAAAGATGGATTGAACTTGGAGAGACCTTCATCTACAGTGGATTGATAATGGGTGACAATGATGATGATATATAATAAATTATAGTTTTTGATAGAAAAAAAATAAATAGTAGTGTTAGTGTAAATATATTATTATTGAGGTTTTATAATTTTGTTAATAGGAAATGTGAATAAGTTTATGCATGAGAGACTTTCAATGGGTTTTCAAACAAACAACTGCTTTTAATGAATTACTGATCTGCTGGTTAAAGTTGATCTAAATATTGATTAAGAAAGAATAATGGAGATAAGCCATATGCCAAGCTGCTCCTTAGTATGAAGGATGGAACTTGCAAAGAATCAAATTCTGGATGACATAATTTTACATGTAAATTGATTTATTTAAAAAGATTTTAAAGGAAATTTTTTTAATCAAGATGACACAGCAAGTCTAATTAATGTTTTATTTTAGCATGTGTTCTATTCTCCATGTTTATTTTATAGAAATAAATAAATAAAACATGTAAGTTATTTATCAAACACATTAAATGACTAAAGAAATTAATAGAAGGAAGATATATGAAACTAATTACATTAATTATAACAGAAATAATTGTATGAACATTTATAAAACATCAATTAGTTTAAATAATAATTGGATAATGAAAAACGAATGGAGGGTTATGCAATGTGTGTTATTATAAAGACACTAAAGCATAATTATAGGCTTGTGTTAATTTTATATAAAGCCAGTAGATGTCGCTATGTATGCAATATAGGTTGCTTTTTGTAATTAACCAAAACCCATTGAAAAGGGCAAAAATTAAAAATTGCTGAAAAGAGCTTTTTTATGTTATGATTATATTACAGCTATTGTCATATATTATTTTGTTGTTATATAAAGATATTTTATTCTATATCATATCTAGGATTTATTTTAAATAATAATAATGAAGAATGTAAACAAATGTATTATTTGGCTTCTAATTTAAATAGGATATGGACAAACAATATACACAGCATAGGAAAAATTTATTAATTTTTTATAGTCTTAAATTCAAAAGATTAAAATTTAGTTTAAAATATAATTTTCTTCCATGTTTTGCTTTAATATATTTATTCAATCCTTCTTCATCCTAAATATGTTTATAAATTCTAGTGTATCATTAATTAAAACATATATGTAAAATTAAAATACTTACATTTGTAATACTCTCCATTCTCACTGATCTGTTTTTAAAAAAAAAAAAAAAGTATGCCTAATTAAAAAATATAAATTTTATTTTTAAAAAAATACATAGAAAAATATTCATAAAATAAGATTAATACAAATTTGTAAACTGTTTGGATATACAATTACATCTGAAATTACTACACATTTTAACTTTATATTGTTAATATCAAGGGTCTGCCAATAAGTCTTATGCAACATCTTATATCCCATTTTTAGTCATGCTAGTTATTCTGTTTTTCAAATACTCATAAGATTTTTTTTTTAAAAATTTATCTGTTAATTTTTCTTTTCCCCCTCCTTTCTCCAAACACAATATAATTTTAATTCCTGCACATTAAAAAAGCATATCCAATCCAAAACTTTTTTCCTTAATTTTCTCATCCATTAATTTCAAAACTTCTATTTTATATGTTAGACTTACCCATCTGCCTAAAAATAATTATTATTACTAGATAATAATTCTTGAACATTGTTAGTAATAGTTTGCTAATGCTTAACAGTCCTAATCCCATACTGGAAATTTTGACTCATTTATTTAAAGTTTTGTCAAATAATGAGTTTTTAAATTTTTCATTTTTTTTATAATAAAAAAAAATCTAATTTAATTATGCAATCTATTAATAAATTTAAAACAATAAAAATTAAACAAGGAATAAAAAAATTTTTTAAAAATAAAAGAACTTTTATTAATTCAAAGGAAATATTTGTATTAATTCAAAGAAAATTATATTTTTAAAATATTATAAAAATAAAAATAGATAAATTATTTTTAAATCAATAGTGCTATCATCCTGTTAAAACTAAAAATATTATTCAATTAAACACATAAATTATATTTAATAATAATTAACAGCCACTCAGAGACGAGTTTGGCCATTTCCAACTCAAAAAAAAGGAAAGAAAAACTACTATAGAAATGAGTTTTGCATGACTGTACAATCCAATCTATGAATCATAAAACATGCTGGTCCATTTTTCTATTCACTTGATATTTTGCAATGTTGTTTTTTTAATTTCCTTAACAGAAAATTGTTCTTTCTGAAATGCTTAAACAGTATGCCTAAATTATAACTCTCCAATGCTATATCTTCTCAATGGAAAACAATTGAAATTGCACTTCTTTAGAATGTCTTAGAGATAATCCTTATAATGTAGATGGAGATTTATGCTATGAATGTCAAGCTCATGTTCACCATAAAACACCCTTTTAGGAAGTCTTCCATTGCTCATTCACTTTACATGTTCAATCTAATGAAAATGTGTTTTATCAGATTCAGAAAGTTGAATAACATATTGAATGATTTTACAATATTCCCATTATACTTTTAAAAATTTTATGGAACATCCGTAAATGAAACTATTATAATGCCCATATATTGTATTAATAATGTGTCCACTTTTCACTACCATATAATAAATTAGATAAAATAAGTTCTATATACAACTAACTTAGCTGCAGTTATTTCCCTGTGATGGAGTATTCTACTTTTTAACTTGTTAAAAGCAGCAGCAGCAGATTCGTGTCAATGTTGGACCTAAACATCCAAGTTCTTTTTCTACTTAAAAAACTACTGAGGTATTTAAATTGATTTACATTCTCATCCAAACTAAAAGTTGCTGAGGATTTTTTTTCCATTACTGGCTGATAAAGAATTAGTTTTTTTTTAAAGATTGAATAATAAACCAAGATCTTTTAAGTTGCGTTCAAAACATTAAAAATATTCTGTAAATCATCTTTTGAACTGGAAAAAATAGCAAAATCATCAGCATACTTTAATTAAATCCAGAATCCAAGGAAATGAAGTTCTTCTAATAAATATTTCTGTAGTAAAATATTCACTATACCACTCTCACTCAAGGTAGGGACTGTTTTCTATCTGCTTTTAATGCCTCGTGAAGGGATGTATTCATAAACATATAACCAAAAAGATGTGAAAAACATCTATGATATCCAATATACACATTTCATGCTGAAGCAGGACTCATCACTTGGCCCACATCACAATCTCTTATACATATCTTTAGATAGTAAATTACTACTGTATAATTGATATGTCAAATGTGCTGCCCTCACAACTTTGACAAAAATTACTTATAAGTATATTAATAATTTTTATTAGTCATTCGTTAGACTTCAGATTATCCAATATTGGATATTTCTGTAGAGTACATTTCATTACACCTCTCTCATGCAACATAGAGACTGGTTTCTATCTGCTTTTAACACCTTATGAAGGACTGTATTAATAAACATATGACCAAAGACCCATGAAAAAGATCTATGATACCCAAGATGCATATTTCATGCTTAACCAGCATTCACCAGTTGGCCTAGACACAATCTCTCACACGTATCTTTATCATTGTTCAGTACATATGTAGATAGCAAATAAACTTTCCAAGATGCACACTTCGTGCTGACCCAACCATCAATTGGCTCAGACAATCTCTTACACTTAGCTTTCTTTTCTGCAGTATATATGTATCTACATAAATCATAATAATTTGCTATCTACATAGATTCTGAACAACGATAAAGATATGTGTAAAAGATTGTGGTATGGGCCAACTGATGAGTGCTGGGTCAGCACAAAATGTGCATTTGTGGATAATCTTTTTAACATCTTTGGTCGTATGTTTATGATTATATCCCTTCACAAGGTGTTAAAAGCAGATACAAACTAGTTCCTACCTTGAGTGAGAGTGGTGTACAGAAGTATTACTCATTATTGAATCTCTAGTCTAATGAATGACTAATAAAAATTATCAAGTGAAGTTCTTGTTTTAAATTAAAAATTTTACCATCAAACTTGTATTTGAGCTACCTATAAACAATTCTAAAAACTATTCATAAAATTGAAAACAAAGTTGGAGGTACACATTCTTATTTAACACTAGTTTACATTTAAAATGCTTCAGATTTTCCACTTGTAGTAATAACACTTTCCCTCATTCCATCATGTAGAAAGTGTATAATATGAATATATTTTTATATCATAATTCAAAAGATGATCAAAATACTCTTTCTGCTTATTCAAAATGACATTGTCATCATATAAAGAGTAGCATTGCTGGATTTTTTAGGATTGTGAGGTTCATATATTGCTTTCGATGCATCAAAATAAAATGAACATGATCGGTGAATGTCCATGTCTTCTTTGCAATCTTACTCCACCAATTATTTTAAAGACTTCTTGTCAGTCATTGAACTTCTGCCTTCAGATCTTTTTATGAAGTTCCACATTTAATCTGTTATTCTGTCAAACAGAAAATGTTATACATTTCCTTAATATAAGATCACTGTCAGCAAACCAGTCATGATTCTTCTTTTTAGTGAACCAAAGAATAATTTACTTATATCAATAATACCCTCCCTTAAGATGCTTCAGTAATATAACAGACCTGAAGATCCAAGTTAGCAGTTAATTTTTAACAGCTTAAAATTTAATATGTAGATTCTCCTAAATAACGTCAATTTTCTTGTGAATACGATAGAAATAATATCTATTTTTAATGCATCTATTATTTTAATCTTAAAACATATTAATCTATGATCTGTTCAACAATTTGAGCTTGTGTTTGTGTAATATGAAGTTTTTGTGTTTTGAGCATGGATGCATCCATGATGCATTAAGGTAAGTTTTTTCCCCCTAAACAGTGTTTTAGTCATTTCATATGCTGTACATAAATTGAATAACAAATCACTTGAATTTATAGCTCTAGTAACATTATTTGCAACAATTTTTGGCCAAAGTTTATTAATTGCACCAAGGGCACGCATTAAAGTCTCCAAAATGAAACATTTGATCTTTTAATAATATTGCTATAATAATGCTATCCAGCAAGAAATAAAATCTTTTGTTCTCTGAATTTCTCTTAATCTAAATATTAATAAAATGAGCACTAGATCCATTAAGCAAGGCAAGTTTTAAGATCATTAGCTTTTCATTGATGAGAAATTTGAACAATTATAGATATTAAATTAGACTATACAGCAAATCCAACACTATGCATTTTTTCTTTGATTAGTCTCTTTCCAAAAAAAAAAAAACTTGTATCCATCCATCTTTTGCGATAAACTCCCTTTGTATATCAATGGTAAATCACAACAGTTCCTTAACCATAAGTGCAGTCCCCTCTGTTCTGATGTTTAAAAGTTTGTATCAAAGTTTACACATTCCATACACTTATATTTAGAAAAAAAAAAAAATTTATATGGAAAATATTTTAAATGTACCTTGTATAAGTTTTTGCATACAGTTATTTTCCACATTACATTTTCTTGAGATATTGCTTACCAAAATTTTCAACATTAAATTTATAATACTTAAAACTTTTGACTGCCTTTTGCTTTACCACTCCTACTACAGATATTCCTACTGTTAAAATAAGTAATCCGCCAGACATGATAAATTAGCCAGACTGTGTAAGACAGGTCATTTTTATACCAAACTAAGTACTGCCAGTCAATCAAGTCTGTCCTCATCATTGCTTTCTTAATTCTAGAGGGCTCGAGATAAAAAGAAAAAAAAAATGAAGAAAAAGAGAATTGTAGGCAGAGTACATATAGTTAAACGATGGAAATGTTGTACAAATATACAATCTTATTGTAACAATTATTATAAGGTGATACCTGATGGCATGAAAGGCTCATGATGACAGAGCCCTAAATTAAGTGACTGAAGAAGGTAAAGAGGGAGATAGAAAAGAGTATCAGAAACAGTACCTATTTTTTGATGAATCAACATTCTATCCTACAGGGCAGCAGAAACTCTTGCTTGGGCACTGTTCATTTTTCACAACTGGTCTTCATATCTAATGACCATTCCATTATTTATCACCTGTAGAGTCCATCGGTAGTCTGAGCACCCGACAAAAAAGCCTTATTACTCACGAGTTCATAAGAAGTTTGAGCAATTAATTCAATGACTTTATAATGTTAAAAATCATAGCAATAATTATCATGTTATATATAGAGCTCACAAATAAGCTCATAACTAGCTTTGCAGAATATCCCCAAACCCAGACCGGTCTCTGCTATTGGCGTCCTCAGTGAGATGCTAGGATATTTAAGTTAGATAGCTGAATTGGAAAACATTATAAATGTCTAAAAATTTCAGATTTTCTACTCAATAGTTATACATTAGATGAAGTGCTGGGCTTGTCCTGATATTTTTAATCTAATGCTTGAATATCCTAGCACCTCACTGAGGATGCCAGTAGCAGATATCGATCTGGGGTTGGGGATATTCTGCAAACCTTGTTAAGAGCTTATTTGCGATCTCTATATATATCATTTGTAATACAAGCTTATTAAATTAAGTCATGTGACATCTGATTTGATTTTTTTGTGTGTGATTCTCATTAAGTACGTTTTACCATAGCAATCAGTCACATTTGTATATATTTCCCTCTGGTCCAAAAAAAATAGCCAGCATTAATACTTACTATTAATCAAATAATTGGATCTTCTATTCACCCCACTGTAATAATGGGTGACTTTAACTTTCAATACTCTGAATTTATATTAAAATGGCTTCATCAACTTGCCACACTCCTGAGTGCACAGGGTTTTCTATCCAATAAGTTATCTTTCATAACAAATGATATGCCACCCTTTATGACTTGCTTTTAATCATCTATGTTGCACAATCTAATTGACCTTGAAGTCAATCCTATTCCATTCCCTGATCACTCTTCACAAACCATTACAATTAATTTAAATTACCTACATATCACCAATGTACTATTTGAAAAAACTACATGAATTCTTTTTCCATCAATCACCACTGAATCTTTGTTTTCAGAGATATATATAATGCTAAATAAATTGGAACAATTAACTACAGACCCAATTCAAAAATATCTTGCATTTATAAACATATTTTCCTTTAACATTCACCATACAACACGGCAATCCACTCCTCCCCCTTATCTTCTTACAATGGCTGACGAGATTCACAAGCAAATAAGTCATGGCAAACACTAACCATCATGCATATCAGCAGACATACACGCTTATATAAACATACAATAAAATATGTCAATAACTTAAAAAGTACCTTGCAATCAAAAAACAAAAATTTGCCTGTCAACAACACACTTAGATTCTGGGATATATTAGATAGGTACTAGATTATTCCTCCAAGATGACAATCCCAATGGCAATGCAAATTAAAGCGGCCACCTATACCGATCGCAACATGATACATCCTATTTACTGTTGCCAGAAAAAGTTACAAATACATCCTACTTCCAAACCAACTCCAGACTACTTTGGACCACCCAGAAACACATGAACCATTATGTATTGATCAGTTTAATGAAGCTGGCAACCATTTATAAGGCATGTCTTCCAAGAACTAATGGAATACCATAATTTATATTTTCTCATCTTAGTCAATTTACTAACAGATATCTCTGCAGCCTTGTTAACTATCTCTCACAAAAAATATATGCAATAAAGGTCTAAACCCTATAGCTTTGGTTCCATTCATCAAAAAGCTATTGTCCATATCCACTTTCTAACCTTCAGCCTATCTCCACGGGTCCACTGGCCATAAAATCTTGGAAAAAATCATAGAAGACCAATTAGAGGTGCACTTGCTTCCCCTGATTTAACCAATCCAGTTTGCTAAGAAGAGTCAATTAATCACACAAACTGTGTTATGTATAAAACAATTCAAAGTGTACAAAAAAAAATTGTACCAATGTTTATACAGGTTGACATTGAAGCAGCCTTTGATTCAGTTCATATTAAAACATTAATAGATATGCTTGCTGAAACTACAATACCAACTACATTATTATATCTAATCACCAACCTAATACTAAGCCAGGAGATGCACATTACTCTCAATGGAAGAAATTTAAAATTGTTCACTCCTAATCAATCCATTTCCCAAAAATCATCACTAAGTTTGCTTCTACTCATTTATTACATCAATCCTCTTCTAATACAAATTCAGCAAACAATTACCGATATCCATATTCCCACACAGAACAATTTATCTCATGTATTGCATACATGGATGACATATCTGTCTTCCTCCCTTCATAGAAAAAAACTGCAAATTACTTCAAAACTACACATCCACTCACAAACAAAATGCAATCTTAACAAAACTGCTGCATAGTAACTGTATACCAACAAACCACATACAAAAATCTTTAAAGGAAATCCCATTGCATTACCTGGCTTCCCATTTTATTTAGGGGTACATGGAATGAGGCAAAACATAAAACAAATTTAAGGATCACACACTAAAAATTACTACTTCTTATCCAAAGCGTATGTTTCCATCTATTTAAAAATCCAATTGTTAATATACTTATTCTAAAGACACACTATTACACACCCATAATTAAATTCACAAAAGTATTTACATCTACCATTTCCTCCCTTTGCAATAAGCTTTTGTGGGAAGAAAGGAGGTTTCCATATATCATAAACAGCTTAGTCAAACATCTATTCAAAATGGATTGGGACGTCATAACCTTAAAATCTTCAGAATTCAGAGGGCAGTTAATCTACTTGCCTTTATTCTTAGTCGCTTCAGAAAACTTAAATATCTAATTCCCATAACATTTATTGACAAGCCGTCGCCAACATATGGATACCTCACATCTCATTAAATCAATACAAAGTACACACATTCAAATATCCACTTTGCTATACCCCAATATTGTTTCTGGTCTAAATTTGCCCATGCTAGCAATAAACAACTATTACGCAAATTCTAGAGATGGTCACTTGAGCCAGAATTATTTGATTTTCTAATCCAAATTAACCTGCATGTCTTACCTATCTCGTACTTTATCAGACATCGAGGCTGTATAAACCTAGTGATTCATTCTATGGTCTGTGTCATGCAGCTAAAGAAACACAGCAACATATTTTTCTATTCGTATCAAGCCTTGAACAAAATTCACGATCTCATCTTAAATACATATAGGCAACCGAAACTCTCAAGTCAGTAAAAAAACTCATATCAAAAGTCTAACACATCCACAGCTTGGCCTAATACATTTATACTATTTGCATTTTGGTGTATTCAATGTACATTTATTCTGAGAAATAATACCAGGCAACATCCATCAACATTTATAAACAAACTTATGCAACTTAAGGATAGGGATTCCATAATTGCTCCTTCAGACATCCAAGCAGCAACTTAGTCTCTTCTCAAGCAACCAACGAATCTCTAATTCAAAATAGTACAAACAACTACACAATGGTTAGTGTTGTCAGCTTTTATATATTGACCTATTCTCTAGCAATCTGAAGGTAGAACTTAAGTTTTTTGCAGATATATTAATAATTTAGAAACTTTGATATTTAAATACAAATTATAAATAATTAATGTAACTTTAAATACTGAACTATTTAAAACCAAGAGAAAAAAAAGATTGCCACTGTAACCTTTGCAACCAAACTTATGTAATTTTTGTAAACAAAGTTTAATAAAATTATTGTTGAAACATCACTACCATCATCATACCCTAATTCAGCAGTAACAGCTACCATAATTCATGATTGCAGCCACCATTATAACTCCCTCTCTTCTATACACCCTGACCAATTTATTGCTTACCAGAGAGATTCATGTTATACATAATGGCAGTTCATCACTGTCATTCACACCTTACCAATTGGTCCCCAAGTTTCACCTCTCAGTTTCCTACAATTTATCATATATATTAACTCTCTCATAACCAAGATCCAACAAAAAAAAACAACAGGAATTCAAATTCCACACATCAACATACATACCTGGTCTACATAGATATCACTATCTTCCTAACTTCCAAAAAGCAACTGCCCACTCTTCTTGATGAATATACAACTAAATATAAACTTAAATTCTCAATATAAATAAAACATTTGCATGATTTCTTTATACTGGAAAAACACTCAACCAACTTTACCATGATTATCTCTCTGCTTTCCTTAGTTTTACATTCCACCTGTGTTACTGGTATAAGGCAGAAAATCCAAAATAAACTCAAGAATGATGCCAAGTGAATAATCACCTCATTCTGCAAATCATCTCTCTCACTATACTCTAAAGTAAACTTCATCAATCGATAATCACAAAAATCACCTACTATTTGCCTATCATAAAATTTTCAAAATTTCTTTACCTCATATATCTCATCATTTTGTAATAAGTTGCTATGGCACAGCAAGATGGTGTCTGTCTCCAAAAATCAACTCAGTTTTCCACATTCAGAAACATGTCATCACTATTACCGCCATTACAAAGCACTTTCCAGCACTAGAATGTGTCATAAACATAGTCTCCACAGTGCATATCCAGATTTACTACTAACAGACTTCTCACTTCATAAATGAATGGGAAACAATGGCATTAATCTCACCAGACCACTATTCTCAGCTACATAACACCTAGGCATCAGCTACCTAGATCAAGAACTATAATCCCTATCAATTTTTCAGTCATAAATTGGCTGGTGTGACTGTGGCTTGAAAAAAAAAAAAAAAATCCATATTATCAGTTATGCTTTTATAATTTTTTTTGTATACATGTAATCAATGCTGACTGTATCATTTGTATCTTACTGATGTAATCTTACTTTTTGCTCAATAAAGTTTTACTCCGAAACATCATCATCATAATAATACACCCATCCATATGCAACAACCTATATGCCTTCTGGTTGACTAGCTGCGTCTTTATCATTGGCAGCAACACCCGAAGACATCCAGCTACATTTATCAATAAGCTCCAACAAATCAAGGTCCAGGACAACAATACTGCACTATCAGATATTTTTGCTGCCATTTGGTCAGTACAGAAACTACCATCTAATCTATAAAAAGTCACGGTCCAATAATAACCACATTGAATAGCACTCAATGGTTACCATCTATTACCCTCAACATAGCTTACCTACATTAACTGCCTTCAAGACCATCCACAAACAGATTATAGAATTTACTCCCCATCTATTACCATTCACTAGCTGCTCATCATATGTAGTTCTACTCTGAATTGATTTTGTTCTTCGTACAGCAATAATGAAGATTAATTTAGTGACTGTAACTTCCAATATGACACGAGATTTTACAATCTTAAGTCATATCTATCTATGTATGAAATTATATTTTATATTGAACTGTTTTTTAAAGACTTTAATGTTTAAACTTGACAAACATCTCTGCATCCAGCAGTGTTTGTAAAAAAAACATACCTTGCAACTGAATAATGTAACCCTTAAAATCTATAAAAATCTGAAAAACATGATTGCACCTGTAACCCTTGCAATCAAAGTTATGTATTTCTTGTAAACCAAAGGACTGATAAAGATTTATTATAATACATAAACAATACAAAAATTAAAATAACTCCAAACAAGGAAATACTTGTGCAAGGAGTCATATATATATATTGTAACTTTTCTATTTAGTAAATCATTGTATGGTTATTGTTAATAGTCAATTTTGTTAAAGAAATTTAATTTTATATAATGGTTAATAAAAACTTATTTAATTTGTAGGAGAATTTAAAATGTTTGTTTCTTTAGTGTTAAATTTGAGTTAATTTTCTTTAGATAGATATAATCTATAAGTTATAGTTTGAAATATAAATTGTATTATTTATTTTGAAATAAATAAGTAATAATAGTTAAATTCACAAAAAGTATTTTTACTCTGTAGTTATAATGATTAAAATTAATATTTTTATGAATCAAATTGAAAATTGCTATTTATTTATTATTTTAAAATAAGATAAATGAAAAGTGAGATATGCATTAATAATGTGCACACACACCATTTGATAATAAATAAAATTTATTTCCTGGTACATTTTAAGAAGTTGTTAAATATAAATAATAAATATTATTCCTTTTAATCATATAAATTTCCTTAAAAATTCATAAAATCAATAGTTATTTATAAGTGTTAAAATTTAATTTTAAATAAACAGCATTTTATTAAAATTAAGAAATATTGATTTAATATTAGTTTTAATTATTTTTAAAAATGCAAAAATAATTAATATTTATTTTTGCCAGATATCTGAAAATTCAGATATTGTGAATTTTTTCCTATAAATAGAAGATAAACAGGTGATAAAAGGGATAATTCAAGAAATCATTAAATGGGAAAGTATATTTTCTTGTCTTAAAAATGTTCAGTACAAATTTATTAAAATATTATTGTTTTAATATTAAAAATAATAATAATGTTAAAACACGTGGAATACATTTTAAGAAGCTTGTTAATTAATTTCATCATGGAATAAAAAGCAAATTATCCTCATTGGTATTCTACATGAGCTAACTATAAAGCTTACGATAATGGAAAGAACAAAACGTCATTCAAGTAGCTACAATGAACTAACAAGAAATCCTGCAGATTATCAAACCATTTTGCCTATATAAAATGAAAAGATGCAAGTAATTTATCTTAATAATTTTCATATGCAAAATAGAAAACATTTTCCACTAAATCTTATCCTTAGTAATGAGAGATAATTGCTTATGTTCGTTAAAAAGACTAGATATGAACTTATTTGATATTATTAAGATGATAATGGCCTTAGAGAAGAGATAGTGCAGACTGTATTATTAAAAATTTATAATTACTTTAATATCATCTAGGTATTGATAAATTATTAATATATTAAATATGAATTATTTGGAGAAGCAATCTTAAAACATTTAATTCTACAAGTATGTGTTGTTGTTGTTTGGAATATGAGAAAAGAAACCTTTTTAAAAATGTAATAAAATGTCTTTATTAGATAGTTAAATAATCATATAGATCTCAGATATACAGAAGGATGAATTTATATTGCAAGAAACTATTATTATTAACAAATAACTTTTATTTGGATATTTATTCATATTTTCCAAATTATGCCACAAATAATGGTGAAAAAAATTCAAGCATTTGTGGTCAAGAGGTTAGCGACAGCTGCTTCACAAGCAGTTGTCCTGGGTTAGCAGGTTCGCTTCACGGCTGATGCTATGACACATAAGAGAAAAAAAAAATAATGGTGAAAAGAGCAAAGGTGAGAGAAGGCGAGGAAGAAAGCTCTTTTTCAAGCAACAGTTATTTATGCTGTCATGGTAACAATATACACCCTAGAAGTTTTATTTTTTTTAGTTGAAGGAGATAAAGAAAACTTTTTGTTTATATTACTTTAATTGTATTAGCTATAATATTAAGATAGTATTAAGTACTGTACTTAGAATTATTTATTTCATATGTTATTTTTAGATTTAAGCATTTTAAAATAATTTGCGAGTGTTAATAATAAATAATTTGCAAGTGTTAATAATAAATGAATACTCTCCTTTCCAATACAAGATATAGTATTTATGCAGGAATAAAATGAATCCACTTATTCCTACAACTCAAATGCTTATATATGAGCAAATCTAAAGTACTGGCAAGGAAAGCGTGAGGATAGACCACTCACTTTAAATTACTATTTACGATGTCTGAATGATGTCAGTGAAATTGTCTAGAATTTACTAAATGTCACTCTAACTGAAACTTAATCATATGTAAATAAGCATTTATTAGCTTGAAAGGCTGATATTTGAATGTAATATAATTGTAAACACAGCGCTATATAAAAATAAATGCTTAAATTGATTATAATTCTATAATATGAAAGAAATAATATTCACAAGAAAGTTATCAGAAATAATCATAAAATATGATTAAGATGTCTTTTTTAATAAAATATATTTGTATTTAATTTTAAGCAATGAATCAGGTAAAATAAATTATATATTTATAATATGTGAATTTACATGAAAGTATATGATAAAGGATTGAATATATCTATTATAATATTAATATGAGTCTAAGTGTATGTAAGATTGATCTTTTTATACATAAAAGGTAACTGATTTATTATATTTATGATAAATTATATCATAAAATATTTGTTTGTTTTTTCAGTCTTCTTGGTATGTCAAAAGTATTAAGAATAAGTTTAGATGTTATTAGAGAAAGGATGAATATTTTATGTGATGTTAAGTATTTTATATGAAGTGTCAGAATTTAAGTAGTGATATGGGAAAGTAGATTTATTGGAAATCCTGTAGTATTGGGGACATGTTGTTTAAGGTTAAATATGATACAATATAAAGTCAAAATATTTGATATAATGGGTAGTGACATTTTTCTAAAATCTGTAAGAGCTTGAAATAGTAGCCAAGATAGAAAATTAAGATAGACACAAGATAATATGTGGCTTTAAGTTACATTTAGTCCATGATATCATTGTTTATTATGATTTTATAAGGTATCCATCCCATACTTATTATCACGAAAAATCACACTGGTATATATATTGTATAAGGGGATTGACGATTTAAGTAAAGGTAATAGCTAAACTTTCAAATCATGATAAGGTAAATATATTTATTGCAAAAATGATGAAACACAAAACAAATAGGATGTTAAAAGAATGTTAGAAGAAATATTTTATGAATGTTTTGTTGGATATTGAAGATCAAAGTACAGAATGAAAGTATGAAGTATAAGAGATATGATATTGAAAGGAAAACCTGATAATTATTCTTATTATTTTAAATAATATAATGAAGTGCCATATCTTAATGAATATTTAAATTAATTAAATATTTACTTTATAACAAAATAATAAATTAGGAGTAAAATAAGTTATAGAATTGTAATTAAATAATATTATTATAGAAAGATTAAAGATGAAGGAATAATAGTATAAAAGAATATGTTTGTAAAATATATTTACAATTTGATGAAAATACAAATAGTATATTTTTGTGGATATATTTTTAATATAAAATATTAAGAAATATCTTAATGTAAATGAAGTAAAGTATAGACTATACTATATCATGTTTGTAAATAATTTTAGAGTGAAATATGAATTTAGTTTATTACAATTACTTAGTTAATGTTAGTTTATAAAAAAAATTTAAAATATGATAAATATTGTTTATTAAAAATAAGATGTAAATTATTTTAAATTTTGTATAATACTATAATAAATGTTAATGTTTGTTTTTTAAATTAATAAAGTGTTGAGAATCTCTTTTCTTGTTTCCAAGTCATTGTTCATCATCTTTGCCACACATATATTGTAATAATTGAAGAAATTTAATATTTTGCACATAATCTAAATAAGATAATAATTATTATGATTGTTCAAGACACTTGATGTTATTTCTGAAATAATTTGTATTCATATCATAAAGACGAAAATCAAAATATTATAGTATCTACATTTGATTGAATTGTATACACATGTAATAGTAGTTAGAAGAAAAATAGAACATAGAAATTTTACAATCAAATGGGTATCAAAATTAAAGTTTGAGATGCATATAACTTATTTTGGAGCAATTATATGATAATTATCAGTAGAATTGTTACGTGATATTAACTGTAATTTCATATAGCTAAAGGTCAAATATTTCATTCTCTTATTATACATCTCAGAAAAGCTAAATCATCAAAACATCTTTCTACCAATCAGTATTCAGGTAAAATGATGATGATGGCATAATTGATTGGCTGTCACTTAAGCATTTTTTAAGGCGCATCAGTCAAAGGTTTCAGCCTTTCACGTTATCATGCTACTCTTAATAACTACAGTATCTAATTACCATATACTAAACTTCAAACTCAATACTTGACTATCATACATATCAAATATCATTATATAACTCAAATAATATATAAAATTGAGAATAAAGAAATGCAAAAGCTTTAAAAAAAGTAATAATATAGGATTTGATTATTAAACAAAATGAATATTTCATAAATCAAATAATTATTACACTTATTATTTAAGTAATACTTTGGGTACAATTTGAAATTTATAACTGCAGTTTATAATGTTATAATTGACTATTTATTATTCTGCATTCAGAACGTTATATTTACCTGTTTAAAGAGGTATCAATAATTTCAACCTCAGTGGTCAAGTTGCAATCTTTAGTGTTGGACCATTAATAAAGATGAGATTCCACCTTTATTGTTAAAAGGTTGCCTTGACAACGTTTTGAAATTGTTGATTGTTATTGATATGGGGTTTGTCTAAGTGTTGATTGGTTTTTAATGATTACTTGCAAACCCATTTGGCCTTGAACATTATTACACTTATTATTTAAGTAAAAATTTGAAATTTATAATTGCATTTTGTAATTTATAATTCACTATTTTAAATTGTGTTTGATTTTTTGAATATTATAAATGTATTCAAACTCTTTATGTGTATACAGTACTGTCCAAATTCTTTCCAGTTCTTATTCCTGATTAATAACTTTCTTAAATTGTCAAATTTCTTATTGCTTTGAGATTACTTTTTTTCAAGAGTTAAAATTCTATTAGTTTCATTATTTCATGTGGGAGATTTTAATGGCAGATATTTTGTATTCGCTCAGTCTCATCATAAGAGGCAGACAGATTCAAAATATAGAGACAACACTTTGAAAAATCTGGCAGAGTAGATTTTGTCTGGTTTGGGTATAGTTAGTGTATCTAATCACACATTTAATGATTACAGCAAAATAGTGACCCTTGTTTATATTGTTATAATGCAAAACAAGTTTAGTTTCTATTTGGATTACAAGGAACTTCTTATTTTTTGGCAACTATTTGTTAAATTGCAGGTTGGAACTTTTTTTGCCACTAAATTTATTTGTGAAGATGACCTTAAATAAGCAAGTAATTACTAAATGCTGAAACATCAATTCTCTCAATGTTTTAAACCAAAATTTAAATTTTTTAGTGATAATTTCAATGTCTTTTATAATTAAAAGTAGTTTTGCATGAAGGTAATTAATTTTAATATAATGTTAAAATATATATTGAACATAATAATTGAAATTACATATTTATATCCATCCATCAATTTAAGTCTTTTACATTTATGGATATTTTTTCTTTCAATATATATATATATATATGTTTTTAACCAATTGCAACAACAACAAAAAAAAACTAAAACAAATCATGTTTTTTTGTTTTTACTAAAATCTATAGGAAATTATCTATAAGATAATAGAGAACACATATGTGTAATGCACAAGGTTTTTTTTTCTAGACTTCTGCAAAAATGACTAAGAAAAAATTGATAACTGTGCTGATGAAATGCTGCACAGAAAACAAGAAGTTATAAAACAATGGCAAGAATTTGTTAAATAGCAATTATAGAAAATATAAAAAGATGCAATTAAATGTAATTAAATATAAAAGGAAATATTTAAATTGAATAGATAATTAGAAAAAACTAATTAGATTTATTTTAAAAATTCAAAACTATAGAAAAATTAGAATGTGTATAGATGAAATAGGTAAATGACAAAAAAATATTTAATATTATTTTTATTTTATAAAATACAGTAAGAAATAAGATATGTATTGTTATTACAGATTTTTTTATAAACATTAAGTTAAAAATTATAAATATAAGATCTAACTATAAAGAAGCACAGCTGAATGATATGAAATTAATTAAAATAAAAGTTAACTGCTCTGTTTAGTTATTAGTTTATATATAGCTTTATTGGGAACTGCAATCATTTCAATTTCATATATAAGATATGTAAATATTTATAAGAATAAATCTTGAAAATAATCATAAGAGATAGTCAAAAATATAGAGATGAAGATATAGAATAATATACTGTTACCTATAAATATGGAAAAGAAATTTGGAAAAATATGCCATTTAGGACAGTCTGGTAACATTTTATGGTCATAATATAATTATCCCAAGAGTATTCAAACAAATGAATAAAAGTCAGGAATGAGACTTCTGTTATTTTAATTAAAACATACATACTGAAAATAACTAGACATTAAGCATCTGGTAAATCTCACTAACTGTCACTATATAGTAAACCAGAAAAAATGACAATAATTAAAGACTAGGAATTATACCTCTAATACAACACAAATGTATTTAAGCTGGAATTGAGTCATCTGCTAGCTTACCTGAGTTTGCATTTATTCTTTTAGTGCATGCATAAGAGCAAATACCATTCAATATATGATTACAATGAATAGTTGGGTAATAACACTTGATGGCTAAATATACCCAACCCCGTTATTTTAAATCTCTACAAAGAATCTTCAAAAAAAAAAAAAGCAATCCGTCAACTCTCAACCATCACACATGGCTTCAACAACAAAAATTACAAAATAAGTTTAAAATATTGACTTTTTTATTGTTTCTCTAGGATTTTCAATATTATTAGACTCTCATAAAGTTTACTTTTATCATGCCCACTCTTCTTCCCCTCAAAGATATAAAGTAATTGAACTTTCACATTTGAATTTCATTTTACTGAGTCTCACAAATCTTTCTCTCAGGGTTATAAATTTTTCAGGCAGCATGTCACAAACAAATTATGTGCCAGTCAATAGAATAGTCATATGAATGCTCGTATTTCCCAATATTACCAATAGATTAATTGATGCTGACTTATGTTTTACGACAAGTAATCATTGACATACCTACATTAGTATCATTAGCATCTCCCAAGATTCAAACTCAGGAGAGTACACTCACGATGATCAGTGTAATCTCTCAAAAATAGGAACAAAAAAAATATCAATACCCTTTTATAATAAAATAAATTTAACAACAAAATGTGAATTCACAAATATATATAAAATTTCTTTAAACAAAATTAGACTAAATATAAATATAACTACTAGCAAAAACTAACTTTAAAAACTTTAAATTAATATGATTATTCTTTTCACTCTTTATTCTATGGACAGTAATAGAATAGTAAAAATCTTTAGCCTTGCAATTACCACTTCATTAATTAAATCTTTAAAACCTATTTTAAAATAAGTTATTATAAACCTACTCAAAATACAGTATATAAAAACCTAAAAATTTAATAAATCAGACAAACTTTTTAATAATCAATACATTAGATTAATACCATAGTATGGATATACACACTTTTACTTAAAATTAAACATACGATGATAACAAGAGTACCTCATGTTCTAATAACTATGGCAAATATATGAAATTGTTTCAATAAATCCTATCCACAAATTAAATTTTAATTCAATAATTATTCCAGTGGTTTTAATTGTTCTGAATTAAATAATAAGATACTTATGTTAGTAATTTATATTTTAATATTAATCAAAAAAAGTATTCTATGATAATTTTTAAATGCAAATTTATTTTAAAAATAATAAAACAATACTCAAGCAATCATAAATATTTTTTCACATTCCTGGAATTAATTTACTTTATTCAGAAAGAATGGATTATATGTAATACAAAAAAATATAGATCTTGCATGAATAAAAAAAAAAAAAAATTTTAAATCCTTTAAACTTGCTTATAAGCAATAGGATAATCAAAAATCTTTGTGTTTATTTGTATATCATAAAAATTTGTTAATAGTTCCAAGAAAGCTTTAACCAACTGATTTAGTGATTAAATTGATTTAACAACGCATTTGACATTTTCTCATACCAACTAGATAATTTTTTAATTCCATCAATAATATTATATATGATTTAGAAAGAAACTATTTTTCATGATTTCTAATGTTCTTTTCCAACCTTTATAAACTTTGGATTTTCTTTGATGTAACTTTTATATTGTTTGTCTGCATTTTCAACAGTATCTCATTTTTAATTATTATTACTTAATAATTATCAAACGAAATGTTCTATTCACAAAAATAAGCTTTAAAATAACAATAAAAATAATAAATGTGAAAATTATTTTTATAATTTAATGTTTATAAATAAACAAATATACACATTAACAGATAACCTTGATATCTTTTTTTGTCTTTTAACAAAATTCATGATATAGGGTCATCATCAAAAATCAGTGTCTCAAAGTGCACACTTAAATGCTAACTGCGTGTATATTTATGTATACACAAAATACGTATTATTAGTTAAATAATAATTATAATTGTAAAACTAAACGGATTGCTAATTGTGCGTGTATATTCATGTATACACAAAATACATATTATTAGTCAAATAATAATTATAATTGAAAACCAAACGGATTTCTAATTGTGTATGTATATTTATATATACACAAAAGAAATGTTATAAATGATATAACGGTAAACTAAACGTATGCACGTGGATGCCAATGGCATTCACAATATTTTATAAAAGCATTGGACTAATTAAATAGTTTAATTAATGAAAAACTATAAACTAACTTATCAAGAAAGTTAGATGAATGCAAGCAAAGGATTAAGATAATGTAAACAATGCCATTGCTAAAAATAGACAATTCTAAGGTAATTGGATTATTAAACAATCCAAAACAAAGCAAAACTCTCCATATAGTAGTGCCATCTTGTGCTAACAAGAAGGCACTACTATATGGAGAGTTTTGCTTTGTTTTGGATTGTTTAATAACAATTATTGTGCTAGTATGAGATAGTGATCATGTGATGTTTAGTGGTTTAGTAATTGGATTATCTGATCAGAGATCGAATAGTGTAACTAAAGAGATGACCACCACGTGGACAATGGATGGCCAATCAAGGGAGTCTACTCTAAAAACGAGAGAAGAAACAGATCTAGAATAGAACTGAGACCAGACACTGGCTAAGTAAAGCTCTTGAAAGGCAGATATGCCATTTCCTCAGGTGCCTCAGTCAGCTCCCTCCTTCACTTAGCCTTGCAGAGTTTACCTCTGGAAGTTCAAAAGTAAACTTAGGAACTGTAAATAGGTCGTATTGATCTTATTATTATTTTGCTATGCCTTTGGGCCCTTATTGTTATTTATATAATCGTCATATATGTATATATTAAACAAGATTGATTATCTTCGTATAACTCTGTAAATAAATTTATTTAAATGTACTTGTCAAGCTGCATCATTATTATATATTTGGGTTATTTATATTTGCAATCCAGCATGCAATAGAGTGCCACTGGACACAGCAATTGGCGCAGCCACAGTATTGATTACGAACCTCAGCGGTTTTAATCCCCAGAAAATTGTGGAATTGTCAATAATAACAATTAACGCATTGACAGCTGAATACATTGGCATCTAATTAATTGATTTCGTGAGTGGATAAATTACTAAAAAGATATTTTTATTTTTGCTAAATTGACTAAGTTGTCGTAATGCAGCCGGCAATATATGAATTTGACGTCAGAGAGGGAAGTGAGTGGCCCCTGTACATCCAACAAATAGAGAAACTTACTATTAACAGAGTAAAGGACGATAAATGTAAAACAGAGTAAACATGTTTCACTGGAAAAGGAGTAATCCATATTGCAAATAGGCTTTGTGAATCTAAAACCCCGGAAGAATTAACATTCGAACAGATCAAAGATTGTTTGGCCGACTATTTTAATCCTCGTGAGTCTAGACCCATTGCCAGACTCCACTTCAGAAATTGCCGAAAAGGCAAGAATGAACGAACACGATTATGATAGTGCCCTGTGTGAACTCGCAAAAACCTGCGTCTATGACTCATATCTGGAGGAAGCTCTCCTCGAACAATTTTTATGTGGAATGAGCAGTGACAGTCTGAGACAGCAGTTATTGGCAGATATGGATATCAATTATAAAGTAGCTATTAAACGTGCATAGCTCACAAACTTGTATTACAGCAAGCTAAAGAATTTGCGGCCATGAAAATAGCAGACGATCCTTATGAAATCCACAAAGTTGACAAACCTGAAAGAAGGTTGCATGATCAAAGAGGAGTGATTGATATTAAGAAAAGTCTAATTAAGTGCTTTTGCTGCGGAAAATTAGGTCACACGGCATGTGAATGTTTTTATAAGGACCAACGCTGTAAACACTGTAATAAAATTGGCCATTTAGAAAAAATGTGCCGAAATAAGAAATTTGACAAAGATACAAGTAATAACAGCAAAGAGCGTTTTATGAAAAAACCCAAGGAAGAGGAATTTTCGGTGATTAATAATGTGTCTTTGAACCAATCACCGAAATATGAAATGACTATCAAAATTTTCGAAAAAACCTTATCAATAGAAATTGACAGTGGTAGTGGGGTGTCTTTACTATCGTTTAAAGATTGGAAAACCATCATGGAAGATATGACACAGCCACCTAGACTTATGCATACCAAATTTAAAGCTAGGGACATCAATGGCAAGGCCATAAAGATTAAAGGAGCAATTCAGGCTCCAATTACTTCTTACAATGTCAAAATATTAAAATTGCCATTATATATAATTCAAGCCCCGATAAATCCCCTCATTGGCCATGATCGATTCAATCACTTGGGAATTAAATTATCAATGAGCAAAAATAATGACATCGTAATGTTTATTGAAAAACGTAAAAACTGTCAATCATGTGCGAAAACACCTCCAGCCATAGTAGAGTCCTTGAAAGATGTCGAGAAATCAACTCCACAAAAAAATCTAGATTGCAGACCAAGCCTGCGGAAAGTAGGTCACCCGAAGAATACGAAGCACCTGTTTCTAACTATAAATTTGTATCTAAAGAACGCGTATGGGTTAAAAACAAAATTGAGAGATTCTGGAATAAGGCTGAAATCATACGCCACTTAACCAAGCAAGTAGTATCCATCCGAATGGCCAATGGAAGAATGTTATGCAAACATCCAAGCCAGTCGAGGAAAGAAGAAAATAGTCAACAAACGCTGCAGTTGTTTCAGGAAAAGTACAACAGCAACTGGACATTTGGGAAAAACTGTAACAGCAACACAGACCCAAAACGAAATTATTATAAACCTGGGAAAAAAAATTCCCCCTACCATACTTATTATGCTTTAAGTTCAGAGAATAGGAAAAAAGTAAAACACGGATCTCTAAACTTGGGGGAGGTATGCTAAATGTGTGTATATTTATGTATATACAAAATACGTATTACTAGTTAAATAATAATTATAACTGTAAAACTAAACGGACTGCTAATTGTGTGTGTATATTTATGTATACACAAAATACATATTATTAGTCAAATAATAATTATAATTGAAAACCAAAGGATTTCTAATTGTGTGTGTGTGTATATATTTATATATACACAAAAGAAATGTTATAAATGATATAACGGTAAACTAAATGTATGCGCGTGGATGCCAATAGCATTCGCAATATTTTATAAAAGCATTAGACTAATTAAAGTTTAATTAATGAAAAACTATAAACTAACGTATCAAGAAAGTTAGATGAATGCAAGCAAAGGATTAAGATAATGTAAACAAAGCCATTGCTTAAAATAGACAATTCTAAGGTAATTGCATTATCTGATCAGAGATCGAATAGTGTAACTAAAGAGATGACCACCACGTGGACAGTGGATAGCCAATCAAGGGAGTCTACTCTAAAAACAATGAGAGAGAAAAAACAGATCTAGAATAGAAATGAGACCAGAGCCTGGCTAAGTGAAGCTCTTGAAAGGCAGATGTGCCATTTCCTCAGGTGCCCCAGTCAGCTCCCTCCTTCACTTAGCCTTGTGGAGAAGTTTACCTCCGGACATTCAAAAGTAAACTTAGGAACTGTAAACAGGTCGTATTGATATTATTATTTTGCTATGCCTTTGGGCCCTTATTGTTATTTATATAATCGTCATATATGTATATATTAAACAAGATTATCTTTGTATAACTCTGTAAATAAATTCTTATTTAAATGTACTTGTCGAGCTGCCTCATTAATTTAATATATTTGTGTTATTTATATTTGCAATCCAACAAGCAATAGAGTGCCGCTGGACTCAGCACTAACATTATTGTTATTTTTTAAATCAAGCATTATCTTATTAAGTTCATTAATTTCTATTAATTTAAATCTCATACATGTAATTTCCTGTCTCTAAATATTTTATATAGATTTGTGAATCTTTATTTCTTCCATAAAAATTGTTTATAACTTCACAAAGGCATTTTTTATAATATTCAGTTCCAAAACAATAAGATATAACCAATTACTGACTGCAATAAAGAATACAATATATATGCATACTATGTATAATTAAAGAAAAGCAATAAAAAAAATACACAAAATAAACCAAAAATTTAAGAATGATAAATAAACCAAAAAATATTATACAACTGTTTATAATTTAAATTAAAATGATCATCATTAAAAAAAAAACTTGATATAAAAGCACATGAAAATGAGTTTGAATATATGTAAACAAAGAGATTTCATACTCGAGATGTAACAGAAACAAATGAGATCATATTAGATAATACAATTTGTCAAATAATAACCTTAAAAAGTTAGTTGAAAACTCACTGCATTAAGTTATAATCTCATTTAGAATTCCAGGCGATTAAACCATATTCTAAATTGGGAACAACTAAATACATAATTTGTAACTTGTATCATCATTGAAAAATAACCATATTTAAAAGAAACACCTATGACTTTGAAAATCTAAAAAAATATTTTCATTGCAATGATGAATAAAATTTTTAAAAATCCAAAATTTCAGTAAATTTTCAGATTTTCTAAAAAATAAAACAAATGAATATTAATTTATATTAATGGACATAATGTTTAGATCACATTAGGAGTCAAAGTTGTAAATATTATTTTGAAACAAAGTACAATCCATCAATCATAGATGAAATTCTTATAAGGATTTTGTAAACATCTATATAGCAAAAAAAAAAAAAAATTAGAAAATTGTAGGCAATCTTTAAGATCATTTATATGGACATTAAAACGAAAAGGCATAGATGCTAAAATACTATCCCAAGGAACATCAAAATTACAATCTTTTTTTTTTTTTGGAGAAAGAATTTTTTATTAAATTTAACACATACTATATGGTTTATAAGAAAAAATTCAAATCAATCAATAAGTTTAGAAAAAAATTCTATTTTTTATAATTTGTAAAGGAGAATAGTGTGATCAATTTAAAAGCTTTCACAAATCAAAAGAAATTATGTCAAGCATGATCTATATGAATTCTTTGCCAAAGGATTTTGATGATTTAAATGTTTTCTTAGATAAATCTGCTATAGACCGACATTCAAGTTTTTTTATCTTCTGGATTTTGAAATTCCTCTTCCCAATGTTATTTATCCAATACTGCCCCCCCCTTCCTAGATTTGCAATATCCTTGTAAGTCATCTGTTTTCATTCTTTCAAATTCCGTAAGGTCTGAACCAGTTTTTGCCTAGTAAAGGATTTGTGTTCCTTTTCATTATAAATCCACTCTTTCAGTAATAAAATAAATAATCCTGCATCAGTCACCTTCCATATCTTTCAATCACAAATGGTCACATCTAGCGTAATACAGCGATTATCTGTGTTCACCTCCCCCTGATTTCAAGTTTTGATGTGGTTGAACTTTTAGACTATTGTCTTTTTGACAGCAGATATGAGCTAAATGTCCTTTAATATTACATGTATGGCAATTTTTCTGTTTTAAATCTACAAAAAATTTTAATGTGCCCTTTCTCCCCACAACAACAATGAAAATAATTTCATCACCCTATTTTAATGAAGACAGGATTAGATACATATACATGCCTCACCAGCGATTGAAATCAATAACTTCTATAGATAAATTTCTTGCAGAATAATTAACAGGCAGCAAACTTGGAAATAAATCAATAGTGCAACTGGAAAAAAGGAATTTCAGTTTGAGACACTCTGAGCATAGAAAATGGTGTCGAATTTAGACGACACTGAAACTGTCTCTGTAAATGAAATTGTAATGAAACTGATAAGCTAAAAGTAAAGCTGCCAATAGAAACAGATGAAGTAAAGACAATAAGTACGCAGTCAATAGAAGAGATGAAAAAATACGAATCTGAAAGTCTTCAACCTGAATTGACTCTACAGTCTGAACCTGAGATATCTCCAAATACCAACTAGCAAAAAGTTGGGGAAAAAACAAAACAAACAAACAAACAGAGTTATCACAAAGTGACAGCCAAAGCATTTAATAAATTATGAGTAAAAAGCAGTAACCCTGTTCTCTAAAATGAGAGGACTGTTAAATATTGATATTTAGACAATAATGTTGAATATAGTAATATTTATGGCTATTGATGGCGATATTTAAACTACATAAAAATTAAAAATACACTGTTGTTAATAATTAAATTATATATAAAAGAATAACGACATAATAGGGGATTCATTCATGCTCAAATTCTCTAAAAGTTGGCTCCTCTAAAAAGAGTTAATACAAGAAATATAGATTAATTCTTAATAAATAAAAAATGTAAGTCAAAATGTAGAAACTAAAAAAAAAAAAAAGTAAAACAATGCGCTTAATTAAAACAAAATAAATTGAATTATCTTGCTCATACACCACTTTCTATTTACTCCAGAGAACAATATGCACAAAGTTATAAAAAATTGAATATACAGTATATAGGCCACTTCAACTGTATTAGAATCAGAATATCATGGTAGGGTCTCACTCAGGAACATTGAACCTGTAATCTAAATTATGATTTATTATAAGCCTAAATAGCATCTACATAAGTATAAATCGTTAGCTAACTTGGTTACTGTACATAACTACTTATCAAATATATTATAACCTCTCTACCCGACACCGAACCTATCATTATATGAGAAAATGCCCAGGGTGCAAATTCTATTAATGAATAGAATAAATTAACACTTTATTTGACTTTGAATTAATACCGAGACTCTACTTATATCTAACTTAGCTTAGCTCAGTGGAGGGTTATAGGAAGTCAATAACATAGAGAATATAAATAAATAAAGAAATACTACTAACCATTAAAATAAAGCATATGCCTCATTTATTAATCAACCAAATGATGGGGGCCAGTAAAGTTTCATTTGTTCAAGCTAATAAACTATGATTTCAATTTTGATCTCTTCCATCATCTAAATATACTCTTATATTAGCTCAATATAACTTTAACAGAAAAAAAAAAAACTAAATAACTCCACTATCTAGCACATCTTAATCTAAACAGCTAAATTAATGTTAATTTGGAAATATGAAATCAGATCTCAGGGAATCTTTGATACAGTCTGATTAAAGAAATTCTATTATCCAGTAATTTATAACTATAACTTAAAAATAAAATAATGGAATGAATTGAATAATGTTTCACTGGACTTGCAATTAGATAATGAAGGAAATAGGGTATCTTTTAATCTCACATCATTGTCTAAATAATACACTAAGTATGCAACCTTTTTATAAGTTTACCAAATGGTAAAGTATTTCAGATAATGTTTGGAGCAAGAGAACAATATTATCAGATTTCAGTATGTTTATTATCAAATTTACAAAGTAATGTATTTATGTTATAATAGATATGTGGAATGTGGAAACTAGAATACGAATGCATATAAGAACAACTCGAGACAAAGTTTTGAATAAATAAACAAAGCATTTATTTCCATTTGCAATCCAAATAGATATAACTAATTCATAGTGGGACTGTTTGTCCTAATTCTTAAACTCACAAACACGTTTGCTAACCTGGGTTTGAAATCACTTTTATTACATATTTTATCATTTATTGATTAAACCCATAATAAACATAAGTTAACAAATAAAATAATGTCTTCATATTCTGACTTCGAATATATTTAGGCTATCTAAAACATTTTTATTTGCAAACAACACTGGCCGAGTGGTTAGCATGGCTGTCTTACAAGCAGTTGTCCTGGGGTTCGCATCCTGGCTGACGTTTTGACATATTAAAAAAAAAAAAAAAACAACAACACTGAATAAATAAATATCATATTATGGGCACAAATATACAAATTGGAGAGGTCACACTATTAATTATTGGGATAAAACAAATTAATAACTTTGACTGTGATGAGAGTAACTTTAAATAGCTAAATAAAATTATCATTCTGATGATTTAAAGCATGATATAATTCAAAATATATAATTCCTGATGTATAAGTTTAATAATATTATATTCTCATGTCTGCAAGATTATTTGCATTACATGTGTGTCACATCTTAGGCTATAATTAAGACAAAATCAATATATTTATCTGAAGGTTTGTAATGATGGTATATTATAAGATGGGATATGTTGGACTATTTCCATCATTTATGAGTGAATGTTGAATGTATAGAAAATTTTAAACCTTATTTAAACTTTCCAAATACAAACAACTTGTTAGTAATAACACACAAATAGACAATACAGATTAGCTGTGTGTTATTACTAACAAGTTGTTTGTATTTGGAAAGTTTAAATAGAGTTTAAAATTTTCTATACATTCAACATTCACTCATAAATGATGGAAATAGTCCAACATATCACATCTTAAAATCAATATATTTATGTATTGTTGATTTACTTATGAATTATTATATAAATGACTTATTAGGGATAATGTCATAGACCAACCAACAAATATAACACTATTTCTGCTTTAATATTCAATAAAGAATTTAATCTTACTATTTAGTTAACCACCAACTAAATTACATATAGCTATGATTCTATGATAACACAAAAATAAACATTCAAAAAAAATTTAAGCACATGAGGAATAAATAAGCTTTTTGGCTAATAAATCAAACGACAACTACCTAACTTCGAGGTATATCATTGGTGTGGAACTCTGTCTCACCACCAGAATAACGGGAAAATATATCACTTAACTTCATAAATATTATTTTATAATGCATACATATGCAATCTAGGAATATATTTCACTCATGGCAAATATTTAGATATAATAAGGAAGAGTCCTCAATCCCACTCAACATAGAACATATCACGAACAACTCTTTCACACAGCTATTTAATACATTTCATTCCATGCCTTGGAAAATAAATACACATACAGGTAGGTCACTCATTCCTTCAATTCTTTTAGTATACAACATTATCCGAAATTAACAGAGAAAAACAGTTATAAAACTGAATATTTACTAATTATATAAAATAACTGCATAAGACAGACACACCTACGTATGAATAAGAGTGAGTAAATAAATTTTAAATCATATAATACACAAACATTACAGTAAAGTAAATGGTAAACTGAAAATAAAACTTTTTAGTTTATGAAACGTTATTAACTATTTTAAATTTTTAAATGGCAATAATTATTATCAGCAAGGTTTTACCATTTCTTTCATACATGTGCTACTCTGAAAGCCAAATGCTCGCTTCGAGACATTAAAAAAAAAAAAAAAACCTCTCTTCAATAAACCCATATAACACATATATATAGCCTACATAAGAAATCATATTTAAATAATAATCTTTTATCTGCATATTGCAACTTGCGATACACTTATCCGAGACATTCTAGAAGTCAAGGAAATATCATAAATTAAATAAGAAAATAAATAAATAATAAACTGTCTATCTATCTATAGCATCCTAATAGCAATAAACAAAAAAAAAAGTCACTTCTTTAACTTAAAATATTCATTTACAAAGTTTTTTTCTTTTATTATCACTTGCAATGTTTTTTCTTTTAATACAAAGTTTCCTAAACAAAGCGAAGACGAAGATGATGATTCCAGATTAGTACATGTTAATAAAAGAAAATGAAAACAAATTCCTATAGATAAACATTCACAATTTAAATTTAATCCAGCAATTTCCAATGTTCTTAGCGATAGCTAATTGAGCTTGCTTATATGATGCGTAAGTAATAAAAAAATTTTTTTATAATAATGACGGAGATCTGGATAGATAGTTTCAGCTACGTATTTCTTTTATATTTATCATTTAATTAATTCTGGAAATATTTTAATTCAACAGTAACTTTAGCAGGTTTCCTAAAGAAAACATTATCTTGACAGAAACTTTTATAAATTATCACAAATATAAATATTTTGTTCCATTGCTAATTAATCATTCACGTAAAATCTGCAGCTCCTTAAGCAATAATATTTTGTTTTTATAACAAATCCACACATCGAGGATAACAAGAAATATACCATATTAATGTCCTTCCACTCGACTTGAATCAGATACACATTAAATAAATATCAGTAATCAGTTAATAAAAAAAAAACTTTTATAAGCATGAATAATAAACAAGGTTATCATTACATAGTAGTTCAAAATATAGCACAATAAAGTACACACGCATCCTCTCGTTTTAACTTAACTTTTACATAATCAGAATATAATTTGAACTAAGTCTATAGTAGGTTTTGTTAGATAGTCCTGCATAAATTTCCTTAAAGGATTATAAAGTTCACACAATTTCATTAAAAGATTATAAAGTTCATGCACTTTCATTTTTTCCTTAATAATAATAATAGATATAAGCAAACAAAGTAGAAGTTATCAGCATATAAATACATTTTAACACGATAGGGTTAATTCAAAGCTTAATTGAGTGAAGCATGATGAAAATATACCTTGTTAAACATTTTTAGCCTGACATTTTTCCTTAAAGCTATCTAGTAGCTAGAATTCCCATAATGACCTTTATAAAATAACAATGTTTAAAAGTTTACACTTTGGAGTTTAAACCGATTTGATTTCTGGAAGAATAGAAGTGACAGAAGTAGAATGAACACAATAATGAATATTGAATAAAAAAACAATTTCTATTACTGACTATCACCTAAATACATCTCCTTTCCATCAATCAAGAGGTCACCTTATCCTCCAAAGGTTAGCTCCACTTTTAGCACTCGGTTAATTAAGCAATAAATATTCAAGAAATCTTTTTTTGAGAAAAAAAAATCATTTTGATTTTCTAAATTAAATCAAACTGAATAAAACAAATAGAAAAAAAATAATACCTTTTTACACTTTTGAAACGAATATTAATTAGCTAATAAATATAGTAGTTGATAACACCATTTAATTTGTCAAATGATTTACTAATCCAGATATCTATTAATCACTCAAAATATATTTGCAAAGCTATTAAAAATATTTGCTGTAATTTTAAATGTTTTATTGTAAATGTAAGATTTTGTACTGTAATTAAATATGAAAATGAAATGATGATACAGACATACATGCATACACATATGCTACTATATGAATACTAAATTGTCCTGACTAAAATATGGCTGAGATGGCCATGAGTTAAACGTATTTTACAAATTATAACATGTATACATGGATGAGTGTGCCAATGAATAAACAGATCAGAAACCATCTAAACAAATACCAAACACTATTCTACAAATAAATAAAACAACTTTACATTAACTTAACTTATATATCAACAATTCCTGTAATAATCCACCCTCCTGTCTTGCATTAAACATTTCATCAACTACAATAATAATTACTAAATGCTTATAAGATTCTCAACTAACATCCATAAGCAAATTTCACATAGGGTTTTATACCATTAACCAAAAATTTTTAAAATTTTAGCGCTATTTCTTTTTTTTTTTTTAGTTAAATGCAGTTATTCCCCATTGATACAATATAATTTAAAGTTGATTTCTTGTGCCCATTCAGAGGGTCACAATATATATATATGAATCCTGTAAATACTGATTAAATTAGTAACATTACTTATTCCCATTCCTCCACAGTGGCCCTAAATTACTATTTGGTAAAAGATTTCTAGTTGTGTAGATTTCTATTCACAGAAACGTCGTTATTTCATTTTATGACATATAGATAACAATACACAAATGTAAATGACTTACTACTCAGTCATTTTACATTGTAACATATGTAAACAGGACACAAACACAAGTGACGTACACCGAATTCATACAAAATAAAAAAGTTTACGTACATAATTATCAGATCATAAGTATTTCTTTCAAAGCAATATATATATATTTTTAAAAAATTCAATTTATAATTACGATAAAAGAAAGGCAACGTTCAAAGTTTAGCCGATTAAAATCATTAGTAATAATAGGCTCTTAATTTATTATTTTAATAAACAACAAAAATAAGACTAGTGTAATTGATTCATACTTTCATTTTGAACCATCTCTTTTTCTTTTATCTAGGATAAATCAAAAACAAACAGATTACAATTTCAGAGTGAGAAAAACCTAGAGATGAGCAAAAAGAACCATAAAGTTAATCTAATGGATAAAATTATTTTTCCAATTTAAAAAACCTTGAAACAGTGCAGGGTTCCGAAAAATCTGTAAGCATATGTTAGAAAATTAAATTAAAAAAAAAAACAGTATTTATTATTATTATCATTTACGATAATTTTTTCAAAAGCAGAGTATTTAAATCAAATTATTATTCTGGGAGGGGTCTAATTTTTTGTGCAATTAAAATATATATATATTTACTTAATTTGGGCCTATTTATGCTATCCTGGTTTCACCCCCTGATGTCCAGTTAAAAGTTAGAAGCCCGCCAAAACTCAAATAAATTTACAAAAAACCATAATTTTCCTCGAATTCTGATGAAAAGACATTTTAAAACGTCGGGGCCCCTCAATATTACGGGGCCCTACGCGGCCGCCTAATCTGCCTCCAATTGTATATTATTTTAAATAATAAAAAGAAGAGTACTGCAATTGATTCATACTTGCATTTTACATCTACTCTCTATTTTTTTAAAAATCAAAACCAAGCCAAGTTACTTATGAAAATATACACGAAAAAAAAAAACCCTACAGATCAGCAGAAAAAACAAACTAGAAAATTAATGGATAAAATTGTTTTTTCCAATTTAAAAAAACGCGAAAGAGTGCAGGATTTCAAAAACCGATAAGCATATGTTGGAAAATTAAATTAAAAAAACCACAGCACTTAAAAATTATTATTATACACATCTAATTAAATTTTAAATAAATCATTAGGTTAAAACACATACTTTAAGTTAAGTATCAGCTAACTGTAGTACTTAAGCAAATACAACACGCAGTAATGGGAACTTTTATGAAACATAAGGTCTGCGCATGATTAACGAAAATTTTCATGCTGTACAAAGTACATCTTTGTTTATTTTTAAAACATTTTAAATTTTCCGATTAGGTCTTTGATTAAAATAATTAATGTAATTTTAATATTTCTGTCATATCACCAGGAGTATTTGCGAAAAAAAAAAAACCCAAAATAATAACGCGTTAAAGATGAATTTTGAGATGACTATAGGTATCAGTCCGCGAACAATAAAAACGTCATCCATTTACAATTTTCTTGACAAGTATGTAAGGGTAATTCCCGTTGGTGAATTATTATTCTAAATAGAATATAATTTCCTTTGACATTCACACATGTACAAAAATAAATAGGACATAAATCAAATTTGAATACTATTTATTACAAAGGTACTAGATAGGGATTTTAAGCACAAACGTTCCTGCATCTATTAATTACTCTGGTTTGCACTGAGTGGCGCAACTATATGGAAAGTTTTGGCTCTATATAAACAGCTTGTATAAACATAAATAATGATGATCATCTGATGTTTAATGGTTTAAATTCCTATATAATGGAGATTATCAAGATCTAGTGTTTGTCTTAGAATAGTTCTTAAAAAATCAACAATAAAAAAACAGACAACTACATTTATGTCATAGGAAATTCGAAAGAGCCAATAAGCATCACATGATCATCATTTCTTATGCTTGCTTATAACTTATTAACAGACAAAACTCTCCATACAGTATTGCCACTTAGTACAAGCCAGAGTAATCAATGAATGCCAGAAGACTTGTGCATAAAACCCCCATCTAGGGCCTTCTCATCCAATATCCCCAGACTAGTTTCTGGCTTATGGCCTTCATCAGTGAGGAGCCTTGAATCTGAGTGCACTGCATCTAGATCTTAGGATCTAATGCCCTCCAGCAGCCACTTTTTATCACTACTTAACTACAAAACTATGAGTCTTAAATTGAAAACAATATTTTCAATCCAAGATAATTAGCTTACATAGTCATATAGGTCTGAACTCACTTCAGTATCTATACATTTTGATGTTTTTGTGCTGTGTCTTAAGACCAGCAAGTAAATAAATGGACAAGGACAGAATTGAGATGGTAAGATTATAGTTTAATACGAATAATTTTAACTATATACATCGCCTGTTATAAGACGTAAATAAATAATAAAAGGTCGTGGTGACCTGCATATAATAACCCTAGTCCTGCTTTGGACTTACAGAGGCAGGAGTCTCTGACTAATAATTAAAACTCAGAAAAATCAGATTAGGTTAAGGGGGTTTATATACCCCTCAAGACTTCTAGAGTCTTTTACATTTCTAACCATATATGGAGTTTTCACTTACGTTTTCACATACATGCAGTATTTTTACATTTCTCACCATATATGGTATTTTACACAGTTTTCTGACCCTATAAGGTCATCTGGGCTTTCTATGATTTAACAGCATTGCAATTTTACACAATTGTTATACATAATTACTATACAGTTATTCTTATTTTACATATTCATTATATTTTACAGTTATTACTTTTATTCTACATTATTGTACTCTTATTATTATACAATTATTATTCTTATTTTACATACTCTTATTTTTATACAATTATTATTATTATTTACATATTCATTATACATTGCAGTTATTAGTTTTATTCTACATTTATATGATTATTATTATTGTTTTACATATTCGTTATACATTACATATGTTTATACCTTTCTTGACCTTGAATACTGCACTTTGGTTCTTTAATAACAATAGCCACCACTATACTATTAGGCAGGATTGGTTTTAAGCCAATAAACATCATATGATCACCATTTCTTATGCTTGCTTATAACTTATTAAAACAGGAAAAACTCTTCATACAGTATTGCTACTCAGTGCAAGCCAGAGTAATCAGTGGATGCCAAAAAGTTTGTGCATAAAATCCCCATCTAGTTCCTACTCATCTAATATCCCCAGATCCTCACTGATGAAGGCCACAAGCCAGAAACTAGTCTGGGAATATTGGATGAGTAGTCACTAGATGGAGATTTTATGCACAAGTCTTTTGGCATCCATTGATTACTCTGGCTTGCACTGAGTGGCAATACTGTATGGAGATGTTCCCCTGTTTTAAATTTGAAAGAGATTAACCAATTTCATTTTCTATAAAGAATTTAAACCCCTTAAACATCACAAGGTCATCATTCTTTATGTTTACACAAGCTGTTTACACAGAGGCAAAATTCTCTATATGCTCAGTGTAAGCCAGAGTAATCAATGGATGCAAGAAGATTGCAACTCAAATAATTCTTCTTGCACTTTTTTCAGCAAAAATTTATTATTATTATAGTTTCGTCTGTACCTTGCAGTCTTCATCATAATAATAAAACGTTGCTGAAAAAAATGTAGAAGAATTATTTGAATCGCAATATTCTATATGAAGATAACAGAAATAAAGAAAAGAAAGAGAGTGTTTAAAAGGAATATATATGGATGCAAGAAGGTTTGTGCATAAATTCCCTAGCTAATGTCTACTCATCCAATATCCCAGACTAGTTTCTAGCTTGGGGTTTTTCACTGATGAAAGCCACAAGCTAGAAGCTAGTCTGGGGATATTGGATGAGTAGGCACTAGATAAGGATTTTATGCACAAACCTTCTTGCATCCATTGATTATGCTGGCTTGCACTGAGTTGTGCTACTGTATGGAGTTTTGCCTCTATATATTGAATTTAAAGAAAAATAATTTGTTGAATAATGAACTCTATAATAATTTTATCCACAAACAAAATTTCAAAGTATGTTAATTATAAATAAATTAAATCTATAACAAACAAACAGTTTTTTATTTTAAAAATAGCCCATTAATTTCAATATATATACAAAAACAAGCCACATGCAAACTTATAATAAATTTTGATTTATTATATGAACTATTATAAAATGCAAAAAATATTCAAGTTTCAGCTATATTTTTTTTTTAGCCTTTATCAAGGAATAACTAAAAAGTACATAAAAAAAACAATAAATATAAATACGAATTTTACACAATAATCCAAATACATATAATAAATAACTTATCTTAAAACTCTCCCAATAAACAATCTTAAATTTCCATTATATTTGTTTCTTAAATACCTTTCTTAAAATAATTCCCCTATAATTATTTAATTAAATCAACCTATTATCCTCTTTTTTTTTCAAAAAAATTAACAACCTATTCCTTACAGGTTTCATTTCATTAATATTCTTTTACAATTCTTTCATAATATAATCTAATATATTCCAAAGATTAATCTTTATGTTTAAATTTATTCATATGACCATAAACTACAGAATTTTTATCATTTAAATGCTGTTTTAATCTTGTTGCCAATTTATTCTTTGTAGTATCTTTAAAACAATCTAAACATTTTATAATATAAACCAAATTTATAACTTCTAAATTATTATAATAATTATCATTATGACAAATAATAACAGTCTATTTTTTTATTAATCATGTTAAATAATTTTCTAATTTTAACAAATAAACCTTTTGAAACTTTGAAATCAACATAAATTATCTTAGTATTATTATTCGGTACTTATCATTTAGACAGGCCAACTGCTTGATGATGTTCTTGACCTGCAAAAAACACTATTATAACCATTCTGGGCCTACATTTTTTGAACTAATTTAAAACAATTTATGATTGAACATTATTGGTAAAATGGAATCATATTTTTAAATTACTTTTAAACTGATTTTCAAACCATTTTTTGAGATTGAAATTCTTTTACATTTTGAAAACTAATTTAAAACAATTTACGACCGAACATTACTTGGTAAAATGACATCATTTTTTTTTAAAATTACTTCTAAACTCATTTTCAAACCATTTTTTTTTTTGGATTGCAATTCTTTTACATTTTGAAAACTAATTTAAACAATTTACGATCGAACATTATTTGGCGGGTTTGCTTGCACTGCGAACCCTTCTATTTCATCCTTGTTCCACAAACACAGATTTTGCAATGTGGTAGAATATTTTTATTCTGCAAAAACCTCATCATGTCATTTTCACTCACAGGAAATTGCCAAACTTTAAATGTTGCTTACTGCATTCAGCCATTTTGCTAGTATGTTAGTGATTCTCATTCAAACATGAGTAAACACATTATCATGCATCAACTTTATTTTCCAAGACACTTTCCTAATTTTTTTCCCTTCAAGTGTAGGGAAGCATGTGGACAAAATGACAAATTTTAGTACACAATATGTCAGTTTCGCATGTCAACTTTATTTTCCAAGACACTTTCCTAATTTTTTCCACTTCAAAAGTATGTAGGGAAGCATGTGGACAGAATGACAATTTTTAGTACACAATACTATGTCAGTTTTGTTGTAAGATGATTAATTGAAAGATGAGATTTAAAGAGTTACAGTAAGTTGAAATACAGGTACCCTCAAGTCTTACTGTAGTAAAATTTAAATAGCATTCCGATAAACTGTGTAACAGCATATGTACGTAGCCGCTGTTACATTGGTTTCTGTGCATTTGCATGGAAATCAAGTTAATAATTGCATATTTCTGTGCTTTTGCAAAAAAAGAATGCTATCAAATGGCTGTCCTCGCTATAACATAGCTAGCGGTGGCTGCCTAAATGGCATATTTCTGTGCTTTTGCAGAGAAAGAGCACCACCAAGCAGCTGGCATGTCTAAACAATAGGTACTTATTATTCTTATTTAAACTTATCTTATTATTTATTTTTCAATATTTTTATTACAAAACAAACCATTAAAATATTAACATTTTATAAATGATTGTTCTAAGGATGCTATTAATGGTTTGTTTTGTAATAAAAATATTGAAAAAATGAATAATAGGATAAGATTAAATAATAATAATAATAATAATAATAATAACAATAATAATATTTTTTTATTAGTAAACATGAAAAAAATAAAAGTTCGCAAATAAAACTTCCTTTTTAAGAATTAAAAATTGAAAATTAAAATTCTATACTAAACTCATATATATAAAATCGCACAGATAAAAAAAATTATTAAAATAAAAAGGGTATTTTAAAAACAAAAACTTAAAAAGATTTGGAGATAAAAATATATCTTTAAGTTTGAAAACAAATTAATTGGTGTTATTGAAAAATGGAAATGATTGTTTAAACTAATTAATTAAATGTAAACTAGCCTTGGGCATTTAGATGTATAAGCAACGGTCAGATAGGAGAGAAAAACAATGGAATCGGACCTCAACGAGAGGATCATCAGATCAATTGAATCCTTAAAATTAATATAAAAGGAAAAGTTTGGAAAATATTAGTTAGTTATTACAAGAAGATGGAGATGTGTTAAGTTGGAGAGTTGGAGGTGAAGGGATTGAAAGACGCACTTTAAATTCTTTCAGTTGTTATAAAAAAAAGAAATGAAACATCGCTTTTCTTATACTGAGGACAACAGGATCATCAGGGGATTTAATGTGGATTCCAAACGGCATGCAATAGATAAAGAGGAATGTTTTAAAAATTGTAAGAACTTTAAAAATATTTTGAAACACTAAGAACTTTAAAATATAAACTTTCTCACTATTTAATTTATAAGAAATAGAATCCTATCTGACCAACATTATTTATTAATTAGTTATAATTTTATTTAATGTATTTCTTTGTAAAATCATTTCCATTTATTTATTTATTTGTACTTTAAGTTTTTTTTTATGATTTCTATTTTTCAATAAATTAAACTATATAAATATTAAACTTAAAACAGGTGTGAATGGCTATATAGATATGTAAAGTTATATTAGGGGAGGGTAATCTTAGGTTATTTGTTTCGTAGTTGAATTAGGGCAATGGATTGGATATATTGGTGTAATTAGTAGATGTAGTATGAGATTCGCTACGGGCAGAATTGCTATTATACACCGCACACACTCGTTTTGCCTATGGGAGAAATTATAAGATGGAGACCACAGTTCCTTCCTATGGAGTTTTTTTTTATTGCTATTATTGTTAGATAGATGTAGTATTCCTATCTGATGAAAGGCAATTTCTTCTCTTAATCTATTTATGCTGTCGTAGTCGTATTACATTGAATACATCGATATATCAGATGGATTGAAGTTTGGTTTGACTGCAATCTTTTGGCTTAAGGTTAAACAAGGATAGAATATTTTCTTTTCAAATGCAAATCTATGTAGTCTATTCATACTCGACACTCTAAATAAAAATGCATTAAATTTAAGTTGAGTATAGACGCTTGCATGGGTTCGTTACAGATTAATTATGTTTTTGATTTTCATATTTGATCAAAATATATAGACATTCGGTAAATACTGATACATTACGGTGAGTATCTAAGATGTATTTATGTCAGATGTCTTTTAAGTTATTGGTGTGTTGCGGCATCTTATGATAAATGCTATTGGGCTCTTATAAATTTCCCTCTGCAATTGACGTTATCAATGACCTTGTATTTTGATCGGTTATGTTTATTTTGAAATGTTTTTAACCGTGTGGTCCATGTAACCGATCTATACTCGACATTATAAAACAAACTTTCAGCAAAACATCTGTGCGAACTTATAAAAAATTAAAATGTAAACTTATAATATTATAAAAATTAAATGTAAATTTAAATTCTAAAATCAAGTTAAAATCCAAAGTAAAAGTTATTCTAAAATAATGCTAAATTTTATATATGTGCGTAAATAAATGTTTGTGTGTTAATTACTGGCAGTGGCTTGTTTTATTTTTTATTTTTAATTATTCTTAGATAAGAATTTATGAAATATAAATCTCTGCTGTTCCACTGAGCTAGTGACAATGGGCTAACGACCGGAATCAAAATATATAAAATTAAAAAAAAAAAATTTTCTTTAACTTACATATCTGCCTACTATATAAATTTTTCTAGGTTCAAATGCCTAGATGGCACCCTGTAGTGCAGATTACGTTAAGTCTCACTTCTCCGGATCGTTATATAATAATAATAATAATAATAGGAAGAAGGCACGCCAAGCTCATCGGCTATGAGCCATTATACACTTCTACCCGTAGCTTTAGTGAGATATTTGGGACATGGTTCGATTCCCATCTACATAATCTTACACATGGATAAGAATTATTCAATGAAATATACTATGTTCGTATATATATATACCTCATATATGGTGGTAGCTATCCGCATTTTAGTCAACTTATGCAAGTTTGGGGACTATAGTTCAATTATATAATGTAGCTAAATACTACCTAACCAAGTCTTATGTGTTCATCTATTCTGTCCATAATTTATTCATTATAACCATAACCCAACCCTAATGTTATCATACCATTTATTTTGTTTATTACTAATACTTAATACCTATAAAATCTCATTTATCCACTTAAATATATCAATATTTAAGCTACAGCTTATTTATCTTGATATACACATATATAATGATATGCATACATCAAAATAGTGGAATTACAACACTGAGTTGTTTATTAAAAGTTGTTATTTTATTTAATAAAGAGATTATTATAGCAATTAATAATGAGGTAACATTATTTTCTTCCTTTACCATGATTTTTATCTATGAACATATTTAGTGTAAACGCTAATTACCTTTAAGTACTGCTCTATCGTTCAACTAATGTCAAAGACAAGTCTACATTTATAATTCTCTCGTATCACTGGTCTAATGATATAATTGAGGTGGTACGTATTTCAATATGGCATTTAATAGCTATTTGAGTGTGATAGATGATTCACCCAATTTTATGAAAGTGTCCCACTTTCATAGATCTTTTTCATTAATACACTTGATGAACAAGAACCTCTTTTGCATACAAGTTCAGAGGTCCACTTAGATGGGTTCTACTTACAATCGTCCATTGTGATCAAGTAACTAAACTAGCTATTGAATTACCCCAACATTTTGTGAGAAATATTGGGTATTAAACTTCTTAAGAAATTTTAGACACGCTCCACACACCAGAGTCCAAGCCGCGTTGCTTTTTCTTTTCTTTTTCTTCATCTCCTCTTGTTTGCCAAAAAAGCCTCCTTGTTTTCCTCTTTAATTTTATAAAATTTTCTTCCAATATCCTATGCCATCGTCCCATTTTTCATTGTTTTCCAAAAACACCACCTGACCGCATTTTCGGGACTTTTGGACGCTAGTTGTTACTAAATCGCCCTACAGCACCGATTTATTTTCATTTCATTCTATGTTCAAAAGTATTAATTAGCAAAAGAAATACACATGTCACTGACAATATTATTAAAACCAGACGAAATAAAAAATTTTAATGGATAAAATAAGTATACTTAACAATCAACACAACTTTCACAGCTCCGTATAATTGCTTGTAAATTCATCATCATAATACATACACACATTTTATATCACACAAACATATTTATATAAGCATGGCCTCCACCTATCATTCACACTTTTTGTAACAGGGTTCAAATGACTATTTTACATATATATCTTTTTGTATATATAGTCGTCGAATATTAATAATTTTTCATAATTTGTAATATATTACATCTGCCATATTCGTAAATCCTCATTTGTTACAGTATGCTAGCCCTTGAAAGTATAGCCTTCAAATACCTTCATGTATTGGGAATGGCTTTTAATGACTCCTTTCATCCTTTATCCTCTCAGGCTTCACAGCTGGTTTGAGTGACCGGGCGTTGTCTGATCCTTACTTCCTGCCCAGTATCCACCCAAATGCATGTTTTCCTGTGACCTTTACTATCGTAAATGGGTCTCTCATATAGATTGCGTAAAACTTTTTTGCAAACAAACTTTCCAGTTCGCTTTACATGGGGTGTCTTCACTATTACCTGGTCTCTACCCAAAGGAGTGCGAGAACCTTAAATCCTCTTCGTTGTCTGCTCCTGTGAACTATCACTGGTAGGCCTGCCGTTTGTCCTTTTCTAGATCAACGCGGAGTTTCTTCCTGGAAAACTAGTTCGGAAACAACTTCAGGGTGCGTTATTACTGGAATGTAATGTATTGTGTGAAGTCAGCAGATTCGCTCACAGCTCAATCTGCATAGTTTAAATGTCCGAAGGTGCTTGACCTCACCTCTTATGGTTGTTTTTGAACATAAGTAAGCAGAACAACTCTACTCAGATGCTCTGTCTTTCCGGCCTTCACTAGACTTCGCCCCAAGCCTTTATATTCTTCTCCTTCATCTAAACTTCCTTACTTCTTTATCGCCAGATTTCCTCTTGCCCTTTCCTCATTTTCTATCCTTGAACTCTGTTTATCTCCTGAAATTCTCCGCTTAATCCCTTCGCCCATTTCCTGAAATTTGAGTTCTAGACCTTCTAATTCTTTCTAAAATTTCTTCCAACACATTTATTTTCTCTCACGCTTTTCTGCTTTTCCTTATCTTCCTGTTTATTTTTTGGCTTATTTTCTCTCTATTACTATTTTAATTTTCATGTACACAGGTTCATTGCACCTCAGTTTCAATGGTCCATCGTGCTAGACCCACCTGATAGACCTTGCCCTCCTTATTATCATATTGAATCTATATTATTGCTTTATAAATATCTCAATTTAGATAAATTCAACCTCACGATTTATAAACTATGACTTTATATATATACATATACATACTTAAATGTATTTTCCTTGACTACTCTAGAACTTTTCTATCTGTATATTCTCACCAATTAAACATGCTTCATCTACTATATTAATATGTGTTCAAATCCTTTTCGATTTATACAAACTATTGCTTTATTTTTTCCTTTTTCTTTTTTTTTTTTTTGGCAAAAAAATTTCCCACCCGTTTGGGGCGTCTTTTTATGCCATGCTAGGGATGCCTTTCAAATGCCTGCTTCTCTAATATTCGTGAGTTCTACATTGGGTGCCATTATAGTATAAGTACCTGCTATAATTTATGCTGCCATTGTATCGTCACCTGTAGCTTTAGTGAGGATATTTGTGAGCATGGTCTGATTCCACCTTCACGCACTAATCTTGAAGCATGGATAAGAACTTCATCGAAACATAAATAAGGGTTCGTATACATATACCCTTTTACAGAAGCATCTGCTACTTCAGCTCGAACTCAGGTTTGGTGACTATAGTCTAACTAGAGAACAAAGCTAAACACTACCTAACTAAGTCTTAGTGCATCTATTCTGTCCTATAATTTATCTGCTATAAATCTAATAACCCAACCTTAACGTTATCATACCATTTAATTTCTATTTATTATCATACTTAATACCGATAAAACTTACTTATCCACGACATAAATATATCAATATTCAATAATACAAATGAGCTTCACTTGATACATACATATGTATAATTCATACATGACCAAACAGTGCAATTATACATCAGAGCTGTTTATTTAAAAGTTGTTATTTTATTTAACTTAAAGAGATTTATTATGGTAAATTAATATTGAGGTAATACTAGTTTCTTTGGTCAAGACGATCTATGTAGTCATTATTTAGTAAATGTCAATTTCATTCTTATATCACGCATCGTTCAATGTGTCAAAGACAGGTCTGCATTTATAAATTTACTATTCAAGGATATGTTAACGGATGGCAAGCATTTGGCCATGGTATACTTCATTGTAGCTTATTTTGGAGGTGTGATAGATGATTCACTCACCTATAAAAGGGTCCCATTTCACAGATTCTTTCGCCGCTATTACACTTGATGAACAAGAACTCTTTTGTATAGTGAAGTTCTCATAGGTCTCACTTCAGATGGGTTCACCACAACTGTCCACTGGATTCGTTAATGAAATTCACGCTATTGAATTGCTCCATACTCATAGAAATATTAATAAACTTTTAAGAAAATTTTTTACACGTCCACACACCTCGTAGTCCGTTTTCGCGTTTTTTTCTTTTCTTTTTCTTATCTCCTAGCCCACAAAAAAGTTCTTTTGTTTTCTCTTTAACTTTTTGCAAAGTTTTCTCATATCCTTGTACGCCACTGTCCCATCTTTCCATTGTTTCAAAATACCACCTGACCTGTCAGACTTCGACGCCCAGTTATTACTAAACCTAGCCACAGCAACTGATTTATTTCTATTTTCATTCTCATATGTTCAAAAGATTAATTAGGCAAAAGAAACATGTGTCACCTACAATATTATTAAAACCAGACTTAAGAAAATTTTAACTGATAAAATATATAATGTAATAATCAATTACAACTCTTATAACAGCTCCAGATATAATTGCTTGTAAATTATCACCGTTAATACATACATACATTTTATACTCACATATACAAATATATTTATAAGCATACCTAATTCTATCATTCACACTCTTTTAAATAGGGTTCGAATGACTATTTATATATATATCTTTTGGGGATAGTCACCAACATTAACACACTACAATTTGTAATATATTACATCCTATATTCGGAATCCTACTTGTTAAATATATATATATATATATAATGCATTGTATGTGTAATTTAATATTGTTTTAATTATATAATCATGAATATTTACACATGCATACACACATCTATTTCTTTAATGTTTAATATCTTATATGAAAATGTATGCAGTAAATAAGAATACTACCAAACAAATCCATCAATTTATAATTCATTTTATTAGTCTTTATGAGAATAAGTATTAAATTATATTTATTGCTATATGACAAACTAACAATTTAATATACAATAACTATTCAAAAATTATGTAAGGCCATCTTACACCAGATGTGGTCAATCATTCTTCATTAAAAGACAAATCAATTTGATTTTTTTAATAATACAATTGAGAATTAAAGTGAAATCAACATTTTTTTTTACAAAACATATTACTTCCATGTTTAAAATGATGATGGCATATTATATACATATATACATATATATACTATAAATTTGGCTAGTGACCAAATTGTAATGGCACAATATATATATATATATATATATATATATATGAAAAACAAAAACAAGTTTTATATACATAAAAACCTGCTATCGCTTGTATTAATGATCAATAGATGGAGCTTGGTGAAGCTCTATCTATTGATCATTAATACAAGTGATAGCAGGTTTTTACGTATATAAAACTTGTTTTTGTTTTTCATAAATGTACCTTTAAAGTTTTCTTGCGATGATATAGATTGCAGAAGCTTTCACTATGTGGAGAATCTGAACTGATATCAGACCCATATAGCTATCTAGTTTGATAGGCTGAGTTTGAAGACATTTAGGTGTCTAAAAAATTCATGCTTGCAAACTGATAGAAACGTTTTGCATAAACGCTTGGAGTTAATATTTAGGTCTAGTTTCTAACTTCTACCCCTCACTGATGAGAGCAAATCAGCTTGAAATCAGCTGATCTGAGGGTGGAGCAAAATGAAAGAGACAGTGAATATTGACTCTGACATTTATGTAAACAAATACACTTGTTTGGAGGTCTTGGTAAAGCTCCATCTATTGATCATATATATATATATTGAAATGGAATCTGAGGTTCAGATTACATTTCACAGTCCTATTCTATCCCTCACCAACAAACTGGATTCAAATCCCAGTCCTACATATATATAAGCACCTATTTGTTTCAATTTTTTTTTATTTTGTATTCAAAATAAACGTTAACAACAGATTTAATAACCTTAAATTAAATAAATCAATAATAATATTTCATATAATTTTAATAGATCGTATATGTGCATAAATCACATGTATATATTCAAATTGATGGGGAATTAAATATAAATTAAAATTTATGTTTGTATATGTTATATGAAAATGTATATTTAAAATTTTATATATTAAAAATACGTATGTATGTAATGGCGGGTGGAATAATGAAATCGGCTTGGTAAACCAAAATCAATTAGCATGATTAAATTATAATCTCTATTAGAAAATTAAATAAATTTCAATAACAAAACTTATCATTTGGTAAAATCTATTCTGAATCAGAAATAGATTTAGAACAATTGTTTCTAAAATACTAATTCGTTTGCATTGTTTTACACTACCTGATTAACAAAGGAGAAATTCCTTTCTTACAAAAAGGCTGTTTTGCAATATTATTTTATAACCACAGGTATTACAACTTGATATTAATCCTTAGATAAACCAGAGTCATATAAATGGGACCCAAAATTCAATCATCAGAGGAAAGTATGTAGATTCGTAAGGCATCCGCCGAACGAATCTACGTCACTCAAATTTTCAAGAAGCACCTTCTCTCCATGATCAGGCCAACTCAACTCCAGCAGCCTTCCACTAATGATGAATATCCACGAACCTGCTGCTATACTGTGAAAACCAACCAGTGATCTGCTACCTGCTTTACGAAGGTAATGCTGTAAAGTGCCGCCTTTATGAATTCACAACTTTTTCCTGATTTAACTTTTAAAATATGAAATAATTTAATATTAATTATTTGTAACTTCATTATAGTCTATTTTATTCTCTAACCATTTTGATTAGCCTTGTAATTTCTTTCATTTTTAATTTAATGCGGCAATTATTTTATGAATATTGTGTCTGATATATATATATTTTAAATGCTAAATGATATTTCAATGAACTCCCACCCCTGCCAGTATAGTTATTTTTACCTTAGCTCCTTGCATTAGATAGGAGTAACACTTAATTTTAATTAGCTTGTTTTTACTTTTAAAACTATAACGCTTGCTAGGTTGGGAGAAGATTATTCAAAAACAAATGTTTTATTGATTATTATACTTTTGCATAAACAACAAAGGGAGAAATAAAGTTTCACCTTTGATTAGTTTACAATTTATACAGGGTTAATAATCTTCATAAGAGCGCAATATTAATGTAAACAAATATATTCACTACATATATATTACTATTTATGTTTTTATTCTTGCCCATCTAAACATATATATAAATATTTTTCGTAAAGCACACCTTAGACTTAATTGTATACTATGTTATACATAAGTGGAATTTTATTAAATAAGTGTAATGAAAGGGGGAGGGGATTTAGAACTTTTGTTGATATTAAAAATACTTTTCTAATAATGTCTTTAAACTTCGTTTAATAAATACGATCATACCATTATCTTTGATGTTATTATTATAGGTTGTAAGCTTAATTATAGATATTTGACTAGTTATTAGTCCATCCCAAAGCATTGTTAGCATAGGCCACTCTTCATGTTTTAAGCTTTATCTAAAGACATGTGTCAGAATGCCCGAGCCATCTCATCTTCGTTTCAGGTTGCAAACAGGGCGATGAATGTCCCTGGACCATATATATATACTCGCACAATGAGAGCAATGCATGGGAAAATTCCGGCAAAGTTCGGCCCAGTGCATCTCCGTCCGAGAACCCTTTGTCAACCGATTCCACAAAATGTGGGGTGGCAAATCAGCTAGACTGTTCTGTTAATCTGATAAAGCACCTCAAAGTATTAGATCCGCAAATATTTGGCGATTATGCTAACACCACGTCACTTTATATTAGATCCCTCTTTTCAAAAAGCTCAAGCCTATAAATATCTGTATCTAATGTTATGTTCTAATTAAATGTATCTCATAAATTAAATAACTTTTGAAGTGTAGCCTGATGACTCTTTATATGTAATTTAGAGAAATAATTCCACATACGTTCAGTAAATAAATCATTATTAAAAATTATAGTTTCTTGTATATAAACATATGATAGCTTGGCTAACCAACAATTATGTAACCCATCCTGGGATCAGTCAAGGTTGTGTTTTCATTTGTAATTCGGGCAAATCATTATAAATTGTACACTTTATAAATGCGCTAGATGAATTGAAATGTCATTACACGCATCAAAATTCTTCCAAACTTATTTGTAAATACTTTTGCTCAAGTGCAAGTAAGCACAAAATAACTTATTTGTAATACAAGGCTAATCACCAGTTAATATAATTTAAATGTATATTTTTATTTCTATTTGTTCATTATTAAATATAATTTTAAAATTAAACATCTGATCATTGCTCATTCTTTAGTTAATTGATTTAGTTAAATTTTAAATGTCATGATTGGTGATCCCACTAAAGTTAAGCATAAGTGTTTGTTTGTTTTAAAATGTATATATGCATTTGTCTTGATTTTCCCCTGAGTCTCTTTGCTTCTCCGATGTGCGATGTCAGCCGGTGGTAAATTAAATACTCTAGTATCATCGGATTTGTTGCTCATAAGCTAGTAGATCTGGAATCTGGGCATACAGGGCAGAGTTCATGATTGTTCCTGACATATGTATCTCACACATGATTGGACTTGAGGTACTTTTGCCTACATGCTAGATCTTGTTATGTGTACAGACAAAACCGACCGGTACAATATATATATATATATATACTTAACTTTACAGATTGCTTTTTGTTGTTTTTTGGGACATTAAACACATTTGCCAATTTGTTTTCATTGATTAATTTTTGTGCTGGCAAATTCATTATTTAGCACTTTTTGATTTATTCAAAGTTATGTACAAATACTTGTAAAACATGTGGAATACTTTCTGTGGAAATAAGTAAGCAGAAGGTTGATTTTTACATTTTTTTAATATGGATGGTAGGAATAAAATTTTAAGTTATATGCACAACATATATATATATATATATATATATATATATATATATATATATATTACTGTTAATCATATATGTGATCTGGGTTTATTATATATATATATATATACAGACTCCATATTTAGGTAATCTGTATTAATTTATCTATAATCTTCCTATTATCAGTATATATATATTAATTCTAATATTCTTATGGATAAATGAATTCCTAATATTATTTCCAAAAGTTTCCTTGTAATAAAAATATAATGTTTCTGTACAATTAAAATATTTTTCTCAAACGTTCTTTTTTCTCAAATTATAAAAATGTGTGTGGTGAGATTTAAAATTGTTATTTATTTCCTTTTATTATTTTCTCCTCATTTTCAAATTTTATTAGTTGAGAAGTTTTAATATCTATATTGAAACACTATTCTTTGTTTGTCATTCTGTTTCACCTACTATGTGTCATAGTAGTATCTTTTTCTTAGTTCAAATTGCCCCAGTTCACGTATATAAGCTTACAATAGCTGTTTTAAACTGTAGGAGCCTAGATTAAAGCATATGTGTGTGTAATTGTACCTGCACACTTTTAATAGTTATGTTAATGCAACTGATGTATATACATTTATAATTTTTATTTATAGTTTTTGTTTGTTAATTTAAATGTAATAAAGTTAATTTAAGTTGTGAATATCATTGTATATGTAGGAGTACACCTATGTATTAATGGGAAGGGAACTGTAATGTAATAGATTTAGTAACATTACAGATTTTCTAAATTATATTTCAAAATTATTTTAAATTATTTATTTTAAAAAGTCATGGGATGGTGTTTGCATATAATTCATAAATTTGGGTGTCTGTCTTAGGTAGACGTTAGAATGTTGACAGCATAAATCTCTTTTTTTAAAAAAGACAAAGCTTATAGATTCCTCAGAATTACTTTTCATTAAATGGTAATCTCAAAAACAATTAAAGTTCAAAAAACAAAGACTAAATCATTAATTCTGTCCTGCTTGTCAATATTTGCAGCTGGATCTTTTGTATCTACTAAAATTAATGTATCCTATTAAAATTTAAGATTTGAAACTAAAGATTGTAAAATTGAAAATTAAAAGGTGTAAACCACTTTTAATGGCTTGTGAGGAAGTGGTGAGAAAGACTTAATAAAAAAAAGTAAAATTCTGATGACAGGGTTCACTCATTAATTTTGTACCATTGCCTTCCTTCTGGAATTGGTCCATGATGGAGACAGAGTTCGAACCCACAGCCTGCCCAGAAGACATCACAAGCCCAGCCTAATGGAGAACATCAGCATCAAGTGACTCAGTTAGAAGAAGATTGCTAATTCTTTTGCAAAACTCTATAAAATTATTAAACTAAACTTTAAAGTAATTCCTAAAGCTAGTTAAAATGAACGTTCAAATTATTAATAATCTGTAAACTCTTTTAAAAGTAAATTATGTATCTTTATTTTATTAATAATATGTAAACTTCTTCTTAAAGTAAATTATGTAAGTTAATTTTAATAATAATCATTATAAGATCTTGCTTGCTTAATAAATTTTATAATTGATAATTTTCTTAGCATAATAAATGTAGTCGGTTATTATCATTTGTCTATTTCTTCTAATCTGCAGTCATGCCTGTTTTCTATTTTTTTATATTTGTAAATTTATTTATTTATGTTATACCATTCAGAACAGAGATTGATAATAATAATAATTTTGGAGAGTTGATTAGTCATTCTCATGTAGCTAACTTCTATTGCTGATTAGCACATCTTATAAATCTCTGGTCTGTTTTAGCTTATTATTTAATTTAGGTTTTCTTTTTAAAATATCTGCTTAGATAAGTATTAGACAATGATATTTTAAAGCATATTATAAGTAATGATTTAATTTTAAGTCCCAAATATGCTTTACTCCCCCTTAGTTATTCTCACAAACTATATATGTATTACTGAGTAAACTAGGTCTCTTGTATTTAGACCCTGTTTGCATGATTTAAGTATGCCAAATTACAAACAGTTGTATAGTATCTTCGCAGAATGAAACTATTGATTTAGCACTTTAATTTTAATTTTGATATTTTAGAAAGTGTTACGAATAAGTTTCTATAAAGCACGTAGTTGCAGTATATACCTTGCTATTATATTTTATTAAAAGTTACACTATGAATTGACAGTTTGCTAGTAATTGTTCAGCATTGATTTGAACCTCAGACCTAGCTTATATTATGCAATCTGCATAAAGAGCACATTCACTGCTCATTACGTAATGTTAGATTATTTATATCTGTTATCATTCTCATATGATTTAGCTATTAGGAAACTTAGTAGGTATGGCATACCATAACTAAGGCATGATTAGAAACTGTAGATTAAAATTATAATAAACTAATTTAATTAAAGTGCATAATTGATGAAAACTTGTATTGAAACTTTCTCATCATTATAAAACACCTGTGTGTGTACATCCCACTACACTTATATATTTTTATTATCTTATATAATCATAATTAAATATTTTAAAACTCATAATGTTTCATGTGTTATTTGTAATTCATTACCAAATCATACCCAAATCTATTCTTAAAATAGTATTAATTAGTGTTATGTGCATTATCTAGCCAGCCATAGAGATGTGTGTATTTAAATATTAGTAATTAGTTCATGTTCCCTGAGTCTCTTGCTCCACCCTTTGCTACAGCTGGCACGTGAACTAAAAAATTCTGAGTGTAGCCTTATATATGTCATTCATAGGGTAGTAAGTCAGGGAATGTTGGTGAAAAAGCTGAGGTGTGATCAGATTCAAGGTCTCAACCCCTCATCTAAATCAGCCCTGGTATAATTTGCTAAGACTCTGGAATTTGTTGTGTGAATGTACAAATATGACTGTTACAATATATATAATATTGTAATAATATTTTTAAGGTCTAGATGAATAGTCACAACCACATTTGTCACCTCATCAATAAAACAAATATTATTGATTATTATTGTTGCAAATAAAATAACTGGAAGTAATATTAATATTACTGATTATTTTATCTAATGAAGCAAATTATTAAATTTATCCAAGATGTCGTCCCATGCAGATTAGCATCCTAAAAATTATATTATCTAATTCTGTTTTATCACAATTACATTTTTCTTGAAAAAGATACACACACATGTAAAATTAATTTTGAAAAAATAATACATTAAATAAAAAGATACAGCACTAATTAATTTGAATAAAATATTTAAAAATATTTTGGTATAGTAGTAACTTTATTATTTCAGATAGATGATTTACAACAAACTTAATAATAATATAGGATTTTTAGTGCAATATTCAAACACGTGTGAGTGGGTTGGAATGTTTTATGTAGATAAATGTATTTTACTACAGAGTATTATTATAAAATTGTTTAATAAATTTATTATTATGTATAGCTATAAAATATAATTTATCTCCTTTTACAGAATTTATCGTTATTACGTTTATATTTTTTATATCATTGCATTGTTAATAAAATTAATTTTATATTTGTTAATTATCCAATTCATTTGTCATTAATTGGTTCAGGTTTATTATCTACATGTTGTAAATTAAAAAAAATATGGTCATTTGATCCTATAATTCTATTACATATTGCTTAAAAAAACTAATATTCTTTATTTTTGGCACTTGCACTATTTCCATCATGACATTTTATTCTTTTGAGATAGATTAGATACAATAAAATCCTTTTGCTATTTGACCATATCAATACTAAATAATTTTTCATAATTTTTGAGGCTATATTAAGATTAGTAATTATTATATGTGGTTAAAACCCTGGAATAATTGTTCACTCTATTTAATGAAACTTAAGAATTTACAATCTGCTTGAAAGCCCTGTATTGTTAGTCTTATATATATATATATATGTGTGTGTGTGTGTGCGTGTGTGTGTGTATCAGAAATAGCTCATCACAGTCAATTACTACAAATTTTAAATTTTGGAATATGTTCTCTTGATGTGTTAATTATATTGTATTAATTATATCTTAAAAGTACGATTTAAAGCTAAATGAAATTACATAATGCATAAAACTATGATAAATCACTTAAGAACAGTTAATTAAAGCTAAAAATATTATTATATATGGTTGCAAAAGCTGGTCATAATAAATAACACAGCTATAAATATTGAAAAGTATGTTTAAAAGTTCAAATTTAATAGTTTTTAAACATATATACAGTTAATTAAATGTTATATTTGTTTTTATAAATTATATTTAATAATTATAATTAATATATATTTTTAAAAGTAATTTTTATAGTAGTGAAAGTTGTATTTAATTCTATATTTTCTAAATTATTCTTCCAAATTTTATATTATTGTATTATTTCATTTAATACAATAAGTGTAGCAATTTTTTATTGTTCCTAGACAGAAAATGGGACGATTTGTAGTGGTTATATTAGTCATGTGATTTGTATAATATATGGTTGTTTACACATGCATGCTAGTATTTATTAGTAAAGTTGAAAATATTGTAAAATTGCATTATAGAATTGGATATAATTATTACCTATTATAAAAGCCAATATTAAATATTAAGTTAACTATTGTATAAAATGTTTTAAAATAATGTAATAAAGACAAATACAGTTAATAAAAAGTTAAATATTTTGTTTTAAAGTAAACTAGACAAATTAAATATTAAAGGTGGGATAAATTATTAAATATTATTTTTATAAAATCATTTAAATTTTTAATTAGTTTAGTAAAGTAATAATTGATTTAAAAGTAATATTTTTAAATAACATTTTAAAGTTTTAATATGTCATATTTTTTTTTTTGAAATTTAATTGTGTAAGTTTCTAACATTATGCAAATTTGGTATCGAATAGAAGGATGTATTTTCAAGAGTATAAATACCAATTGCACGGGGGTATGAGGGTGATTAAAAAATGTATTAAAGGTAGCAGAATTGTATCAGAAGCTATCAAGGTGATAGTAATTTTAATTTTATTATTTAGTCAATTTTTTAGTGCTCTCATACAATTTATTTGCAAAACTAATAGGTTATTATTATTTTAAAAGTATTTGTAAAAAAGAGTGTACAATAAAAAATATTAATAATAACTTCATTTAATATGCCTTGCTAATTTTAAAAGTCTGTTATCAGTAGTATTCATCAAAATCTAAATTATAACTTCACAATAATAAAATGGATATACCAATAAGGAAAACGTATTCAACTTATAATATTTTAAAAATGAGTATAATATTTATTGATGCAGTTTCAATCATATTGAACAAGAGAACTATTCAAATGAATAAATTATTGTGGACATTGTATGGGAAACTTATTAGAAAAACTGTTTGCCGACTAAAATTAAAGACACATTATTTTATATAGCAAGGTAGCCTTGTCCAGTATTAATAAACAATAGGACAAGTATACTCTATAATAAAAATATGGAAATATCATGTTATAAAAGTAAATGTTGTATCCTTTTTGAGGGAAACATTAAAATATCTACAAGAAATTATTTTAAGAAAAGACTCACAGAAAATATTTTAGAAAAAGCATATGTTAAGAGAACCTGAGGTGTATAGAGGCTTAATATGTGTATATAAAATTGTTTTAAAAGCTAATAATTTAAAACAAGAAAAACCTCTGAACATGTAATAAAAAATAATAAATTTCTTTGAAGACAAAACCTATAAAGCAAATGAACATGTTAATAAATATAATATGGAATTATGGAAATAAGTATTGCGTAAAAGGTTATCGGGATAATTCAAGCTAAGTCAAAAGGGACAGGATGCATCACCCAGCTAATAAGGAATATTCCAGAATAGGAGCTTCAAGTTATTATTTTAATAATATAATTTTATTATGATTTCAATAATCATCATTATGGACTATAGAAGTTATAAGCTATTATTCTATAACTCTTCCAGGATGGATTATTTATTCTATTTAGTTTTTCAAGATTTTAAAAGACATATTTTTTTTTATTATTCATTTTAAATCTATCTCTTAGTACAGGAAGGAGTACAACACATGCACAAAGTCAGGGACAATTGTTTGTTGTCAAGCAAAAGAAGCATGGCAATGGGGGAGTGTCAAAATTGCTCATGAAGAGAACATTTAAAAAAAAAAAACTTTTGAGAAAGAAAATGGAAATATTGGGACTTAGAAATAACATTCATTTTCAGCTGAAGTTTATGTAAATATTATTTTCATTTATTACTATTTATTTTAAAATGTAATATTATTTTTATAAGAGTAGGAACATGAACATTAATCTATTGATAATATTAATATCCTATAATATAATAATTTAATAATTTAAATAAAAACATTTTAAATAAATGTATGGATGTATTTTCATGTATACAATGCTATATCTAGTGGAAGGAAAAGAAGACTGCAAAAAGTGATGGCCAGATAATATCACTTGGTAATAGTTCATGAATATTGATATTTTATTATGTATATTTTGTTTTTCGTTTAGATTGCCTATGAATTATAATGAATGGAAGTATAAATGTTTTAATTATATGTAAACACATTTTGTACAACACTTTAAACATTATGAGATTAAGATTTATTTTGGGAATATGCATACTATAATTTTATACTAGTAATATAACCCAACATGATAATAAATATTTATGTGATTCTTTTAAAAAACTTTCATATTATTGGATGTTCAAAGTATTATATGATTAGTTTGTATATGTTTTAGAATATAGAATAAGGAAGTAAGCAATCTTTTCTTGTGGATCAGTAAGATTGCTCTAATTATAAATGTATTTTATTTATTGTTTTTGAATATGCAAAATAGTTATTTTGTAAATGTAAGATGTGATCAATCTTTAGGAAATAATGATAAGATAGTGGCTTGGTAGTAGTATTATAAACATGAACCGAAGATGATGTTTATAATAGGATATGATGAGGGAATATAAATAATATTTTATAATCTTCATGGATATTCAGTACAGTTAGCAGTGCCCTGTAACTGATATATTTATTTTGGACAGTGTCTATTTTCTTTAAATATTGATGTTTAATAAAGCTGAAGGAATAGCTTTATCATCATTGATGTATTGGAGGACATTAGACAGGAAAGATCATGCCTCTATTTCTTATTGATGCACTGTGCCATGATATTTTTGATATATGCTATGAGTTATACTTGAGTTTTTCTTCCCTAAATCCTACACATCTATTCGCTATCTAGATTTCCAATGTAACTACATCATATGGTATGATATATTTGAAAAGAAATAATAGATAATTTAGAGTTTAAGATATGCTATTGTTTCAATGAGATAAGTTCATTTACTTAGAAGAAGTAGAATTTGTATAAATTGGAATTGAAAATCCAATGAATCCTAAAAGGAAAAAAAAGAATCATAGGATATATTTTTTTGGATTTATTTTGGAAGTAAAATAAAATTTTAAGAATAAAGTATGTAAAACACAGTTATTCTTTAAAATGTTAAACAATTGTTAAATGCTATATTTTGTTTTAAAATAAGTATTGCATATTTTAAAAAAATATAATGCTATAAAGTAAAAACGATATAAATAATAAGCATAGGTATAATTTTGAAATTATTAAATAATAGGGAATATATCGGTAATTACAACTATATAGTATTAAAGTAATGCTAAATGAGAATATGTTATATTTAATAAACATAGTGTAGTAAACAACGATATCCACAAAATCTGGTAATAAATTATTAGATAGATATTTTATGTAACATCTTTGACATTGCAAGATGAAAATTGTTTAATTTTTAAAAAAATCCATACTCACGATAATGTTATTTTTTATGTTTTCCGTAGTATGTTTCTATGGATGTTTTTAAGAAAAAAGGTATAATTAAATAATATTTAAGGATAAAATATATTTTAATAAAAATAAATAAATATAATTTATCATAAGTTTAATTAGAAAGAGATAAATAAAATGGTATTATTTTATTATTATTCTTTTAAGCCAGAATGAATACATAAAATAATTCTAATTTTTATTTATTTATAACTAAGTAATAAAAAAATGTAAAACGGTATAAAGTGAAAATATCCGATGTAAATATTGTAAATAAATTGTTTATTTTATTTTATGGTTAATAATAAACTTTGTTAATTTTGTTTTCAAAAATTTGTGTGTCTAGATTGTTTACTTATCCCACTACACTGCATGAGACCACACAATACACCCAGAATAATAGAAACTAACATATAATTTTGCACAAATAATAAATAAAGAATTACTGTAAAAATTTGAATATTTTCTTGGAATTTATTTATTTAAGCAATCACAATTTTACATTATTTTATGGTCATAAATTAGTTATCATAATAGTACATTGAATTATATGCTATCCATTGCCACACACCTTTGTTTGTCAGATTATAAATGCTACCACATATTTATTACATTCTTATATAGAGATAAAATATTATATCATAATTATTATTTTATTATAATAATAAAAATTATAGTGAAAAGAAAAGATATACAGAATTAGTTCATACAATGAAGAATATTATTATTATTATTATTATTATTATTATTATTATTATTATTATTATTATTATTATTATTATTATTATTATTATTATTATTATTATTATTATTATTATTATTATTATTATTATTATTATTATTATTATTATTATTATTATTATTATTATTATTATTATTATTATTATTATTTTAGCACCCATGCTGTTTAATGTTTACATTAATGATCTTAATGATTGCTTGAGATATTCTTGTCTGTTAAGCTATGCTGATGACTGTAAGATTTTTAGAAGAATTGTATCAGTGAACGATTGTGTTATCCTTCAGAAGGATATTGATAACTTTAGTGCTTGGTGTCAGTCAAATAATATGACAGTTAATTTTGATAAGTGTTCCTTTATTTCTTATTCCAAAAAATCTGAAGTTTTACAGTTTTATTATTATATCAATTCTCATAAAATTATTTCAGTTAAATGCCAAAAAGATCTTGGAATTATGTTTTCTTGTAATGGATCTTTTATTCCTCATCTTGAAATGATTGTTGGTAAAGCTTTTAAGGTTATGGGTGCCATTCTTAGACATGGTTATCAGTTCAGTAATGATACTAAACAGAAATTGTTTTTTTCATTGGTTCTTCCTATTATTGAATATGGTTCAATAATTTGGAACCCTAGTTCTTTGCAAGGATGTAACTTGTTGCAGTTTATTTCAAAGAAGTTTTTCAAATATGTTTCTTGGGAGGGTAAAATGATTAATCTTTCATCTAGACGAAAGTATAAGGATTTGAAATATTTTTATAAAATTGTTAACAGGTTATTTTATCAGATATAGTTTTAACTATCTCAGTTAGGTCTTTGAGTTATGATACTAGGTCTACTTGTGTATATCAGATTCAAACATGCCATTCTAATATTCTTAAATTTTCTTCTTTATTTAGGTTACCCTCTTTATATAATCAAATTGGGAGTAACCTTAATCTGTGTGACATTGATTATAAGAAATTTTGTAATCTTGTTAAACTGAAATGTGAAGTTTGATTTTGTCTTTTAAATTTTACTTTATTATGTATACTTTATATTTTCATTTTATGTTACATGTTTTATTTCCACTTTTATTGTATGTGCAAGCTGTAATTGGCTTTATGCTGTTGTTTAGCACTTAAATAAATGAATTGAATTGAATTATTATTATTATTATTATTATTATTATTATTATTATTATTATTATTATTATTATTATTATTATTATTATTATTATTATTTTTATTATTATTATTATTATTATTATTATTATTATTATTATTATTATTATTATAAGAGCCTTTTAGGTACTCAGAAATATTGGTCATGTTTTTAGAAGATATAAACTGATGATTTTTTTTCTACAAGATACAAACTGATGAAGACATTTTATATGACTACTATTAAATTACTTCAGCTTCCTCTAGTATTAGACTTTGTCCATGTCATTTTATAAAATATTTATTAAATTACAATTATTAAATTACTATAGAAAGTAGTTTTAATAACTTCATTGCTTTAAAATTAGTTCATTAAAATCCTTGCTTCTCCAGGATAAATTATTTTTATTTCTCCTTAGAAAAACAGCAGTTAAATATTTCTAAATATTTAATAATTTAATTCTTTTGAGCTTTTTCCAACCCGTGTTTATTTTTGAGATCAACAATAAAAACAGGTGTTATTTTAAACTTAATTATTAATTTGAAATTTTTACTTTTATATATATATATTCAAATCAGCTCTGATTTATCGCTATAATTTGTTAATGTTCACATCAGCTTTATGGTCAACTTCCAGAGACCTTGAAGTGATGTCCGGGCCACCCCTCATATACATCAACAGATTGCATACAAAACCATACACTTATGAATGCAGAGAGCATCTATAGTTTGCTATTTTCCTTAATTACTGTCTATAAACATGTGACAGTGATTTCTATGATATGAAAACTCAAACATATATATATATATATAAGCTTCGTTTGTATTTAGTTTCTTTGCATAATAAAACTCAAACATATATATATATATATAAGCTTCGTTTGTATTTAGTTTCTTTGCATAATACTAAATTCATTTATTAATAGGGTTTTTTTTTATAAGTAGTTATTTGCCACTATATTTTTCCCTCAAAATTAACTTTTTTAATCTATGGTTATATATTGAATACTACCTAATTCTATAACTAGTAATAATAAATAATATAAAAACTCATATAACATTACAATACTAGCCAAAAAAAACTTTATTAAAATTCTTCCACATCCATGAACTATTTGTTAACAGATGAGACAATGGTTATGGAAGAATTTTAGTAAAGTTAATCTTTTTGGCTAGTATTGTAATGTCATATAAATCTTTATTTTATGGTTATATATGTATGTCAATTAGTCTTATATATCTAAAAGTATTTTGATTAATCAAAACAGACAATTCAACTGAGTGCAGCTTTCATTTCACATTTTAACTTCTATAATCTTTGAACTCATGATCATCGATCAGTGACCACTCATGCACTGGACTTTGTAGATGTTAGAGAAAGTTTCAGTAGCAAAGGCAACTACACAGTCTTGAATGCCTACTATAGTACACTGTTGATAACAATAATTTTTTGACACTGTACATTTCAGAATTAAAATGAGTCTGAAATTAGTTTTCTTATATCTTTCTCCAAATAATTGTAAAAATTAAATATATTAAATAACCTCAAATTCTTCTAAATTCATATAAATCTCTAGTTTAGTAAATTATTAATAATAGTCATTACTATATTTATCTAAAGTAAATGATGTCAAATATATGGGTTGACTTAATTTGACACTTATAATTCAAAATTTATTTATTTAATATAGATTAATATTTTTCTTATAATGAACTTGTATATGAGAGATAATCACCTGAACCTAATGATGAATGCTGTTTTAGCATGAATTGCATCTTGGGTGTCATTTGTCTTCTATTGTATTTTTATTTATATGAATTTAGAATAATTTAAGGTTATTTAATATATTTATAAATATATTACACATGGGAAAAAGAAATGTGAATAACTCCATGGGTTTGTGGATTTAAGTTTAAAAAATCAGATATACACCTGGGTCTCATTTTACACAATAGATAGGTTCCTCAGAAAACATGCGCAAACGAAATCATGCAAAAATAGACATAACTTACATTGAAAAAGGGAGGGTGCAGTCTGTGATTTTTCAAAATTCATGTAAAAGCAAAGCACCAACATAAAATTACTTTAAAATTTGCGCAAAAAAAAATAAGGAAATAAAATATGACTAATAAAAAATTTCAAATTTGAAAAAAATTGATACAAGACAAACTTTTTTTAACTATAATATTTAATTTTATTCAAAATAATATATTTTTATGCATAATTTACAGTACAGTAATTTACATTTTTTATACACATTTTAATTATTATCGCTATTTGTGAAAAACACGTTCATTTGCAAACTGAGGAAATACAACTAGCGCCAACTTCACACTCATGTTGTATTAATGTTTTTCTGGTGACAATGTAATTAGTAATTAATCTTTGAGATGATTATTTTATTAATTGTTTATGAAACTAACAACTAAAAATTAAATTCTTATTTTTGTCTTTAAGTTTTTAATTTTCAATTCTGTTTAAAAATAAAATTTCACATCACATTAATTTCAAGTCGCCAAGTAATTTTTAAATTGTTAATTACAATTAAAAATCAGATTTTAATTTTTAATTGTTAAATTTAATTGTGCCCAATGCTATTACTTACCTTTTAAAAATAAACCTGTGGACACTAAATGATTAATACTGTAATTGATTACGTTCTTTTTTAAAAAGCAAAAACAGCATGTGATTTAAAGTGCAAAATTAACATGCACAATGTTTGAACAAATTTACATTATAATCTTGTAAAATTTAATGTGTGTATACATAAAATGTGGAAATCATGATTTTAATTTCATTATTGCATAAAATCTTACTATTATAAAGCACTGAAAATATTGAAATTACTAAGATGAAAGTCGAATTCCAATAATGTGCTATTACTTTCAATATAACGTAAGTGTGCAAAATGTATTATTTAAAGTAATAGTGCATTTTTTTAGTTTGACTTCCGGGTGAAACATGAATCGTGTAACTTCAAAATCATGTTAAATAAGTCTGCGTAAAAAGAGACCCAGGTGTATTAATCTTTAATTGAATTTTAAAATTTATATCTGTGCTAGAAAGAATCTCTATTTTAGTAAATCACTAAGAATAGTCATCACTACATTTATCTAAAGCAGTGGTCTTCAACCTGTTCATGCCTGTGGACCACTAAAAATAGGGATAAAGTTTTATGGACTGGCAGAAGTCTATAGATAAATTTTTTTAAAGATGTAAACAGCTTAGCCTTAGATGAAATTATATATATATGGAGTTTGTATAATAAAAAACATTTTTTTTTTAAATTTTGAACTTTTTTAGAAAAGTAATAAAAAATTTAATTCTATCCCCCCCCCCTTAATCATCTGTGATAACTAGAAAAACAAATTAATTTATGTATGATTGATTAGATTTTGTTTTTGTTCTGTTTCTTTTTTTTTAATTGGGTAAAAATGAGATGAAAAAATAAATAAAAATTGTTTATATTAATTAAAAGTTTAAAATCTTATTATTTTCTTATTACAAACTTTTTTGCCAATCTAGCATGAACCAGAAAAAAACTTCTGTGGGCTGCTTTTGAAGACCACTGATCTAAAGTGAATGGTGTCAAAGATACGAATTGAGTTAATTTGACCCTTTTAATTCAAAATATAATTAGTAAAAAAATATTGTAATGTATATATTGTGTCTAAAGCATTCTTCTAAATGTGTATGTTATAATAATTTCTGACACAAACAATAAAATCAAATTTGAAAATGGATTATTGGCATAAAGAAAAAAAATTGAAATCTAATGGCATATATATATATATATATATATATATATATATATATACCTATATATATATATATATATATATATATATTATTCTAGGTGTATATGCTATAATAATTTTAGTCACAATGCAAGAATTTGAAAGCTGATTAATGTTGCCATAAAAATTAAATTCTAAATTAATGTTTTTGTAAAATGATATTGTACCAATTTTTTTGAAAATATTTCCTAGATGGAGACCATACAACTTAAACTTAAAAGCAAAATCATGTTTAATGTTAAAAAAAAAATTAAATAAAATTATAGTCATAAAAAATATATAAAAAAACAAAGCATCTGATAACATTTTAAAGCAAGAAAAGTTAACTTTGATCTATTATCTATATTCTAATTTTAAACTATCCAACTCATTTTTAATTAACCTTGTCTTCAAATAGACATTTTATCCTTGTAAACATTAATTATGTAAATACGACAGAACTATTTCAATGATTAACATTATTTATTTACACCTCTACAAATGTACATTTAAACAGTACCTATATCGCTGTGTTTGAACAGGTACTTGTCTCATAATATCAAGTTTAATTGACAGTAACGCATGCCCTGCAAACAGTTATTTGATTTTTTATCAAATGCTGCCATATATAGGTTTGCAATTTTCTATACATTTTTATATAGTATATTAATAAATAATGTTAATTGATTACATAATTATGTAGTATTTAATTAATTAATGTTTAAAAAAAATAATGTTTATTGGAAGTCAAGATGACCTAACAATGAGTGGGATTTTACGTTATGCCTATAAGCAGATACATAAGAAACTTTAGTTAGATTATTGAACATCCCATCATCAGAATTTCAATGAAATGGATGACTGAAGAATTGTGGGTTGGAATAGTTTGAAGCCTGTCCATTCAAGTATGAAGATTGGTTATCTTAATATAAAGCTGAGCACTGATTGTATATTTGTGTGTAGATGGTAATCTGGACCAATTAAAGATTGCGTGTTTAGCATGAAATACATATATTGGTGATTATTTATCTTTTCAACACGTGTATGATTAGGTGGGTCAGCAATATGAGATGGCATGGAGAGCTGAGGGTTGTGTGAAAGTTTAAGTTCGAATTCCTTATATATTACATTATATATGTGCAGGTGTGTGTAAGCCTGTACAGTGTATTACTTTAGATTATTAAACAAAATTTGTATTTAAACTTTAATATCAAATAAAGTCTTGCAAATCTGTTTAAATAGATACATTAAATGACAATTAAATATTATTTATTGCTGTGGTGTGTAGTAAAATTCTATTAGATTAAACTACATATTTTCTAAAAATTAATGTGAATGTCATCTTAAACACGAATACGTTCTATGCATTACTACATGCAGAGATATTCAATTTTCAAAGAAGTATTTTTAATTTACTTTTTGACAAGTAAAACCATTTTTGCACTAAATATAGAGGAAATAAAATTATATGCCGACATTATTTTAGAATGTTTTAAAAAATTATAATAACGATCATATTTTAATAATAATAACCTAAGATTATTAACAAATCGGCAATAATAAATGAAAATACCTGCTTGCTTGCGAGCTAAATCCATATCTAAAAAAATAATAATAATAATAATAATAATATTTTTATATTTTTGATGAAGCCAAAGTATTGAAATAATAGTTGAAAATAAATAATATAGAAAACTACATTATACCTGAATAATTATATTCATCATAGAAAGGCGGCCAATCTGATAAAAGGATTACATTAACCATAGCATTAAAAAATATTAGGTTTTCATAAATAAAAAAATAATGATAATGAGAATTCCAAATGTCAAACACAAAAAATAAAAATAAATAGGGAAATAGAGAATATAAAGTAAGATATAAAAATAAAAAATAGATAGATAGATAGATAGATAGATAGATAGATAGATAGATAGATAGATAGATAGATAGATAGATAGATAGATAGATAGATAGATAGATAGATAGATAGATAGATAGATAGATAGATAGATGGATGGATGGATGGATGGATGGATGGATGGATGGATGGATAGATAGATAGATAGATAGATAGATGAGATAGATAGAAAGACAGATAGATAGACAGATAGATAGATAGATAGATAGATAGATAGATAGATAGATAGATAGATAGATAGATAGATAGATAGATAGATAGATAGATAGATAGATAGATAGATAGATAGATAGATAGATAGATAGATAGATAGATAGATAGATAGATAGATAGATAGATAGATAGATAGATAGATAGAGATAGTTGGCAAAACACTATATATATTGCCACACCCAGCAAGCTAGAGTAATCAATGGATGCCAGAAGGCTTGTGCATAAAATCCCCATCCAGTGCCTACTCATCCAATATCCCCAGACTAGTTTTTGTCTTATGGCCTTCATCAGTGAGAAGCCTTGGATCTGAGAGTGCTGCATCTAGATCTTAGGATCTAATGCAACCCTCCAGCAACCACCTTTTATCTCCATTTAACTACAAAATTATGAGTCGTAAACTGAAAACATCTTAATGTTTTCAATCCAAGCCCATTAGTTTATGTAGTCATATGGGTCTGAACCCAGTTCAGTACCCATACATTTTGGTGTCTTTGGTTCTTTAATCACCATAGCCACCACTATCGTATAAGGCAGGATTGGTTTAAGCCAATAAACATCACATGACCACCTCCTCTTATGCTTGTGTATAGCTGTTGTTAAAACAGGCAAAACTCACTATATATATTGTCATAAGCCAGAAACTAGTCTGGGGATATTGGATGACTAGGCACTAGATGGGGATTTTATGCACAAGCCTTCTGAAATCCATTGACTACTCTAGCTTGCTGTGTATGGCAATATATATATATATATTGAGTTTTGCCTGTTTTAACAACAGTTATACACAAGCATAAGAGGAGGTGGTCATGTGATGTTTATTAGATAGATAGATGGAGCATTTATTTTATTTTACAGTGTGCATTTATTCATACACCTACTTTACCAATATGAATAAGAAAAAAAATTATGTCCTACTTTATTTTTATCTTCAAATTAACGTAAATAGCAAAATATTCTGTAGAAAATATTTCAGTAACTTTTTTATACTTACAGAATATAATCAGGTTTTTTAAAGAAATTACTATCTTCTCACACGTTAATGTCTAATGAGTATTTTCAAACCTTGTAAAGCATTAACTTTTAGAAAATATTGTAATAAGCAAATCATTGTACATCAAATTCAAAAATAATAATAGAAAAATATTAACATATATTTATTAATACATGTAATTTATATGCAGCTCAGAAAAGGAAAAATGGCTGCTGAATATTAGAATTTGTGAATTATAATGATTTTGTTGATTTATTTACAATTTTGTTTGTTTACAATTTACTTGGGGTAGTGTATAGTTGAAATTATAGTTACATAATACATAATTTGTGGTTCTATTTTATATATGTGTACATTATCAATATATCTTCTACATATAGTATCATAATTTCTATCCAACAATGATTGTATAATATAATCTTCACTTTCTAACATCAATGAATTGTAATCAATATTATTTTCTTTATATTAAATATCCAATTCTTTTTCATTCATTAGAATTAATTTAATACCGTGATATAAATCTGATACATCCAGATCTGTCTATTCTGATATATCACATAAATTTTAACTTATGTTACTTAAACTAAATCCTTAACAAAAGATTTTCAATATGTATAGATTGTAAATAATCTACCATATCTATATAATTTATATACACCAAATGCTTTCATAATATAATTATTAACTGTGTTATTACAGCATAACTGTGGATGTAAAGTTATTAAAGAAAGACCACACTCTCATCCGAGGATTCTTTAAATTGGCATATAGAATGAAGCAATCACTCTGTAATCAGAGTGAGCTTCATGTTTTCTTACCTAAAATAAACTAACATGTACAAGGGTTCAAACCTAGCAATATATAAATACTAACAGTGCCATCATATATATGTAATTATATATATTACAAACTATTATAATGAATATTTTATAAATTTTGATTTTGTTAATTTGATATTTTCATACTTTCGATTATTTTAAGCTTGCGTTTTTTTTATTTAAAAGATAATTTTTTATCATATAAAGTTTGTCATTTGTAAAAATTATTTGCATTTAATTTCACATTTGTAAAAATATAAAAGAAAGAAGATATAACCAAGATGGTAGCTTCAAATCAGCCCATTGTGAAGTTTTCTTCACTAATTAAATATTTTAATGCTTGATTTTAATTAATCAAAATATTGTCTCGTCATAGTTTTACTTTTATAATTTAAAGATTTTAATTAAAATTTTGCTAATGAAAAAGATTTGAACCTTATGTGCTTATATCTTACTTTTAATTAAAATGGACTAATTTGCTCAGGAATTTAATAATTGTCTCATCTGCCTCTGGGTAAATGAGCCAAAAGATTCCTGTAATAGCTTGGATGGTAGAAATAGAATACATTAGATAAGAGTCAGTCTAAGTCTGAGCCTTATCCTTTGCTTTTACTTTTTGGTCCTTAGTTTTAAAATGACAATTGAGTAGGGCCTGAATCATCTTTCTCTGTGCCTCTCAAGACTGCCTCTATTGATGCCATGAAACTCCTGCCATGGAAGAATGCTGCCAGTAATGAAAGATCCATAGTGACCAAGACTGTTGACCACCAGGCTGATCCCTGTGAGTCTGAAATTCGGAGAAGGAACCATTTTATTATTCAACCCAAGTATACAGAGGTAACAGTCCACTAGCTATGTAATGTTGTTTGTACTTACCTCTAAATACTAACTGTTTTTTTACTTAATCTTTACTTGTAAGACCTCTCTATATACATAATATATTTTCTTATAATACTAACTCCAATTTCACTTTATTCTGGCTTTATAAGTCTGTGCATTCCGTTTAATATTTTTTGAAAGCTTTCTTTAGTAATATGCCAGTTCATTTCAACCTCACAAGTTTGAGATATAATTGTTTTTTTTTTTAAAAAAAAAAAAAGAAACAAAAGCAAAGTAAATTGTGATGATAAGGTTTTATTTATCATTCATCCCTGTAAGATTGAATATTATTATTTTAAAATAGACTCATGGGGTTGATCTTTATAAAACTCACATGTTTAATTATTTTTTCATTTTTTTATTTTTGTTCATGAAAGATCGACATAAAGAATGAAGTGTTAATTACTGTTACCGCCAAATGGGGTAAACAATTAGAAGATTTAATTTTGTTTGAAGTGTATATGGGAAAGCATAACTGACTAATCAAATAAATAATTAATTAAATGTCTCATTTGAGATTTATGGCCTGATTCACTATTATCCATATCATTACGCAGGGGAATTAAACTGTTAAAGTTATTATATTAAACACTATTTTTATTTTCATATGGATATTGTACTGCCAGCATAGTTTAACAATTCTTCAGTATTTCAAATGTTTGGTCATTCGGGAATCTTCGAGAATCCGAAGTATTTCCCTCCATTTTGAAATCGTTTGTAATCAGGGATTATACTCCTTGTGAAATGCGAGGCTAAGGTTTTTAGATGCTCTATGGAAGAAATCGTACACCAGCTCCCATATCACCAAACCTACCTCAACCTTCGTACAATTTTGTCATACGTGCGAACGTAAATACGTTCAATGACGAAAACATTTGACCAGCTCTATGTGATTAACCTTTCTATGTTAGTACTTACAATATCCATTCATTAAATTGTTTTGGTCATTTTATCCCATTAAGAAATAAGGGTATGGGAAGTGTGAATCATGTTAGAAGTATTGCATAGATTCCTGTAGTGCGCTTGCTTTAAAGCTTCCTACCCTTTTAAAATTAATGAACCATTCCTGTATATGCATATAATTTTCATTCTCTAATAATAGTCAAAAGAAAATATATGTAAAATATAGAAATAAAGTAAATGTTTTCATTTTTGCTATAAATAAATGTGGTTTATAACTTTGACCATATGGTTCCTACTAATTTAAATCATTCATTTATCTTTCATTTCTTGTGTAAAGAGAGTTTATTTTGGCAAGGTGAATTCACACACATGACCTAAAGCAACATATTGTATAACTCCTGTTAACAACAATTAAGAATTATTCAGTGTTAACATAATAAATGGAAACCTATCTAAAGTGAAATCGCTATATATAGATTTACATTGTATTCATGCTAGTTTGATATTAAAATACATTAAAAATCCAATCCAGAGTTTGAATCTTTATTTTGGTTAGTTTTTAAATATAAAAAGATTTTGTATAATTATGTATTATTATAAATCATATCTTATTCGGGGATTCATCCTCAACAACCCTAGTTTCTGTCTCATGTCTCTGTACCACTGTGTAACATCCAGTACAATAAGAGAATTTAGGTACAATGGTAAGACAGTCTCTGTTATCTTTACAAAATCTCTATCTTATGCTTTGGTTTGAGAGTATTATTTATATTCAACAATCTATTATTATGGCATTAAAACGACATTACAGCATATGTGTATATGGTGTAATTTCCTTCAGATTAAAATTAAACATATATAAAAAATGCATAAACACATTTGAGCATATATAAAAAAATTAAAACATTCTAATTACTACTATTCCAATTTACAAATCAATTGATTGATAAAGCTAGTTTATATTATTTTATTAAGCTGTCTTTAATAATTTGGTGACAGGCAGCCTTGTAATTTGAATGAGTCTACTTGCAAATAGTTCAAACTTTTACTATATATATATATATATATGATTTTATATTATTATTTTCGGGATTTTCTGTGTGGTAAAATAGCTAAATGGTGGACATTTCAATACAATAAGAAATACCTTCCTCAAAGCCTTCTCTTTCTCAAATAAAATCATAGAAAGAGAATGCTTTGAGGAAGGTACTTGTTATTGTACCGAAACATCAGCTATTTAGCTATTTTACCACAGAATATAATAAGAATAATAATAATATGAAACCATCATCATGAATATATATATATATTATAACCATATGTTTTGGTTTCAATGATAGTAAGTTTTATTCAGTGATCCAGTGTGTAAAATTTTAAATTTTAATGAGTAATAATTTATTAATATATTGAAAATCAGTGTGTAGAAATCAATTATAGAGTAAAATGCTTGTGAATTATAATTTTCCAACTAAGCAAAAGCTCACTAAGAAATATATTGAAAGTGATGATGATCTTGACTGTTTGTGATGCACTGGAAAATCTGATAGAGTGGATATGAATCTCATAAACATTTTATCACAAGTTCCAATGGCAGCTATTTCAAATAATATTTTAATAGTATTAAAATAATTCAGAAGCATAAAAATATTTAACACTTTATTATTAGTATTAAACAGTAATTAAAAAATAATCAACAAAATCAAGTTATAAGTTTTCTAAATTTTCTTTATAAACAATCTTTAAATATATTATGTTTTAATTTAAATTGAAATGTAACAGTGTAGATATTAATTTATTAATTTATTCATAGTTTACAGTGATTGGATCATTTAGGACCAATCATGCATTTTTACACAAAAAATAAAGACTATAACAATATTGTAGGGGGTACTACTAAGAGAGAAGAAAATCAGAACAAGACTTTAACTATCCACATATAAGATAAAATAGAAGAAATAAGCTGAAAAAATAATAACCTTGAAAATTAATTTGGACAAAATCTCATGATTATTTGGACTTAAACAGAATGGAGTAGAAACTTAATAACTCTGTAACATTTCAGCACTGCTTTTCATCGATCTTATGATTCTTAATTTTGCCTGCTCGAAGCACTAGAGTGGCCACTATCTGGACAAGTATTTGCCTTAACATATATGCTTTCAGAGAAGAACAATTCCAAAAATGTAAGCACTTACTTTTGTTTTTTTTATCTTAATCAATTGTCAAATTTAATAATAACACAAGAATTATTTAGATTTAAAAAAAAAGGGATTAAAGTATTTTGATTTTTGTGCCACCCTTAAGCATTAATCGGAAAAATATGTTTGTTCAGAAATTGTTATCTCAATGAAAATAATTCGAAATTATTTTGAAGGAAAGTTTCAGGAGAGATATTAAATAAACTAAAAAGTTATTTTAAATCATATAAAGTAATCAATTTTAAAACAAACAAAAATGGATGGATTATTTCTTATTTTCATTGGGGAAAAGAACTCATCTGCTCTGATATTTGACCGTGAACTTGCCTAGTTATTGAAAATAGAAAAATGACAGATTATTAATGCCAAGTATATTTTATTAATAATTGCTTACTATTGAATCAATTCTGCTTAATATTCTTAAATATGAATTAATTTGCTGATAGTAGTGAATAAATAAATTTTTTATCTTGATTATGCAACATATAAATTAGTAATATTTTAAACTGTTTTAAAATCACCCAGATCAGTTAAAATTATGACTGATATTTTCACACAGATGGAAAAGCAAAATAAACAAATCAGTAAATAATTTTAAATATTGTCTCATGATATTGACATTAATACATCAGCCAATAAATGATTTTTATTACCTTTGAAAAGTATTTTAAATATTGTCTCATGATGTTGATATTTGTACATAAACCCATAAATGATTTTTATTACCTTGGGAAAGTATTTTAAATATTGTCTGATAATTTTGATATTAGTACATAAACTGATAAATAATTTTTATTACCTTTGGAAAGTATTTTAAATATTGTCTCACGGTGTTGATATTAGTACATAAACTGATAAATGATTTTTATTGCCTTGGGAAAGTATTTGAATTTTGTCTGAAGATCATCTCACTATTGAACTGGATAATCAATGTATATATTTACTTAGGAATATTAGCTTATAATATCTGTTTTTTTGTCTTTTTGCTCATAAGAACGGATCAAACTTTATCTACTAAGATAAAGTCTAATGGGAGAAAATGTAATGTTTGTTTATTTTTTTTATTGCTATATATAATATCGTAATACTTTTTTTTTCATGTGTTATTCAGGCATTAGTTTTTTTTTATTTATATATTTTATGATGATATAAAATGTACTTAGTAAGGATATAGAGATGTATAAAGAAATATATACATCTAATACACTTTTTTTTTTATTTTTCCAATTAAGGGAAACATAATATTGATCATTATCAGGGAAGAGAAATATTTATCTCTCACACTGCTAAATATTATATTGAAGGGGAACAAACAAACCCAAATTTGTCAAAATTATACACATAATGACACCATTATCTATTATATGAAATAATTTAATAAGCATTTCTTTTATTGCTTAATTTTGCCTATGAACAAAAATGTCCACCGTAAATACCAAATGTAGGTTGGTCCTCATTGTTTACGTGTGCATGGCTTGCTATAACAAAGGTATAATAATTATTTTAAAATAAGTAATGGTCATTTTACTTATATGTTGGAAGTTTGTCTATAAAACAATAGTTTCTGCATTGGGAAATGGAACAGTTATGTTTCCACTTTTATTATGAGTGTTGTTTTACCTTGCTATGGTATTGATCAGGATTTGTACCAGCTTTTAGCTGATGAGTTTGTGCCATATACAATGGCATCAAATATAATAATATTAATATTGTGCATGGGCTGATGGAGGATCCCCCATTGCTGATTAAATGAAAGGATGATATTGTCGAGGCTGGTTAATAGATAGTGCTCAGTTAGCATAGTTAATCCCAAAAGAGGATGAACCCCATGGTCTGAATTCTATTTTTCCATGATGAGGCACTGATCACACCTTTATACCTATGAAGGTATTAGAATTGGCCATATTATTATACAACTGTCATGTTGTTTTGTAGAGTCTCCCTTTTATTGTTAGATCCTTCATGAAGTTATATAGAGTTTTCCACCATGTATGGTGAAGTTTAGATTTCAAAATCTATAGTAAGGATAAAATAGAGTTAGATTAAGGGACACTAGCCTATCTATAGTGTTTGTCTAATTGGAATAGTGTCTTGATGATGTTGTGTAATCTTCAGTAGTTTATAGACAAACCAAACCAAAAAAACTTATTAGTGTCTGTATAACTTCTGTGTAAAAGAGCAAGAGGTGTACATGGACAATGTGGATTGGTCTTCATCAAGTAGTTACTCGCTGAGGGATTGGTAAGATCAGTTAATTAGTAAATGGTTAAGTTGTGGATATAGTGAAAGTTTTGGTGTCATATGTACATTTAACTTATGATGTCTGCCCCACATCAATACCACAAATTTCATGTTATAGTAAATGATAATAAAAAAATTATTAATTGGGCTGCATATGATAATTGCCATTATCATATTCTAATAAATCAAATTGATACAGTTCAATATAATAAATTATAACTCAATTATTAGATTTAGAAATGACTGTAAATTTCCATCTTTGATTTTATTCAATGAAGTCGTCTTGTTTCGTGTAATGTGTCTGAAAGAGACTTGTACATAATGTAAATAAATCTTGTTGTGTTAAAAATTTATTTAGTTGTTAGTGGTCTTATTGCTAATCAACATACCCACACATAATTATTGTTATTGCTATTGACATATCCTATGGTTATATAGAAACTGTCATCAATCAATATTGTAAAAGTTACTATATGTAGGTATATCAGAATAATTTTGTTAAGCCCTATAATTTGTAAGTATATCTAGGGCATTATTACTTAATAATTAAACATTATTAACCTAAAGAATATTATTTTAAGTGATATACTAAAAAGATTAAACACCTAATATTGTTTTGATCAGTTCATTTGAATCCACAGATCTATCATTCACTAGTATTGATCACATTGTTTCTAATTAATGGAGAAAGATAGTTGGAAAGCTATTGCATTTAGCTATTGAAAAATCATTCCTGCTTATTGAAGCTTAAAGTTTATCATAGTTAGGGAATTTATAGAATTTATTTGAAATTACTAAATATTATTTGGTAATTCAATTTGGTATTAAGAGCTATTTTGTGTGTTATGCTTGGGTAGTGGGAAAATCCCTCTCACTGACCGAAGTATATCTTGTATAACACCTTTAATCTATGTGAACCCTGAGTAGTTAGAGTGGAATTGTGTTATCCAGTTAATTATTGTAGTTAGAGTGGAATTGTGTTACATTCACCATGTTATGAAAAGTCAACCAAACTTTAAAGTATAAACTGTTTCTTTTGACTTAAATGTGTGTTTGGTTTTGACTTTATGGTGAATATTCTGGTTTTAGTAAGCTTAAAATCCCTATTTCATTTAGTTATGTTATGATCATTTAATTCAATATCAACTAGAGTCTGGACATCATCTTCCATCATCATCATCTCATTTGTCATTTCAATATTTCTTTATTTCTTTTATCCTCATTCATTATCTTAATTAATTCACCATTCACTAACCCTTATTCCACTATCATCCCAATCATCCATTATTCTGATATATCTTCATTCTTTTCTCTTCATCCTCAGACTCCTTTCCTTTTATTATTCAATTAAACTTAATTTCATCATCCATTTATTCATCTACCACTTGATGTACTTCTTACATAATTTATAATTCTAATTTCATATTCAGTCCATCGATTTAATTATTATTTATTTATCAGTTTGCCGAATTGTAAACTTTTGTTTGTTTGTTTGTTTTTGTGGATTTTAAAGCTATTTTACCAGAAGTTACTAATCACCTTGTGATCTTCTGAAAGTATATAGTTTCATGCGAGCAGAGCCAATAAAGAAATCTTCTCTTTGGTTTAACCTTTATTTTAGGTGTAGCAGGTCACATAGGGGATTATGGCCCAGCAATGTGTGGATCTGATTGTCCAATGATAATTGCTAGCTATAGGAAGGTCACAATATTTATATATATATATATATAATATTTGTATATTTATATATATATATATATAATATTTGTAAATACAGTAACTAAATAATTAAAAAATTTTATCCATGTAGAAGTGCTTTCAATTATCCCAGTAATCTTTGTCAACTAAAGCTTTGAAAGACTAACTTTCCCACAATTCCGTGATTTTAACATTTGGTGTTTTCCTGTTAATTAAGTCATGTTTATATTTGTATATTAGCATAGCTTCCTTTATTTTTCTTTTATTGTTATTTCTTTCAATTTGCAATATTTTTACATCATTAAAAAACATGTCAAGCATTGTTAGCTGAGAGGGTTGTGCAACAGCCTTGCAAGCAAGCAGTTGGTTGCAGATGGTTTTTGGGGTTTGCCTCCTGGCTAATGCTAAGACACAGGAAAAAAACATAAATACATGATTTATTATGGTTGTAAAAAACTGATGCTGAAATATTATCTACTATGCAATTTTGTTTCGATTTCTAAACTTATTTTAATAATAGCAAGTGTTCTTTAGTTCTTTTTTCCAATGTACATCTAGATTCACCTAGCTATCCACTGCCACACCTACATATCCATTTATAAATGACACATTTTTTATTTCTAAATGAGGTTTTATCTTTGGAGTTATTTATTAATTTGTTTAATGTAGGAGGTATGTAAAATACAATATCACATATACCTTTATAATTTTTTTTTACAAAATTCCCTTGATCATTTGAAATATATGGAATTGATATCAATATTTTTTTTATTAGCAGAAGAATCAATATTATTATTAAAATTTGTATTCTTATATTTTGTATTAAAATCTCTAATAACATATTATATATATGTTCAAAAGATGGCGCTATACCAAAACCGCCGAACAAGTGTAAGATTTGTTTTACATAAACGAAAAAAGAGTCAGAAATTAACCCTTTTTTCGTTTATGTAAAACAAATCTTATACTGTTCCGGTTTGGTATAGCTCATCTTTGAACATAAATAACAAGTGATAGCAGGTTACGTGATTAACTTGTTTTGTTTTTCATATATATATATATGATTATAATTGTAGCCAACATTTAACAATTCATTCTAATATATTTCAATATTTTTGCCTTTATCTGATGAATATTTGCAAAGACTATTATTTCTAAATAAATAGGACTTCAAACCTCCCATTTTGTGTGACATTGGCATTTTTGATTTATATGGAATATAACCTCTTTTTACTATTGGTTTAATGGTTATACAGTAATCCAGCTTGCATTGATTTCTATTTATTTTAAGATCAAGAAACTGAATGCATATTAAATACTCATCTGTATTTATCTATCTTAGGCCTTTTAAACCGTTTAATTCTTTAAACAACACATTAATTGTATTGGTTTACCTCATACAAAATCATCATCAACATATTGATAATATACAGTAATATTTTTTGATAATATTCCTTTTTCAAAATAATTTCTTCGTATGAAGAAATTATAAAATTACATATTTGAGCAGCAGACGGTAAATCCATAGGCCATCCATTGTACATTTTATAAAAATCCTTCTTAAAAACTGCATAAATATTTTTATCGATAAAGTTTAATGTTTCAGTTATAAATTTTATTATTTTCACATTAACATCTTTTAAACTTAATGTGTTGGAAATAATTTCAATAGATGTCAATCGATCAATTGATCCATACATTTCACTAACATTTATAAAAAGAAATTATTAAACTCAGGTGCTTACTATACATGTATATAATTTTAATGCGTGTATTTGCGCATTAAAATTATAACATTTATAGTACATATAACATTATTAACATTGATCTTACAGATTTTATTAACAAAATCAAATAAAGAACATACTGTATATTTACCAAAACTAAAAATTTCTTGTAACATTTTCTCAATTAAACAATACGCTTCATAATAAAATGCCCCCCTCCCAAAATCAACCATTAAACCAGGTAGAATTTGTTTTATATCTTTATTATATTTTGACTATATTTTTAGTATGTCCACTTTAGTTTATAGAATTTATGCTCTTTTTCATTGACTGTGTTTTTCTTATTTTTGCAATTTTTTTTTATGCTTTTTAAAACATTTTATAGTCATTTGATGTACAGTATCATTGTTGGTTTTATCCATTATCTAACATATGAATTGTTTGAGGTTGGATATTTGTCTATTAACTTTTAATGTAAGAATTATTTTATCTTACTATTGTTTTGATGAGGATTTGTGTTTGTTTCTATTTGGTAAGTGTAAGAAACCTATAATTTTATTAAATATTGGATTATTGATATTGTGCATTGGTAGATGGAGTATACTCTCCCATTGCTTATTCCAGGAGAGGATTATATTGTTGAGGCTTATAATTATTTTATGCTTAGATAGTATAGTTTAATCCCTACTGAGGATTATTTTGATGATTCTCCTCTGTGCTGAGATGATATCCACACATTTTTGTACATAGGAAAAAGGTATTGGAATCTGCCATATTATTATATAATTAAATAATGTTGTTCTGAAGAGTTTTTTAAATGTCTGATCCCTCATGATGAGGTCTAGTTATTTTCCACCATGTATGGTAAAGTTTGTGGTATTTTAAAATTATATGGCAATGATAAGGTAGAGTTAGCTTCAGGGATGCTTGTTTATCTATAGTGTTTAGCTAAATGAAAATCATGTATATATTGTGCTGTTGCAACTTGTCAACAATTTACAAGCAAACCACTAAAAATTATTAGTAATTTTAAAACTTATCTTGTGTATGGCATAATAAGAGATATACATGTGCAATGTCATTTCATTTCCATCAAGCACTAGTTCACCAATGGTTCAGTAATACATTTCAATAGTTATGATGATTATTCTGTGGACTTAGACAAAGTTTAGTATCCCATATACATTTGACTCCTAGTGTCTATTCCCATATTTATATAATTAATTGCTTCATGCTAAACAGTAATTGTTTCAATTGTGCTTTATACAATACTTGTCATTGCCATATTACTTATTAATAAAACTCAGTTATATGTTAATGCTATCAATAGCATACTATAGATGGATATTATGAATAAGAGTTACTAAACACATCAGTGCAGCAAAATTGTTAATAAATATAAAGGAAATATACCTGTAACCAAATGAATATACCATGTTTTTGTCATGTCTGAAATATATATGTTTTTGGTTATTTACTATTATTGTATAAAGTTGTAAATAATGTAAATAAATCTCATTGTTTGAAAATGTATTTAGTTGTCTGTGGTCTTATTGCTAGTTACCATCCATATTCTTATTGCTATTGCTAGCAACATATTTTTATTGTCATAAAGTCATCATCAGTTAACATAATAGATTATATTGTGTGATAGCATAACAAAATAAATTTTGTTAAGCTCTTACATTTAAAATAACTAAAGTTTCATCACTTATTGATCAAAACACTGTTAATTTGACTTACATGTATTATTTTAAATAATATTTTAAAGATGAATCATTTAGCTTTTGGAACAACCTGTTTTTGTGAATCATTAGATACATCATTCATTGATCTTGATCATATTGCCCATAGTTATTTAATGAAATATAGTTTGTAAATGATTGTATTGTTTTTATTAAGAATTTATTTGTACATTATAATGGGTAAAATTCATATTATTGTTAGTATTGAGATTGCCAAATATTCTTTATGCATTCTATTTTGTTTTATGATTTATCTTTGTTTGTTATATTTGGGTAGTAGCAAAATCCGTCCTACTGACCCAAGTATATCTTGCAAAATAGTAATATTTAAGTTATTTGAACCCTGAGTAAAGTAAATTACTAATTAATAGTCGCAATTTTGAATTTATGATTTTTTTTTTAATGTTTGAAGTTATTTATTATGCTTTGCCTTGATCTTGCATGTTTAATTTTATTGCTTAATTGAATTTGTGTAATTCTAAGATGTAAATTTCTTTTCTTGTTTTTAAAACTTAGTTTATTTTAACTTTATGGTTAAACACTCTGGTTTAGCCAAGCTTAGAATGCATACTTAGTTTTATTTTTATCTTACTGTTGTTTAACACAATATTAGTTTTATGGTTTCGGATCTCATTCTTCATCATCAACATTGTTCTCATATTTCATATGGATTTTTCTTTTATTTTTTCATTCTAATTTTATCTTAACTCATAATCATAATTTATTCATTCTTTATTGTCTCCTGTTCTATCATCATCTTCATCATTCATTACCATAACACATTTTCTCTCTCTTCTTCTCACTCTTAAACTCGTTCATTTTCACTATTTAATTATTATTCATTTTCATCATCCATTTAATCATGTACATCCTAATTCCTTTATCACCTAATTCATAATTTCAATTACATATTCATTTCATAAACATGATTATTAACTATTTATTGATTTTCAAATTAAATTTAACTAATAATATTTTGCTTATGGATTTTAAAGTTATTTTAATCGATGTCGATACTGGAAGTTACTATCTTCATGAACACTTTGTGACCTTCCTTAGATTTATCGATTCACGTTAGCCTAGTTGATTTTAAAATAGTAATATTTTTTTTAACTATATTTTCATGTTTATATTTATAATATTCATATAGAAATTGTTTATATATATACAGAGAGAGAGACAAACAGGGAAAGAGAGAGGGGGGCAGCAGCAGAGACACTGAATTCCATTTATCTATAAATGATACTTCATATATTATCATCTCAAAACATCATATAATTTTACTACTTTATAGTCCAAAGGTATAATATATATATATATATATATATGCCTGGCAATATCAAAGGTAAAATTTTTTCAGTTACATAAATACAATATCTTAATCTTCATTGTATAAACTGTTATTATATATAAACAGTTATTAAGAATACAGAAAAATAAAATAGAAAAAATATTTTTACATAGTAAATCAAGTAGAATTTTAATTTAGAAAAATAATAAAGTTACCGTAATTATTAGGATCGTAGGGGTTGATATCTGATTTATTCAACTCTATAAAATGATGTATACAAATATATTTAAATAAAATAGGCTAATTCTAATGTGTCAATTATGTAAACAAATTTCTTACCATAATTTAAATTATGTCACCAATAAATCAACACATAACAAACTTCTACCAACTTTAATTTCAAATAAAACATCTCAACAATAATATTCTCTGAGATTATATCTCTCATAAATATCGCTTTTTAATTGTCAGCCTTTCATTGTAAATATACAAAGCCCTTTACTTTTTTATACAAATCATTAAATCGATTAAATATTAAAGAAGAAAACAGGTAGAATAAATACAAAATGTTTTTATTAGATATTAATATTTTAAACATTATCATAAATTATTTAAAAGACTTTTAATTGATCTGGTATTTAGTACATAAAGGAAGGAGCTTTAAACATTACATTCTGATTATAGAAGGTGGTTTATCTGATACAAAACGACAGTCATGAAGAAGCTGAAGGATCACATTTTTGATGTGATATAGTTGTTAAGTATAAATATATTGGCTAGTCAATTTTAATTTTGAAAGATAATTTATATATATATGATCAATAGATGGAGCTTTACCAATAGCTCCTAACAAGCTTTGTTTACATAAATGCCGAAAAAAATAGAATTCAATATCTCTAGTTTCAAGTCTTCCAACCCTTCACTGACATGAGCCAACTAGCTCGAAACCAGCTGGTTTGGAGGTAGAGACAATGAAAGATATATTGAATTCTATCTCTCTCTGTGTTTATGTAAACAAAGCTTGTTAGGAGCTATGGGTAAAGCTCCATCTAGTGATCATAAAATCTAAGCTTAAAGCAAGTTATGAAATTTATAACTTATTTTGTTTATCATATATATATATATATTGCAACCAGTTGGTTACATAGCTGCACAAAAGAAAGTAAATAAATAAATAGATAGTTTCCTGCATGTTCCTCAGGTTGAGATTTAAAAAATATTTTATTATCTTGTTGGACCTATTTTTAAGGGATTATTACTTAACTCAATAATTGTAAAATCCCTATGTGATAGTATAAAAATTCTCAAACATTAAATATATTTAAGAATATTTATTAAAATAAGTAAAAAAAATAAAAGAGAGATAAGACTAAAATAAGATTTTAATAACTTTGTAAATTTTATTTTTAATTAATGAGAGTTATTTTCCTTTCTTTATCTCCATTTAATGAAAAAATCAAATCAGTCCAATTAAAAGATTATCTTGTAGTTGTTTGTAAAAAAATTTGGTTTTTAATTATAAAGGAATGTCATAATTTTTATGTTGTTAAATCTAAGTTGTTTTCAATATCTATAATTAAGAGGAAATTAGCTAAACTACTATATTTATGAAATTTTATCTAATTGGTTGTCATGAAAATTATCTTATAAGAGACAGATTGTAACTGGATGGTAGTCAACATTGTTATAAAATGAATATATATGGGGGTGTGAATTAGCACTAATACCCAATTTTCTGGAGGTTATTGCTAATTTAACTGTTAAAGAGAACAGTCAAATCTTAATTCTGCAGCTAAAAAAGGTAGTAGAAGAAAGTATTCCTAACTTAAATGTTGAAGAGAACACACTGAAGTTTTAATCTAACTGCTGAAAAGAAAGAAACAGAAGCATTTACTAAGTTGTGGCATAATACAGCAGGTTCATAGCCAAGCTATTGAATGTAATAGCAGAAGTATTTAATCCAGCTTTTAGCATATTATTAGTTTAGTACCAAAACAGTTTGTACAATAAAAACCCTATGCTACATTTAGATAAAAGCTAGGTATCACATGGTTCCATGTAACCTCTCTTCACTGTAAGAAAATGTAGAGAAAGTAAAACACCCTTTAAGTAGTCTGTAGCCCAACCTTCAATCAAGAACATGAGTCTATGTCTACATCTGTCTCACTGAAAAATTATGAGGAGAACCAAGTAGACAAAATGTGCATTTGTTTTCATTTCCCTGGAATTGCTACGCTGCCAGGAAAGGACAAATTAACAAGGTCCATGTTAGGAAGCCTTCAAGGAGAAGCTCAATTGTAAAAAAAACTGAAAATTTCTATTGGAAATAACTTTATAAACACTAAAGCCAAGGCTATAGATGTTACTTTTTATGTGTGCACACTATATTTTTATTAATATAAAATCTGTTTTGTTTTATAAATGTAATGTTTTTTCCTCTCTCAATTTGTTCTCTGGGTAGAATCAAGATTGTTATCTTTGATTTTTTGAAATATTGGAAAAAATTGTATGAAATGTCATACTATCATTCTATCTTTTTTATTGATATTAATTAGATATTAAATAATTGTTTTTTAAAAAATATTATTTTTACATTGTATCAAATTCCTGTTTTATGAAGGTCAGTAAGTTTGTGGACTTATATCATAATAGCTTATATTATAGGATTTAGTTTTTTTTGATGTTCCCAATAATGTTAGTTTTTTATAAGGAGTGGAAGCCCATTATTTGCTTAAGGTTATTTATAATAAGCTAATTTATTTGTTTGTTTCCCTCTTGCTCATAGTCATAAATTAGTGTTCTTGCTTCCTGAGCTAGATTCATGCATAACAAATATATAGAATAAGGGGCATATATATTTAGTTTATGGACATCCAGATAATGATGATGATTATAGATTGGCATGAAGAGTATATTCTTCAAAGTCCATGCACTATATTTTATTTACTTTAATGTCTATTAGAAATTAAGTTTATAGTTGTCCAGTACATTAATGGTATTAAGTGACCAGAGCATTGGTGATGATCAGTATGTTTTAATATCCCAGCATTATTGTTTTTCTAGTTTTATATTTATGGGAATACCACTTAGATTTGTGCATCCAAATTAAGGTTTAACTAATTGCGAAATCTGGCAAAAGCTAAGTAGTTGGCCTGGTCTGCAGTAGACCAATTTCTAATCACATGATTTATTTTATTATTAATCCTTCATAATAATGAGTACTGCTTATACTTATTTTTATTTATTAAGAATTCTGGCAAATTTAGTCAATTATACTTATAATTGTTCTAAGGAATTAACTGTGCTCATCTCTCAGAGTGATCTACTGTGCTCATTCTTTTTATATTAAATTGTAGATTTTTTTCTTGAGGATAAACAAACCATTAGGAAATATGTTGCATAGAAACTTACTATTAAAATAAATAAAAGTTATACAGATTTTTCTTTGAAATAAGGTTCCTCAATTTTTAGCTTTACATTCTGTCTATTTATTATAATATAGGAAGACATTTATTCAATTTTAAAAAAATACACAGTTTGATGGAAATTATATTTAAATTTAGAAATATTTTATATAATTAGTCAGAGGATGTCATTCTAAGAATACAGCAATATTCTTTTTTCAAAGTAAAAATCTGTATATCCATTATTTCTTTATATAATAATGAGTCTCATAGTAATATTTCAGTAAATTTATAATGAAAAAACACTAGATCTTCTTAATTGTTCTCTCTCCTTTTGGTTTTTAAAAATTTTTAATTTTTATAAATCCATCTATATATAAATATGTATTTTTTACATAAAGAAATTGACTAAAGATGCATATTTAAGTTTTAAATGTGTTACATGATCTACTTAAAAAATTTCTTAATGTCAATGATTTTTAAATTCGGTAAAGATTTAATTTGATTCTATTAAAAAGCATTTAAAATTTTAACTATTTGCTCTAATTTATATATTTTAAGATTCTCTTCTTGTTTAGTAAGCCTCATTTGCTTTGCCATATCTCTTTTAATTTCTTGATGATTACTATTATTTTTTTACAAAATATATATTTACATATACTATCCATATAGATGACTTGTATCTAAACATATATTAGCAATATAAAAAACATTTTAATATATATGAAAATAAATAATCACAGTTTCGACAGTTTACTAATGTTTTATTTAAGTCTGAAGAACTTGTCTCCTTGCTTAGTACAAGTTTGAATCACCATGGCTCTAGATTTAACTTAAATTTTAAAACAGAGTTTGCAATTATAAAATAATTCAACACCTATTTAGTCCATTAAAACTATTAAATTATAATACATGACATGCAGAATGTGAAAGTGTTTATTTTAGTTATGAAGTAGAAAAGTTGTTATACAATGTTTCTCAACACTTGTAGCTATAATGTCTAGCTATTAATTGATACATAAGAATTTGAGTCATATCTTAAGTGGCTGTCTTTTCATTGGGAGTAGCAGGGATAGTTTATTATTGTTTTCTTTCATCCTGAAGAACCGATCTGATTGGTTAATATACTTTGAAACAACATGGCTATAGATTTAACTTAATTTAAAAACAGACTTCAAAGTTCAAGCTTTTCTTCATGTTGATAAGCTTGGTCTATTATCATGTGATTTATATATATATATATCATTGTTTAGGTGTTGACTAATTTCATGCGTTTACATTTATATATATATATATATAAATGTAATGCATGAAATTAGTCAACATATGTATATAGCATTGTTTAGGTATTGACTAATTTCATGCATTTACATATATATATATATGTGTGTGTGTAAATGCATGAAATTAGTCAACACCTAAACAATGCTATATACATATATTAAAATTAGTCATATGACATCTGACTTGATTTTTTATGAATTTCATTTTAGTTTTTGCTATTAAGGCTTTGACGATTTTATATTGCTAGCGCTATTAATATATGGTGTATCTGAATTTGATTCAGTCCCATATGGCTATTTGAGTTAGATAGCTGGATTTTTGGACATTTAAATGTCTGAAAGTTTCAGATTTTCTTCTCAATAGTTAGGCATGACTAGTTCTAGTATTTTTAATCCCTACCACCTCACTGATGACACTAGATGCAAAAACCGCGGTCTGGGGTTGAGGGTATTTTTGAAGCTTGTTACGAGTTTGTTTTTATGTACTCTATATATAACATTTGTAAATATGAGCTTTATTAAAATTAGGTCATATGACATCTGACTTGATTTTTTACCAATTTAATATATATATATGCATAAACAAAGTCTGCTATGATATCATAACAATAATTCACAAGTCAAATTCAAACAGCCATTTTTAAAACTTGCAAATTAATGTACAATTTCTCATATCAATGCCAATTTACCAGTCAGACAAAAGATATAAACTTTATATGAAAAAATGATTGGTGTTTATATGTTTTTTACGATGTCTTTCTAACTTTTATTTATGCATTAGTGTTATGATAGTGTACTCATACTTAGTTACTCCACATATAAAATTATATATTATCAAAGATACTTATTTCACTGCCATAATTTATAACAGGTTTTGATATTGGTAAAAAAATGTCGTGACAACAAAGTGAGATTGTTGATTATTATTATCTTTATAAATGTTGACTGTTTTCAATAAATTTACATATACAAATCTATCTAGCATTGAACATTATTAGCCTTATTATTTAAAGTGTATATTGTAGGAATGCAATTTAAAAGTTATAATTGCATTTTGAATGTTATAATTGATTATGTGTCAGTCTGCATTCAGAATCGGTTATATTTACCTTTTTAATAAAGTTTATTCAAACTTTTTTTTATTAATTTCACTGTTAACTGTCCATATAAACACTTTAGGACATAAATAAAAGGTGGATTTCCATCTTTATTGTTAAAAGGAAGTTGCCTTGGCATTTGATAGAGATTGTTGATTATTATTAATAGTGGTATTGTCTAAGTGTTGACTGCTTTGAGTGAATTTATGTACATATATTGAAACAGCTCTATCAACCTGTCTGTTTCACCTATTATATTCTATAATAGTGTATTTATTTAGTGCTAATACTGTATTTATTTAATGCTATGCTTCACTCAGTTGCGTGTATTTCTTTAATTTAAAACTTCAAGTTTAATGCCTGTAATATTGCCGAGTATGTGTATGTATAATCGCCTTGTACATTATAATATGCAGATGCAGGCATGGGGAGGTTACACACACACATACCACCCTGGCGTTTGTTAAAATTGAAATAAACATAGCCGTGTGTAGTTATAATTTATATATATAACAAAATTATAAGTTTAAATTTGTAAAATTATTCATTTAAAAAGTTATGTTTTAATATTTATTTAAAATAATTTTCGAGTTCTATTGTTTGTTTAAAATTACACAGTCTGTAAGTTTTTTTGTCTCATGTGTCATAGCATCAGCCGGGAAGCGAACCCGCTAACCTGGGACAACTGCTTGTAAAGCAGCTGTCGCCGCCCTCTCGACCACCAATGCTTGATATCCACACACAGTCTGTAAGTTGTTTATGAGTTTTAATATTTTGTCTAATTAACCTCATTTAAAATTATAGAGGTAAAAACAAATTAGAAAATCCAGTCAGGTATAAATTCATACTGTGCAATTGGGAAACCCAAGAGAAAACAGTTTTTAACTCCATATTTGGCTGTGGATAATATTTAAAAAGCAGAAAATTTAGTTAAAGGCAAAGTTTGAAGTCGGTAAACAAGTGACATTGTGAAAGTAAAAGGGGGGAGAAAAACACCGAAAAATATGATATAAAAAAGCCTGTAGTAGCCATTAAAATACATTAGATGCATATTTTTTCCAAACAAGTCTTAAAGAAGAAGAATCAGAGAGCTGTTCCTGCATTACTTTTGGCCAATCTAAATTTGGACCAAGCAGTTATTGAAAGCTGTTAAGATGAGAACTGTGAGCTAGTGGGACAATAGGCTTTGCTGTCTATCTCTCATGGAAAAGGGTTCTATAAAAATAGAAGAGAACATCAATCTCTTTCCTAACCCAGTGATGGAGAAGCCACACCTGAAGTACTGAAGAATCTGTAACCTGAAGTAATGGAGAAAAGCCACATTCTGACTTCAATGGAGAAAAGCCACATCCTGATTTAATGGAAAGAAGATGCCCAGTAGAGAATACCTTGAAAGACTTTAGACCAGGAATTACTGCTAAATCATTCTGCAGGATACACTAATTTCATTAACTAAACAACCTCTAAATTAAAGCTAGCTAACTAATCAAGCCTCGTATATCATTATGTTATTTAAATGTTACATTAAATCATTTATGTTAAATTTACTTTAAAACTTAAAGCACTCTTAAGTTTCTTGCTTGATCATAAATATTTATGTTCTATAAAACCAGTTAAACATAAATTCTTATTCATTTTTCTAAATTATCAGTTTATCTATTTTTGCAATTTGTTTTTATTCCATCTATATTTAGTTTTAATTTCATGTTTATTAATTTGTGCTATGTTTGTCAGAATGGAATTTTGTGGGTTTTAATAATTATCGGAGAGGTGATTAGGCACCTTTCCATTGGTGGAATATTATAATATAGAGAAATATAGCAAACTCTCTACTGAAATCAAACTATTATTTTTCTAGAGTGAGCCAGTTATTTGTAACATACTAAATAAGTTATTTTAAAATCAATATTTTGCTTAGTATTAGGCATGAGTAATTATACACAGCATATATGTAATATTTTAACTCTTGATAAATACCTAAATTTACTGTAACTCTCCTCAATTATAAGTTAAGCTATAGAGATATCCTTAAGTCAGATTTCTATTATTGCCTTTGTAGTGCGATTAGATGTACTATTTATGAACTGACCAGTGGTAGTGACACTGATAGAAGCTAATATTTGGCGTAATTGATTTGGCAAAATATTAAATCAATGTGGCGAATGTGTTGCTAGTTAGCAAAAAAATGTGCAACTTCTTGCTATACCTATAATTGCCTACATCAGGATCGATTCCCTGTTAAATCATGCCTCTTAAGTTTAAGCAACTGTGATATTTATTTTGTAGTTGAAGGAACCAAAGCATTCCAAGGGCTCATTCAGCTGCTGTTCCATTCATTTGAATAAAAGGGCCTCTTTGTATTATAGCAAGTAGCGCGCGGTCTGAGGAACTGATTACTAGGTAATGAACCTCAATTAAGAACACATTCGAAACACACATATTCTGATACAATAGTCTGTAATGCCCTAGAATCTGACATTAAACTACCCAACATCAATTCAACCTCCCATAGAAATTAACATCAGCTTTGATCCAATTCGAAATCTGAGTTAATGTGATTATCTATGTGGTATACTAAAATATTATCATAAATTATGTTTAAACTTAATAATATAACTCCAAGCTATTGTCAATTAATTGGTTACTTTAGCCATTTCTAATTTTCCTGACATAGTCCATAGCATAATTTATCACATAGAGAATGGGAAATATTTTATCTCGTAATCTACTTAACCTTATAGTGAGTTTGGTTGGAGGTCAAATCGCTCAGTCTTTGAGATGTTATATCGCAATTGTGTGTATATTCTCCTGTAATATAAAAGATGGTGTAAGAATATTGTCAGTTCAGCAAATCCATAATCTATTTAGACACTTTGTAAACTTAGGTTTTCACTCACCGGTATGTCAGCAAATATATAATTGGTTTTGTTGTATGCATTCACCTGCATGTGAGCAGTGTATGAATTGCATTGTTTTATCATTTCTGATTACATTAAATATTCTTGTAAACCTAAGTATTCATTCACTTGCGTGGGAGCAAATATATATAATTTACCTTGTTTTCATTTATTAATAATTATATTAAAATTTATAAAATATAAATTCATCTCAGTCTCCATTCTTGCTCATTACTCTTATGAATTACTAGTTAAGTTATATAATACCATGTATTTGTGTGTGGAGGGGGGTGTCTCATGTTTTACCGCTTTGCTACTGCTGGAATGTGAAGGAGATAACGAGTGTACAGGCATGTCATTAGCTATGGGTTGACGTGGAAGCATGGGTAAGAGTGTTGAGGCATGATCAGACCTAGGATGTTACTATCCCACCTTGGTCAGCTTTTGGTTCTCTGGCTCATACTCTCGGTCTGTTGAGCAAATGTACAAACCTGACCATTACAATATATGTATATATATATGTGGGGGGGTAAAATTGTAAGACAATGACATTTTATCTATGTTTTAAATTTCTATTATAATGCAATCAAGCAACCAATAAAAAAATAGTACCAATAGAAAACACTGGGTTAGATAGGTAAGTACTCTATGAGGTAAAATAATTTTAAATTTTCTGGCCAAGTCTTTAATTGAGTGGTTATTTGATAGCACAAAAAATCTCATTAAAACATTTAATATTTAGATTTATAAGTATGTAAAATCTTTTAATATAAAAGTATAGTTTTAAAAAAGTTTATTAAAAAAAATACTTATTACCTAGTCTCCAGGAATGCACTTCATTAAAGGCACACAAACTTGCTATAACATATATTAAAAATTTATTATCATAAAGTAAAATTATATAAGGTAATGTATTTTGCATGAAGCTGAATAAGTAGATATATGTTTACAAAATAATGAAAATTCCAGTAACTTAAAATATTTCATAATTTTACTGAAAAAATTACTACTACTATTATTGTTATTATTATTATTTTATTGACAATTAAGGAAAATCTACTTAAAATCTTCTCAAGTAATAATAATATAAATATTATCAATTTTTAAGTCATTTTACTAAAGTACAATAGAAATTCTGTCAATGTTCTTAACATTTCAACACAAGGTGATTGAGAGGTATGATCTAAGTAAATTCCAATGTAGCTCTTTTCCGTTTAGCATTTTTCTCATTGCAAATTTCGTTTGTCTATATCCTCTTTTATTTCTATCATCATAACCAAAGTTACCCACAGCATTTTTCTCTTTCTGCCGTTTACCTATTCTAGTGTAAAATGATTTCATGATAATTTTAAAATAGTATTTATTTCGATCACAAATATTTTGTACATTCATATAAACCCTATTGCCACTGGAGTCAATTACATTTGGTAGCATACATTAAGTTCAATAATTAAACTCATTATTGTGTCTGATATAACACCAATTTCTATAATGGTATTCTTTCATTTTTTAAATAATGACTATTCCACACATACTTCCAAGATAAATGCATTTGAAAAATGTGTGAGCCCTATTTTTTAAATCATTTGTTTCTTCATCTTTCCTTCTAACTTCACAAAGTGCTATAATGTTTCCTTTAATACTGATAGATCTTCTTTCAATTTGTACCATCATTATTCACTTAAAGGTGATCTACAAACTGTGGGTTCCTAAATATATGTCATCATCGAATAACAGATTGGCTTTATAATCAAGAGATGATTAAAAATACAGGCTGCCCATACACATTCATATAAACATCAAATGATCACCATCTCTTGTTTGCTTATGACTGTTGCTAAAACAGACAAAACTCACTATATGTATTGCCACACACAGCTAGAGTAATCAATCAATGCCAGAAGGCTTGTGCATAAAATCCCCATCTAGCGTCTACTCATCCAATATCCCCAAGACTAGTTTCTGGCACCAAAATGTATAGGTACTGAACTGAGTTCAGACCTATATGACTATATAAGGTAATGAGCTTGAATTGAAGATAGTAAGGTTTTTTCAATTTAAAACTCATAGTTTTGTAGTTAAGTGGAGATAAAAGGTGGTTGCTGGAGAGTTGCATTAGATCCTAAGATCTAGGTACAGTGTGCTCCAATCCAAGGCTCCTCATTGACGAAGTCTACAAACCAGAAACTAGTCTGGGGATATTGGATGAGTAAGCACTAGATGAGGATTTTATGCACAAGCCTTCTGCAATCCATTGATTACTCTAGCTTTTATTCTAGCTTTCTGTGTGTGGCAATATGTTAAGTGAGTTTTGCCTGTTTTAACATATTCATATACTTTAAAAAAAATTAACAGATGTTTTACTTAAAAACTATTAGACAACTTAGAAGAAAGCCTATGGCATTTCTTGATTTTAAATTAACAAATAAATAGCCAGTAAATTCACCATACTGATGCATGTTTCTGAACATACAATTTATATTCCTTTACTATATGAATGGTTATTTTAAAGCTTTAAAGATGAATCAAATGTCTCCTTTCAATTAGTAGCAAACATTCTTTTCTGCAATATAAACCAGAGGATGATTTTCATTATAAAATATAACTAACTTTCTATGAAAAAGACATTTGCTATATAAGCTGAAGAAATCTTGTGAATATTGTTTACACTGAGGAGACGACAGAAAGAGAAAAGTTAAAGAGGCATAATTTATTGTTAACAACAACCATGTCATTAATGAAAAAGAAAATAGTATCCAACTAGAAAGTAAATGAAAAATGTAAATATTTAAACATCTAATTTAAATAATTGGTATCCCTTCTTAAAATCTCTTCTAGCAATATGTCCAGCACAACTCCAGTCTTTTAATTTTTTCAATGAGGTCAGTAACACTTGTTTGTTCTCTTACCTATATATTTCGATCTCTTCTTGTTACTCCTAATATGCATTTCTCCATAGATGGACAATTGAAATCTTAAACTGGATTTTAAGAGATTGTAAAAGACCCAGAAAGAGATCACATGTGAGATGGGTGGATGAATTAAAAAAGTGTGCAGGAGTGATGTGGAGGAGAGAAGCTAAAGATTGGAGAAGAGGGATTGAACTTGAGAGACCTTCATCCTGCAGTAGATTGATAATGGTAGATGATGCTGATGAACCCTTCTTAAAATACTGCAGCATTTCCAGCATACTCCAAGTATATGAATCTGTTATGCTACTTTGAAAGTGTACACAGCTATACTTAATAATAATAAAAATATAAAATCTTTTTTTCATTAACATTAAAAACATATTAGCCAAGTCATCTAATGATAAATTAAAGCAATAGTGTTAATCTATTAGAGCAATTAGAGTTTTGATCTTTGACTTGTTGATGATATACTTCACAGTATCACAAATGATTTTTAAGTTTATTTTCAATGCTTTTATATCACAATCATAGCACAATAATTATTATTGTAATGTCAAAATAGCAAAAGTGTACTTGGCAAAACAACTTAAGGTACAATCTGGTATCTTCAAAATTTACACAAATTATTTACAAATACATTTTCCGTTTAGGATCACGTTTATGATAGCGAATTAAAAGGTAAGGGATAATTTTTCAATTTGCATTAAATAAAGATATTACATGAATTGATAAAGAATAAGATAAGAATAGAAGTAATTTTACATTAATAATGAAAAATTTGCTTAATCAATAAGAAAGAAATGTAAAGATTTGCAAATAATGAGGATAATATAAAATTTTATATTATAGACATTAATCTATTATTTTTAAAGTTGTATATAGTTGATAAGGATTTTTTTGTAATTGAAAGCTTGCTTCTGACATAAATTATCATTTAATACTAAATATCAAATGCTCTTGTAATTTGTTTTTTATTACACACACAATCATGTGTGTGCAATTAATAGAATAAATTTCCCCTTAAGCTATGAAAAAATACACTGTTGACAAATAATTAAGAACAGAATGGATCCATTAATTATTAACCTTGTGATATTTATAAACTTTATTATTTCAACATTGACAACAATTTGTTTTTTCTATCATCTGTAAATATCTAAACTATTTACAATAAATATTTCTATGGATTAAATATGATGTAAACAAAAACAATAAGTGAGGATATTTCCCGGTGAGACATTGTGTTAGAAATAAAAAAGATTTTTTATTTCGAAGTAAACTCATGACAAAAATGTGATATTTGGCTATTAGTACAAATAATTCAGCTTAGGGGCTATCCAAATTAACTGATGATTAACTAAAAATAGTACTGCTAATATATATATATTTTTTTACTTACTACAAATAATTTTTTACATTTTCTTTGTTTACATCAAAATTAATTCATGAAAATATTTAACTTTTCACTTATGTTTCACTGTGAAATTTATATCAGTGTTAGCAAGAATATGCTTATAAACATCAGGTGGATATATTCCATTTTTCATTCATTGCCACTAGGTTCTATTTATTTATACCATGATGTGAGTGGTCTATTCCATTAATTACACATATATTGATGCATATTAATTTATTTTTATAATCAGTCACTTCTATTTAATTATCAGACAATGTTATTAAAAGTATGTGACCATCATTATAATACTGAATATTAGTTTAATAACTAATAATGCCATGTTTCATTTGGCTGATAAATTGATTTTATTATGAATTTTGACAAGGATAAACTTTTAAACTTCAATCTTAAAGAATAGCTAGATCTATTCTATACTTGATCTATTGTCAACATGTTAATTTTTCTTAGCCCCCAAAAAGTGTAGTTTATTTCATTAATTAAAAATGTACAATGCTATTGTAATTCAATCTTTGCTATCATAAGTGAATAGTGAAAATAATTCAAAACATATACTTTTAATATTGCATAAATAAATATAATGTTAAAGTCTATTGTGCAGTAGTTAAACTTCTCTTCTAAAATAGAGTTATAAAGTATATGCTCAATGTGGCCTAAATTTCTGAATAAATATCAGACACATTATTTATCTTCTCATAATAAAAATTTTGACACTTGTTACTATTGGTATTTTTACTCATTTCATCAATGAAACATTAATGAAAAACTGTTATTTAAGTCTGCAAGAAGTTATACCTTATATCATCACATTACTTTTTTACTCATATTTCTATATATTCTAATCATCTTGAATCCTACCATTTATCAAATTATTGCATGAAAAATGTAAGAATGTTGCATGTTTATATACAATTTTTTTTTGTAATTATATACATAAAGATTCTGGCTTCATTTTTTTGCAATTACAACAATGTCAATGTTTAGTGGAATTGAAATATTACTTCCGGTGTTGCAAAAGTAATACTTAGATGCCATATTTGGGATAGTATGACTCAGCAACATATTGACTGTTGGGCAACTATATGCCGATTTTTTACTCTTATCATAAAGTGCAAAGGACTATAAAAGAGATGCAACATTTCCTGTTTTTCCACAATTTAAAATGGCATTATGCCTAGTTCATAAATCATCATAATGTTTAACTTGATGAGTTAGTTAGGCAATATATGGAAAGTGTAAGATATAATTTATCCTGAAACAGAAAAGAGTTTCTAAAATTAATTTTTTTTTCACCCAGCTACAGTTTCAGCCCCCCAACTATAGCCAAGTGAACTGAAGAAATTGAAAAAAAAATTGTCCAAAGATGTTTGCAACTAACACTGATAATTTAAATTTTATGTTTAGTTATAATTTCCATTTTTATCTATATTGCTGATAAGTATAAAGTCACTAAAAATGGCTTCTTTAGTGCTACTAAAAGACTAAACTTTATCAAGTTACTTCTACAGAGCAGTGATTTACTTCTTCTTTGTCATAAACTAAAGATTAGCCTTTCAAGCTAACGTATATGCGCTTTTTACTAATGTTAATAATAATAAATGAATACTTACATTTCCAACACAAGATAAAGTCTTTGCAACGAATAAATGAATCCATTTATTAATTCAACCTAAATGCTTATATATGGGCAAATCTTAAGTACTGGATATGAAAGCGTTGTGTTGGAAATGAATGTATTCATTTATTATTATTAACATTCATAAAAAGCTCATGTATGTTAGTTTGAAAGGCTACTCTTTAGTTTATTACAATTTATAAACATAGCGCTATATAAATAAATACCTCATTTCTTCTTTGTCAAAACATTTGGTATAGTTTTAAAATATCTATTACAGTTACTGATCATACACCAACAATGGTAGGTAAAAGAGAGGGAATTTGTAAAATTAATAGGAGACGATACAATTGTTACCCCAAATCAGTTTGATAAAAAATCATTGCAAAATACATCAAGAAGTTTATATGCATACGCTTTAAAAATCGATAACATCGTGCAAATCATCATTCAGATAACGTATTTATATGCCACAAGAAATTGAGTCATCGCCGATTTAAAAATTGATTTAAAAAATTAATGCTGACCCTAACGATATCATTTGCTTATAGATTGAGCATTTTAATGAATCTATCCGTTCATTTAAATGAATTAAATATAGATTTTCAAGGTGAAAACTAATTTATTAGTACGTTTCAAACTGTAATAGCTATCTAAATGAAACTGAATTTATGGAAGCTCGAATTAAAGCAAACAACTTTATACATCGACATGGCGGCTCAATACAATCCTGCCAGCAGTAAAAATATGCAACATTGCTTTTCTATTTAAGATAAAATTTTGAAAATAGTTTTTTAAGATTTTTCAAAAAAAAATAATAATCGGTATTTTGGTCTATTTGCGACTCTATTTTCAGGTGACATAAATATGTTCAAATAGAATGGGTAGAGGTCCATATTGATTATTTCTTTTTATTAGACTTTTTATAGATTCTGTCGTTTGAGACAAATATCTTTTGCTTGATCATCATGCCTTAGTCATATCATGACTTTTTGGCGGTACTTTTATTTGCAAACAATTATTTTCAAAAATGAAGAACGTTAAGTATAAAATTAAAACTAAAATATTTGATGAGCACTTTGAAAACTCATAGAGAATTGCAAATACTTCCATAAAATTACGTATTGATTCATTATTGTTTTATGCTATCTTTTTTTCCTTTACTTGTATCAATGACGTTTTATTACTTTTATATATACAATTTTTATATTAATGATCAAAAATATGTGACATGGTCAACAATTTTAAAAGATTCTATGAACAGACTGCAGCATAATTCGATTTATTATAAGACAGGACTGTTTTGTTTAGAGATTATGCATAGACTTGTTTTTTTTATTCTTATCAGATTTCAGTAGTGTTTGTGTATTTAATGTAGCCCAAGACTATTCTGCTTCTTCCAGTGTTGCCCTAAGTTGAAAACCACAGTTTTAGATATACATTGAAAATTAATGACCCTTAAAATAGATTTACACAACAAAACGTTGGACCAATTTATTATTGCTTCTTTACCAATATTAAACTTATGAAGGTCAAAGTTGAAATTTTTTATTCTGTGATGAGTTGCATAATTATCTCATTACCATTAAACTACTTATTTTGAACACATTAATGCACATTTTAGCAGTAACAATAAATTCTGATCCTAATTATTAAAAATAATTTAATTGGGCCTATGAACTATACGGCTTTGTTATTACATTTTTCAAAAACATATAGACTAAACCCCAATGAACATTATCATAGACCAAAAAAACTTTATAAGAATTATGGGTGTGTCCATGTTTAAAACAGTGGCATCTTGTACATTATTTTTAAATAAGAAGTCAGAATGAAAAATATTATTATATGTATATTGGCAGATATATTATTTAAAATATTTTTATTCTAAACATATTGTAATTATAGAAGATTTGAACACAGACTTTCAAGATTCCTTCAGATATCCACTCTATCTCATAGAAATGATACACATGACCACATACATGTGAAGTATCCATATGCACGTCTATATACATTAGGACACGATGTTATTAAGTAATCAGAATAGCGAACAGTCTGCAACAACTTTCTCTCTACTTTACGTAATCGCAATTCCCACGCCGTTCTTTTCCAACGAGTGCTCTCCAACAAATGGTCTATTTTGCAACGAATGCCTTGCTCTGCAACAAATGCTTCTACTCTGCAACTAATGCTCTTCTCTGCAACTAATGCTCTTCTCAGCAACTAATGCTCTTCTCTGCAACTAATGCTCTTCTCTGCTGCGGTCTCATTCAGCTACACCCATGAACTACATTTCCACTGGGCGCTGGTCATTAACCGCAAGCACTAACGCGAGATATCTCTGCTGGTGTTAAATCGACGTCTACTCCAATACTGCTACTCAACTACTGCATGACTGCTCTCTACTGGAGTTGTCCTTTAATTGCTGCCCTGCGTAGATGTCACCCAGTCTTCTATTGCTTGCTGACAACTGTAGCAATTAATACACCGTCCAATAAGGTATCGTCTCTTATCCAGAAATATTTGCAATCAGCAAATATCTCTTGGAATAGTCGATCGCCATTATGTCAATGCCTTAATTAAATTCCACAGCTATCAGCGTGCGATCTAAAACAACCTCTCGAATACATTCTAGTTTTTTTTCTGGAGTGCACAAACATGTCCTCCATTTTATACAAAACACTACAACATGCGAAAAAAATACATTATTTCCAATACTTTCAATGGTATGGTTGGCTGAAGAGTTGGAGGATGGAGTAGATTGAAGTCTATTCATTAAAATATTAAAATGTGCTATCTTAATATAAACCAAGCACTGATTATATATATATATTATAAATTTCACCGGTTACAGTTGAGGTAGGTTTAAGAAATTAACCGAAAGTACTTCTCCGGATTTAAGGATTGTTTGTAATAGTTTGTAAACCGTTAGATTTGTTATTTATTTATAATTACAATTTTGTTTTTAATTAACGGACATTTTATTTATTTATATATATATGAGAGATAATGATTTAGATAGAGTAATGAGTGCTTTGTTCAGCAGAAATACTTATACTGGAGCTTATTTACATTTTTCACAATGTGTAGTCATGTGTATCAGTTGTATGAGATAGAATGGATAGCTGAAGAAAACTTAACAGTCTGTGTTGTGGTATATGAATTAAGCTTGTATTCAAATATTTCTAACCATACTGACAAAATGTATGATGTTTATTCTTACTAAATTTGGCAAGTTATAAAAATTGGTAAAGTAAAATTTTCGATGTGAATTTTCAAGATTATTACATTATTGGAATGTAGAATTTTTTAAGAGTAAATTATATGCTATAAATAAATATTTTATTGGAGTATCTGATAATGATTCTATAAATAAGTACTTGGTTAATATTACGATTGATGATCTCATAGAAATTACGTTTGGTGCTGCAATTAGACTCAAAGTGGTTTAATCATGGTCAGATGTTACGTTTTTTTGATTGTTTATTTGATGATAAAAACTGAAATGTGTTTTGTTTGATTTTAGTTGTAATCTAAAATATTTAAAATTTCAGTATCTTTTGGTGAAAAATTAATCCAAAGGATTTAATCATCCTTGTTTTTACAAGAAAACATTCAGAGCAATTATTCTGCGTTGGCTTAACTTTATACAATTATTTATATACTATTATCTTTATAAAATTACATATTTGTTTTTCTCAATTTGTATAATGCATTTAGCTTTTTCTAAAAATCATGTGTGTCTTTAACAGATAATTAGATACATAGCAAATTCCTATTATAAAATAAGAAATGCTCTTTTTTGAGAACATTATTATCATTTTTGTTGTTGATTTGTAATTATAAATATAATTTTAATATTTCAAAACAATAATTTCCTTTTTTGAATTATACTTTGTAATAATAGAAATTTGTATTCTATTGGGGAAAACTTGACATAGTTTTATAATTATTTTTTTATTATTAAACTTATGTTTTAATGCTTTCTTTAAATGTAAACAATAGTTACCTAGAATTTGCTTCTTGATAGAACAACAAACCGAATATGTTCCTTCACAAAAAATATAGAGATATAAAGGCAAAGTTTCATCAGCTGGAAAAATTGCTTAAAGGTGATTGGTGGATTGAAATATTGAAAAACATATAATCAGTTGGTGCTTATAAGTGATTACTTTGTCAACTTTCTCCGTTGTGACATTTCTATACTTTGATAAATTTTCTTTGGTGATCAAGCCTCCAAGTCAACAATTTAACCCATCCCAAACTGATAAACGATTTTAAAGTTAATGTTATTAAAATCAATCTAGATAATAAACAATGAGTATTGCCATTTTTTCAGTCAGACAACGCGAACTGTAATTTAAAGTGAATGATCTATCTTTACGCTTTCTTTGCCAGTACTTAAGATTTGCCCATATTTAAACCTTGGGATTCTGAAAGAATAAGTGGATTCATTTTATTCTTTCTTAAATGCTATATCTTGTATTGGCAGTGAAAGTATTCATTTATTATTTAACTCTCGTAAAAGCGCATGTAAAATAGCTGCAAAGGCTCATATTTAATGTATTACAATTATAAACATCGCGCTATATAAATAAATGCTTATTAACAAGCTTTGTGATAAATGCTTAGCTAGAGAAAGCTATCCTAGCACCTCTCTGAGAAATGCCAGAGCATGAAACCATGGTAAGAGGTTTGGCAGGGGGGGTCCTGACAGAGATATTTTAAATGTTTTCTCTAGCCAAGCATTTATCAAAAGCTTGTTGAGGAATTGGCAATCCTCACTGTTTATAACTTACAAGCTTAAGAGAATAGGGTCATGTGATCTATGACTCTTATTTTGACAATCTAGATAATGCTTTATCAAGCCAACAAATAAGGATTTCATAATTATAAATTTCATGTTTATGGGACTCATGAGTACTAATATGATATTTTGAACAAATAGTAGAAGTATTTCAATCACATTTTCATTAATGATAAAAAAAATTATATTAAAATATCCATTACGCTCAGTCCTTTTATTGGACAAAACATTCATTTTAAAAATAAAGAAGCTACATAACTCAGTGAGTAATAATATTCATTAAGGCTGTAGCCTCAATCACATGCATATAAAATGCGATAGTAGGGACCTCTACTATCGCATTTTATACGCATGTGATTGAGGCTACAGCCTTAATGAATATTATTTACGTAATGAATGTGCGTTTAAATAAATTTATAATTATAACTCAGTGAGATAGTTCAGGATGTATTGTAATACTGCAATAATTTAATTTCTAGTCTAGTGCATTGATTATTCACATTCGCAAATGCGTTTTATGCGGTATAAATAATGATCATTATTTCATCAATGTTAAAAACCTAAATACATTAATGAATACGATGAGCATTCATCATTAACATTACTCTATTTCCATATTTTAGAAACCAACAGTTAAATATTATCCAGGTATAATATTTACTATCAGATTATTGTTATAGAAGACATTAAAATCTCTAAAGGTATAATTGTAACAACAAAAACAAGATACAGTTCAGACCCTTTTCATTTGGAAAAAAAACTTTTTAAGTCATGTATAAAAATAATTTGTTAGTTTTAATCTCCACTTAGCCATGAATCATTGATCCAATTCTGGTACATTATAGGTTACAAATAAGTTACACAAATATACTTACTTATAAATTTAAACAGCACGTTTTTATACTTTTCAACGTCTCTACATAAGTCTTATTGTTACGACAGTCATTAGATACGATCTGAAGCTCCTGTAAATATAACTTTTATATTAGCAAACATCTTACTACACTAGCTAATCATATATATATATTTAAACTTTAAACTTTCATTTTCTGATATTTGTCTAAAACATAATAAACATCTGAAAAAGTTATTGTGTGTATATGCGTGTAGGACAAAGTCTTTTTTTTAATTGCATCACTTGAAATTTATTTAGCATAAAAAATTATGGCATTATTTTGGATAATTCATAGCACCTTAGTATTTTTTTTCATCTATATATTAGTATATTGCCTTATAATATAATCTAGATTGAATTTCATTTCGTTTTCTTTAAAAAAAAATGTCAGTATTCTTTTTTTTTCGTGTTTATTTACTTTTTTCTGTATTTTTTTTTTTTTTTGTGATGTAATATTACTTGAAATCTTTACTGCACTGACAAATCTAGAATGAAACTTAATGTCACTAAACAGACATGTTAACATATATCGTGTATTGATTAAACACAATAATACCGTTATTCTTTATACAAATATTTAAAAAAAAAAAAATATGTAGAATAATCTTCATATAAATGCGAGGAGTCATTGCGACCCGGTGGTATCAAATAATAATAATAACACAAATGTTTAATCATACCAATCACGATGCTTAATCCTAAACTTGTAACAAATCTGTAATACGCCATTAGAATACAATTCTAAAATGTTGCATTTTACTATAACACGAGCTGCATATAATACGATTACACCAAATTAATATTTATACAATAGATGCATTTAAAGGTTAATGAATCAATAATCCAAGAATAATAAAAATTAATTCTTTATCAGTTATTGTAACTAAAGGCAAATTAATTGTCAAAAAATAATAATAATAATAACTGAAAAAGAACAAAATTGGAAGAAAAAAAATCAACATTTATTTTCAAACTTTAAAATTGTAAATCATAAGTCGTCAGTAATACATATAAGATTTTTGATTACTACTTTTTTAATAATGCAAATATAATAATGTCTTCCCATCTTTTTTTTGACTTGATAAAGTCGTAGTAAGCTAGAAAAATAAGTATAAATACCAAAATTATATTTTGAAAATTCGCTTTGAAATTTGATGATTATTAGAATAATTATGTGATATAACATATGCGCATGTATACTTAAAAATTCACTGATTTATTCAGAGTTTTTCAACAATCATGTTTGAATAAATTGGTCGACTTGAATTATGTTGCAAAAATAACCCCAAAATGATTCAGAATTGACCTTGCACAGAGATCCATGTAATCTTACCTTAACTTTCAGCTTAATTTTAATGTATACGTGTATGTGTTTATTTAAAAGTTGTACCTCTAATACATTCTAACATATGTGTATTTTCTACGATTATCAATTATAATCAAATTTTCTGGCTCACATTCAAATTAAGTGAAATAATTATTGCATAAATTTGCATAATTTCTTTTATAAATGTTTTACTATCAAAAAATAGGACTTCACCTAGTCTATTAAGTTGACACTTTTTTCAATCTCTTACCGTAGTTTATTTTAGCATTTAATTTTTAAATTTCCTTCAAAATCTTTATTGTAACCTTACAGATGCTACTGTAAATTGACTACTATATTTTTAAAAAATGTAATGATTTTACTGGCTTTGATTTTTATGGTTAATCAAATATATCCATCACTGTCATTGGTTGTGCACCATCTTATATAATCAATAGCATGTTTAATAGTCTCTTATATTAACATTAATGAATAATTTTGTAAAACATTTTTGAGTGGATTTCCAAGCAGATTATATAATCAAAGCTTGTATTAAAATATTTATGCTTCTATTTTTAACATTATTCTTATTAAGAAACAATGCTATCAAATTGCATCAATAAACTCTTATACATAAAAAATAAATCAAAAACTGAAATACAGAATATAATTATAAATCCAACATTATAACACTAAAATATTTTAATAAGTTCTTATATTTTATATTTTGTCCCTGTGTATGTGGAAGCTTACTTGTTTGCATTTTATTCAGTAAAGATTGATTTAGTTGTTAGAATATTTATTTAACATTAAATTATTTATTAATAGGCCAATTTAAAATTGAAATAAAAATCTGGGAACTTTATAGTTTTTTGTTTTATTTTAAATAAATGTTTATAACATTATTGTAAAACCCTGGAAGTGAAAAATAAAACATTGAGAAACACTGAAATTATTATTCTTTTCTTCGTTTAAAAAAGGTGTTTATAAAGTTTATCACTTTTATTCTAAAAACAATATAAACTCTAATATTTGCCTGGCAGTGACCTTAAAGACCTCTTCCAGTTTTCCTGGAAAAACTAAGAAACCAGAATGCATAATGGGAAATATATTGAATCATGCATCAGCTGATCCAATGTGTATAAAAGCTGAAATATGGAAAATCCAGTTTTCATACATTCTTAATACAGTCAGAATCTAAACAGTTTCAAATGCCATTTTGGTTGCCATATACACAATGATCAACTAGATTATCTAGTCCAGGCATTGGCCTTTATTGTTTAATAATGCCCTCTCATCATGATAGGAAAAAGATTAACAACAATAGAAATACAAAAAAAACCATTTTTAATTAAATCATTAAATCTTTATTTCAGGAAAGTTCATTCATTACTCTCGGCTGTTAGTGGAAAAATGGGTACATTGACTTACAGAATGCTGTTTCACAATATCAATGAAAAATCACTGACTATTTTCAACCAATATTATTTTCTAAAATACAATAATTACATTTTACATTACATTAGACATGTCAGTGCACCAACACTGAACTGTGCATGGAGGGAAGTGATGGTTTTGCTGGTCTGAAGGATCGGTCAAAAGATGCAGTACTCTGAATCAAAATACCAGGATTATGATTTGCAAAACAATGTGCAACCTCAGACATTTTATTTATCTTGTATCTGTTCTTAATCTGACCAAAAGATGCGGTACTCTGATCAAACCAAGCTTACAATTTGCAAAACAATGTGCAACCTCAGCCATTTCATTTGCCTCATAGCTGTTCTTGTGCAAACATGTTTTTTCATGTGATTCAAGTGACATGGTGCTTGGCTCGACCCTTTTACAATTGTTTTCACATTCCGTGATGTATAGGGAAGCACGGGGACAGGCTTACAATTATTAATATGTATTAGTATGTCAGTTAGGGTGTAAAATCACTATTACAAAGTCATAATACAACAGTTCTGGCCAGTTGAATTCCAAACACCTTCATGGTATAAGGTAGCGATCTGTTAAATATGTGCATTTGCATAGTGTTGCAAAGAACATCAGTGGGCCATAATATTGGTGTGCAACGCTATCTAAGCCTACAATGGCTAATATGAACAGAACTGTTCTATTGGCTGTAACTTTCTATGCAAAAGCACAGAAATATTGGGCCACATAAATGGCATACTTTTGTTCATTTGCATAGAAAGTAAGCCCTCTCACGGTTTCAACACACTAAGAGAAGACTACCCAAAAATTAATGAGAATCTCTTTATTATGAATAATAAACTCTTCCCTTGAGCAGATATACTATCAGATCAATTAACAATATGGATTAAAGATCTATAAGTGAATAGATTAGTTATGTATCTCAAATTAAAAAAGAACTCGATGCTAATTCTCTGGATAAAATTATATCATCTCTGCGAATGAAACTGCTGAATGTAATAAACTATGAATTTGTAACCAGTGATTAAAGAAATGCAGCACGATTTTTCAATGCTAAATATTAGAATAGCATTCAATGGATAATGTATTAGAAAACTAAATATTAAAATGACATTCTTAAATTATGGATTATCATGGCAAGTCTTGAATATGATAGATGTTGAAGTTATAAGCAATCTTAAAAACGGATTACTAGGTTAAATATAGATTACCTTGGATTAACAAGTATGCTAAGTAAAATTTATTAATCTTTATGTTTTGTTGAGAAAGGATTATATTACAAAATGAAATTAATTGTGGTTTACATTATCTGTGATGATGTTATTTTAAAAGTGTTTGTAAATTCCCAAGACCTTTGAAATATTTTTTTCAAGTATCAGTACTATATTGAGATAAATTTTAAATCTTTACAACTGTTGGAGAATTATTTAACACATTTAGTTGTTATTAGTAGTAGTAATAGTAGTAGTATTAGTATGATTATTAATGCAATATTGTTTATCAAATATTACTATGCCATTTACTTGTAATATTTTACTTAATATTATCATTAGTGATATCGAATGGAATTAAATGTGATTTACCTTATGTTTAAATTGTATAAATATAAGCAACTATTAAACTTATAAAACTGTGCTATATGGGTTCCTAAGTTCAACCTCAAAGTTAAAATAGAGTTAATCATATTTATTTAGATGAGTAAATCTGTAAGCAATATTTTATGCATCACTCTTACATGTTATTGTAAATTTGTCACTGTTATATAACATGTAAAAAGGCACCCTAATGATCTAGATATATTTTGTTAGTGAAGTAGCATGCCTACCATTTAAGTCTGCAAATAAATTTAGTAAAGGATCTTGAGGCAAAATAAATAAGCCCAACGTGATAAATATCATCTAGGTATAATAAGCAATGATTCGCCTTTGCTTCTCTTAAGAATCAAAAGTGCTCCAGTATTACTTACGGAAATTAATTAATAATTCATTAGCTAGGAAGCAAACTAATTAAACACGACGATAAAATATTTATTTTTATTAATCTGATGATAATTAATATCCTCCAGTACTTAAATTGAGGATTATTTTGAAATAATAAACAACCTATTTCAGTTTGTTAGTGTTTTCACAACCCTGTCTGACAACACACTTTAGATTTAGAAAACAAATAGTAATATTTAATTGATATTTTATATAGTTTTCTTGTTGTTATATTCGTTTTTGTCATTTGTTTTATATTGTATAAATAATAAAGTAATTGTTAATTTAATATTTCTCTCTTATCGTTTTTAAAGAAACATCGTCTCACAGCATATTCTCGATATAAAATATCATATTTGGTATATTACATTATACATAAAATCTGGTTGGAATAAATACATTATTATTATATTAATGCTATCTGAAATACAAAAGTATTGAGCAAGGAGATGCTCATAAAATCCCTTTTACATTGTCGTATCCTAAAATGCATTTTTTTATTTTCTAAAACTCTGAGATAAATCATTAAACAACTTTATATTTTAAAATTGCTAGTCTGAGTTAAAAACAGAGATTGAGTTATTCTTAATTAATTCTTATAGGAATAAAAATAGATTTGCAAAGATTTTTATTAATAAAATACAATAAGACTAAGAGTACTCATATTATTGAATAATCCTGAGAAATTTATTTATTTTATTGAATGTGAACCTAATATAAACTTATGCAATAGTTTTAGATTATGTTGAAGTATATAAAACTTATATGCATGATGAATTTTGAGTCAGTTTAGAGATAATAATCATACTTTCTTCTACGAGATCGCAACCGACTTTTCCGTCCTGTTTGGGTTGTTTCAATATATATATATGAAAAACAAAAACAAGTTTTATATACGTAAAAACCTGCTATCGCTTGTATTAATGATCAATAGATGGAGCTTTACCAAGACCTCCACTAATGAGAGCAAATCAGCTTGAAATCAGCTGATCTTAGGGTGGATCAAAATGAAAGAGACAGTGAATATTGACTCTGAAGTTTATGTAAACAAATACGCTTGTTTGGAGGTCTTGGTAAAGCTCCATCTATTGATCATTAATACAAGCGATAGCAGGTTTTTATGTATATAAAACTTGTTTTATGTTTTTCATAAATGTACCTTTAAAGTTTTCTTGCAATGATATAGATTGTAGAAGCTTTGACTATGTGGAGAAACTGAACTGATATCAGACCCATATATCTATCTAGTTTGATAGGCTGAGTTTGAAGACATTTAGGTGTCTAAAAAATTCATGCTTGCAACCTGATGGAAACGTTTTGCATAAACGCTTGGAGTTAATATTTAGGTCTAGTTTCTAACTTCTATCCCTCACTGATGAGAGCAAATCAGCTTGAAATCAGCTGATCTGAGGGTGGAGCAAAATGAAAGAGACAGTGAATATTGACTCTGACGTTTATGTAAACAAATATGCTTGTTTGGAGGTCTTGGTAAAGCTCCGTCTATTGATCATATATATATATATATATATATATTGTACTGGATGAAAGATCTTTGATTCACATATACTGACCACACAGGCACCACTAGTCTGAAAATTGGAACTAGACATTTATTTTTAAGGGTGGACAGTATATGCAGACCAAAATGCGCTGGACTAAACTCTGGGAGAAACAAGATATTTTACATATCATTTAGACAATTGAGAAATAAAGGCACAAAGACAAACGTCAGCCAAATTAAGTTTAAACAAATTTTAAACTTTTATTCAAGAGCAAAATAACTTGTAAGAAAAAGTTTACATTAAAACCAATAGGGTTATCTCAGGTGTGTGCCAGAAAGACAAAAACGCAATGCTTTGGCAGACAGACCGATCCTCCAATATCAAATTATAAAAGGGAAGGAGCAAATTTCTTTCAGAAGAGAAGTCACCTAAATATTGGCTTTCTCATTAACAGGTATGAAAACAATATGTTCTTGAAATAAATCAATGAAACCAGTGCCAGTGAGTTTTTCTAGGCCCAAAAAAAAAATGTGTCTGGACCCAAAATGTCATATGCTAGTAGAAGCTGTATCTTAAAACTACATTCAAAGCAAAGATGATTCATTTTCCTCAAGAACCCATGACAAATATGCTTCAGAATGAAAGAAAAACAAACAAATAAAACTAGTGAATCCTCAACCAAACGATTGGCGAAAACTAATCTAAGAATTAAAGGTCTCAATAGGAGACAAGTAAATCATTAGAAAATCAGTTACATCTGCCCCAGAATTTAAAGAAAATAATAATTATAATTAAAAAATAAATTTATAACACAAGTTCTGAGAACATGCTCTGATAAATTTTAAGCTATACAAGTAATTACAAAATAAATCTATCAGAGAGTGCACATGAGTATGAAAATATAAAAGCTATAAATACTTTAGCAGCAAAAGTCTTTCTCACCTGTAATTTACAAAAGGGATAAATATTATCTTCCTGCTGGCGACTTATAAAATTATAAAGCAAAAACAATTATAGTTTCCACTTTCAGAGATATAAGAAACGAAGACTATGAAAATAAAGTCGTGAGCCAAAAGATTTGGTGGTTTGCAAAAGCGCAAACACAGTATTTAAATTTAATTCAGGGCTACTAAAATAATTATGGGTAAGCATTCATAATATACATGAGATCTAAAGCATTTAGTAAAAGTTAGGCATAAAAATAGAAAACTCACTCGTCACTCTCCAATAAGCAAAATTGAAAGCAAACTTGGAATCTTAAAACTAAGATTCCAAGACACGTGGCAAAATATAACAAATCACAACAAATATTACATATGAGGTTAAATATTACTCATGAATACAGATTATTAATTAGATTGAGTGGAGATTTAATGAAAAGAAATTTACCCTGGAAAGAATAAAAGAAAATTTCATCTTACGATAAAGCACAGTTCACATAGAGTGCGCATGTTTATCTTTAGTCCATTTTCAGGTCCTTTGACAGCGGCAAGATAGAGACAGTGTTTATTTTAGAGGCTCATAACATGACTGAAGGAGAGCTGGCAGGCATGGGTCTATCCTTTGTTTAAGTTAGCAAGACATTCTAATGATGGCAAACCTCATAGCGGTAGATTTTGACATCCTGCACAGTAGCGAAGTCTGTTAATAATTGCAAGTTTTTAGCAGGAATTAAATGTCCAGACTGCTACCCAAAATGGTATAACTCTCAGCAGGCAATAATTCAAGTGTCTCTCTGGAATACTGAATCTCTCTCCTCTAAAATTGGTGGGCTATCACTGTCTCACCACATTTCCCGCAAAAAACTTTCCATAGTGACTAATTCTATATCTCAGGCAAGCCAAATATTAATTTCCCACTCAATCTAATTTAAGAATTCCAACCAGGGATTATTGAAACAAAAACGACCACACAATTAAATCTCTGCTTTTTAGAATTAACTTTAAAAATGATTAAAATAAAAGCAACAGGAATATATAATTAGCAAGCTTGCCTGTTTTTAATCAAATTGATTAAAACATGCGGTGAAAGTAAAGTATTTTAAAATCAATTTTATAAACAAAGTAGTGAAAGTAAAGTATTTTAAATATAAATGCGTATGTGTTTTAAATAATAATAAAAATTTTAACATTAGATAAGATTTAACAAAAATTAAGTTTTTAATTTGGCAGTAAAATCCTTGAATCAGAGATTAATCTGGTTCAATATATATGTAGAAAGAGAGAGAGAGAGATCTTTATCAAAAGACAAATTATATTACCTAAAAAGTATAATAGTACCATAAAGTGATAATTCTGTCTCATTATAAGTGATATTTCGATTTTGCTTGCCACTCCTGTTAAATAATTTTATCAAGAATCTCAAAATATATAAATCAAAGATTTATTAGTCACTGCTAGAAAAACACAGTGAAGAGTAAAACACTACATTTCACACCAATTAACTGTCTTGGGGGATACAGATTTTTTTTATTTTATTTTGCAAATTTTATCTAGTGATAACTTGGACACATTTGCTTAATAATTCATTGTGTGGGGGAAAGCTTAGGTTTAAGATTATGCTATTAGAGAGGACTATCACATCCTAATCAAATTAGAACTAATATTTATTGAGTTCTTTAATTTCGGACTATATTTTATAAAGTTGACTTTATATTTGTTATTTTACGTATAAAGTATCAGAGATTTCGAATCTGTTTGTGAATACATTTGCATTCACAGCTATCTATTGAAAACTTAAATACACTGAAGAATTCCTCGCATCTTTTAACTATGAAAACATTCGCTTACATTATATATCATGTTTTCGTAATTGTTAATAAATTTGGGTAATACTTTTATATTTATTTGTATGAGGAAACATTTTCATACAGATAGCATATTTATTGTTGCATCCCGTTTGTTAAACCAAATTGCATTGATAAACGTGATAAACAATAAAGTATGAAGGAAGAATTTACTCACATTAATAAATATATAGAATATGACTCAAATTTAAAATAAACTAATCCACAATGATCGAATAAGTATTACTATTTTATCCGGTTAGGGACAAATTTTATCTTATATAAAGACCTGTACTTTATTTTATTTATCGCAGTTGTTCTGCAAATGATTTATAAAACATTTTGAAAACATTCATTTCAGTATATATATATATAGATAGATAGATAGATAGATAGATATATATATGTGTGTGTGTGACATATCATAAACATATGTATAAACAATAGTGGTCTGTGCCAAAAATGCATATTTTGGAGATCATTTAACTTTCTCACGTCTTTGATTATATGTTTCAGTAATGTGTTATGAAATTGTATTTATTAAAAAAAAATGTTATAAAAATTAAGGTTGTGGTTTCTCTAGAAATAATGTGTACATGATGTTGAATTGCCTCATGTACTATATGGATTATTTGATAAAGTGTATGTTTCCAATGTACCTATGGTGTGAGAGATTGGTCTCACCTCTAAGCTGACAGATGGTTGTTATAGAATTGCAAATATGATATAAATCATTAGAAGCTTCAGTTACTTCCTATTCAATATATATCATGTGGCTTTTACACAAGGTCAGAAAAATTACTATCTCATTTATAAGATGTTGTGAAACTTTAATTATTATACTTCAATGAATATATGCAATAATTAATTGGTTACGAAAGAATATGTATAAATGCTGAACATACATAAAAGTTAATATTATATAAAAATTCTTATCTTAAAAATATCATAATTTGAATACCTTAAGAAATGCATATACAAATCTATTGTGAGATTGATTTCACAAGTCTTTGTTTTGTATTTTACTTTAATGAGATATCAATATTTTTGCAGCACGAGAGAAAAGGTCAAAGAATCGTTATTACTAAAAATTTATGATTCTGAAGCAATTAGCTTATTTAAAAGTTTTTAATATTAAAGATGGATGGGCAGTAAGTGGAATTGTGGGTAATGATTACTTTAAATAATCTGTATTGTTATTTTGTAGCTCTTTACACTTGAGAAGTTCGCTTGTAGCATTGAAACCATTGGTAGTGTTTTAGAGTTTATTTTTTGACTAGACTGGTTGAGTTGTGAGTTTGGAGTAACTTTGATTATATATATTATGAAGGATATAAAAGTTATATTTCATAAAAATAAATATATAAATTATTAGTTATGTTTAAAGTTTATGTTTGGTATTGAAACAGTAAGGTCTGCTTTGCAGATATTCGTTTGACCTTTTCTCACCTATTTCCTACCATCATACCTTAGTTTGAACCCCAATCTATCATAGTGTGTCTGCAATACGCTTATATACCGAAAATCCCGCCTAATTTTAAACCACAAGTACAATGCTTGTATTATATATATAAGTCATTCCCAAATAAATAAAAGATTATAGATTATGTATATGTTCACATAATTTTGATTTATTAAAAAGTAAGTTATATAAGTCGTAATTGCGCACACACTATGATATCCATTTTAAAACATATCAAAATTATAAATTGTTAAAGTTATTTTGTTTGAATCTATTTACAAATATATTACCGTCGTAATGTATTTTGATTTAAAATAAAATTCATTTAGTAAATATTCGTTTAGTAAATAGATTCAAATATTGCAAGTTAAAAGTAAAATAATTTTTGTTTAATTTAATAAAAGTCATTCCAAATATTTCTTTAAAATAAATGAGGGACAATAGTTTAATTAATTAATATTATATAAGTTTTATCTAAAAACAGCAGATGTCTACTTAAGGTTTTCTTTACTTAATAAAAGTAATTTTTAATTAAATCTAGTTTGTAATTCAAATGTCGACAGGGAAATTAACAAAAGAAATTAATTAATGTCGAATTCCTTTTGACATTCGGATGATTTAATTATAGCTGATAAGTCCGATATATTTTTGTAATGCTCCAGGGAAGTTCTATTGTTAAAGTCTACTATAAAAAAGAAGGTTTTTCTTTTGTTCTCCAGTTTCTTCTAATGTTTCTAAGAGAAATCATTCTGAGGTCTAATGTTTCTAACCAAAATTATAGTAGTAATTTGTAAATCTTGACATGATAGAGTAGAGTGCAAGAAGGCTATTTCTCTCCAAAATGGTCATATGCTGCCATAGACCATGGTAAGTTATCACACAGGGAACCCCGGAACTGCTGCCACTGCCAAAAATATGAACATTTCCAGATTTTGCTGCTGAATTATAAAACCTGCCGAACATCTACCTCAAAATACTTCTCCAGAGGTAACCCTAAATTAACCCAAGAGCTCTTGTGATAACTAACATGCTATAGCTATTTAAAATTGTTTTTCTTATATTTCACATAACTTCATTATGTATTTCTTTAACATGTTTAAATATACTCAACATTTTGCTCTCTATCCTTGGGTTAATATTTTCTGTTTATTAAGCTTTCTGTTATTTTATTATGATAATGTGTCAGAATCATCTTTGACCGAGTGAATTATTCCCTTTGTTGAAAATGAGACACCACTATGAAGGCATATTTTAAATTTCTAAATAATTTCCAATTTTATTATCTTGCAAATCATTCGTTCGAAGGCAATTCTTTCTTTAATATATATTATAATCACATAGTTTAAAATCTACATGTTAATGATTTTAATCTAATATGAGAGTATGTCAAGGTCAATGATTAAATGTGTCCCCTAATGCATGATTGCGTATATAAATCTATACTTACTTTTCAAACCCACAAGCATGCATTTTCCTATTTTAATTACCGTGTTCTACTTTAATTACAAAGTTCATCATTGATGTCGAGAATGTGCGGACCCTTTTCAAATGAATTTCTGGGAATTTGATTGGGCATTTCTCTTAATCCAAGTAAAACCCATTCAGTATGTTTTATATACACTAGTCTCGTATTGCTGGTAAATGAATTGGTTGTTGAGACCACTTTGTTTTAATTTTCCAAGGACTCTTTTCGCTATCGCAGTTTCCAGGCAGAGTGTGTTTACAAATGACACACCTGGGAATTAAATGCAATCGTCACCCAGTTGCTAAGTTTTGGCTGTTCATCAAAATACTTTCCTATGGGTTAGCGGTGAGATGCCCTCCGTAATTATTCCGGATCTTCAATATTGTTTTATATTTATATTTATTTTACAAAGCATCTGTGACAAACGTATCACACCCTCCAACTTTAATAAATTCATTATCAGCAATACTGACCTCCCAATGCAACTCTATTATTATTATTCTCAGATAAATGCTTTGATCACATTCCCACTTTGTTGCTTAGTAACCTTTTGTCCGTGCTATTCTTGAAATCAATAAATATTTTAGAACACTTAATTTCAAATATTTTCTTAAACTTGTATAATTACTCAAAGCACCTCACACATGTTCCTATCTCTTCAAGCACATTATCGTAATGTTATTAGCCCGAGGAATAGAATATATCACTTTGCTTTAAAACCTTTTGTCATTTATTGAAATATAATGCCCACAATTATTTAATATGCGTCCCTGTCTCATATAAGCAGACAGTAGAGTTATATATATAATTTATATAAATAAATTTTGTGAAATTATTTAAAACTAAATTTGATATCTTATTTTATTGATTCCTATCACTGTCTCAGTCTATATATATATTTTCTGCATTTCTTTTGTAAATCCATAGATGTTAATTAGCCACCCAAGCTTCTTTTAGTATAGAGTCTTTTGTTTCTCCCTGACCACCAGGCACCGGTCAAAGGTTATACTAGTAATGGCATCAGATGCATTATCACATAGATGGTGCTGTGAAATTTGGACTTTAGATTCGAACTTAGTATATCTAGAAGGCAACCCCTCCTAGAATGTTCAGTTTCATGTCTGGGATTTGAATTCTGCAGTGTGTTAGCAAGATAGATGATTCTGACTGTTACATAGTATTTTTTTAACTGGGTCCATGGCGCCCAACATGGGGACTCGAAAATTTAAATACCCACATGCCAGTAGATTTTAATTATTTAAACACCCACATCCCTGTAGCTTAATTTTAGCACTTTGTTTCATATTTAATCACTCAAATCCTTTATATTTTGATATATATATTATACGCATGGTGTGAATTACTTAAATATTGTCCCAAGAGAATATTGTGACAATCTATGACTATTTCAAATATTGTATTTGCTATCAAAATAAATTTTTATCGGCTCAACGTGCAAGATAGCATAATAATAATTTTGTACGGTAATGACCTAGATATGTAATAGACTATCATATGGAATTCAAAAATTCAATAATAAATAAAATGTTGTAATCAATAAAAAAATGTGAATATTTTAATGAGTGCCCGTAGTTAAATGGAATAATTTAAAATTAATTTTGGGAAGCTAACAGTCTATGGATATTTTTAACTGGTGACATGGCGCCCAAGGGTAATTTCACTAAATGGAGTTATTTCTAAAATAACTTTTGTCACCAGGCTACATTCTTTTATATGTAATTTTTTTTTTTTCAACATTTGTAAATTTTCTTAGACCAAATAATGAGATGTGAATCGGATCAATAATTATGTAAATAAAAATATATGCATGCTAATCTTAAATAAGAAGGAATGAAATAAGTATATCCGGATCTAGCGAATGTTAACATATATAAATAAAAATTGCTTGAGTTTAAAAATATATATATGTTAGTGAAATATTTTGACAGGTAGAATTTAAGAAATCTTCTATATATATACAGGCAGTAAAATATATATGTTGGCAGCAGATTTAAACAAGAAATGTTACAGTAGTAAAAGGGCAGTAGTTGGGGTTTTAGTGATAAATGTAAAAGCAGCAATTAAGCCAACAGAACCGAGAGGGAGATAGCCTATTAGCCATTAATAAAGTTATAATCAAACATAATAATTGCAGAGTTAAACAAGGAATAAAAATAAATAAAATAGAGATAACCGTAAAACAGTTTAATAATTTTTTTAGGATATATTAAATAAGTTAGCAATAAAATAAAAGGGAAAAAAATCATCATCGATCATGGTAACATCCAAGGCCATGGAAAATACGGATACTAATAAGGTCCATTTCCGGACTATTATAGAATTGTTTAAGCAAGGTGAAGAAAGAGCGAAAAGATGGGCAGAAGAAAGCCAAAGGAGAGGTGAGGAACTTAGAGCACTGTACAGACTCCTTCTTGGATGGCAAGAGATGGCAGATAAACTCCTGAACCAGAAAGTTGAGACAAATGATTCTGCAAAGAAGACTAATGCACCAGACCTGGGACCTCGAACTCAGCCAACCAAGCTCAACACTAGAATATTCCATGAAGTAAAGAAATATCCCAAACTTCATTTGGAAAGAATATTTCCAGCAAATGATGTCCAGGACACAGTACATCAAACCCAGCTAACCAAGCTTTGTCACATAAAAATTTTTCACGAAGTCAAAAAAATGTCCACAACTATATTTAGATGAGATATTTCCATCCAAGAATGTACAAGACCTAGGGATTCAAACCCAGCTAATCATGCTACCACCAACATCAAAGTACTTAAGGAAAACCAGGAAAATATCCCACCTGATATAGCAAGAATATATCGAATAAAGGAAATAGTGAAAACAATGATGGCACTGGATTTCAGCCCATGGGCCAAGGAGCCACCTGATAAGGCAAAAAATTGTGACAGCCTAAAACTACAGTTATTAACAACCACTCTGGATTTCAATCCCTGGGCAAAAAAATCGCAAGACAAGATAAAGAGACCTGATAATCCAAGACTGCAGTCATTAAATTATCAAAGCAGTTATTACCCACCAGACCCAGGATTATAGTAGTTTTTTTTTAAAAAACAACAACAACAAAAAAAAAGAAATGGACACATCACAGGATAATATAAATAGGAGATAGGATATAAACAGTGTTAAACTATTAGATTTTTTAATAAAATTTCGTTGAAGGGGGGGGATAATAGAAAATGTTCGCAATATGCTAGATTTATTAATATGATCCGGGTACATAATTCAGTTTCATTTCTTCATTATATTTATATCCTATACATTATGTATTATCTTGTAAATTTTTTTATGCAGGCTTCATAGGTGGACACCTGTTGTAAGATCTTTTTTTTTAACAATTTTTTTTGTTCCGTCACTAAGGGAATGTGAAACAGTAAGGTCTGCTTTGCAGATCTTCGTTTCACCTTTTCTCACCTATTTCCTACCCTCATACCTTAGTTTGAACCCCAATCTATTGTAGTGTGTCTGCAATATGCTTATATACCGAAAATCCCGCCTAATTTTAAACCACGAGTACAATGCTCATATTATATATAAGTCATTTCCAAATAAATAAAAGATTATAGATTATGTATATGGTCACATAATTTTGATTTATTAAAAAGTAAGTTATATAAGTCGTAATTGCGCACGCACTATGATATCCATTTTAAAACATATCAAAATTATAAATTGTTAAAGTTATTTTGTTTGAATCTATTTACAAATATATTACTGTCGTAATGTATTTTGATTTAAAATAAAATTCATTTAGTAAATATTCATTTAGTAAATAGATTCAAATATTGCAAGTTAAAAGTAAAATAATTTTCGTTTAATTTAATAAAAGTCATTCCAAATATTTCTTTAAAATAAATGAGGGACAATAGTTTAATTAGTTAATATTATATAAGTTTTATCTAAAAACAGCAGATGTCCACTTAAGGTTTTCTTTAATTAATAAAAGTAATTTTTAATTAAATCTAGTTTGTAATTCGAATGTCGACAGGGAAATTAACAAAAGAAATTAATTAATGTCGAATTCCTTTCGACATTCGGATGATTTAATTACAGCTGATAAGTCCGATATATTTTTGTAATGCTCCAGGGCAGTTCTATTGTTAAAGTCTACTATAAAAAAGAAGGGATTTCTTTTGTTCTCCAGTTTCTTCTAATGTTTCTAAGAGAAATCATTCTGAGGTCTAATGTTTCTAACCAAAATTATAGTAGTAATTTTTAAATCTTGACATGACAGAGTAGAGTGCAAGAAGGCTATTTCTCTCCGAAATGGTCATATGCTGTCATAGACCATGGTAAGTTATCACACAAGGAACCCCGGAACTGCTGCTGCTGCCAAAAATATGAACATTTCCAGATTTTGCTGCTGAATTATAAAACCTGCCGAACATCTACCTCAAAATGCTTCTCCAGTGGTAACCCTAAATTAACCCAAGAGCTCTTGTGATAACTAACCTGCTATAGCTATTTAAAATTGTTTTTCTTATATTTTACATAACTTCATTATGTATTTCTTTAACGTGTTTAAATATACTCAACATTTTGCTCTCTATCCTTGGGTTAATATTTTCTATTTATTAAGCTTTCTGTTATTTTATTATGATAGTGTGTCAGAATCGTCTTTGACCGAGTGAATTATTCCCTTTGTTGAAAATAAGATGCCGCTATGAAGGCATATTTTAAATTTCTAAATAATTTCCAATTTTATTATCTTGCAAATCACTCGTTCGAGGGCGATTTTTTTCTTTAATATATACTATAATCACATAGTTTAAAATCTACATGTTATTGATTTTAATCTAATATGAGAGTATGTGTGAGGTCAATAATTACATGTGTTCTCTAATGCATGATTGTGTATATAAATCTATACTTACTTTTCAAAACCCGCAAGCATGCATTTTCCTATTTTAATTACCGTGTTCTACTTTAATTACAAAGTTCATCATTGACATCAAGAATGTGCAGACCCTTTTAAATGAATTTCTGGGAATTTGACTGGGCATTTCTCTTAATCCAAGTAAAACCCATTCAGTATGTTTTATATACACTTGTCTCGTATTGCTGGTAAATGAATTGGTTGTTGAGACCGCTTTGTTTTAATTTTCCAAGGACTCTTTTTGCTATTGCAGTTTCCAGGCAGAATGTGTTCACAAATGACACACCTGGGAATTAAATGCAATCGTCACCCAGTCGCTAAGTTTTGGCTGTTCATCAAAATACTTTCCTATGGGTTAGCAGTGAGATGCCCTCCATAATTATTCTGGAGCTTCAATATTGTTTTATATTTATATTTATTTTACAAAGCATCCATGACTTAAAAAGTGTCACACCCTCCAACTTTAATAAATTCATTATCAGCAATACTGACCTCCCAATGCAACTCTATTATTATTATTCTCAGATAAATGCTTTGATCACATTTCCACTTTGTTGCTTAGTAAGCTTTTGTCCATGCTATTCTCAAAATCAATAAATATTTTAGAACACTTAATTTCAAATATTTTCTTAAACTTGTATAATTACTCAAAGCACCTCACACATGTTCCTATCTCTTCAAGCACATTATCATAATGCTATTAACCCGAGGAATAGAATATATCACTTTGCTTTAAAACCTTTTGTCATTTATTGAAATATAATGCCCACAATTATTTAATACACATCCCTGTCTCATATAAGCAGACAATGGAGTTATATATATAATTTATATAAATAAATTTTGTGAAATTATTTAAAACTAAATTTGATATCTTATTTTATTGATTCCTATCACTGTCTTGGTCTATATATATATTTTCTGCATTTCTTTTGTAAATCCATAGATGTTAATTAGCCACCCAAGCTTCTTTTAGTATAGAGTCTTTTGTTTCTCCCTGACCACCAGGCACCGGTCAAAGGTTATACTAGTAGTGGCATCAGATGCGTTATCATGTAGATGACACTGTGAAATTTGGACTTTAGATTCAAACTTAGTATATCTAGAAGGCAACCCCTCCTAGAATGTTCAGTTTCGTGTCTGGGGTTTGAATTCTGCAGTGTGTTAGTGAGATAGACGATTCTGACTGTTACAGTATAAAAGTGATTTAATCTATAATCTAATAAGCAATTAATAAATATCATTAGTGTATACTATATATCTAAATAGACTGATTTCAAATTTGTGATTGCAAAATATTTAGTGCAGGTAGATTACATTATAGTAATAATCCGATATAAATTAACAAAAAAATTATAACTATCTAATATCTATGATAATTGACAATTTTTATAGAATTATTTCTATTTTTGAACACAGTAATCCATTTAAATTTATTTATAGATTTAGTTCTAATATATATTACTTTTTTAGAAGCAGTTTTTATATTATCAAAAATATTTTGTTTACAGGGAAAATTCTTCATCTTCATCAACAATGATTGATTAGTCTTGGATGAACAATAGTGTTTTTAAATTTTTTGTTTTTCAAAAATTATACTATAGTAATCATATGCATATTTTAGTGAATATAAAATATGTAAAATAATTCAATTTATGGCTGTGAAAATTAAGGAATTTGTATTTTATTTATAATATAAAAAATTTTCTTTATTTAAAATCTCATTACATTACAATTTTGTGTTGTTTACTGGGAATAATGTAAATATTTTGTTTTAGTTAATGATTATGATGACTATATTTATTACAGTGAACTCATCAACATAATAATAATTAATATCTCAATGCCAATAGTATTCAGCCACATAACATCAAGGCCAGCTAAAAATAAAACAATATGCATATATACAAAATGTATTTATTTATGCATGAAATTTGATTTTGCATAACAGTAAATGGTTTAACAAATAGAAATCACATGATATTAGCCTATGCTTATCAGCACCAGAAATCTTTAATTTGTTGAATCCACTTTTTATTAGTAGAAATTGTTTTGAACAAATTGAAGATTTCTTTTGGTGATAAGTTTGGGCTATTATCATGTGATATATATATAAGACTGAATTTTAATATCTGCCATTAATATATATATATATATATATGTAAAAATAAAGAATAGAAAGACTTTATGCTGCAATTTTCAATGGTTATAAGTGTTTTCATTTACTTATATTATGGAAAGAAAGAGTGGAATTAGCCTCATTTAATTATGGCATAATACATTCTGAAATTATGTTTGACCACTTGTCCAAATAGTTAAATATTGGTCTGTAAAGGTAACTATCAGACTGATTCATATTATTTTAAATCAGGCAAATATTTCCTCTCTTTAGTTTCAGAAACATTAATAAATGAAAGTTCACAACAATCAAAAGTTTAAGTAATAAATGTTTTATTTTCTATTCTTTTTAATTTACTGATGTGTTGAGGCTATTTATACATAGTTTCTGCAAGTATTGTTACTTCCATTTAACACTTTTCTTGATGAAAATTGCAGTTGGCCAAGTGAAATAAAACTCTAAACTTTTGATTAGTCAATTACAGAAACAACAGTGAAAATATATTCATCTTTTAATATTATATTCATTTTAGTTTCATTTGTAAAAAAGTACATTAATAATTTGTCAGGTTATGAAAGTAAACAAAAGTTTCCTTTAAAGTAAATTTTTATTTATAATTATAAAAATATTCAATAGCATAAAAAAATCAAAAAAAAAGATCATAGCAAATTACAAGCCATGTAAACGTCATTGATGTCCCTCCTAGATTTACATTATTATAAAAGTTAATTTTTTTTTAGTAAATCTTACTATATTTCTAAAAATAATTAAATTTTGAACATATTTTACCAAAATACATTAAAATATGTAAATAAATGGCAGAAAAATATTCTAAAATGTTAATTTTTGTTAGAAAATCAAATAAACAGCTTGGGGCAATCTAAACTTTTGACAGATATCAAAATTGTTGCTATTCACTGGTTTCTTTTTAAAATATACAATTTTTTAATAAAATCTTACTACTTTTGTAAAAAAACTATATTTTCAGCATATTTTATGAAAATAATTTATAAAATGTATGAAAAATAATAAAAAAAACTCTAAAACATATATTTTCATTTTCAGTGGTGAAAATTATTTATTGGTGGTCTGTTTTGACCAAATAATCATGAGCCAATCAGTATTTACAATGTACTGCCTCCTCCTTTTGTTAGACTTAAAACATCACTATTATTGACTTTTTACTTTAAACAAGTATAAAAACATCACTTTAGCTCAAAAAGTGACCGATTTCAAGCAACCAAAAGCCATTGATGTGGATTGGTGTCCAGAGCTAAGTAAGAGTTAAATTTAAAATTTTGTAAGATATGCATATATATATATTATATATTAGTGATGAAACATGTCTTTTTTAGGAATGGAAGCACACTCCTTTTTTTATAATGTTTTTTTTTCATTTGCCACAACAATTTTTATGGAATAGTGCCTAATATATATATATTGTACCAAAGTACATTTGTATTAAAGTAATTGTATGAGTCCCATGTTTTAAAATATATAAAAATTTAATATTAAGAGAATAAAATGTAAAAACTAAAGAGCGGGGTGTGTGTGTGGAATTTTGTATTAAATAAAATAAACTGTAAACGCTGTTTAAAATAATAAGCTGTTTAAAATAAAAGATTTTTTTTTGTTTAAAAGAAAGAAAAAAGTTTGTAATAAATAAATGATTTAATATTCTTTAAATGAATTTTTAATAAAATAATAGAGATTTTGTTTTATCTTATAATAAATAAATAAATATATATGTGTGGGTGTATGTAATAAAGTTTTCCATTGTTTAAAACAGTATAAATAGCTCAATTTTTGTTCATTCTTGGTCTGACTCTCATTTTAATAAAATATTTCTTGATGTAATATTTCCAAAAAATGTTGCATTGTTAAAACCAATGTATTTGCAGTTGACCGAAAGCCACTCTCTACGCATCTAAGATCTGCGATTAGTTTGGAAAGTAATCATGTTGAAATAGACTAAATGGACAGTGGAGTGTGGAGAATGCCAAACCAGCCACGAAAATCATAACAAGTCACAGGATCCACGAAGGAATCATTTACTGGTCATCGATGAATTAAGAGATAAATCCATTATGCTGTTTCTATCGTGTTTTAAAAACCTAGGTAATTATTAGACTTTGATATCTCAACATTACCAATCTTTTCTTAAAATAAAGATAGACTTTATTGAAAGAACTTTGAACTTTTTTAATTAAATTTAAAAAAGAATAAACTTTAATATTCAAAAGATAATATTTTGCGATAATAAAATAAGTAAAAGCAGCTTCTATTAAATAATATTTTAATACAATGGCATGCATGTATGTGTGATTAGATTTTTTTAAACTTAAAAAAAAAAGATAAAATAAAATATGATGTAATGTGTATAATTTATTTGCTAAAGTAATATATTAAAATTCTTATTTTAATCTTAAAAAAAAGAAGTGTGTGAGTCTCATTATAAGATAAAATGATTTATTTATTTTTAAAATAATATAAAAAACACTTAAATTAGTTTTCTTAAAACATTTATGTTTTTTTCTGATATGTGTGTGTAAGTATAAATATTTATTTTATTAATAAGAGTAGGAGGGTAAAAATCTAATCATTAATAATAGTATTTTAGAAAAAATTCGCTAATTTAAATCTATAAATGTTTTGGCATTCAGTATAATGTTGTATTAATAGTTTTAAAGGATTATGAAAGTATTATTTTAGAATGGTTCTGGGAAATTTATTTTAGTTTTTTAAAAAAAATAGTAGTATCTTAGAAGAGGCAGCATTTAAGATATACCTTTTGTTTTATCTATTTAGTGGGTGGTTGGAACTGGTTGAGCTAGCAGGGATTTCAGATACCAAGTTGTGCTGATCAGATAAACATGCTAATTCTAATGTAATTAGCTGGCGCCTAAGGGATTTTTCTTTCTTCTTTAAAAATAATAATAAAGTGTTTATTTGATCAGTATATATTTAGTAGTCAAGTGTTGAATGTTATTGATAGTTCACTATTGATAATAGTTGACACTTTATCTGAAAACCAACCATTTTTCTGAAAAGAAAATTTAGGAGGACAAAATATAAAAAAATATTAGTTAATATTTTATTTGTCGATGGGTGTTTGTTGTTTCCCGTAGTTTAAAAGTTTAAATTATAAGTAGTAGTGATATTGTTTATTTGTTGTTCAGAGGAGGTTGGTTCAATACACACACACACATATATATATATATATATGAATGGTTTGTATATTTTATATATATATATTGTAACGAACGTCTGTGTACACATCTAGAAAAATCTGAAACTCTCTTATCTGTAAATCAGAATATATTATCAATATATTTTTATCATCAAATCCTTTCAACATTCTTAAAAGTTTTAACTATAAACCAGATCTTAGCATTGTTTGAACTTCTTATAATTAACTGAGAATGCATTACTCAAGTTCATTCTTTGTGTATATAAAAACAATTCAACTGTTGGTAAAAAAAATGAAGATGAATTTTTTAAATTGAATTTTAATTAAAACTTTTGAAAGTTTTAGTGAATTTTTTCTATGGAAGCACTCATTCTGTTCAATACTTGGATGCTTTGCCCCTGATATATATAAATGTGCTATTATATATATATATCAGCTCATTTTATTTAGACTACGTAATGATGTCTTTGTTTTTACTTTGTATTTCCTTATTAATCAGCTAAAATTGGATCAGCCAGAGATAATTTTTCAGATGATATTCAGTCTATGGTTCAAGAATAGCAGCATTACTAGTCAGCACTCCATTTTCAGCAGCAAAGGATAAGTTTTGTGATGACAGCCATATCACACCTTTAGACTACCATTGACATTGTATCACTACTTCTAAAGGCTTCCATAGTGTTAAGTCACACACATATTCTCCTTCTCAGTGTTTGATATAAGCAGCTTTGGATATTTTAACTTTTAACATTACTGGTGACTTCCTTTGTGGCACAAAATGATAGAGCAACATGAATGAATTAAATCAACTGATACAGATATGTGCTTTTCAATAAGCACTATTTGCTTGTTTAAATTAATAATTTCCTTTTACACCTATCTTCTGCATAGCAACATTGTTCACACCCATTTGCCTTCTGCATGGGTACATTGTTTACTCCCACCCACAGTGCAGATTCAAATTTTACCCTTGTTGCCTAACAACAAGGTCCATTTATAAATTTTTATTATAAACGAAAATATTAATTTTAACAAATAAATATTACAATATATTTTTTTATATCTTAAGGATAGTATGCCAATTAGAAACTTTATAATATGTATCTTCTAACAAAAATACATTCTTTCTATTTACAATTCTTTAAAGTTATTTTAAAAATTACAGTTGCTTTTTTTAGTAATTGTAATTATAAATGTTGATGCTTTATCATTAAAGAAATGTAATAAACAAATATGCAGGATGTATATAGCAAAACTTTAATAATGTTAATTAAACATGATGTTTTAGCATGCTTTCAGCTTAGAAAAGCCATATGCATAGCAGTGATACAAAATAGGGGTAAAATATAATGAAGATTAACAAATAGTTCAAAAAACTATTTTTTTGTTTATTAGTACAGCTTCATTCCAACATGCTCTATATGTGTAAACAGATTCTGAATTTGGTTCAGTCGCATATAGATATTTAAGTTAGGTAGCTGGATTTAAAGACATTTTCATGTCCTAAAATTTCAGAGTTTCCTCTTAAATATATGTATGAAATAAGTGCTGGTTTTTTGAGTTGATATTTTAGGTCTAGTGTTCCGAATATTCTAGCTCTCCACTGACATGAGCCATAAGCTCGAAACCAGTTGGTCTGGAGATGGGAGTGTTCTGGGTAGAGATTTTAAATATTTTCTCATACTGCACTTATTAATTAATAGCTTGTTTGAGCTATTGGTATGCTCTCTGTGTGCATTTTTGTAACTACAAGCTTATTGAAAGTAACGTCACGTTATATATAACTTGCTTTTTTAATTATTATAATTTTACCTTTATGGTTTTAGCTATTCTGAGGCTATTAGAATATTGTAGATCTGAATTTGTTTTAGTCCCATATAGCTATTTAAGTTAGATAGCTGGAATTAAAGACATTTTCATGTCCTAAAATTTCAGAGTTTCTTCTTAAATATACATATGAAATAAGTGCTGGTTTTTTGAGTTGATATTTTAGGTCTAGTGTCCGAATATTCTAGCTCTCCACTGACGTGAACCATAAGCTCAAAACCAGTTGGTCTGGAAATGGGAGTGTTCTGGATAGAGACTTTAAATATTTTCTCATACTGCACTTATTAATTAAAAGCTTGTTTGAGTTATTGGTATGCTCTCTGTGTGCATTTTTGTAACTACAAGCTTATTGAAAATAACGTCACGTTATATATGATTTGCTTTTTTAATTATATATATATGTGTGTGTGTGTGTTAAATGCAAGTTCATAAAAACAATATCACGTTATATATGGCTTGGCTTTGTTGATTATTATAATTTTGCCTTTAAGGTCTTAACAATGATAAGGCTATTAATATATGGTAGATCTGAAATCTGGTTCAGTCCCATATAGCTATTTAAGTTAGATAGCTGGAGTTAAAGACATTTTCATTTCCAAAAATTTTAGAGTTTTTACTTAAATGTTATATATTAAACAAGTGCTGGGATTTGAATTGATATTTTAGATCTAGTGTCTGAATATTCTAGCTTTTCACTGACATGAGCCAAAAGCTCGAAACCAATTGGTCTAGCGATGGGAATATTCTAAATAGAGATTTTAAATATTTTTCTCTTACCTGGCAGTTATCAATTAAGAGTTTGTTTGAGCTATTGGTATGCTCCCTATATTACATATTTGTAAATACAAGCTCATAAAAGCAAGGTCACAATATATATTGATTTATTGATGATTATATATATATTATTAAAAAGCGGTCAACATTTAGACAATAACAATCAACAATTTAAAACTGTTGGCAGGGCAACCTCATTTTTAATAATAAAGGTGAATTCCACCTTTATTGTTAAAAGAAGTTTCCCTAACCGTTTGAAATTGTTGATTGTTATTGTCTAAGTGTTGACTGCTTTTTAATGATTACTTTCAAACCCATTTAGCCTTAAGCATTATTAAATTTATAGTTATATTAGAAAATACATTAATTAAAATTTGTTAAAAAGAACAAAAAATATAAACGTCACTTAGGAGCGCTTTCAACTATTTTTGTAGTCTTTGTAGTTGAAAGCGCTCCTAAGTGACGTTTATATTTTTTGTTATTTTTAACAAATTTTAATTACTGTATTTTCTAATATTTATTCATAGGTTTATGTCTATTATTTTGAGAATGCACACATCGTTTTGTAGTATTATATATATATAGTATTGTAACAGAATAATCCCTTATATCACTATTCCAATTGGAGTGATCAATATACTACTGTATTTTATAATAAGCATACTGAAGGACATTATAGGAGTAAATATTATTATATATAATGTTTAACGCATACAGCAATATTTCCTGTTTACTATAGAATATATTTCTTAAGGTCTGAAGTTATTAGAAAATTTAATTGTTTTGAGTAGATGAAGCTTCAAAATGGTACCATTAGCATGGTTCAAACTATAAGAATGATATTTATTTAATTCAACCTAGCTTAGGAAGCAGTAAGAAATAGGTGAGATATTGCACAACTAACACTGCTGAATGGATTGCATGAATAGAAAATGTACACAGAAACATATAGTTAATAATAGTGGTTTATTTTATCATATATGTGATGTGTGTCAACATGTTATAACAATAACATAGAAAAATGCGTAAAATAATGTACACCTTGTTAAAATATTTGATATCCAACTGTAATGGCGAAAACATTAATCTTTATTAAAATTATTTGAGATTAAAAATAGTATTTCCCTTTATTTCAAATACCTGATAAATTATATTATATACAGACGATTTTATCAAATACAGCTAATTAACCGTTTATATCATCGAATAAGTTTTTTTTCTGACATATAAATTAATTATGTTTAACTAAAATTAAACCAAAGTACTTTTTACATGAGTCCTTCTTTTGTCTTCTTTACTTGTTCATGATTTGTTTGTCCATTTATAAATAGAAATAAAACAAACTAACTCCTTTTTAAAACTTGTTTTTTATATGACTATTTTGAAAATAAGAACTATGTGCTTGATATATTAAATTATTTGTCCATTTATGTGTTTTTTATTTCTTCATTCATGTTTATTTCTTTTAGGTAAACAAGACTTGTCATGGTTCATTTGACGCTGAATTTAGAACTGCTATAAATTTTTAGTTCAAGAAATGGTGGTCTTTCATATTTCTTTTGAAACATGATCTAACATTTCACTAAATTCATAAAGCTTTCACTTTTATGAAGGCATAGTTTAAGGTTATAATGTGTCCTACTTACAAATCCATTATTGTGTATTTTTTTAATCTACTTTTAAAATCTGTTATAGTTAATTCCAGAAGAGAGAGGCACCAATTGAGAAATAAGTATTTAAAGATTACTTCTAGCCATTCTTGGGTTTTGGAATAGTTATCACAAAAACACCATCCTACATTTTTAGAGCTGATTGTGCTAGTTGTTAAGGAGCCACAAGCTGCCTTTAGTCTTCCATTTGATCAAATATTGCTTCTATGTCATACACAGCCATCAATTATGTTTAAACAAATACTATATATATATATATATATATATATATATAGTATATATTATAATATATATATATATATATATACACTTCTGACATTTTTTCTGTTTGAGAGTCTATATTCTTTGATAGCCCTTCTTACAAACGCTTCAATCAAATATTCAATTGGAAAAACACTGGATAACTGATGGCTGGAACACTGGCTGTGTGGCTGATGAACTGTTCTTTGGCTACATAACTGGTGAACTGACTCTGACTAAATATGTAAAAGCCGAACTGACTTTGATTTAAATTTTCAGCCCTATTTATCTATAACATAGTTGTTTTCAAAAAATACATAATTAATGTAATTGAATCTTCTCTATACCAAACTAAGTTAATTATGTAGCCCAAGACTACGTTTTTTTTCATCTGGCAGTCTTAAATATACAGCTCAAGGCTATAGATATTTTTGAATGCTTAGCCAGCGGTGTTGTTGTTCAAATTATTTAATTAATTACAAAAATAATGAATAAAATATTAATTTAATATTTCAGTTTTTTTCTTTCTTGACATATTTGTGTATTAAAATATATGCTACACAAATGACAAACTCTTCAACTTTCTAGTTGATAAAAATTTTCGTTATATCGATAGTAACGCAAACATATACGAATCAAAAAATAAACCTTAAAAAGCAGGATTCATTGAGCATTATGATTAAATAGTTGTTTTTATATATGTAAACTATGGTACTAAGTCACATTATCCTCCACCTAACGTGGGAAATGAAATTGGCTTGAACTCTTTCTGATAACTTAATATAACTCAGCCAATTTCATTTCATAATTAAAATGAAACAATTTTTATATTAGTCAAGATCAGCTATATATTAATATTTCCACAGACTTACAAGCTGGGATACCATTCCCTAGGCCACATAAGGCTTTTTAGGCAAAAGTAGTTTTACTTATCTGATTTTGCAAATATAAATGCCATGCTAAGTCTTTTATCACAAAATACCTTAGTAATCTGCCTTTTCAGATGTAAGATTCTGGCATACTTTATAATAACTGTCTGATATTTTTTCATACATGGATATTGTTATAAATTACTTGAGTTTGCAGACCTGAATTTGTCGTATTTTATTTAAATGACTTTGCAGATATAAAATTCTTTTTTTGAAAAAGTGGTGATTCTTGGTGTACTGTGTGCATGCCACTTCCATCACTATGATAGAAAGAAAACCCCATCACAGAACACAAATATGCAAGGCAGCATGAGCACCAGACAAGCTATGTCAATTTAAGCACAAATTCAACTTATTATCCAAAGGACACTTTTAAAAAAAGGAATGTTTGCTAAAGTAGAAAGCCCTGTTTATGTGTTTATGACTTATAGGCTCCAGACCCATAGCAGAGTACTCCACTTGGCAAACAACACTTTCACTGGTAGAAAGCCCTACTTCTTTGAGAAGCTTATTTGGACAGATTTTAAAATCTTGATATGTGTTGTGCTGAAATAATAACTTTTGGAGCATCATGAACATTTTTAATCCCTACATCTATGAGAAAAATCATCCAACCACTATCAAAACTGAAAGCAAAGCTATCACATTTTTCAAAATTTTCTCCTATTTCTGCAAAATATCTTTTTTTCCCCTCGTTTCTGCTTTATAATTTTATTATTCTCTCTTTCTCTATCAGAAGCATGACTGCATTCTGCTTTGGAAGATTGAACATCATGATCAGATCTATTATAATAAAACTTTTTGATGAAATGTTCACTTCTGTACCATCTAATAATCCATGTTTTGGTACTAACATCATTAAGCAAAAGGAGAGTATTTGACTCACATGCAATATTTTTTAAATATACTTCATAAACTTAGAAAATATTTTTGTTAATAAACGACTTATAATTAAGGTAGTTAGTAATATAAAAAAAATTTAAAAAAAATACAATACCTCCATGTGAGATCTTATATTCAATATCTAAAACAAAAAAAAATGGAAATTAGCCTATTAGAATTTAAAGAAGTGATATTTGGATTCTAAAATTCCTTTAGATATGCTAAGTCAAAAAGACAATTATTAATGGGAATGATTGTTTACTATGTATTTAATTATCATAAGTTTGTGATAGTCATGGCAAAATTTCTTTACATTTATAATTACATTATCATTCTATTTTTTTAAATTTTGGAAACAACAAATATTTTTTATCACCCACAATCTATTCTATACAATCCATTGGGTGAAACATTTAGAGAATAGCCAACAAAAATTAAAATCCAAAAGATCTTTAAGTAACTAAAAAAAAAACACATTATAAATAATATTAATAAAAGAAAACAATCATAAATTTATACTTCATACATAATAAAACACATACATATACATATATAAAACACATACATATACATATATATAAACCACTTTACAAATAATAATATTAATAAGCGAATAATTAATTTTGAGGAATCACAAATTCATACGTAAACGGTATCTATAAATTTTTGTACAGTGAGTAATATACAGGGAGTTTGAACTCAAACTTTTACACTACCCTCAACCATCGACGCTATCTCATACTGTTGATATACTTAATCACACACATGTCGAGAAGATAAATGATCACCAATATACATATTTCATGCTAAACCCGCACTTGTCAGTTGGTACAGATTATTATCTCCACACACACATACAATCAAATCTCAGCTTATATTAAGATAGCCAGTCTTCATACTTTAATGGACAGGCTTCAAACCACTCCACCACACAATTCTTCAGCCTTTCATTTTATTGAAAATCTGATTATGGAATGCTGAAAGTCCATCTTAATGCCAACATTAGCATCCTACCCATGTCGACCACAAGTCACTCTGATCCCTCATGTACAGGACATAATCCAGTGAGTAAGTAAAATACCATTAGTATATATATATATAGTTTAAAAAACAAATAATAATTAATTAAATAAAGTAACAATAACATAATAATACATTATACTATAGCAAAAATATTTTTCATTATATTATCTTTATGAATTATTTTTAAAAAATAAGGAACTTGTGCCAGAATCAATCAATATCACGTGATTACTTCAAAAACATTAATTTTAATATTTTACACTCCCTGTAATAATCAAAATTTTTTTGACATCTATTTATAATCACAAACTTTTTAATCAAAAACCTTACAGTTTTTATCATTTAAATGTTTCTAGAGAACATAATGAATATGTGAATTATATTGGAATCACAAAGAACAGAATTAAAATTAAATTGGGAAAACATTTAACAAATAAAAATTATAATATTTTGAACATTCTTAGGGATGTAAATATTTTAATTATGATATTAAAATGGTTGAAAATTTTGAGACTTAGCAAGAAATGTCACTTAAGGAAGCTCTATATTTATATATATAAAATATCTATTTTAAAGAAAATAATGAAAGAAAAATTATTAGTAGATTGTTATAATGGGCTTACTTTTTTTAATATTAATGGCCATTGATTTATTGATTGACACTTATAATAAGGATACAAATAGAAATTTAAAAAAAGATATTTTAAATTTAAAAATATAAGTTGGATGAACATGAGTGATATTTTAAATTTATAAACAAATGGTCGTTGGTTTTTTTCTTAAAAAAGGGCATTCGTGTAGTATTTGTATTGGTTTCATGTTTTCGTTATACATATATTGTAGGAATGTAACCAGGATTGTATAAAAATGATCAAAACATTTATAATTATAGTCAATGATTGGTGGCCTAATGGTTAGTATAGCTGCCTTCCAAGCAGATGAGCTGGGTTCACTTCCGATCAACGCATTTAACGTATGAAAAAAAACATTTATAATTATATATAATATCTTCATGAAATCAATAGAATAAAAGTTTTGAAGAACAAAATATGGTTTTTATAAAGTTTAAAAAATTGAATAGTTGGAATATTATAGTTGTAAATTTGAATTTAAATATCTTAAAATTGCTTATAAAATAAGAAAAAAATTGATAAAAAAGTAGAATTTATAAATTTTGTATTAATAAATATTTTTAAAAACTCATTAAATTTAGATTATAATTTAGTTTTTGTCATAGAAATTATTGGCAATTTGTACAAATTGTCTATGTTAATGAATCCATATTCACATCATTGTTGATTATTTATTCAAATAAGAAAATTTGGTAGTTGTGCACTTTGTCCAATGTTGCCACTCGATGGCATTGTTTCTCTGCAAAAGCACAGAAATATGCCATGTACATGGCCTAAATTACAGGCCTAAATTACAGCTATGGCATTGTTTCTCTGCAAAAGCACAGAAATATAACATTTACATGACCCAAATTACAGCCTATAGAACAGTTCTGTTCATATTAGCCATTAGCAGACCTAGATATTATAGCCCACTAATGTGCATGGCATCACTATGGAAATAGTGAACATTTTACAGATCATTACCGTATGGTGTGAGGGTGTATGGTATTCAACTGGCCATAAGTGTTTTAATATGCATTCGAAGTAACAATCTTAAAACTTATCTGATGTACTATTACATACTAATAATTGTAAACCTGTTACCATGTTTTCCTATACATCTTGTAAAGTGAAAAAATTTCAAAAGTGTAGGCTCCAGAACCATGTCACATAAGTCAATCGAAAAGGCACATTTGCGGGAGAACAGCTATGAGAGGAATAAAATGTCTGTGTTTGTAGCAAAACCATCATTTCTCACTCTCCACCACCGCACAGTTAAGGTTCCAGCACTACACATTGAAAGCCTTCTTTGCTCATATGAGTGCATGTATTGGCCAATCCTTCAGATCAGCAAAACCATCAGACCTCCGCCCTGCACATGCCACTGCTACACACTGAAATGTATAATGTAATTATAAATTGTAATTTAGAAAATAATGTTGGTTCATAAATCACGATAATGTAATTAAAAATGTAATTTATAAAATAATGTTGGTTCATAAAATTTTTAAAAATATTTTGAAAAATTGTTGGAGAACAGAAAGCAAAAAATTATTGGCCCAGTAACGTTACATTTCATTACAACGAAAATTTCACTTTTTAAATTATATAGGTAATAAAACTTTTACAAAAAAAAATGAAAGTCATTTTATATTCTTCAAATATTCTAATAAAAATTATTAACACTTTACTAAATTAACTATCATTATAATTTTGATGATATTACCAAACATAACAACTTAAATTTTGCAAAGATTTAAAAGTTTATTATGATAATTATAAAAAATACCATATCAATAAGTAATATTAGTGTCTAATTTAAACAACTAGTTTTTTGCAATAAATTATTTTATAACTTAAAGTGAACATTTTCAAAACGGTTAATGTAAGATTTTATTTACCCTGATCCATAAATTGTTTTATACAATCACTTATTATATATCAGTATCCCATCTAAATCCATTGATTTCAAACTTATATGTTTAATTTAGATAAATGTTTAAATAATAAACTATCATTTAACTTTTAACTTGATTTCAGAACCTAAAAAGTGATTAATTTCTTTCAAAAATGTTTAAAGAAGCTTTATAACTAAAATAAACATTTTGATTTAATTTTTATCTTAGTAAAATAAATGGATCCCCCCCCCCCCTTTTCATTCAAAATTACGTTATTATTTACAATTTAAAAAAACTGCAGTCTGTCTTTACGATAATTTCCAAATAAAAATTTTTCATTATTTAAATTACTTTTAACTGATTAGCTCTTTTAGAGTGATTTATAAAAATTAGAACAAGCAAACATATTTGCTTCTGGTAACTGCAAAAATCCATAGCTCAATCCATTATTTAACTGCATGTACATTTTGTAATTAGTTATAAACTTCTTTAAAAAAATTTTAATCAAATATTTTAGCCTAAATTTCTCTATGTTCTCAGTGCAATTCTACATAATAAAATAATAGTCAAGCATTGGAGGTCGAAAGGTCAGCGACAGCTGCTTTAAAAGCAGTTGTTTCAGGTTAGCGGGTTCACTTCCCAGCTGATGCTATGACATGAGAAAAATAAATGGTTGTCGTCATCGATGAGCCACCATATCCCACTGGATGGCGCTGTTTTCGCGCTAAAATACATAAAAATGCCGTTTACCATGGCCGACATGTTCGAACCCATGTTTTCTATAATACAATTTTTTTGTTGTACTACAGATTGCAGGCCGCTATGTCGTGTCGCAGTACAGCATGTATGTTTACTCAGCAAATACATTTTCCCAATTCGCACAATTTATAAAATGGTTACGGCTTGGTGAGAGATGTGTTTTTTTGAATTGGATGGAAATGTTATTTTCATTGGATTTTTTATTTTATTTTAAAGTTTTGAAATGTTCAGATTTTGTAAAGTAATAATTAACAGACTTTTTACACCATAGTGTATTGAAGTTTTAAGTAGTAAATCTTGACGAGATATAGGTATAAAGTGAATTGGAATTAGGTAACGCATCAAGTAACGTACTGTTCGTAACATTTTCACAAGACATTTTAAGATTGTACCGTGTGTATATTTTTGAAATAAAAAAGAGCGTTAACACAAAAATATCCAGTAAGAAAAGTACAATTGTACACTGTTTTTTTTAAATGTCATAAAAAGCATATATTATAAACATTTTATATATATATATTTGTCGTTGTTTAAAAAAGTTTTAGTTTCTTTCTTTTCTCTGACTACTGTTATACTTTGTTGAATATAGTTTACGTTTATTGTTATCGTTTATTTTATAGATGTTAGTAAAAAAAAAATTTACAAAAATACGATTTTGATATTTTTTATTTTAACCATAAACCTGACCCTAAACTAACCCTAAAACTAACACTAAACCTAACTGTAACAACTTTTATTTTTAGTTGTCATTCTATTTGAAATAAAAAATAGTGATAAACAACAAAAAAAAAAGCCATAACCCCAGTAAAAAAATCTCCGATAGAAAATTGATTTTTTTAATAAAAAGAAAGCTAAAAAAGACGAATCAAATTATAATTTCTTTATTTTATTTTACATTTATTATTATCATTTAATTTGTATACATTAATAAAAAATATTTAAAATTAAATAATATTTTAAAAAGATGATTTTCTTTTGTTTTTATTTTCGCATTACAAAAAACACATCAAAATGATTATAATTAATGGCCCGTAAATGATCATATTTTATAGTTTAAGTGTAATAACTGCACCATCCAGATGGGATATGGTTGCTCATCAACGACAACCAAATAAATAAATAAATAAAATAATATTTCTAATCAATGGGCAACAAACAACAGTCCAAAGTCACGTGTATGTCATATTTGAAGCCAAATCATCGATTCATTATCTAATCAAATTCTAAACCATGTAATCAAATAAATTGTCTTTTCAGAATTTATTTTATACTTATAGACAAACATTAACTTTAAAAAACCTACAAACAAACTTTGATATCAGTATCCACTGAGATTTTGAATCAAAAAAAAGTCACAATTTAATCATAGACTTTTTAATTGCATCATACATCTATTTCAATTAGTCGTTTAATAAATATTATTATTGTTGACATTGTATTTTTTTGCTAACATTTAGTTATAAAGATATACCTTATCATATCTCAGCTTGCCTTCAAATAATGGACTAGTCCAGGTAGTCACTTATCTAGATTGGACTGAGCACTTATCACCGTGAACCTAGTCTATATAGTTAAATAATGTATAGTCAATGGCAAAAACAGGCCAGTAGGCATTGATGCTTAGTGACTTCAAATGTCTCTATTAAGTATAGGTATCTGACAATAAATATTCAGTCTTTTTTGAAGGTAGGGTCAGAGAAATATTGACAAACTTGAACAGCAGTATATTTGATCTTTAGAGTACTACTATCAAAACTGAACTGCAATATATACATTCTCCAGAGAACAAATGTCAAACCTGAAAGACAGCATTCACATGTATACACATTCTCCAGACAAAAGTTACCAAAGCTAAATGGTTGACACAATGAGACAAATCCATGTTCATAACTGTATCATTGGACATACTCATGAGGCAGGCTTGCTAAAATGCAGATGGAAATAGTAGAAAACTTATATGGGCAATTGCAGTTTCTTCTTCTATAGTTCATTCCAGAACTAGGAGCAATACCTTACCAACAGTAGTAGGTGAAGTATAACTATTGTAAATATATTGTAAAAATGAATGTACATTGGTTTTTATATTCTGTAATAAATATGATACTAGAAACAGATGTGATTGTATTTTTATTCATTTGTATTTACATGTGTTATATATATGAAATAATAACAATATAGAATGATAACAATTGACAATGATTGCAGATTGTCAAGCTAATTTTCATAACTAGGGTATATAGAATGAAATAAAATCAGTGGAACCCAGATCTCATGTCTGACAGATACGGGTCACCAACTACTCCAGAAATATAAAGAAATCAAATGAGTCCAACACGCGACAGGTATAAAAACAAAAGTCAAAAGACTCAAAGACTTTTCCCTGCTATAGTGCTGGTGAATGCATGTTCAAGAGATAATATCCCAGGTACTTGGCGCCTGTAGGTAATCCAGCTGACTAGGACTGTGAACAGATCATACTGATCTTTTATTATTTTATAATGCCCAACTGGGCTCTTCGTGATTAATTAAATTATACCTGTTGCAGATAGAGTGAACTTATTTATAAACTTTTAACTTTGGTACATGGGGAGCATTAGAATAGTAAGATCCCCAACTGTAATAGTTAGTTCTCCATATTATATATATATATATATATGTGTGTTAGCTATTTATGTATATTAACCTATTTATTGTATATTAAACTATTATATTCAATACCTTGTCTGTTTACTAAACAAAAGTTATCATTGCTGATCCGTAGGCAAAAGCTGGGACACAGCAAATTATGTGGCACAGTCTGGAGTAAACCTTGTAAACAGGGGAGGGAGGATTCATTAGGAAATAGTGTTTAATAGCAAAAATCAAACAGTTTAGATTCGTAATAAAAAATGTATTCGTTGGGTCAAAATAGCATAGGAGAATTCAACATAGATAACGTGTCTGAATGGCCATTATATATAACCCAAATAGAAATTTTTTTTACTTTGAATGGGTTAGATGATAATAAAAAAAAACTCGCAGCACTCATGTGTTTCGCAGGCAAGAGGGTGATTGAAGTTATAAGTAAATATTTTGAACTACCATTGCCTGAGAAGGTTAAATATGAAGAAGTAATTAAAAAATTAAATGAACATTTTAGCCCACATCCCTCTTGTCATATTGTGAGATTAACCCTGTGTAACAGAAAGCAATTAAAGGGTGAGAAAATAAGAGAGTATAATTTGGCTTTGAAAGAATTAGCTAAAGATTGTGAATATGACGATTTTGTAGAGGAAATCCTTATGGATCAATTACTCTGGGGGATAGTCAATAACAGGTTTAGGCAACAATTGTTAGTAGAACCTGAATTGACATATGAAATGGCCATTAAGAAGGGCATGGTGTACGAGCTCATTTTAGAGCAAGCTCAGGCTTTTAGAGCAAGGCTGGAAGAGAATGCAAAAATTGGCGTTTTCAAGACAAGTAATGAGAACGGTAGCCCTTGTGAGTCAAAAAGTAATCACACTAAAATTACCTGTTACTGTTGTGGTAAATTAGCCATACTAAGAAAGAGTGCAAATGGAACAAAAACTCATGTTTCAAATGCGGTAAAAAAGGGCATTTGGCGCTAGTGTGTAAAAAAGAGGGTAAAATTGAAAACCCTATGTCAGAAAGTAGGGGAGGGAAATTAATAAAAAAAACCACAATTAAAAATCTATATGTGAAAGAGATAAAGCAGTTTATGATTAAAGTGAAAATTCAAAAAAAGGAAATAGAAATGGAAATAGACAGTGGATCAGCTATTTCTATAATGTGTCTTACAGATTGGGAACGTTTGTCAGCAACTAATTTTAAGAGTTCGCTAGAGAAAACTAGCATTAAAGGGAAAGATGTAAATGGTCACGAGCTTAAAATTTGCAGACAGATTACAGTGCCAACCCAGTATAACGGTAAAAAACGAAATCTACGTTTGTATATTATAAATGCAAAAATTAATCCCATTATAGGTAGAGATTGGTTCAGTGAATTAGGAATAAAAATTAATATTATTAAAGGGATTTCTGTAGATCAGAAAATAACTAGGAAATACCCAGAGCTTTTTAACGAAGAATTAGGGTTGATAAATACTAAACCAGTCGAAATAAAATTAGAAAATGCATGTCCTGTAGTTTGCAAACCACAAAAAGTGCCGTTGGTGCAAAGAATGAAGGTTGAAGATAAACTTAAATCTTTAGTCAAAAAAAGGAGTATTAATACCCATCGAAAGCTCAGATTGGGCTACACCGTTAGTGATAATAACTAAACTGAATGGGGATGTTAGGTTGTGTGGGGATTACCAGGTTACAATAAATAAATATTTAAATAGGGGAGCCTACCTGGTCCCAAACGTAAGGGAAATATTGGCGGGGCTACAAAACATTTCGTATTTCACCAAGTTAGATCTAAACTCAGCATTCCATCAGATTCATGTAATGAATAAATCAGCGGAAAAATTAGCACTTACGACCCATATGGGCTTATATAAATGCAACAGACTATCGTTTAGCATTTCTATAGTGCTGAATATTTTTCAAGCAAAGATTAATGCTTTGTTACATGGTTTAGAGGGAGTAATTCCATACTTCGATGATATATTTGTCACGGCAAACTCGGAAGATAAGTTACGAGAAAGGCTCATCACTGTGTGCGAGAAATTACAGAAATTAGGGGTAAAACTGAATGCACAAAAGACCGTATGGATGGAAAAAGAACTAACCTTTTTAGGTCACTTAATTTCAGACAGGGGCAAGAAACCATCACCCCAGAAAGTAACGGCAGTGATGAATGCCTCTCCACCAATCAATGTTAAACAGCTGCAAGCATTTTTGGGATTGATGAACTTTTTTGAGCCTTTCTTGAAGCATAAGGTCAGATTGCAAAACCATTATATGATTTATTAAAAAAAAATCAAAAGTGAAAATGGAAAAAAGTGCATCAAGAGGCTTTCCAGCAAATGAAAGCCTTACTATCATCAGATAAACTGTTAGTGCATTATAATAGCAATTTAGAAGTACGTTTAACCACTGATGCATCTGAATGGGAGGTAGGAGCAGTACTATCTCATTCATGCTACAAGGGAGAGTGCCCCATTGCATATGCATCAAGGACTCTTTCAAAATCAGAAAGGAACTACAGCCAATTAGACAAAGAGGCACTGGCTATTATTTTTGGCCTTAAAAAATTTCATCAATTTCTGTTTGGCAGAAACTTTACAATAATTACTGATCACAAACCACTACTTTGAATTCTAGGCCATGATAGACTGGCACCTGAACATTTAAGCCCATGCATGATGTGCTGGAGAAATATTTTGGCAAGATATGATTATATTCTCCAATATCAAAAAGGCAAAGAAGTAGCACATGCAGATGTGCTGTCACGTATTCCAGATAAACAAGAGAAAATTAGTACAGAGGTTGAAAAAATTATATAGATGCATTAAACTCGTACATATTAAATAGTAAAAGGGTAGAAAACTGGACAAATTCCGATCAGGGCTACCAGATATTAAAACAATGGATTAAAAATGGCTGGCCATATTCAAGGCCTGAATATGTTGATCCGAGTTTTTGGGCAAATAGAAATAAATTATCAACTTGTAAAGACTGTGTGCTAATGGGTGATCAGGTTGTGATTCCTATGGAAGGCAGACAAGTTTTAAATTTACTGCATGAAGGGCCCAGGAGTGGTACAGGCAAAAGCACTGGCTCATAGCTACATATGGTGGCCAAAAATATCAAGAGACATTGAGCAAAATATTAAAAAATGTGCACCATGTCAGAGACAGATGAATATGCCAACCAAGGAGTACAACTCATGGCCAAAGGCAACAACAGCTTGGCAAAGACTTCACATAGACCATGCTGGTCCAATAAATGGGAAGATACTATTGGTGATTATTGATGCATATTCAAAGTGGACAGAGTGTAGAATAGTGAAAGATGTTAGTGCCAATGAAACTGTTAAGATACTGAGTGCAGTATTTGCTTGCCACAGACTGCCAGAAACAATTGTGTCTGACAATGGAACAGCATTTACAGCTACAGAAACTGAAGAATATTTCCAGAAGAATGGTATCAAACACATATGTACACCAGCTTACCACCCGGAGTCAAATGGACTAGCTGAAAAGGCAGTACAGAATATAAAGAAAGCCTTAAGAAAAATAGATAATCAAGATATTCAGAGTGCTATCAATGATGCAATGCTGCATCAACATTCAATGCCATCAACAGCTATGAGACAGTCACCAGCAGAATTACTAATGGGCAAAAAATTGTGCATTAAATTATCACTACTGCTTCCAAACCCAACCGAAAAAATGGACAGTGAAAATTATACAAACACTTTCGCAAAAGGCAATAGAGTTTGGATCCGAGATATGCTACGGAAAAAATGGGTTTAAGGGATAATTACAAAATTGTTATCACAGCACATAGTAATCAGCCAGTTACAAGATGACACAACATATAGAAGACATATAAACCATCTCAGACATCGTGTTGTAGAAGAACTGCAAATGTTGACACCTATCCTAAATGAAGTAGGATTACAGGACCAAGAGAAATTGGATATAGTGCAAAAAGCAGAAACAGAAGAAGAGACAACACCTGACAATAATGAAACAGATGTGATTCCTATGCCAAGGTCAGATGAAGGAACAATGGATATATGCCAATCAATAAGGAAAATACAAAAGCCCTTTGTCTAAATAATAGAGTAGCCATTTCTGGAGTAAGGGGAGGAGTGTTATATATATGGAATAATAACAATATAGAATGATAACAATTGACAACGATTGCAGATTGTCAAGCTTCATAACTAGTGTATATAGAATGAAATAAAAGCAGTGGAACCTGGATCTCATGTCTGACAGATACGGGTCACCAACTACTCCAGAAATATAAAGAAATCAAACGAGACTGACATGTGACAGGTATAAAAACAAAAGTCAAAAGACTCGAAGTCTTTTTTCTGCTACAGTGCTGGCAAATGCATGTTCAAGGAGATATTATCCCAGGTACTTGGAGCCTGTAGGTAATCCAGCTGACTAGGACTGTGAACAGATCGTACTGATCTTTTATTATTTTATAACGCACAACTGGGCTCTTCGTGATTAATTAAGTTATACCTGTTGCAGATAGAGTGAACTTATTTAAAACTTTTAGCTTTGGTACATGGGGAGCATTAGAATAGTAAGATCCCCAACTGTAATAGTTAGTTCTTCATATATATATATATATATATATGTGTGTGTGTGTGTTAGCTATTTATGTATATTAACCTATTTATTGTATATTAAACTATTATATTCAATACCTTGTCTGTTTACTAGACAAAAGTTATCATTGTTGATCCGTAGGCAAAAGCTGGGACACAGCAACATGAATCTGTGATTATCACATATATAATCCAAACTAAACATAATATACCTTAAAATTCAAGATATACAATGTTTGTTTAATTTTCAAAGTCAGAATCAATCAAAATAAAAACAAAGTGAACATTATAATTGTAGATATGTATGCAATCATTTTGTTTATATATATGTAATCTTATATTGAATATTTATAAAAACAGTAATTACATATATATAAAATATAACTTTAAAATTTTTTATCCACTTGGGAGCCTTTTGACTATCCTTGTAGTCTTTGTCAACTAACACTTTGAATGGCTAATCTTCCCACAATTCCATGATCTTAACGTTTGCGGCCTGTCTGTTAATTAAGTCTTGTTTGCATTTGTATATTAGCATAGCTTCCTTCATTTTCTTTTTGTTGTGATTTTTTTCAATTTGCAATATGTTTATGTTATTATAATTGAAGTAAAAACCATAAATACATGGTTTATTATGGTTATAAAAAACAGATGCTGAAACATTATTATTACTTTATTATAATTGAAGTTAAAACCATAAACACATGACTTATTATGGTAGTAAAAAACGGATGCTGAAACATTATTATTTACTTTGCAAATAATAATAATAATATTTTAGCATCTGTTCTTTACGACCATAATAAGTCATGTATTTGGGATTTTAACTTCAATTATAATAACATAAAAAATATTGCAAATTGAAAAAAAATAACAATAAAAAGAAAATAAAGCAAGCTATGCTAATATACAATTACAAATAAGTCTTAATTAATAGACAGGCCCAAACCTTAAGATCATGGAATTGTGGGAAGGTTAGCCTTTCAAAGTGTTACTTGACAAAGACGATGATAGTCGAAAGAGCTCCTAAGTGGATAAAAAAATTTAAAGTTATATTTTACATATATCTAATTACTTATAAATATTCAATTATAAGATTATATATATATATTATAAATCAATATATAATATTACACCCACGTCATACACATTGTAACAAAATGAAAATGTGAGCCATGAAAGAATGATCCTGTTTTAATAATGCTCCACAAATTGCGATACCATTTGTAACAGAATAAAATATGATGTTAAGGTCATATTTAATAGTTCCACAGAATAAAAATATATGCCCTAAAGTTGAATGTCATTAGTGGTAGAATGAAATATGAGGATAGTATAATCTTGGTTATAACCCAATTATTGATCGCCATTTATAGCAAAATAAAACATGAACCAAGAAAGAACAATCCAATTTGATAATGGCTGTGAATTGTAGTGTGAAAGTAATATAATGAAAATAATAAATTAAGTCAAGGTGAATATCAAACAATGAATAACAATCTAATAATTAATTCAATCTTTTATCAAATCATATGTTTGGACATTATTTATAATGAAATAAGACAGTGATAATAATTGTTACTATTTTTTTTGTTTTTTGATAATTTTTATAAAAAAACAAAAAAAATAGTAACAATTATTATCACTGTCTTATTTCATTGCCCTATAGATTTGAACAACATTTATAATGGATTGTGGAATGAAAATAAGTAAAAAATCATTATTTCAAGTTACCCTAAAATATGAGCATTATTTACAACAGATTAAGGATAAAGCAAGAAAACCTAAATATTATCTAATGAATGTTAATATGTACCTATTAGATAAACCACTTGTAACAGAATGAAATTAATATATTTTTCATGAATCAAAACAACGCTTATAACAATATAAACTAATACTAAAAGTTAAACATTATTTGTATTTAAACAAAATGATTCATGAATGGATAAAAATAATAACTTTAGTATGCTCTACGAATTTATAAGTCGTTTGTAACAAAATGAGAGTTATAAAAATAAGAAACAAAGTCTTTAACATTATAACTTACAAAATATAACTCAATAATTGATCTCTAATTATAACTAAATAAAAGTAAAACAAACTTACCAATGCTATCCCATTGATATCAATATACTCTTATTAAATAAGTCAATTATCATAATATTGAATACTTAATAGTAATATAAAGGGGCTTTATTATTTACAAATTTATGCACATCAAATTTTAACAAGTATATAAAACTTTCTCTTCTAGAATCTTATCATTTTTTAACATTAAATTATAAATAAAGTAAAATAACTTAATGTGAAACTGTAATATAATACAAAATCAATTAATCTATATATCTATCCACTTTCACCAACTTATAATACTATAAAATAAAATTATCCTATTAGTTAACCTTAAAATTTATAATATCCAATCATAACAATATATAAAATGAACGAATGATTCCTATTTGATGCTTATTCAAATACAATTAGCAAATCACAGCAAATTGTTCTTCAATCTAATAAAACTAATTTGTTAAACTTTAGACTATAATGATCAAAATATACAAAACATTGTTAATATTTTATTGTGATCAAATATCAATATTAAACCTAGTATTTAAACTAAATTTGTCATTCACAACAACAAACTTTAAATATAATTAACATAAATTACTCTATTTAATAGAGTTCAAATGTCAATTTTAATATATATTACTTCCATTTTTATAATGTAATAAGATTATGATCGTTATGACTAAATACTAATTTAATATAATATTCAGCTAATAAATAATAGTTTATAAGAATATGCAAATATCTGATCGTAATTACTTGCATTTATCTTCAATACTTATTATATTTGTTCTTTATAAATTACCAATTCAATTCATATATAATTTCTATCTTAATATAACTGTTATAATTATTTGCTAAAAAAAATACCAAATCGATTATATTATTACTATATAAAATATATACCTGGTTCATATAATAACATATTAAGTTCACTACAATGAAAATGATATGTGATTGTAGTATACGTTAACAATCCTACAGTTTGATTACCCAACTGTTTTACACATATTTATAATAAATTATGTATATAAGTCAATACATGAATAACATCTTGTCAAAATACTATTAACTAATAAATTTACATTATAAAATTGAATGACAACTAAGAAAGTTTACTTGTTTTAAAATAATTTATTAACAATAATAATGAATATAAATTAAATATACATATATTATAATGGAGACATTGGGTTTGTAATCACGTTCCTAACATTGTAACTGAATAATATCTAGCCCCAATAATTGGTCAGTAATGGTAATGGAATGGAATAAAATCGATATTTGCACCATTCATTTTATTGTACATTGAGGTACTGGTATGAGTACAAGTCCCTAAAGTTCACTGGTTGTAGATATATCACATTTGATGGTTTCCTTAGTTCTATCATGATGTATATTATTACCATATGATTGATCCTTATGTCCTCAATGTCATGAGTTTTCCTCCTATTCTCATTACTTCTCAGTATTCAAACTCTTTGGTTATATGCACAATTCTAATAAGTTAGTGTGATCATTACCACAAGTTTGATATAAAACTATAATTATTTATATATAAGTTATGTGTATGGTATGGCATGAGTAATGGAAAGTTAGATAAATGAGGAAAATAAAATAAATCATTAACAGCTTTATTTCATTATGGGTGATTTGCAATCTTATATAACTAATTAATTTGACATTTGGGTAAGTCTGATCATCCTTTTAAAAGCTTTCTCTGGCTAAGCATTTATCACAAAACTTGTTGGGCAATTGGAAAATGCCCATTGCTTATATCTCACAAGTGTAAGAGAATTGGGTCATGAGATCTATGACTCTTATTTTGACTATTTATAGTCTCTGCCTTAAGTATTACACGATTTTATATTGCTAAGACTACTAATATATGGTATGTCTGAAAATCTCTCAGCCCTATATAGCTATGTGAGTTGAATAGATGGGTTTGAAGACATGTAGCTGTCAAAAAATCAGAGTTTCCACTCAATAAATAATTTTTAGATAAATGCTGGCTTTGGGTTGATATTTTTAGATCTACTGTCTGAAGCCATCCTAGCGCCTCTCTGAGGAGTGACAAAGCATGAAACCATGGTCAGAAGTTAAGGGTGGGTCTCACATAGAAATTTTAAATTCTTTCTCTGGCTAAGCATTTATCACAAAGCTTGCTGGGCAATTGGCAAAAGCTCATTGTTTATATCTCACAAGCTTAAGAGAATTGGGTCATGAGATCTATGACTCTTATTTTAACTATTTATATAGTATGACTGAAGATCTCTCAGCCCCATATAGCTATTAGAGTTGGATAACTGCATTTGAAGACATATAGGTGTCTGAAAACTTTAGATTTTTCACTCAATAGATAACTTTTAGATAAATGCTGGCTTTGGGTTGGTATTTTTAGATCTAGTGTCTGAAGCTATCCTAGCACTTCTCTGAGGAGTGCCAAAGCATGAAACCATGGTCAGAGCTTATGGGGGGTTACTGCCAGAGATATTTTAAATGCTTTCTCCTGCTAAGCATTTATCACAAAGCTTGTTGGGCAATTGGCAAAAGCTCATTGTTTATATCTCACAAGCTTAAGAGAATGGGGTCATGTGATCTATGACTTTTATTTTGACTATTTATAGTCTCTACCTTAAGTCTTATGTGATTTTAAGATGACTAATATATGATATCGCTGAAGATCTCTCAGCCACATATAGCTATTTGAGTTGGATAGCTGGTGATATGTAGGTGCTTAAAAATTTCAGACTTTCCACTCATCTATATAACTTTTAGATAAGTTCTAGTGAATGCTGGTGACATGTAGGCACCTGAAAATTTCAGATTTTCCACTCAATACATAACTTTTAGATAAATGCTGGTCTTGGGTTGGTATTTTTAGATCTAGTGTCTGAAGCTACCCTAGTGCCTCTCTGAGGAGAGACAAAGCGTGAAACCATAGTGAGAGGTTAGGGAAAGTATCTGACAGAGATATTTTAAATGCTTTCTCTGGCTAAACATTTATGACAAAGCTTGTCGGGCAATTGGGAATTCTCATTGTTTATATCTCACAAACTTAAGAGAAATTGGGTCATGAGATCTATGACTCCTATTTTGACTATTTATAGTCTCTACCTTAAGTTGTAAGCGATTTTATATTGCTAAGACTACTAATATATGGTATGGCAGAAGATCTCTCAACCCCATATAGCTATTTTAGTTGAATAGCTGGGTTTGAAGACATATAGGTGTCTGAAAATTTTCAGATTTTCCATTCAGTAGATAACTTTTAGATAAATGCTGGCTTTTGGTTGGTATTTTTAGATCTAGTGTCTGAAGCTATCTTAGCGCCTCTCTGAGGAGTGCCAAAGAATAAAACCATGGTCAAAGGTTAGGGGGGATTCCTGACATAGATATTTTAAATGCTTTCTCTGGCTAAGCATTTATCACAAAGCTTATTGGGCAAGTGGCAAATGCTCATTGTTTATATCTCACAAGTTTAAGAGAATTGGATCATGAGATCTATGACTCTTACTTTGACTAAAATGAAGATTGTACAATAAAAGGGGTAAATATTTTTATTAAAACAAACTAACTAAAATATTAGATGATTATGAATTATTAATAAAATGGAAGGAACATACACATTTACATTCAGATAATAATACTAATCAACTAATTCAAACAGTATATATTATAATTCTCTTCTTCAGTATTCTTCAATGAGCCATCAATGAAAGTATCCTTTGAAGAATAGAAAAGTGAATGTGTGTTTATTTGTATTGGAATCTTATAGTTAGTGTTTAGTTTGTACATGCATTTACTGAAGCACAAGTTATTGTATGACTAATATCTTAACAGTAAATTCTATGGGGTTGTGTAAATTGTTTATTATACTGTGCATGGTCTTTTTATAAAGGCTCCATAGTAGTTAATATTTATTTCATCTGGCAATATTTTTATGTATCTGGTCCATAGTAAGATAAGGCTAGACTCAAGACTTCTGGATAACTTTTTCACGAGTCAAAGAGTTGGCAATTTCTCTGATTTTACACATTCATTGTTCAGCATTTATGCATTCCTTCGTGGAGGCATTTTATTGCAGATTTGAAGAGAAAAAAGAAAAGTAATTAACCCCTTTTGTCCTTTCACTCTATGCAGCATACAAGACAACAGCCTGAAAACAGAAAGGAGCCCTTCTCTGAAGTTGTCCACTTCTTTTATAGTACCCCCAGTTTTCAATCTTTGTGCATATTATATTTTCATCTTTTGTTTTTTTCCTCAGATTAAAAGTTGATCATCTTGTACATTCCTGTTTGCTTTCTATATGCAAAGGTTTTTGTCTACAAATTTCTTCGGTGCCACATTTAATTATCAGTAAAAGAATATTACTCTGATTGTAATCACTTGCGTTTTGGAATTTCTTTCCTTTGTTTATCTGGATTAACAATCTGCATATATTTATATTCCTTCCAAATTTAACTTTATTTCAAATAAATAAATTATATCAAACGCACAAATAACTTTCATTGTATGTATATAAAAAATAAATTATACTAACTAAAAAAAAAAAAAATTGTGTTTGTTGAACTATTTATAATTTCTCTTTTTTTATCTTGTAAATATAAAATGCCAACACTCTTGTAACACTCTTGTACCATATATATATATATATATATATATATCACATATAAATGTCCAGGCGCAAATTCTATACAAGATAGAATAAAATTTATAATTTAGGTTGCGTCACTAATTATGGATAAGACTGTTATTATAGTATTAATCTACAGCTTAGCTCAGTTGGGGGTCATAGAGTCTCGTGGTCATCTAGAATGCAAATGGGATGAGAGAATCATTTACAAACAATAATTATATAATGTTTATTTAGTTATACTATAAGCACTTACTTAAGTTATCAAAAGAAAGCAATTCATGAATTAAATCAAGAATCATGATATGTTCAATACTCCCACCATCCAAGTACATGCCAGACCAATCACGCCACTCATTTAATATGTTTGGGGATCACTGTAACAATAAATAATCTACAGACATTTGATTTAGATTGCACAGCTATACTAATGTTTATTTAAATGATGAAATAATCTCAGGACTCTATTATATGAAGTATAAGTCAATCCTATTATAAGATGATTATTAAGTAATGAGGACTATTGTGAAACTGACAATTATTACAATGAAATAAAGGATGGACAATGATAGAGATCAGGTGCATTTTTGTCTCACATCACCATCTATTTAAATTAAAATAAAATCTATATCTTGGCATTATATAAAGTTTGGATCAATTAATTCAGTATTATTTAAATAAATGGCATATAGTCTTAAACTGATAAGTAATACAGTTTTTAAACAAGGTAAAATCTATATCTTGGCATTATACAATGTTTAGATCAATTAATTCAGTGTTATCTAGATAGATCGCATATACTATTAAACTGATAAGTATTACAATTAGTTTATGATGAACATATATGTGTGTAGAAATGATCAATCAAACATATATGCTTAAATAATTTAGAGGGAATCTTACTTAAATATTCTTTTACAAACACATCGATGATGATTTAACATTAATTTTACATTATCTACAAGCTTGACTAAGTAACATTTAAATTACATAAATCCTATACACTTAATATTTCGAGACACTTCCTCTTATCTGTTATTTTACAATAATATTTATAACTCTATTTATTAAATTATTAGCAATACAAAATAATTATATATATTCACATACCAATGTCTATATCATCTATTCTCATTCTGTGCTCTCACTGAACTAAGAAAACAGTATCAAACAATCAACTAATGCCATTGAAATTATTTCCTTATGCCTATAAATTTATACTTACTGTATGAAATTAAGTAATAATTTATTAAAATTAGCATTAAATAAAGTAAAATTTTGTAACCTAATATTACATTCATAACAGGAAGGTGAATTTCCAGTAATAATAATAAATGAAATAATGTTAATGTGGGTGATATGATTTAACAAGCTACTTAGAACTTACAATTCCAGCGATGGTATCCCTCCACATCTCTAAGTTTATTATATCTCCGAATGTGTGCCATTTATAAATTTACAATCATAATGCATTTATTAATTACATTTTCTATCAGTTTACTTGTGGAATGACAATACGGATGGCACAATGAGCCAATCATTAAATTATAAATCTGACTTCAAGTATATTACAGAAATCACTAAAACAACATACTTTTCTGACACAAATGGTGCAGAATCCAAGCCGACTTATGATCAATGAAGGAATATAATCATCACATCATATATTATCAAATAAGGAAATATATCACGACCCACAAGGATCAATAGGTAAATAAGTAAAAGGAGCATTACTCAATCAGAATAGCATAATTATCCCTTCAATCACCTCTTAAATTTTCACAATCTTTAGCCGCAACCAACAGGAAAACAGACAAGCATAAATCTAATTCTTATAAAATAGCTTATGATAGAGAACACACATGCGAATATATGATCATGTATGAAATATTTTTGAAATCACATCAGACAATAAAATATTATATTAGCATTAATTAAATTATAAATGAATCTAATATCTATGAAAAATTATGAACATCAAATTTCAAATTACTGTAAATACTATAAAATAAACCTGACCATTCAGTAATACAGGCATAAATACTTTTATGTATCTATTTATTATTACTAACTGATGAATAATGATAAAGCATTCAATTTGCACCAATAATATGAGCACGGGAATATATAACATTTTACATAATACAACAAAAGAAAATATTACCGGCTTGGTATAACTTATACCAACCTCTCCGAGAAGTTCTAGAGGAGATTGGGTACACAAATACATAATAATAAATCGAATTAATATCAAAATAAATATAAAAAATAAATAAATGCATCTACCTATCTATCATATGCAATGGAAGAAATGTATATCAAACCTTCTACCACTAAAATAGAAGTTCCTTTTTTATCTTTTTTTTTTGGGTTTATACTTTTTTTTTCCCAGTGTCATAGCATCGGCCGGGACGCGAACCCGCAACCCGGGCAACTGCTTGTAAGGCAGTCGCGCTGACCTCTCGACCACGAATGCAAGACTTTTTAGTTCATACTTGAAACTTTAAAAGAGAAAATATACAAACATTACTCCTGCAGGATAAACATGAATTTGGCAAAACAGCAATAACTTTCAATGTTTTTATGGATTTCTAATGGAAATTACAAGCAGCTTTTGCACATATTTGAATCAAATTATTTGTCATAAAATCTCCAAAGCTCAGCAAAATCATCCAAATAAATGTTTAGGATTCACACTATTTCAACTTTAAACCGTCTTAACTTTCCAGCACTTAATAAAATTTAATAACAATCAGGATGTTATTTGGTCATCCATGCTTATACATATTTCTGATAAATAATTATCAAATACTATTAAGTCATACATTCTATCACTCATATATAGGTGTGAATGGTAAGGTAATTTACCATACATAGCTATTCTAATAATGTAAAGAATTAGAATGAATAATTTCTCTGTTTCAGCCTTATTCATGTGTGTGATCAGATGGATCAGCAATATGAGATGGCACTGAGAGTGGTGGGTCGTGTGAAAGTCTGTGTTCGAACTCTGCATATATTAAAATAAAAATAGGAAACTTATTAAATGAGAATCAATAAAATATTCCATTACACAGTTCATCATAATTTTTTCAATTATTATTAGTATTGTTAATTTATGTACTTACAGAATAACACTATTTATTAAAAATAAATTATAGCAAAATTGTATTAGCATTTTTTTTTTTTACATAATATCTATGCATCTTAAATAGAAGTAAATTCAAATAGTTAGTCGATAAAAGCTAGAGCTGTTTGGACCTTTAAATATTTTTAGCCTTCCATATTGGACAATTGTATCCTGTATCCTTTACAATTACACATTGCCATTTATGCTTGAGTAGTATGAGAGAAGTTTCCTTATTAAAAAGTAAATAGTAGAGAATTTAATGAAAATATTAGGTTCATTTGTTTTATTATATTTCTTTATTTTTTAAGAAAATATTTCACCTTCTCTAAACTTTTTCTGAGGTCTTCTGTTTACTTAGCCATGCCCTTGGCCAACAATATGCAAGAATTTATTACTTGTAAAAAAAAAATGTTAAGAATAGAGTATTGGGAAAAAAATATTAAATTACAAATACTAACTAATAATAAATAAAATAAATAACTTATACATTTTCAAATGAAAGATGTTATGCAATAAATAATCAATAAGAAAAATCATATTAACTTATAGTGTGTGTGTCTGTCTTTCCATTAATCCAGAGGTCTATTAATGACTGAGCTTTTAGAAATATCTATGACAAAATAAATGATGGTATTGCAAGATGGATATTCTGAATGATAATTAGAAATATGAATGAGGTGTGAAATGTGAAATGATGTGAATGAACATGCACCTACATATACAAGTTAGATCTTGGAATGGAAATAAACAATACATTAGAAAATTAATGAATAAGCACTCATCAGGGCCTTACAGATAAACAATACTTATTTCCACTTATCTAGCTTTCATACCAACAACTCCTTATACAATCCATCCCTCTCTCCCACTATTCGATATACATAAAAAAAATCTAACGATTAAATAACTAAATGTGTGGTTTATATATGTAATAAGATCATATATTTTACGGTAATATCTCCACATTAAAACTCAATATATTTATTTATATTATTCTATTTATTTCTATACTTAGGCCGTGTATAAAATAATTTGCCCAGAAAACAATTTATGGGGAGACTAAAGCTTCTGTTCATACGAAGTTGCTACAACATAAATATGCGTATAATAAAGCGCTCACAGATTCTTCCCACTTTTCCATTTTTGCGCAGCATAAAACCTCTACAGGCCACTCATGTATACCGGACAATCCGCAAGTGATGTGCAGTGAGCGACATGAGATAAGAAGAAAAATTAAGGAGGCCTATTTCATTAATTTAGATGCAAACTCGTTAAATAAAAGAGATACGTTTTACTCAATCTCGAAGAAATGGCAGACCCGATTTGAATAATTTGCATCTTTTGGTTTAAATAAATAAATTGAACATCGTTATTAGAACTATCTATCTATAGCTTTGAAAATGAAGGCACAGTTCCTTCGAAAGCGCTAAGTATAGAAATAAATAGAATAATATAAAGAAATATATTGAGTTTTAGTGTGGAGATATTACCGTAAAATATCTGATCTTATTATAAAAAAAATTTAATGATCGGTACATTCCAACAAACATCCTAAGAACTTTTCAACTGAATTATACATTAAGTTATATCACAATTCATTTTTTATTATGTATCTCTGAACACTACTGACACAATGTGAACTTCCCACATTCCTTCCTGGTGCCAATCTGGAAAGTCACTATATATATATTGTAACCTTTTTAATAGAAGATGGGATATGAGTAAGAGGAATAATGATAACGGTAAAGATAAATAAATGATGGAAAAGAAAAGAATTGAGAGGGAAAAGAAATGAGGAAAAAGTCATAGAAATGATATATATAATGGAGAGAAAGAAGAAATGAAATAGAGAAGAAATGAGATGGTGGGAAAGATATGAAATAAGAAATGTAAGAAGAAGATGGAACTAGAGGAGAGATAAAGAAATGAAATGAGATGATAAAAGAAATGACATGAAAGGAAATGGAATATAATTGAAATGATATAAATGAACTATAAATTAGAGACTCTAAACGACTCGGCTCAGTGGGTTTACAATAAATTTAAAGAAAAGAGATGATGATCCAAAGATGTATAATCAAACAAAGGTTAAATCCAAGGTTGATGAACTATAATTACTGAAGCATATTTATATTTTAATAAACCATATAAAAGATTGTCTAAATTACTAATCAATGCTTACTATATTAGTCCTACTAATAGATTACACACTCTCTGAATAAGACCTATGATGCTTTACTTTATAAGATTATCTTACAAAATTATATTTACTAAAACAACAAGAGTAAATAACCTCAGGGATTTTAAAACTAACACTCTTGTTTAAAATCAATGTTTAAGTTAAGTTGCCTAATAAAGAATTACTGTAATTAATAAATGAATAAGTTACATCTTAGCTGACCATAAAATCATTATAATATGTTCAATCTTAAAATAATAAACAAAATAAATATTAATTCACAAAATTTAATGGATCAATTTAAATTTAATTAATAATGACCAATTATCTAAGATATTACTTGAGCAAAGAAAGAGCAAAGGTACTTTTAATGCCATTCCCTACTCACAGACAACCACTAAAGACCTCAAATGCAAATGGATTAGAATTCTTTAAATATATAAGATTTAAGATGATGATAGATGATGCGCAGTACATTCCAAAGTACTAATATTGTTAATCTGATATTGCATAATCTTTAATCTGGAAAGATATACTGATAATTTAAAAAATAACTTTTAACTAAGTATTTAATTATGTATCTGCTATAATTCAATTATCTATATCTGTGATTCAATATGAGAATCATTTACTTTAACATAGCTTGTTAATTTTCAAGACAATATCAATTATATTTATTTAACTTAGAATATACTTGTAAATGTTTGAATTGAAGATTCATTAAATTTAAAATTTAAGTCTTTGTGAACTTGGAACCCAAGACAATAATGTATTTTCATATAAAAGCAACACAAACAAACAAAACTTTTGAAATAATAATCATTTGATTTATTAATACTGAGAAGAAATGTTTTTTTTTTTTTTAATATATATAGTGGAATACAAACAGTGTCAATACCGCACTAAGGTTTTATACAATTATTTGGATTAATGAATATTATTATTGTGTCATATACTAATTAGAATAGCACACAGAACTATGTTTATTTTTAAAAACTTAAGCTTAATTTTGTGCTCCTCAACTTAACAAACGCTAAGTTGGGGCAAGCATATTCAACAATACTTTTGAAAATATCATCACTAGTTTCACGGATATAACTAATATATCAGCTAGATATATCTTTAAATCAGGTTAAGCTAATACTAAATTAAACTAACTTAAATGTATGGGACAGTCATTCATCAGAGATAAGTTATACTTTTTTTTAAAAATAAATCTAGTCCACATAAAATTATTCCCTCAATGTTTTAAAATAATTATGTAACAGACTTACAAATCCAGCGGCGAAATTCTGGATGAAAACATTAAATTATTATGTGCGAATTGCCATTTATACCATATGCATATTTAATATACTTTAAAATAAATATAGCTTATTGTTGGTTAGCTTGTGCTTGATAAAACTATCATAGCCACAATTCAAACATTGATATACCCATGAGCCATAAATTAGCTACAACTACCTGAAGAAATACATTTCCTCAAACAAGCATATCTTGTCATCACAAATTTAAAACAAATGCAACATCACCTACTGTGGTGGAATTATCATTAAATCATCATGAATGATAGGCAAAAATATAAAGATACTAGGCTCCTCAGAGCTAGAAAAGAATATGGTGGCTCCCAAAATAGCTAACTTCGAGGCAAAAATAACGATGTCTGGAATTTATCTTCAGTACATCTGGAAACAGGGACACCCACCATGAAAAGCACAATCCTCTCATGGGATTTCCAATGCTTATAATTGTGATTGTCATCACTGAAAAATACAATACAATACCCTCTTTTAGAGATAAGCACTATCAAATCATGGAAATACAATACAATAAGGATGGAGGATTTACTCGACTCCATAAGGCATATTCAAAATTATAACTAGGCCTAACTCTTGAGGCTAACCAATTCTAACTAATAGCAAGATATATACTTCACTTAAATAACTAAGCTATTTCCAAGAAATTTATAAAATACAAACGTATATTCGAACCAACAAAGCAAATTATGTGTCAACTGACTACGGTAGAAAATACTTTAAACTTAAATGCATATAAAATTCTAGGCAAGGCACAATGCACACATAACAAAATATTAAATGCTAAAAATATAGTAACTAATGGACTTTTAAAATTGTAAATTACATGCAAGAGTATTTACTTCTCGCTGAATATAAAATATTTGTAATTATTCTTAATATAACATTCATAAAACAAATGACAGGATATTCTCTGATAAACTTCTTTAGTAAATTTAAAATAAAATTGATTAAAACATCCCATTTATATGAAAATAAGACTGTGATATTTAAATCTCTATGATAAAATTATTAAATAGAAACTAGTTACTGTAATGCTTGATAAATAAACTAAATCTACTTAAGAATGGCAAGAAACATTTGCTCATTCAGATAAACCTATTTCGTTTTGAAATTATAACCCTAGTTTACCTGTATATTTATGCAAACAGTGTTACATACAAATTTAATAGCATACATATTTTTATGGTTTCATTTTTTTTTTTTTAACCAATAAAACAAACAATATATAAAAAAAATAATAATACATTAACTTAAGTTCATATTTCGGCTCCGTGATGATTTTTTTCATTTCATAATGTGTAGACAATTTATCCAGGTTTAGATATCTATTTGAATTCGAAGCTTCAATTAATACATTTATATACATGGCAATCATTTCCAAACGAAAATGTTCAGTAATTCTTTATATAAACACATTCACTTTCTTTTATCTTCAAAGATAATTTTAAATATTAAAACAATAAAACATCGTAAGCATAACATAAGTTGGCATTGGAAAATAAATTATTCAACTGAGTAGCATAAGTATAATAAGCATAAGTATAAATAAAATAGGCCGGCATTGAAAACAATAAATTCTTCAGCTGAGTACATGTTTTATAGTTATAATCCTAGGTTCAAACGTGAAATAATTACAATATATATTTTAAGTTCACTTTCACGGTTCTTCTTTCGATAAATGCATTTTTTTTTTTTTTTAAACAAATTTCCTTTTATTTATTTCTAAACATAAGAGTAGACTTTATTTATAATTAAGGACGCTCCTTGGTTTATGTGCTACGATCAACGGTCATAAAGTTACTTATAAGTACGGGCAATTATACCCAAACATTATGCATTTGATAAAGATAAGTTCATTAATAATTTTTTTTTTTATTCTTTTAAAGTTTTACTTCCAAACAAATTCTTTTCATCTTATTGGCATAAACGAGAATTAGCATTTTAAAATACATATTTTCTTCTTAACTACTATTCTTTTAAGAGCATATTTACATGTATACAGCATGTATTATAATGCGGTATTAAATTTGATGTCACTTCCAACTTATACAGACGATAACGCAATTTCCATGTTAATATTTTAAAATGTTTGAATTTTTTTTTTTTTTTGATAGGATATATACTATAATTTAGTGCAACAAAGTCTTTAGCCATAACAATACCTAATAATCCAAGTTTTACCCTCAAATGAAGAAAATTGAATATAATAAAAGTAACTGATATATGGGACGCTGTATTTTTTTTCTTTAAACATTTTACCGTAAATTTTAATATCTCAACTGTACTGAAAAACTGTCAGAAAACGGAATTACCTTTCTTTTAGCCCTTCTTCATGGCAAGACGTTTTTTTTTAAATAGTTATTTTAAACATACTTTTTTTTTAAAAAAAAATATAAAGTTTTAAAAATTTACTTTTGTTAAAGGACTTTTAAGATTCAGCGACAGGTAGAATTAATAACAGATCAGCCACTGAACTCCCTTTAGATCTCCGTTTTCTCACAATTCTTCACCCCCCCCCCTTTTACAGTTTATTTACAAACCAATAAAAACTATTTTTTTATTAAATTTACATATTCCAACAAACTAGCTATAGAATCGATCCAATGACACAATCAATATCATTTTTTTATACCACGTGACAGCTACCAAGTCAAAATTTTATTATTAACAAATATTATATAACAAATGTTTTGTTATTTAATAATATTTTACAATTC